>OX393563.1:18760832-18763332 GCA_947652115.1 Blastomussa wellsi | reverse complement strand
TATAAATCCAATAATATGAGTATTGTAGGTGTAGCGTACATCATTTGATACTTTGTTATCTTTCATTATGAAGTTATTTTAATATTGTTCCCATTTTTTAATTGCTAACTAGGCACCTAAAATGACCAGAGCAAAGAGCAAACAGACAAATCAAGGAGATCCTATTGTTGCCTTGGTGAGAAAATGAAACCGAACTGAACTTCTTGACAACAATTCTTGAATATTACTATTACTGCTACATAATTTAACTAGTGATATAAAACTGTGAAAGACACTATATTAATACTTATTATAACAAACCCTCTTTTGATTAAAGGGGACCTTGGCTCTTGAAACAAGTTGACGTTAAGTTGTCTAAAATAATGTCTATTAAATTTCAAATTTTTTCGGATGAGGGAGATAAAACATCCCATAAAAGAAGAAAAAGGTTATTGCTTCTAAATCCACAGCACGCCGCCATTTTGGAATTTATGACGTCAGCGTGTTGTCCCATTGTTCCATTCAAAAGAACCTGCATTAATAACAATACGGACAACGCAGTTCTGTCATAAAATCCAACATGGCGGCTCACATGAATTTTAAAAGCGATAATGACCGATAGTCTTTTCCATTTTTTATCATTATGAAAAGTTGTGTCTCCCTTGTCTGGTAAAATTTGTAGACACAATTTTAGACTACTTAAAGTTTCAAAAGCTGAGGTTCCCTTTAAAATATTTCTATAATTTTGCTAATTCCACAATTGTTTCTATTACATATCCTCAGTTAAGATTCGTTTGAGATTGTCCTTGGTCAATGGGTCAGGGAAGATGCGCTGTAAACATAATTTTCCCAGTCAAAATATTTACCATACAACAATTGTTGCCTGTTGACTGAGTGTTATTTTCAGGCTTGCCTGATGCTAGAGTCAACATTCTGCGCACTTAACACTTGCATCTGTGATGTCCGGCCTCTTCTGTTTCAGGCCTCCCAGTCTCCCATAAAAGAGTTAAGGACAAAGGTCCGGAAATCAGGCAAAAAGGTAATGATTCATTATTTTATGCTGATTTGGGAAAGTAAATCAGACAACTATGTTGTATTAGATATACTGACTTCAATTTGAAATTTTATCAAGTCAATTAAATTGCACCTAACCCCAAAATACTTTTTAGCTACAATAAACCTTTGCACCAGTTCGAAACGTGTTACACCTTTCATTTCTCCTTTTTACCGAATGCTGACTATTTATAGCATTAAAAAGTTACGAAAAACTGTACGTTATTTGGTTCACGACTGAGTCAGAAGGGGCGTGGGTCTATTCCTGGGCCGACGTCACAAACTGATTTGCATCGCGTCAAGTCTTTGTAAACATGCATGCAAATCAGTTTGTGACGTCAACCCAGGAATAGACCCACGCCCCCTTCTGACTTGGTCGTGAACCAAATAATGTACAGTTTTTCGTAACTTTTAAATGCTATAAATAGTCCGCATTTAGTAAAAAGGAGAAATGAAAGGTGTAATGCGTTTCGAACTGGTGCAATGGTTTATTATAGGGAAAAAATATTTTGGGGTTAGGTGCACTTAAATGTAATCATTGTGTATTAATAGTAATTTTAATAGTATTGTAGCAGAAGAATAATACCATATTGGTGTATTTCTTTCAAAAAGGATACTGTTACACAGATGTTGGTTATACAACTGATATTGATTTTTAGTTTTTCTTGATAGGTATATTTGCTTGATTTTTTCTGGTTTTAATGTACACAAGTCATGGTCATGGTCTATTCTAATAATAATTATTATACCGATCTTAGCTCACAGTGAATTAATCAATGTTTTGATCAGGGTTAATTAATCAACATGACACGAGCGTGGGACAACACGCATCCCCAACACGCTCGTGTCATGTTGATTAATTAATCTTTCACATTAAATTTACCGAGCTGAAAATTTGCCATCACCCTCATTTCCACAACTCATGATGATAGCGACATTGCTGATCCTAGCAGTATGCTGGACGCGTGTCACATAAGAACTCAGTAAAAATGACCTAGCTCTCCATGAGTTCTCGTAGCTCAGTGGATAGAGCGCCCTCCCGGTGTTCGGGAGGTCATGGGTTCGATTCCTGTCTGGACTCAGAATTTTTCTTTGTCCCAGGCTCGTGTCATGTTGATCAATTAATCTTTCACATTAAATTTACCAAGCTGAAAATTTGCCATCACCCTCATTTCCACAACTCATAATGATAGCGACATTGCTGATCCTAGCAGTATGCGGGACGCGTGTCATATAAGAACTCAGTAAAAATGACCTAGCTCTCCATGAGTTCTCGTAGCTCAGTGGATAGAGTGCCCTCCTGGTGTTCGAGAGGTCATGGGTTCAATTCCTGTCAGGGACTCAGAATGTTTCTTTGTCCCACGCTCGTGTCATGTTGATTAATTAATCTTTCACATTAAATTTACCGAGCTGAAAATTTGCCATCACCCTTATTTCCACAACTCATGATGATAGCGACATTGCTGAT
>OX393563.1:18708332-18755832 GCA_947652115.1 Blastomussa wellsi | reverse complement strand
TTACACAAGTACCTTTGCTGGTGTCTTTATTTTAGATTTTTTGATAATGCTTTAACTCAAGTTTTGTGTATTTGTAATGGAAGTAATAAATTTTAGCGGTTTCGATTCAAAGGCATTTTTTAGTTCGCTCAGCCGCTCGCACACAAGCCTAACAAACATAACAATGTGCAAATTCAATGCACTGTCTGTTGTGAAGTCAACGTAAATGAGCAAATTCAATGCGCTGTCTGTTGTGAAGTCAACGTAAATGAGCAAATTCAATGCACTGTCTGTTGTGAAGTCAACGTAAATGAGCAAATTCAATGCACTGTCTGTTGTGAAGTCAACGTAAATGAGCAAATTCAATGCACTGTCTGTTGTGAAGTCAACGTAAATGAGCAAATTCAATGCGCTGGCTGTTGTGAAGTCAACGTAAATGAGCAAATTCAATGCACTGTCTGTTGTGAAGTCAACGTAAATGAGCAAATTCCATGCACTGTCTGTTGTGAAGTCAACGTAAATGAGCAAATTCAATGCGCTGTCTGTCAGCTTAAATGCAAAATGAAAATTTTATCACAAGTTATTATAGGCAAGTGGGAGGTGCAGTGGCCTAATGGTTAGTGCGCTGGAATCCGGATCGGATCGTCTGGGTTCGAGCCTCTAGCCAGGGCACTGCGTTGTGTTCTTGGGCAAGACAGTGCCTTTCTTCACCCAGGTGTATAAATGGGTACCGGCGAATTTCCTGCTGGGGGGTAACCCCTGCGATGGACTAGCATCCCATCCAGGGGAGAGTAGAAATACTCTCTGTCACTTCCTGCTACAGAAACCGGGATAAGCTCCGGCCTGATGAGCCACTAGGCCGGAATGCAGACTTACCTACTATAAGCAAACCTAATGTTGCAAACAAAACATCAATTGCTTGACTAAATCTTCGATCTTTAGTTGAATAACAAGTGAAAACACTCTCAAGAAATTTTATCTTTCTCAAGAGACAGGATTCTCGTCTTGAGAGACGAGAGTCTCATCTCGTGAGAAACGAGACGAGAGGTGGTAACTTACTTTTGAGTGGTACTGTATTCCTTCAAATATTTCATTCAACTGGGAAATTTTTTCCCAACTGAATGTATTTCGTTTTTCATTTTAGGATAAAATCTAGACGAGGCAACTGCCTCGTCTTGCCTCTTGCTAGCTACAGCCTTGATCCCCAGCTTTATCACAGCCTTGTACAGTTAAGAATGATTAAGAAGTGTCAATGTTTATTGTTTTAGCGACATTCCAACCTCCAGACTTTACTGCGGATATGTATGACACTGTCCAAGAAGATGATTTGGACTTTGAAGATATAGAATGGCAGAAGTGGCTCCAGGGATTAATCAACTCAGGTACCAATCAATAACGAACTATAATTTTTACATAGAAAAGAAATGCAATACATTATACACAATTATCCTTCGATATTCTACAAGGCTGAAATGATTACTATAAGTGTCGCCCTTGTTAAAGTGGCTCCATTGAATAGGAACCACATTAATCCACAACAAATTAGTCAGTGTGGCACTTAATCGAAGCATCATCAACTTGAAGCTAAATTGCTTGAATCGTCAAACTACAAAACAATTATATTATGGTACAAATCAAGCTAAACCAGCTAAACAAATGTCATCATTTTTTATAGGGCGCTGCCCTCAAAATAGACACTAAGCAATTTGTTGAACGATAAAAAGTGTATCTTGCCTTTCTATACAGCTAATTATTCCAGTCTGTGTTTTTGTTTGTATCTCCAGATGATATCTGTGGTGAAGAGGATCATGAAGACTCAGAGTACAATTTTATGGCTGAAGATCAAAAGGAAGAAAAAGAAGAATACAGGAACGACAGAGCTGTTAGAATCCCTCGTAAGCTTCTTCAGTATTTGTAAATACATATTAAATGATATATTCAAAATAATGCATTTTACAGTCTGTTAACTTGATGTAGTTTTCACCATTAGTCACTGAAGAATAAAAAGGATTCTGAAACCTGCAATACCCTATAATTATTAGTCAGCATGTTTTTGTATTGGTTTGCTTTGCATTTTGGCCCTCAGTTAGAATAAGATAATTTATTTCTGTGGAAGATCCAGGGTTTTTCTTAGGACGGGGTGCTCCACTAAGGAATGACATAATTGATGAGTGACATAGGAAGAATACTAGTTATATTTAGTCGCAGGTCATCTCAGGGAGGGGTGTGCACCCCTGCGCCCTCCCCCTAGATCCGCCCCTGTATTTAGCATTTGATATTGTATTATATAATGATTTATGTGTAAAGGAAGTACAAATAACTCACAACTCACCAAACTGGTTTAAAAGGTTCAACATAGGCCTTTCATTCCTCCTCATCAAGATTTTGAGGAACAACACTTTTCCTACTACAAACCTCTTAAAAATACTGGTGTACAGTGATACTACACTCTTAACTGTTTTCCTTTTGGTGACTTTCAGAGAAGGAAGTGAATGCATTACTTGATGAATTACTGAAAGATGTGAGTATAATTATTAATGATGGTTCTTTACGATAAGTTTTCAGTTATGTTCTATTAAGTTGCACGTGTTATAATTGGTCAGTTTGAGTTCATGTTACATGTATTTCCATCAAACATGCAGCCTTAGCTTCGTGACGCACATACAGTGATCCAATTTTTAAGAACACTCAATAATTACCAGAAGTACTCGTAAGCCTTTTCCATAATATGCAACCTGTGGGAGGTACTGTGGTCTAATGGTTAGTGCGCTGGACTCTGGGTTGAGCAAATATGCAGGTTTGAACCTTGGCTGGTGCACTGCGCCATGTTCCTCCCTCCACTTAGTTGTATAAATTAGTATGGTGAATTCCATTCTGGGGGTGGATACTAGCACCCCATCCAAGGGGATATAAATACTCCTAGCTACTAATGCTACAGGAAACTGGATAAGCTCCAGTCTGACCTACAAACTCTATCACAGGAACAAGTTAAAGTTACTTGTAAGTTCATGTTGATGCAAATTGAGCTGTTTTCTTTTGAAATGTATTTTTGGCCATCGTTTAAAACAGAAGATATTGGTAATGTCTTTTTGGTCATCATTTAAAACGGAAGAAATTGGTCTACATTTTTGTATTAATTGCTTCTCGTTCATACAAAGCACAGTGTTCCTCTAAGGCTATTGATTGTCTGTGACAAATTCTTTGAGATTTTAGTGGACAACACTGCATTGTCAACCGTTCAACCCGGTTTCTTGTACACAACCGAGCTTGATTTCCAGCGCACTATCTCAAATGACTTTGTAGCAAGTTAGACGAGTGACCATTTGGATGTTCCTCATGCATTTCCTGCACACTGTTGTTAAAGAGATTCATGTTTAATTCTTCATTTGATCTGCGTTAGTATGATGAAAGTGAAGATGCCCTCTGTCTTGATGATGAGAGTAGAGATTTCAATTATCTTGAGTTGCTTAATGTCCGGTAAGTTTGTCAATTTGCTTTTTTTCGCCTTTTACCATGATAGCTCTTGGCAATGCAATGTTCTTTGTTTCTTCTGCATGGGTAGTCGAACCATTTCTGGAATTTGTTAAGTAAAGACGGGAGTACTATAACATGCCTGGACTTGAACAATGTTGTACTTGAAAAAAAAATATTTTCTGTGATGCATTACTGGTAGTTTTCCCGTGAGGAGTGGGATAACATAAAGTATATGAAATAATTCATTATGTGAGCTGCGGATGTAGCTGAAAGTGAGAGGTGATCATCGCAGTGAATTTCTAAAATATAGTTAGATGTTCTCCATCTAACTTTTCCACATAAATACGAACTCAATAAATTGACCTCGCTCCCAATGTGTGGCTCAGTTGGTAGAGCATCGCACCAGTATCGCAGAGGCCATGGGTTTGAATCCCATTGAAGTCCTGACTTTTTCAGGCTTCTTTATACCAAATTTACTGTGATGAATATCTCTCACTTTCATCTGCTATCTTTGCTGGAATATCATAACAATAGAGTTGATGTTCTTGGTCTGACTCAGGATCATTGTAGCCCGATGAGCTCAGAGAAGGACCAAATGATATTTACAGCTAGGAACATTACTATATAATAATTCCAGAGTGCATTTTAGAACAGGAATCCAAAACAGTAAGCAATATCTTGAACTTCAGGTCTAAATGTGTACAAAACTTGTCAGAAAACTAAATTAAACGTAAATAGTAAATTGAACAACTAGCAAAAATAGGCTATATCCCACATGATACATGTATGTTTTGCGAAGTTGAACCAGAAACCGTTTATCACTTATTTTATGAATGTCCTGTAACTCATTTTTTCTGGGAAAAGCAAAGTCAAAAACAATCTAAAACTCCAAAGTGTGAAGCATTCATAAAATTAGTATACTTAAAATATAGAACTGAGAAATACATTGCTGTTAAAAATAATACACAGAACAAATTTCAGGTTAGGTGGCTATTATATAGGTGGCACTTATATATTATCAATAATAGCTTACAAATATAAATAAAATATACTGAGAGTCATTGTAAATTTCTTTGTAATTGTAAAATGGCAATAAAATATGTGGAAAAAATGTAGTAAATTGAACTGGCAGTTTGGCATGATTGCCTGAACTGAATGGAAGAGCCTCAGCTGTGTCAAACAAAGCTTGAAGTGCTGCTAGTCAGTTGAATGATTTTCAATTCTGATTGGTTGGCATCTTCACTTTCTTGTTTTTGATTGGCCCATGCAGTGGGCAAAACTCAACATATGCCACAATGCCCAATAAAATTATAATATAATAATGGCATTAAATTCTCTTGTATCATTTATGTGAAACAGGAGTTCAGCTTATATTAATCAGTTGACAACTTGTCACAAAGGCTTGGCACAATGGATTGTCCTGGTATCTATCAACTGCTACCATATTGAACTTATATTGTGAACCAGTCCAAGGGATTTGTATTAGGACACAACAGTAAACTGTTGACTTTGAGCATTTACATATTGACTTGCTGTTCATTCTACAGAGAGACAGTTGAGAAAAATGTGCAGATTTTCAATGCCCAGCATTTAGAGAGACTCACTGAACAACTGCAGCAGGTAAACTGTGCCTATTTGTAAAGGGATGTACAGTGTATTTCACTCCAGTATCGCGTCATTGAGATTTCTCTGCTAATGATTGACCTTTGAATGTAAATCTCAGTCAGAACCATGCAATATGTTATAATCCTGTTGAATTTTGCCTGCTCATTCCTCCTTGAATTTGATTGAAAGCCCCAAATTTATAGCGATTATCACATACAGTGATCATCTTCTTAGCACCTAGAATCATTTTATTACATTTTATTTTTTGGGGGGTGATAGGGGGGCAATTACCAAAAAAATTCCTGCACAAGAAAAAGCACCAAAAAATATCGTGCAAAGGGAGCCATGGGTAAAAGTCTAGCAAGCCTTTTTACAAGCTCACAGTCCCAAAAAAAATCTTACACAACCTGAAGGTGAAAAAAATTCTTGCCCAGAAAAATTGCCCAAACCCCCCCCCCCCCCCCCCCCTCTCAAAAATGAAATGGTCCGTCTCTTATTTTTCAGTTGTTGTAAAGTGTATATGACAGAGTCCTTGTAACAATGTCTTTTTCTCCAATCTGCCCTCCTCGTTGTGGCTCGAGGTTAACAATACTTCAAGAAAACTACACTTCATTTTCTCTTTACAGCACACACAGCTGCTGACACAAATATTTCTGATGGCCCGAGAGGATGAGAGTTTGAGTAAAGAGACACAACTAACTCGAGACTATATAAATGAACTGAAGGGATTTCATGACAGAGCATCCAGTGCTCAGTTAATCAGGGGACTAGGCGATGGTGTGGTACATGCCTCAGCATTCAGCTTCCCAGGCCTGGAGCAAGCTGTAGAGTAAGTCATACTCGTGTTAGAGCAGTTTTCATTTAAAGTGCACCTAACACCAAAATATTTTTTTCGCTAAAATACACCTTTGTACCAGTTCGAAACGCATTTCACCTTTTGTTTCTCCTTTTCACCAAATTCTGGCTATTCATAGCATTAGGAAAACTGTTCACCATTTGTTCCACGACCGAGTCAGAAGGGGCGTGGGTCTATTCTTGATTTGACGTCACAAATTGATTTGCATCGCATCAAGTCTTTGTAAACATGCATGCAAATCAGTTTGTGACGTCAAATCAAGAATAGACCCACGCCCCTTCTGAATCGGTCGTGGAACAAATGATGAACAGTTTTTCGAAACTTTCAAATGCTATAAATAGCCAGAATTTGATGGAAAGGAGAAACGAATGGTGCAATGCATTTCGAACTGGCACAAAGGCGTATTCTAGCGAAAAATATATTTTGGTGTTAGGTGCACTTTAAGTGTCAAAAGTAATTTTGCATTACTACGTATTTTGATTGGTTTACAAAACTCCTGCCACTTTCTCATCCAAGCAGAAGTGAAACCAAAACCAATCATTTCTTGTCCCAGTATGTTTTCCTGTGCTTTGCACCAGTTGAATGTATTTGCTTGAATTTGATTTGTTCAGTGGATTACTTGTGTCCTTTGTTATTGGCCAGAGCGATTACTGGTACTTTGCTTTTGGTTTTACGATACTCATGTTGCTGGCTCAAAACGCGGGAGAATGTTCTACCTCTGAATGGATGAAAAAAAATTGGCGGGAGTTTTGCAAACCAATCACAAAGCGTAGTAACTCAAAACCAAAGCAAATACGATTTACTGTTGAAAACCTCTCTAAACCTACAGTACCAACACGGTACCCAATTGTTGGCAGTAGCTCTTTTCGTTTCCAAATCTTCGTTGTTATTTCTGTTTCCCGTTTATTTGCATTTGTTACATGAACTACTGTAACAGGTATCATTTGTGGTATGTCACTTGTTAAACCTTGCTGTATGATTACCTTTGTCACAGAGTTGTTAACAGCACCTTTGTTCCAAAGAGAAGAACATCGAGCCCGCGAAAGTGCAACACATCTAAAAAAGACAACAAATCTCCTGCCAAAACAGTGAGACGTTCAAAGATTCAAACCGACGACCTTCTTCCTTCACTGTCGGAATCAAATATGCAGCTAATGGCGACTAACAAAAACGTTTTTCGTTTTGCTGAGATTCTCCCTCACCATAGTCTGTTACCAAGGACAGGAGACACGCCCAAGCAGCTAAACGGACTGCGAGTGAAATTCACAGACGCAGAGGACAATCTGATGGCGCTGGGTATGAAGCAGCTGGGTAAACAATGGGAACTTATACAGGAGCACCTCCTTCCAGTCAAGAGCCCCAAACAGCTGCAGATTCGCTGTAAAAATCTCCTCTCAGCTCGTGCGCCCGAGAACATCATTAAATATTATCGCAGGAATAAGGAGTTGTGGGAATTGCCCACTAGGATACAAGTAACTGTAGGTAAGAGCTAAAGGAAATTTGCCACGGATTTTAGCTAAATTTAGAAATATGAAAGTTGCCACCAAATTGAGTGAAATCTAAACACAACCAACTTCAAATAGTGAAGGAACATTTCAGTAACACAGCAAATACAATAGAAGATATGGATGGGTAGAAATTGAAGAAGATTAAAATGGATTGCGATATCAGACGCTGAAAATTTATGAGGCCACTTTCAAAAGATCTTCTTCCATGTGTTATTGTTCCAGTTAGAAACTTTAATTGGTTCTACATTGAGTCAATTTACCTCCAGTACCTTTCATTCACGTGCCCTCGCCTTACTCCATTCCTAGTGTTTTTGTTGGTGATATTTTTTTGTTTTAATTTGGTTTTATCAACTGGGTTGATAATGTCAATTGGCCACCGTAAAGAGATTCAAGAGCTGACGTTTCGAGCGTTAGCCCTTCGTCGGATTCGTCGAAACGTCAGCTCTTGAATCTCTTTACGGTGGCCAATTGACATTATCAACCCAGTTGATAAAACCAAATTATATCGTTATACTTCCCACCGACGCAGCACCACAGTTTCTTTAGAAACTTACCCCCTCTATTTTTTTTGTTTTATTTGTTTCTGAGACAGCCTGAAACAGGCCAGATATAGTGATGGTCACACTGGTTGGGATGCTTTCTGAGTACATGTGTTGTTTCTCGTCTTTCACTGCCCTGATAGTTTGCCTTTTGAGAAACTCTGTATCCACACTTCACACATACTGCAATTGTTCAAATTTATAGTAAGTGGAGTTAAAAATAAACGTTATTTCCAAAAATTCATCGAATTGGGAGTAATTTTTTGTACCTTCGCAGACGTTCTTTTGGTTCGTCCGCAAGATTGCGTGACATGCCAAAAGAAGGTCTGCGTAGGAGGTTACTAAAGACTGCTTACTAATGAATAGAGGGGGTAAGTTTCTAAAGAAACTGTGGTGCTGCGTCGGTGGGGAGATTCCGAGAACACCTTCGCGACGTAGAGAAAGACGACAAAACTACATCGAAACCGGTCGCGAGACACTTCAATCTCCCAAATCATTCTAAGCAGCATATGGTAGTCTGCGGCCTTTCCCTTCACCAAGGAAACACGGAAAGCCGTAAAACTCTAGAAGAAAAATTTATTTCTCTTAATCCTCACGGTATCAACGAACGCTTTTCATGCAACTAATTTATTCCGTTGTTTTCACGTTACCAGGCACCAACCAATAGCGAAGCTCCATTATTCTGTATATAAAAAGCAGACGACCCACAATTCCTTATTCGCTCCGACGAAGGGCTAACGCTCGAAACGTCAGCAATTGAATCTCTTTACGGTGGCCAATTGACATTATCAACCCAGTTGATAAAACCAAATTATATTGTTATACTTCCCACCGACGCAGCACCACAGTTTCTTTAGAAACTTACCCCCTCTATTCATTTATTATTTACTAGCCTCCCTCGCAGACATTCTTTTGGCTAGTCACGTAAGATTGCGTGACAAGCCAAAAGTAGGTCTGCGTAGGAGGTTTGTAATTTACTTTCTTTCGAACTTCTCTATGTAGAGTGTAATGGTCGTTGGCTGCGTGGTAGAGATGCAGTGGAACCCGACTGGTTGATAACCTACAAGAAAAAACAAAAGGAGCGCCGTGAAAGTCAAGAGAAGACACAGGCCGCCGCTGTTCAGCAAAGCATAGAAGGCGCAGCATATGGCCGACCAATCGCGCCTAAGTTCCCTGGTGGGACGTACACTGTGGCACTACCGACTGTGTCGTCTGCTGGAGAGCGAGGACAGGTAGCCTGGGTGGCTATTACAAGCGGCACAAGCCCTTGGAAGGCTACGACGCTGGCACAGACGGGGGAAGATGTGAGCAAATTGGAACGTACCTTGCCCACAGGCAACGTGGCAAGTGCTCAATCATCTCCTGTTGTAAGGTATGCAATACGCAAAAGTTGATGCTTCTGCACCATTATAAGCTCCCTCTAACAACCTCGTTGTTAGTAAGCATCCAATTTCTAATAAGCGCCCCTTTATGACTGTGTTCTTATAAGTAACTCATAAAATTATCACCGGGAATTACGAGATCTTAATATCAGTCTCGGGTTTATTGGTTTAACTGCTTGGAAACTGGTTGTCTGGCATCCCGTCCAGGGTGGATTAGAAATTCCCCTTGTCGCTTCATGCCAAAGAAACTAGGATAAACTCCGGCCTGATGGGCCATTAGGCTCGGCCACAGACTTTACTGCACGTTGGCGTTCATTTGGTGATTGTGTATATATGTTCCCCACGATAACACATCTCTTTCCTTTCGGGATTTATCATTTGCGATGAATTGAAGGTAGGAAAGGGTATATAAAATAGTTGCTGAGTGTAAATGTTGTTTTTGCCCTTTTTCATTTCTTTTTCAAATAAACGAGTGGCCGGGCCACTGCGTTGCGTTCTTGGGCAAGACACTTTACTCTCACAGTGCCTCTCTTCACCCAGGTGTATAAATGGGTACCGGCGAATTTACTGCTGGGGGGTAACCCTGCGATGGACTAGCATCCCATCCAGGGGGGAGTAGAAATACCCTCTGTCGCTTCATGCTACAGAAACCGGGATAAGCTCCGGCCTGATGGGTCACTAGGCCCGACTGCAGACTTACCTTACCTTTGCTTTTTAAATTCTCTGCGCCCGACCAAATCAATGGCGTTGACAAGTTTCGGCGTTTTCAAATATTAGTAACTTTTTTAGTGAAGCACTGAAACATTTAGCAAATCAACAGGAAAGTGGTAAAATATAAAACTTTAAACAGTACCTTTCTTGTTTTTAACATTTGACCGTAGTTAAGCATAATTATATGTGGTTCAATACAGGTAGGAATTTATCTGCCAGATATGCACCCTGTCTCTATAAAAACTCCCTTTCAATAAGCAATCTATCGAGGTCATGTTGTTACTTTTGGTACAGTGTTTGCCAAGAGAATGTCAAACGAACAAGCGAGAATCGTTCTCCCCTGTATGCCGTCACTATAGCAACAGAAACTGATACAGATGTCAATACAAACCCTTCACCGGCAAATGATGAGCCTGTTGAACAGACGCAAGACACGACAGAGAGAGAAACAAGCATTCCTATCGTTGACGATGATTCCAAGTCTTCAAGTAGCACTTCACATTCAAAAGAAACTAGCAAAGAGAATTCCTCGAAGGACTCGACGGAAAAGTCGACTTCAGAGAAGCCTGTGACATCCTCAAAAGCCAAGTCATCGCGTGACAAAAGCGGAGGGAGCGTGACAAGTGGTCGCGTGACATCGAAGTCACACATCTCAGGGTCTGAGAGTGGCGGCAGTGGAACGTCCCGTAAGCCTGCACCGAACTCGCAGGCCAGCTGGGCAGGGAACTATATCCTGGAACCCGATCCGAAGGTACAACACTCGTCATGACGGGAAACTTCTTCCTTTGCACTCAAATTGTGTCAGATTATGATGGATACCATTTTGTGGCCATTGGATCGTTATGCACCTGTAAATGTTAAGCCCGAGGGAGGAGGGGGGAGGGGAGGCTGGTCATAGGTGGGTTATTAGACAGTAGTTATTAGTTGACTTAAGTTTTAGTAGACTTTCTAGCGACATTTCATGGACTTTTAGTGACTCTTTTGACCCATCCTTCGGGAAGGAAAATGCCAGCTCAGTTCAAATGCCTTGCTTATGCCCGGCCTCCTCCACTGGCTGACATTGATACGAGCATTAGTTAGGATTAAAAGTTTTTGTCGAGCTGGATCTTGATCATGTTGCAGGGCTGTAAATAATGTTTTCCCATGAAGGCAATTAATGACATTAGTCTCAATTGTGTTTCATTATTTCAGTTCAGAAACCGAGCTCATGCATTCGCGGAAGGTTTCCTTTCTAAAGTCAAGGTATGCATTACTATGTATTACTTATCAATTATAACATTACTAAAAAATCTATCGGTAACTGCTACATAGACGACACTTTGCCGTTATTCAAACATTGTGTATTTCGTACAACTTAAATGTTACCGAAATGATATTGCTGTCTCAAACTGTTTCTCTTGTGCAACATGTAATGAGCTTCTTTGTTCTGTCGTTTATAGAAGCAGCTTAGTGATGATCCTGTAACATATGAAGAATTCCTGCGAACACTTGCGTTGTCTTCCGCGGAGCATTGCTCGCCAGTCGAGGTATGTATTGCCTGGGCTGGGTGTCGTACCTGTTAGCTCGCTAATGTGTGTTCATTTTCTGCAGAGCTTCGTGTTGTTTGCGCACTGCAAATTGCAAAAACAGCTAAATAATACAAGTAAGGTACCCTATCTAAAGATCAAACCGGGAAGAATGGACTTCCAGTTCTAGCCCTCACCCTGTCACGTGATGCTGCGCTTTCAGGACTGAAGCTAATTGTTTGATTTTCATTTGGTTGATTGTACTGTTTGCAGTTGTACAGGAGGGTCGAAGTAGTTCTTGCTCAGTACCCGGGTCTTGTGGAGGATTTTGTTGGATTTTTAGAACCTCACCAAGCAGTGGAAGCAGGAGTGGTATGTCCTATGTTGTACTTTTATTGACAACTAACGAGGCATACATTGTACAAGGACACGTTACAAGTCTTGCAAACCGCCGCATAACCACAGCTTTTGTAGCTGTAAAATGCGCAGTTGGAAACTTAATATTTCAGGCCTGGGAAGTTATGGAATTAAGTGTGAGCCATGGAAAGATGCCAAAGTTATCCACGATGAACTTGTAAAACTTTTAAAAAATTTGCAAGAAAATGGCCAAATCCAGGTTTTAGAAAACTGTGAAAGGTTAATGGAAAAGGCATGGAATTTCGAAAGCTCAAAAGAGTATGAACCCTGCTTGATTATCTCTCTTTATTAGTTCTGACTGATAGTTTTATTGTATTATCGTTTCAGTTTATGGAGAACCTAGAGTTTGTGAGGGCGAGAACGTTCCTGAGGAAACTGGAGGTGAATTACTCACTGAACCTTTGTCGGTTTTGCTTGTTTGTTTGTTTTTCACTTGTTTGTTAAGACAAAGCGCTATCTAATGGTCTGACCTGTCTCCAGACAAGTTTCTCTAACTTTCTTAGCATTCTACCATCAGTTTTTCTTGTACTTCGCACAAAGCACAGCAGTTTCTATAGAACACGGTCGCCTTATTCCCTTATATCAGCCGGTGATGACTTATGTTTATTTCTCTTATTTTATTTAAAGTGATGCTAGCGTAAATTCTTCATCAGCATAAATGCTGCTGGCATTAAGGTTCTAGGAGTATTTCTACTCCCCGCTGGATGGGATGCTAGTCCACCGCAGGGTTAGCCCCCAGCAGTAAATTCGCTGGTACCCATTTATACACCTGGGTGGAGAGAGGTACTGTAAGAGTTCAGTGTCTTGCCTGCGCAAAAACATAATGCATTCCCAAGCCCTGGCTCGAACCCAGACCGGGGCTCAGTGCAGTAACCATTGGGTTACCGCACCTTTCACAAAAAAGTCATGCGATAAAGGCAGGACATGATTATTCTCTCAACTCAAGTTACACTTCATTCTTTCTTTTCATGTCCAGGTTCACTTCCAACGTACTCCCTCCCAATTCAGGAAGATAATCAACGCATTCGATTCCTGGAATAAGAAAACAGTGAAGGACCCTTTGCAGGTATACAATATTAAACATTAAAAGGTGCTTTATGGAGTTTTTTTGCAATCAGATTGAAACGACTTTTGTTAAAATCCATGCCCTTATCATTTGAACATTGTTTTGTGGAAGGGAAGCCTGGTTCTTGTGTTTTTGTTGTACTGTTTCATAAGCTTAGAGACTCGTACTTAGCAGATGACCTTGAAAGATTGTTATTTATTACATCCACAAAACTTTCTTTTTCTTACACAAAGTGCAATTGAACTAAATTTGTTTTCGTTATTGTGGTGGTGGTTATTTAATAAGGTTGATTTGATTTGTTGATTTGTTTCCGTTTTCAACTCAAGTTTCGCTTTCAATTGATAATTGCTTGTTCTATTACATCGGCTTTCCAAATTCCTCTTTACTTTTCCCTTTTTCCTCGGGCCCATCAGTGGGTCGGTCCCAAATCTCGCACCGAGGCATGAAAGAAATGTCAAGGGACTTCAAGGCATTTTGAGATTATACTTGCGGTTGACGTAGCTTAATTCACACCACACAATTGGTCTTCATAGTGTTGTCTCAAAGATTGTTGGTACCTTTTCAGTTACAGCAAACCATTGTTCCGATGTTAAAAGGACAAATACACTTGATTGAAGAATTCTACTCGTTCTTCGACGACTTGAAGCCTCCTGTGTGGTACGATGAACAAATTGACATTTTCACTTACGAGCTGGTTGTGATTAATTGTTATTTTCTTCCCCGCTGAACTAACGTCATTTTACCTTTTTTTTTCAAAGTTCTGACGATGATTTTGAGGAAATCGAGTTCGGCAGTGGGAGTGAACCAGAGGTAATACGATTTTTGTAAACACCAATCTACGTGTATTTTTGCGCAAATTATTAATTGATTCATAGCGAGGTTTCACTTGAGTGTTGGAAGTGATTCGCGCTTTCTTTGGTTTTTGCATCACTAACCTTAGTGAGTGGTTAAACAACAATCGCGCCACTTTTTCAACCAATCAGAAGTAAAACCCATCGTGACTCACTCGCACACGTTTTCCCGCGCTTTCCACCCGCTGCAAGTATTTGCTTCGAGTTCTGATTGGTTCACTGGATTGCCTGTGTCCTTTGTGATTGGCTAGAGTGATTACTCGGGTTTGCGACATTCAAAAGCGAAGCACGCGAAGTGTAACTGTAGAATAAACAATTATTGAACCCTAGCGGGACTCGGAAAACATCAGCTCGTTCTGAGATAAATAGAGGGAATGTAGGCGAAGTGTTTTAGGATCACCGGCTTTCGCGTTTAAAGAAATCTTCAAAATTTGCTCGCAATTCCTGTTTGTTTGTCTGAGTCTTGTCTGAGTGATGATGTCACTCGCCCGCTTCGCTGTTGAAAAGCGCTCCAATACAAAGGTTTGTAAAGTAGTCATTATTGTTTTATTTCCCAAAGGTTGATGACTTTGAAGAGGTAGTCATACCGTGCTTCGTTGAGCCGAAAAAAATCAAAGGAAGGACTGGCAAGGACACACTGCAAAGAAACCCCAATGCAAGAAAGACAAGAAAGCCTTGTACAACTGTGAAAGGAACAAAACAGCAAGGAACTGCTGGAAAACCCCTGGGGAGCAGAACAAAAGTCAACCAAACAAAAGCTAACACTTGCGGGAAGGAGCTGACAAAGGCCGGTGGGAAACAAGACAACCCCCCAGGGAAAAGTGAAAGTGATAATGCCGCAACCCAAGACGCGAGTCATACCCCTGAGATATCGGCAAACGTAGAAGCGACAGAGGAGGACACTGGAGGTGTTTCCCAGAAAACTGAAGTTAACACATTTGAAGGACCTCAGTCTGTGACTACCTCACTGCAGTCAGAAACCAGCAGCGACAGCTGCCGCGGTGAGGACTTAAATCCTACTAGCCAGGACACTTTAAACCTCGAACATGAAGAGGAACGCGAACGAAGGAACACTGACAGCGAAGAACAGGAGGATGATGGGAATTCTGACATGGAGCATGATGGATACGAAGAGGATGATGACGACGATGATATGGATGTTGACGATATAGACGGTGACGTCATCAAGAGTGACGCAGACGCTGAGGCCAGTGGCTGTGACTCTGACGCGAACATTGTTTCCAGTTCAACTGTTGTGCCAGCTAAAAATCTTCAGCGGAGTGATGATGGACAGGTGGTTCTATTGTGGACGAGGTTAGCTATGTATATTTGTTGTGTCTTTGTACATTGCGAACTGGTGTTGAGGGAGTGGCAGGATTCTTTTGTGATTGTTCTATTTGCGTTCCTTTTACGCCGGAGACGAACAGAGGGCTATTTACAGTCAACTCTCTCTAATGTTGAACTCCACTGGATCCAGTACCTACTGTCCTTCTTAGAGAGGTGTCTGGCTTGTAGAGGCATTAGGTACAGTAAAAAGAATGAAGATACAGGGACCAACAACAGTTGTTCGTCTTATAGATATTTCCGTTTTTCAGGTGTCCGTTAAAAGAGAGTTTTGTATTCTGTAACAGTTGACTTTATTCTATAATTGGTGAAGTTAGGTTATAATTAATGTATTCAAAGTCAATTGCTAATGTGTCTTTTGCATTTTATTGCTATTCAGAGAAGATGATCGAGTGATATTACAAGCTTGTCAAAAGATGGGTGCCAAGCCAGAAACATTCCAACATATAGCAATCGGCTTAAAAAATAAGACAGCAGACGAGGTGAGACTTCGGTTTCCTGTACTACTTGTTTGTGAGAAGTGATGTGGGGTAGTTTGAAACAATAATCTTATTGTGAGTGAGATGGGCGAACATAAAATAAGGTCCACTTTTTCCTTCTTTCTTTCGTTCGTACATTCGTCCTTTCCTTTGTTCATTTTTTTCCTTCGCGCGCAGTCATTCAATCAATCAATCAATCAATCTTTATTTGCCCATTTCATTATATTGTAAGTCACAGTATATCATTAGAGTAACCTAAGGACAGGAACTCTCGGCAAACCCTTCTGGGCTTCTCGGGGAGAGTCCCCCAATCAATCAATCTTTATTTGCCCATTTCATTATATTGTAAGTCACAGTATATCATTTGAGTAACCTAAGGACAGGAACTCTCAGCAAACCCTTCTGGGCTTCTCGGGGAGAGTCCCCATAGTTCAATGTTCTTCTTTGTAACTTATTTAATTTACATGGCTCTATGAATAGGCCCTTTGGACGGCCCAGTCACGTGGTACAAAATAACACCCTGCTGGTGAGCAATCCTCGCGCTGGGACATGCAAAACAAAGCCACTTCATGTCCCAGAGCGTAGTTTGCTCACCAGCAGGGTGTTATTTTGTACCATGTGACTGGGTCGTGCAAAGGGCCTATTATGTTGTACATAAATTCAGTCTATATTAAACATGAAGGATTCATTTCAATTAGCGCAATAATACAGATCTTTATAATTTCTTATTTGAGAGTAGATATAATTTTATTCTGTCTTATTCATTGCATGCTCAGTGACCTGAAATGTTTGATTAACGATTGTAGGACTTGTTTCTTGGATTCATATTGTTACGTTCTGATATTTTTCATGTGGCATTGTTGTACAATACAATAATGCGTTAATGCAATAGAATGCAGTATTCCGCCCAATGATTTGTGAAAAAAGCTATTCCTTTCGAAAATAACCCCCCCCCCCCCTCGTATAAAAGTCCTTACTGAAAATAACCTCTTCTGTCAGCTCCTGATAGGGTGTATTTTCGGAATTTAAAGGAGCTAAGTAATCGTTCGTGCACTTTGAAAAATCGTCGTTTCCAATCCGTTTCAATCTTCCCCATCCTCAGCCATCCTCGTTACTTTTTGGTTTAGTATCACTTAGCAAACTATTATTTTTAGGTTTCTTACATTTCAAGAGTAATTTAGGTTGTAGAAAAAATAACTTAAAATATCGTGGCGTAGCTGCTTTAATTTAATCTGTAGCGTGTTGATTGTGTTTATTTTCAGGTAAAAAAGCGTTTCGTGGATCTTTTGAACCTTTTTAAAACCAGTAGCGGTGAACGGACAAGGGAATCGACAAACGAGGAGTCTTGTAGTGAAGAGGAAGACGAAGAAGACAGTGAAACTGTTGGCGAATCAGAAGGAGAGCAGTCCCACGACTAGTTTAATAACAAGTTGTCCTTCATTCCATGGCTCGTGTTTGTCGCTCCTGTACCTTTAACGCAACCTAGATGGTCAGTTGTTCACACAATACCACGCAAGGAAGGGCTCTGGCAGCCAGGGTGAGGCTTGCAGGGACACCCAAAAATATTGGTTTTAGTGGATTGTGAAATGTTTTGAAAGTAGAAGCTTATATGAAGCTAATCTAGAAATTCAAATATTTAATATGTAATACCATTTCAACGTGAAAAAATTTAATCAGAAAGAAAGTGAATGAACGAAGAAAAGTCGTTTTAAATAGATGTCATAGATTAGCTAGGTAATCCGTTTAAGGTTTGTGTTTGTACAGATATTAAATTAAATGATAGGGTTGCAATTTATGGCTGCAAAAAGTTGTGAGTATTGAGAATTACTCGAGTTCAGTGATCAGAGAATGGTGGAAAATAAATGATGTAGGTGAATGTGTTTAAATTTCTTTGTTGTTCATACAGACCCCCACATGACAAGGGCGCTCCGTGAGGTTACAGTTTGGCCTCCATAAAAAGCCACATTTGATTTTTGTGTGCGTGTTTGTGTGTTTTGTTACTTTGTTTTCTGTTTTGTTTCATTTGCCAGTTAATCTGTGGGACCTTTTCGTCCTGTACGCAAGGTCAGCTTGAGACTTCTTGGGTCTCCGTTTTGTCAGGCCCGTCAAAAAGCAGTGGCAATGCCCGGTACTGCCGGCAATGCCTTTAATATCTCTTTTTTGTTTTCTTGATTGACGTCTATTTCGCTAACCCCACCCCGGTGCAGTGCTGTTTTTTCCATGAATGGTAACTGATAAACAAACAGCAAATAAACATGTAAACAATAGCAAGAAGCAAGTCCGCGGTGACGAGTAAGGGTTCGTCTGTCAGTCTCCGAAATACCTCCGAAATTGAGGGGTAGGAAAGCCATGAAAAACAAAGAACTAAAAGAAGGAAAGGCAGTCCATATTTATCCATATATGGGTAACCTGCGATCAGGCGTTCTTTATATTTTTTTCCCTTTCTCCTGCCGCGAAAAAAAGAACTCCTGATCGCAGGTTACCATATGCATGGGTAAAAAGGTTTTTACAAACGCCGAACTCCCAGTTTCTTTCTAGGAAATACGTAAATAGTTTTCTTCCTTGCCATATATCTTGGCTTTTCGCTCGCGCCGGCCTCACGTTAGCCTGCGAACGCAGACTGATTTTCGGCTTTTGTTTCACGCCGCCGGTAAATACGGCGTGAAACGAAAGCGGAAATTCGTCTGTGTTCGCAGGCTAGCCTCACGTACAGTAATAGGTTTCCAGCACGTTTTTGCTCTCGTTCTCTAATGGGTGTACTATTACTCTTAATCATTCACTGCTACGGAAATGGTATCAAACAAATGGCCAATCGATCATTGTAGTTAATTTCCAATTCAAGCAACGGGATTCGAACCCGTGACCTCCGCTATACCGGTGCGATGCTCTACCAACTGAGCTATTATTAAGTTAATATCTTCCCGTGAGGGGAAGAAGAGAGAGGACCTTGACAAGGAGGTTGGTTTAACCTGTTTTAGATGGTTATCAATGGTTATCAAACGTTCAGTGTTGATAACCATCAAAAACAAGCTCGGTGACGGTGTGCATCATACAAAACTCTTTCCAGAACGTTACTGGTCCAAGTTTGCGTTCCTCTTGGCCAGAGGTCGGGGCCGGACGATTGACTGGAATATCACGTGCTTTTTACGACTGAATTTGATAAAATTCAGGAGCATTGTAGCTAGCCCCAGATCGCTCAATCAGCCGTAAATTTTGAATCCCGCTGGGCGTCTGTACACGCCTGACAAGTCGGACTGACTGACTGTCTTTCGCTCCGACGAAGGGCTAACGCTCGAAACATCAGCTCTCGAATCTCTTTACGGTGACAATTTACATTATCAAGCCAGTTGATAAAACCAAATTAAATTGACAATACTGTACTCGAGTTGTACGCGAGAGGACGTAAAACATTCGCCTTTGGCTCGTGTTTTCTACATTTCCCTCGTGCTCTCTTGTGCCCGTCGTGTTTTATGACAGTATAATACATGGCTTAGGCTTCTTTATTTGTTAAATAGAAAACAAGAAGAGAGCAAGTGACACGCTCGCACACCAACCCGCAGCCTGGCCAGTACCTCACGCATGCGTAGAACCATATCCCCCCGGGCATGCTTTTGTGATGCACCGGCCGTGGGTTGGTGTGTAAATTGCTTCTTTTTTCTCTTTTAATGGAAATAACTCGTTTACGTCTCAAACAATCCAAAAACTCTATGCTCATTACACAAAATTAGAAGTTAAAAATTACAAGCATTTTAGGCATCCTACTGATGAACGGTTAGAGCAATTAGATATTTATTACAGGAGCCAACATTGAGATTGTGGTCTGTCGCCTTTGAATAAGATGGTCACCAACCTGAGATGCTTTATCTTGCGGGTTCATTGTTTGTTGGTGCTCTGATTTAAAATAGTTTTCTTTCTGCTATACCTTATTCAAACGTAATTTCTTAAAATTTGACCTCAACTAATTCAGGTGTACCCTAGCCTCTAACTTAACCTCTCGTATTTCCTTCCGCGTGACGAAACCCACCGACGCAGCATCACAGTTTCTTTAGAAACTTACCCCCTCCCTTCAAAAGAAGATTGCATGACGAGAAGCTGGGACAATTTTAAAGTGCTTATGCACTACTCTTCAATTCGAGTTGAAATAAAGTTTACTTCTACCACTACTACTAACAGCACGCGCAAGGCACGTGCTCAGGTTGTTGCATAACAAAAACGTGTTGGGTGGGGTAAGGCATGATTTGGCAGCGTATTTGTTTGTAACTACGCACGCGCAACTAAGTGGAAAACAAAGATGGCGCGCTGAAGCTTCATTTGAAACATCTGGTATTTTCGCCAGTTTTGACTTTCGCTTTCGCATTTTAGTTGTCTCTAGAAGTTTAAACCCCTTTTGATACTGTGGTTAAGTTTTTTAAATTGTTATATCTTGTACATGTCAAGATTTTAGCGCAATTAGCGGGCGATCTATTGCGTTTACGAGCATCGTGAAAGTTTACATCAATAGTTGTGGTCGTTTTACTGAGGCATAAATATGTTTAGAATACCCAGTTCTTTACGTTTCGTCAGAGGGAATAGTAAACAGATCTACAGTTCGAAAGGTAAGTTGTTAATTGTCGGCTGTTGCGTTCAAACGCTAAAGTGTTTGCCTGTGCTTCAAATCGTGCACTTCGTTTGCGTTTGTGTTGTTCAGCACGTATTTTGTTGTTTGAAGAATGTAATATGGTCTTCACAGCTCAATGAACCTTCGAGTTGTGGATCAAATATGACATTTTCTTTCCTAAGTTGTGTGTACGTGTGTTGAAAATAAGGTTGTAACACAATATTTACGTGATCCCAGCACAGGGTTTGTTTTTTAAGCATGAAACATCCGTTCATCAAGTTAGGTTTACATGTTTCTTTTCTTGGACATTCGGCAGGAATAGTTAATTTCTGTGTCACATCCTTAATGTTGTCGATAAACTTTAATTTTTCTCTCTTATCTTTCATACTTTTGCTTGTATTAATCGGTTCCTTGTTTGCCCTTTGGACTGAGGAACAATCGAATTTCCAATATGCTAATTTCGTCATATGACATAACAAAGTACTTGATTGTATTGCTAAAAACATTTAGTGTTAACTTCACTTCAGTTTAAACTATTTCAACAAAGTCTTGTCTTTGTGTGGCCTTTTATTGCAATGTATATCACTGATAAGATTTCTTTTGGAAATTTCAATGAGCTCTCTAGGTTTATAATTATGTAAACTTGAACTTTTGCCTTTGTTTTAATAAACATTTCAAAACAGTCAAGGTTAATTACAACTTGTGTGAAGGTAGCATATCGATTACCATGTACAGAACATAATTATGTGCAGTGGAATTGCCTTGCAGTCCTGCATGAATTCAACCACCTTGTCATTAAAATGGCCACTTTATTTTGCCCCAACAAAACCTCATTTTAACATTTTTTCTCTACAATCAGATTTTTGTTGCTTGTTGGTGGTTGGATTAATGGGGCTCCAATGTTTATGAATTCAGCTCTCAGAATTATTTTAATATCTATTTTTTCTATTTCAGAATTCACAAAATCAGGTTGTAGATTCTCAACCATCAGAAGATTACACATTCTTAGTTCAAGAGAAAGTAGGCCAGCTTTTACTGCAATCGCAAGTCCACATGATTCAAGCCATACAATAGTGGGAGTTTCATACCATGGCCATGAAAGAAGCTGTAGAAGGGTTTTCTCTTCAAGTAATAATAGCAAAGACAAGAGTGGAAAAGGTTCTGGAAATCAATGGAGTTGCCCAAAATGTGGCAATCCATGTACTTCTGTGGAACGTAAGTCCTTGGTAGTATAATTTATTACTTGCTTCTAAAAGGCTTTCTTCAACACAGGTTCTTTTGATCTGTTACAACCTGAGAAATATGCTTTTCTCATAAGTATATTAATGATCTTGTGAGAAGGTACTGTAGTACAGAATGCTTTTGACATCTTTCAGTAAACACATTGTAACAAATTGTAACAGAATTGTTTTCTGACACCTCTTTGTGAGAACAAAACCACAAACTCATCCATTCCAATCATTATCATGGAGACAAGTAAAGTAAACCAGCTTGCTTGGAATAAAAATAACCAGGCTCCTGCAACTATTGTTCAATACTGCAAACTGACTTTTGTTTCACAGTGCACTTGATTTGCTGAGAAGATAACATTTTCCCATGATTTTTAAGAGTACCTTACCTAAATTTATATAGTAGTTGTATAGTTAATGGGGCATCCTAGATGAGGGAGAATTCTGTCTTTTGTAAGAGTCACTTGGTCCTACAGTTTTGTTTCATAGAGTTGCTAAACAACCTTATGGGATGACAAAGCTCAGAGTGCCCATATTTAAATGACAACAAGTAGATTCAATTAGTGGGGTGGGGGAGGGTGTATTTGTGCCCCACCCCCATTCCCATCAGAATGTCTTGTAGAAATTCTGAAAGGTCTGCACCTCGCTGTTCGAATTTCAAGTATTTCAATGCCCTGTCATGTGTCTGTTTGAATTTGACAAAAACCATCCTGATCGATCAATCTGCATCGATATAAAGCTGACACCAAATTGCAAGATCAAAGTAAACATATAACAGTAATTTAATATGAACTCATTTGAACTCAAATGTGTGCTGAGTATGGAAAGTTTAATAGACTGACATGAGTTTTATTGAATTTTGTCTTCAGTTATGTGAAAGTGTTTAAAACATGCTTTTGTTCTTGTTTTACAGCCTCTACTCGTTTTGTACAGTGTGAGAAGTGTAATCACTTTTTCCTGATCTTATCAGAATCAGATTCTAAGCGATATATTCATGTTAAATATGACAAAGCTTCAGGCAATGAAGCAGAAAAGCAATCGAAGGCAGTACAAGCCCCTCCACCTCCACCAAGAAAGGTGTGTATGCTCCCTGTCTGTACCTGTACACACAGACAAACTGAAGCTCGACACCAAACTAACAGTTGAATTCTTTGCTGCCATCTTGAAATTATGACAGTATATTATCAGCAAACATTGAAAAAGAGGAGCAAAGAAAACAAATTGAAATCTACTAATCATAACCTACAAACCTGTCTTTTTGAACCTGCTGAGCTAGATTTCTTTTTTTCTGAGACAGAGGTTCACTAACATGAGGGCAGCCATAAATGCGACCATCAATTGATTTTAAGTGCTACTGAAAAGTGCAAGTAATGTTTCAAACACGAGAGACAGTGTTTCGTCACATCTCCAAACACCGAGACGAGGGTTGAAAATCTCATGTGCAGCAGAACATTTTTTACAAACTTCGAGTTGTGTGGAAAAATTATGTGATGAAGCAGTCTCTCGAGTGTTTGATATATCTTCTCAAACTTATTAACAATTCATCAAGTTAAAACAAAGCAAATCAGAACTGTGACCGCAGTTTGGAAATGTGATCTTAATTGGCATAGATAGTAGTTTCAGTTTAAATTGAGACGATATATCAAACACTGAAGAGAATGTTTCATCCCATTTCCAGACAACTCGAAGTTCATCACTTTTTCAACTCTCTTCTTGGTGTTTGGAAATGTGATGAAACAATGTTTCTGGTGTTTGATATATTACTTGTCAATCAAAACTAAAACTACAGAGAAAATGAAGAAATAAAATCATAAAAATCTATGATATTTAAGATCACATTTCCAAACCACTGTTACAGTTCTGATTTCTTTTGTTTAAGTGCAATGAATTATTATTGAGATTAATAATAATGAATCAAGTTGAACCAGATAAGAATAACAAGGTACTCTTTACAAGTTGATTTGTGACAGGCTGGCAAAAGGGTAATGTAGAATGTGTTTTGCCTGCCTGACATTTTTAGCTTTAAGGTTATTTTAGGTACCCTCCATTATTTATTTATTTATTTATTAAATTGTAAATTGTGCTTTTTGTGGACTCTGGAGTGAATAATGCTTATCATTGTTGGTAAAATTAACATGTGATATGTAACAGGAATTATTTTCCTGATTTGCAAATGTCACTCACTACTATGTTGTTATTTACAACAACGTAAATTTACCCACTTCAACAGTTTCTCTGATAACCAACACCAGGCAAGCATGCTTCAGCAGAAAAGGAGAACACAATTTGTTTTGGTTTGGTTTAATGCCTTTGAAGTAAGGTGAATGCAAAGTTCTCCCAATCGAGACTCCAGCTTACAACACATTCACCAATTCCGCAATGTGCTTTCTGTTCAATTGTTGTTGGCTCTTGGCATTTGTCATGAAGCTTTGTTCAAGTAACATCACTTATGATTTTCCACAGATATTTGAATACTTAAACAAGTATGTAATAGGTCAAGGTTTCGCCAAGAAAGTCTTGTCAGTAGCAGTGTATAATCATTACAAGAGACTATCAGTGAACTTGCCACAGCCCCAACCATCATCGTCCACACCAACTGAAGTTAAACCAGTTCCACTCCAAAGACCATTCCCTGGATCACCGCAGGGTAACCACCTTTCTTTATAGGCTATGAGTCTGACATTTGTTTAATTCATAGAGATCAGGCAAGAACAGCCAATAATATCAGGATGTATGCTCTCAGAAGTTTAAGATGTCAGTTGAAATATTCTAGACATTTTGCTAGATAGAGGTTTGCAGCTTGTAAGATATCAATTATTGCACTTGAAGCTGGCAAATGTTGGAAATTTGAAAACTGGAATTTTACACTGGCAATTTCTCAAGTATTGAAAAATTTGCCTTTGGTTAATTTTGTATAAGCAACTTAAAGACACACATGAATTGACGTATTTCTAAACGTTTGTTATGTAGGGTAAATGAGAGAGTAGCAAAGAATAAATGCAAGTGGAAAAACCCTTGACTACCTTTAAATATATTTTTTGCTTTCCTTCCTCCCTTTTCCTTGACTAATTTGTTTTGTGCTATCAGGGGTTTCAAAACAAGCCGGCTACTGCTGGAGTTCTGCCAGTTACTTTGTTGTTCATAGCTGCTTACTTTGGTCATAGCAATCAGCTTGTGGCAAACAAGGTCATCTTCTCACCACCACTGCCTACTCTTTCTGCTGCTGTCACCTAGTTCAAAACATGTTTAAACCCATGGCTATATGTATGTGACGTTTGATATGTGGAAATGATGCTTTGTCGAATTGCCTTCCAGAATTACAAATGCTCATGACACAGACATCAAACCTCAATTCTCCCTTGGGAGCAAGTGGTGTGCATTCACCAGCACAGTTACGAGAACAAGCAGGAAGTGACATACTGGACTCGGAAGTGGAAAGAATCCAGTTAGATAAGAGTAACATCCTGCTTTTAGGACCAACAGGCTCAGGTAAAACTCAGCTTTAGCTTCATAATTTCCTTTCAAATTTTGGCTTTCGAGATCCCCACTCTCAAAATTTCTATTGACCTTCTCTGGAGAGCATATGGATATTTTCTGGATTCACACAGTAATAATTTGAAAGAAAGATAGCTTCAGTGGATGTTGTGTTGCTTCAATTCTAACATAGACATTCTAATTTTTTGGTTCCTTCAGGTAAAACTCTCTTGGCACAAACTATAGCTCGATGTTTAGATGTTCCTTTTGCAATATGTGATTGTACTGCGTTGACACAAGCTGGATATGTGGGTGAAGACATTGAGTCTGTTATTGCCAAGCTCTTACAGGTCAGTTCACTACTCGCTATGCACATTTACAGAACATTGTGAGTGGTCCATCTTCTTTGCTGTTTAATTTTGAAGTTCTATACTTTTAGGAAAACTAAAATGTGCTTTATTTGAATTTCTCATCTGTTACAGGAGGCTGGTAACAATGTTGAAAGAGCTCAGCAAGGTATTGTAATTACAGTATGGTTTAGAGTGGTTTTTAATTACTTTGAGTTTTTTAAATTGGTTCACTGGATTGTCTCCGTCCTTTGAAATTAGCCAAAGTAATTAATTTGGTTTTGGTTTCACAACACCCAATTGAAGCTCACTCTAAGTGATTTCTTTCAACTATCTATTGGTTGATTGTCATGGAATCACTTGCTGTTCTTTTCTAACTTCCATGAAAATCAAGATGTTTTCACCAGGCTTGATTGGTGTACAGGCATGCTGGGATGTCCACTTCTTAGAGAAAGTTGTTATGAATTCCTGGAGTGAGAGTACTTTTAAAGTGTTACTACGATGAAATTTTCGATATCCATTTCTTTGCGTTTTCGTTAATAGTACGACTTTTTGAGGTATCTTGTCAAATTTCAGTCCATTACAAACATTAGAAGTTGTCTTTTTTGTACTATTATTTCCAAGAATTTACAGCCGCCATTAATTCTCCTTGTTCCAAGGCTTGGTTTAGAATTTGAGAAAATTACGTCATTTTCTCAAAATACCTCACAGGTTGAAATTATAATAACAATTAGTACAGAAAATTGCACGAAGAAGAACGTTATCCTTGTGCAATTTTCTGTACTTATTGTTATTTTAATTTCAACCCTTGAGGTATTTTGAGAAAATGACATCATTTTCTCAAATTCTCAACCAAACCTTGGAACAAGGAGAATTAATGGCGGCTGTAAACTCCCGGAAATAAAAGTCTCAAAAACATGACTTCTAAAGTTTGTAACAGGTTGAAATTTGGCAAGGTATGTAGGACATTTGTAACGTGCACAAAAATATAAATATCAAGAATTTGATCGTAGTAGCAGTTTAAGCAAATTTAGAAAATGTCAGATAAATTTGTAAGAAGAACTGCAGAAATACTTCTTTCCTGAGTCCTCCTCCCCCTTCAGCTTTTTTTATCCTGGCTAAACGTCAGTGATTCTGATGCATGATAAGCTCACTTTAGTGGCATTTCACAAATTATCTATGGGCATAGCCAGGATTTTTCAAAGTGGTGGGGGGGGGGGGGGGGGGTCACATCCAGAGTACTAAGCAGATTGTCATGTTAACATCCACACTGTGTTTTACTTGTTTACTTAAAAAGCCTCACAAAGGGGAGGGGATCACAGGCACTCCAGTACCCCCTGACTACACCCTTGTTATCCCAATCATGCCAGATGTTTTAAATAGCAAAAGTTTTGATTTCATTTCTACTTGGGAAGGGGAATCTTAGTTTAGAAGTGATACCTAGAGCTAGTTTTCAATTGACAGATTTAAACCTTCCAGTTATCAGATTAAGAAAGCTCTGACTCCAATAAGAAACCTACCTTTTAAATATAAACCGCTTACCCATGGGCTAACACTGATAGTGAAAGTTAAGGCCTGTACTTTAGAGTTTGTCTTAAAGTATGTATACAAACCAGATTGACTAAGAGGCACACCTCGTTGAGAAAACCCCTCCTGTAAGCAGACCTTTAGTCCATACCTTTCCCATCTCATCAGGTCCGCTCATCATCTGCAGACAGTTCCTTCTCCACCCTTTCAGCACAGCCCTTCTTTTAGCCAGAGCCTGTTCACAGGCTTCTACAAATATTAACTTTTTCACCTCCGATAAGCAGACACCTACTAAGCAGACACTTTTTCAGGTCTAACGGGTGTTCCCTATGGGAGACTTTAATATTGTATGTCTTGTTATTGTGGTTATAAGGGTCTTATACATGTAATTATAATTTGCTGCATTTGTAATTTTCAGGAATTGTCTTCTTGGATGAAGTGGATAAGATCAGTTGTGTTCCAGGTGTACATAACCTTAGAGATGTTGGTGGGGAAGGAGTACAACAGGTATAAAATGATGGCAAGGTCGTTTTCCAGTGCAAATGAGGCAAAGGAGGCAGGGTAACCAAGCAGTTAAGAACGTCTGCCTGGTTGTGGGGGTACCGGTACTTGACCCATGTTTCCAGGGTATAGGGTTGCTGCTGGAGGTTTGAAACCCTGACCCTGTTTAGGACAAAAATAACCTTAAACACCTGCCCTGTATATGACAAAGGAAAACGGATTTTTACACCATAGTGCTCATATCTAGTCATGAAAATGATCTTGTATTCTTGACTGATGACCGGCTAAATAAATATTAATGAACGTTTCTTATTTTGGATGTGCTTAAAACTTGACAAAAGTCTTGAATCTACTAGGTATACTGTACCCTCTCTAAGATGACTCCAGATCCTGTTAGGACAGACTCGCTTGAAATTATATACCCTTTTCAGGGCTGAGAGGTCAAAAACCATACCCTATTCAGCAGCACGTCCCCCAATAGCCCAGATAAGAGAGTCCCTCCCCCTGCTGGGGAGGACGGAGGGGGTATCGGACGTGAAATTTGGAGTTCAAGTCCTGTTCTGACCACTACCTGGTAGAGCCAAGTTCAACTCCTTGGCCACACTTGTACAAATTAATTTGTAATGTTTGCTTCTGATGATTAGTCTCACTAGCCCTTGCGCTAAATTAGTTACTGAGGGTTCTTTGCATTTAGAGCAAACTATATGTTTCTTTCAGTTTGTAAGGGCTGCAAAGACTTCTGGGACAGTACAAAGTAGAATTGTAGGTTTGCGATTTCTAGCTCTGAATTTTGTTGATTAAAAATGATATATTTGAATGTATTGTTTTGATAGGGCTTGTTGAAGATACTTGAAGGTACTGTAGTGAATGTCCCAGAGAGAAATTCCCGGAAGATGCGAGGTGACAGTGTAGCGGTGGATACTACTAACATCCTTTTTGTTGCATCTGGAGCGTTTAATGGCCTGGATCGGATTATAAAGAAAAGAAATCAAGAGAAGGTACATACAGCTCTACCTTCCTGTATTCTTACACCAGAGAACTACCGTTAGTGCTCCGTTACTGAGTTGTTTATAGAAATTCTGTCTTTGATGTCTATGGAACACGACTTTGTGGTTCATTTGACTGGGAAATTTCGGAGCCAAACGGAAAGAAACATTCATGCCACTGTTTCCACATGGAAATTCATGTTCCATATACTGTTTTGTATCTTTACACCAGTTGGTCAAATTTTGCAGTTAGACCGAACTGGCGGGTTAGGAGAAACGTTAAAAAAATGTTGTTTATTTAGACGGGGTCGTATATTCCAAACCATTCTGATCGCCAAGTGAAAGCATGAGCGCTTTCCATTTGTGTTGAAAAACCAATAAGAACTTTCCAGCAAATGGAACATTAAAAGTTTTCAACATATCCAATGGTACGGGGCTAATGTGCACCATTTGAAAACTCTCCAGTGGAACAGTCTGTTCCATATCATTTCCCGCGCAAACAACTGCGTGTTTAATAGAGGAGCGTAATATTTCGAGCATTCCGGTCGTATGACACGAATGAATATAAATAAAAGCAACGCAATATATATATATATATATATATATATGCCAACCACCCGCTAATGTAGCAATAGTACCAATGTACCTTGCAACAACCCATACAAAGAGTTACGTAACCCATGATAAATAGATTTCTATGCAGACTTGGAAATCTATTTATCATAGGTTATGTAACTCTTTGTCTGGGTTGTTGCAAAGTACATTGGTGTAACCCTGTGTCAGAAGCGGGGAAACGGCTTAGGTTAAATCGTGATTAGTAAATGGCTGCCGTAAAGAATTTTTGCTCTTAAACGAGGTCTGTGAGGCTAATTTAAATACATGCAAAAGAATTTTAAACTGCATTCATTTGTGCATAGGAACTTTGTTAACCTCTGCTATGTTAAACCAGGTTATCGGTTTTGGAGCGCCAACGAGTGATCGTGGTTCCAAAGACAAAGAGCTTGATATCTTCAAGAACTCCCAACCCGACGTCAGAGAAGACAACGCTGAGCGAGATAAGCTGCTAAGTAAAGTGGAGGCGCGAGATCTTGTAGAGTTCGGCATGATCCCTGAGTTTGTGGGTCGACTTCCTGTTGTGGTCAGTTTACACTCGCTGGATGAAGAATCGCTGGTGAAGATTCTCACTGAACCCAGAAATGCGCTTGTTCCACAGTACCAAGCGTTGTTTAGTATGGATAAGGTAACTCAAGTCATCCTTAATAACATAACATAACACTTTATTACACAACGTAACGTAACGTAACGCAACATAACATAACACTTTATTACATAACATGATGCAACATACCACAACGTAATTTAAACACAGCATAAGATAACACTTTATTAACGTGGCATATGCTTCGCTTAACGGTTAGTTTATAGATGCCCCACGAGCGAAGTTAAAAAATACAATAAAAATAACTATATTATATAGCAACCTCGTTCCCACGGTCTCTCTTATTCTCGCTCCGGGAGGGCGGGAAGATGAGAAACCCTGGGAACGAGGTTGTATTGTATAGCATTTATTTAAACACGATGGTTAAAATTGCAGCTCAACTGGTGTGGTCGTGTGAAATCAATAAAATAAAACAACATTTCTTACATGTCTACAATAGCTATTTTATAAAACATATGTTTAGAAGAATAAAAGTCTATTAATCCATTGAGCCCATGGACTATTGGGTTAGGTAAAAACTTTGTTATAGTAACGGTTTTTTCTTTTCAAAAACCAATCTAGTTGACAAGGCTTCTTACATGACTTATGATTTTTAATACTTATAAGTCAATGACACAATCCATTTTAGAAAACATTCTCGTTCTCCTAATAGACGCTCGATCAATGAACGTAAGCGAGACTTGAGAAAGCTAAGTCGTGTTACAAGCTGTAACACGGTTTGCAAATGTATAATTTAATTAATGCCTTTCATGGAATTGCAGTTTAAAACAGTGTTTAAGGTCTGCTTCTAATCCGAGTTGTTTGTTAGGTTGAACTTAATCTCAGTCCTAACGCCTTAAAGTTAATCGCTCAAAAAGCGTTGGAAAAGAAGACAGGAGCTCGTGGATTAAGAGCGATACTGGTACGTACAGAAAGAATATAATATGAATTTATATGCCCTGACTTACCCCGTGCCCACTGAACATGGTGCTTATTCATCCTCTGTGTAAGAACCACTGAAACTCACAAGTGATGTATAACGAATATAATTTGGTTTTATCAACTGGGTTGATAATGTGAATTGGCCACCGTAAAGAGATTCGAGAGCTGACCTTTCGAGCGTTAGCCCTTCGTCGGAGCGAATCAAGGAATTGTGGGTCGTGTGTTGTTTATATACAGAAAGATGGAGCTTCGCTATTGGTTGGTGCCTGGTAACGTGAAAACAACGGAATAAATTAGATGAATGAAAAGCGTTCTATAACGAAGGACGAACAAAACAACAAAGATCTTGAAACAATGTATAGAACAGGAAAACGATAGCTCAAAAACACAGAAAAATGTCACAGGTTCTTACACCGAGGTAAACCCACTGAGCAAATGCACCACCACTTCCAAAATGGATCTTTGTGTACCTTTCATTTTTTTTTTCCAAAATTTGCGAGGAGAAATAGAATTGTGACTTAATTGTGGTGATGGTACTATATGGCCCATAAGATTACCTTGCAACTGTTTCTTGTCTTCATCATAAAAGCAGGGTACTCTCATTACAGGGCAGACTTGAGGCAAGATATTGAAATTGGTTATTTAGAACCGTTGGGGGCCTAGTGTATGTCTGGCTGATTTTCCCGTAACTTTTTTTGATGAAGAATGCAGTCATTGCTCTCTCTAAGATGGACACCATCATGACAGGTACCAAATGGCACCAAATAACTGTCCAGGTTTCCAACTTAAGGAGAGTTTAATACGCAGTAGAATGACAGAGAACATGGACCAGCACCAGTTGCCCGTCGTTTAGGAGTGTCCGACTTACAGAGGTGTCCATTAAGAGAGACCTGATTGTAGTGTCTTCTTCAATGAGTTGATGTAAACCACGTAATATGTCTGTGTTTGGGTATACAAGGTCATGCAAAGTGAGACAAAGAACTGGAAAAACAAGAAAAGTTATTTCTATGACCCGCTATTAATTTCCACTGTTCACTTTGCAGGAGAATTTGCTCTTAGAGCCCATGTTTGATGCACCTGGCTCTAACATCCGGGCAGTTTTTGTAGACGAGCACGTGGTCGACGGGAGCAAAAAGGCTGAATACGTCATGGCCCCTGAAGAAGAGGCTCCAACTGCGGATACAAATGAAGAAGAGGAAGAATTCTATGCTGGTGACGCTTTGTAATAACAAATTAAAACTTGCCGCTTTTTAATACTGACTGTAACTCATGCTGTCAACAGTGCATACCAAAATAATAATTTCTGCCCTGTTGACTGTTTTTAATTTCAAAATTGTAATAACGTACAAAACGTTAGAACCCAAAACCTGAAAAACGCCTGATTAAATGTTTCATGTGCTTCAGTGAAACACCAAAAGAGGTCTTTAGTTCCAAGCACACCAAAACTATTACTACGAGAAACGTGTCTCACTGTATTGTTCTATTTGTCTCATCTCAGCTATTGTTAAAGGCATTTTTAAGTTCTTAGCTTTTGGTGCGTAATGCAAATTCCTGGAAACACAATGAGCGATAATATTGTTATTGTATTTTTACGGATTTTTCGCATGGAAGGATTTTTTTCTATTGCAAATAGCTTATGTACAGAAACGACATGATTTCACTGATGGCTGAATATAAATAAATGATATTTGACTGACACTTGACTGACTCTTTTTGTCAGCCGGCAATTCTCGAGTGCGGCATGCTCCTGCATTTAAGGTGATTCCTCAGAAATAAAAGTTATCCAACATTTTTTTTAAAACTTTCCCTGAATATTCCCTTCCAAGCACTGTTTCGAAAAATACAATAAAAAGGTAGGTCATCGTACTCGCAAAAGGGATACGATGGGCCAATCTTAACCCATTTATGCTAACCACGCGCGCTATTTTATCGTTTCACGGTAAATTTTTCGACACTTGAAAGAACTGATTTTTAACCGAATACTTGCCAAAAACTTGACAACTAATTAACAATTTAACATATGTCTTATGGCAAAAATTAGACATGAGCAGGAACGTCTCATAGGATTGGCTGGGAAAATTGTATACAAACAGTAACAATGGCCTAGTCCTAAAACAATAGAGCTTCCTGGTATCAAGACCCAATGAAATTAGAGGTTCCGAAGAGCTTCATTTTTCATTGGGTCTTGATACCACGAAGCTCCATTGCTTTAGGACTAGGTCATTGTTACTATTGTTTGTATATAATTTTCCCAGCCAATCCTATGAGAGCTTCGTGATATCAAGATCGCCCCTGTAGATAAAGCCGCCATATTGTTCATGTGCGAATCGCGCGCGCGCGTAAAATTCTTCGCAGTGAAGATGCGCAATGCAATACTAAGGAATCACCTTAATAAGGTTTTGCGTCAAGGAGGGTCAAGAGGCTTGTTGATATGGAGAAACGTTTTCCCACCCTGGGAGAGGTGCTCTTCGTGCATTTATAAATAAACACAAAGCGACTGTGTTCCTTTCCCTTCACCAAGGAATCACGGAAAGTCGCAAAACTCTAGAACAAACATTTATCTTTCAAATCGGCACTCTTAATCCTCACGGTATAAACGAACGCTATTCATTCAACTAATTTATTCCGTTGTTTTTACGTTACCAGGCACCAATCAATAGCGAAGCTCCATCTTTCTGTATATAAACAACACACTACCCACAATTCCTTGATTCGCTCCGACGAAGGGCTAACGCTCGAAACGTCAGCTCTCAAATCTCTTTACGGTGGCCAATTGACATTATAAACCCAGTTGCTAAAACCAAATTATATATGTTCCTTTTAAACGCTTAGGCGACCGTGGCATGCATGGGGGTGGGATGTTTCTTATATAAACACCCTGTAAATGATGGCTCGGGGGAGGTGACACGAGTGACAGTTTCATCACATTTCCCAACACCGAGAAGAGAGTTGAAAATATGACGCGCAGCGGAGTACTTTTGACGAACTTAAGGTATTTGGGAAAGAAACGCAACAAATGTTTCAGCCGAGTGAAAATTACGCAAATTGGCATAGATCGCAGCTGAAACACGCATAGCAAAAGTATAACATAACTGGATTTATCAAAACCGGGTCAAAGAACACTGAAACCGTGAACACTTGACATTTACTTTTACATTTTTTTATGATTCTCACTGTAATGACCACCTTTACCCGTCGTACATCTGCCCTAGAGACTCTGCTTCGCCTGTCAATTATGCCAAAAATGCCCATAAACGGGCCAAACAAAAACTTACAACACTGGCACTGAACTGAAGGAATCTGCCATTCCCTTCAATTTTTTATCAAAATTTCCTTTGACCCGGTTTTGAAAAATCCAGACATATATTATCGACTTGATTGTTTTTAAGTCATTGACTGCACTTAGCGGACCTGTTTTAAATGTTCAAAAAGCTTGGAGAAAAAGAAAAATGCCACGCATTTTTTTCGTTTCAGGTACAATAAAACAGCAGCGATAACAAAAAAATGTTTTTTAGATAGTCTAGAATAGATATATGCAGAAAGCAGAGACGAGAACCCACCTGATATTTCGGTTGGAAATGAATTCCCTAACGATGTTTTACAAACCATTAAAAAAGTACGAGAGCGAGTTTTTGATGAAAGTTTTAAAACCCATTACGATCGGTGAGAGATTTGATTGGACTACGTCAGTCTCCCACGCAGCCGTGATTAGGGGATTGCGTAACCTGAGGGAGGCTATGTGGTCCCCTTACATGAAGTACATATTTCAACTGTTGCACCACAAACTATAGAGTTGCATCATGGGAAGGTCTCTCCAGCATGGCTGACAAAGTAGAAGGTCGTCTGAGCTAAAACAACACCTGAAAAGGTCTGAATTTTAACGTAATTATTCACCAACGAAGGATTATTACGATAAAGACAACCACCTACAGCCATGGTGAGTGCTGCAGTATTACACACTCGCTTTTCAGTACATTTTTTCACGGTGTTTTTCAAACTTTTTGTGTTATAGAATAATTGCATGTTACAAAAGAGATCAAACATTGCTGTTGAGTTTATGTGTTTACTTTCATTTTTCCAACGTACAGCGTTTCAATCGAAAGTTAATGTTTGACATTCTTTACAGCCGCAAAACGAATATGTAGAACAGTCAAGGAAACGCCGTGGATACCGGCTCGATCATTTTGAAAAGAAGTACGTAAGAGACAGTGTATTTTATATTTTTGATTATAGTATGAAATACTTAAAATCGTGGTCTGTCCCTTTGGTTTGCCTATACACCTATAGGATTAACCAACTCAGGGACAGAGATGGTTACTTGCCACTTTTGTACTGTTACCTTTGTTATATCAATGGATACCATTAACATATTCAATTCTGTTTATTGTGGAACAAGTACACAATGCTGTTGAAGGTAGTGACGTTTGGTGGCTCACCTGGCTCGCAGCAGTAGTTGATGCAAGAACTAGAAAATGGTCGACCTTTCACAACCTAAAAATCAGTCAAAAAAATCGCCCTTGACTTGTACAGGAGTCAAAAGCTAAGACCCAAGCACCGGTGAAACAAATTCTGTACAATTAGCATAACAATTGCCTTTATAATTATGTAAAACACCTCATAAACAATGACACAAAATGTGAAGACCTTCACGTAGCGGTCTGCGTCTAAATTAGTTAAAATGCTTTAAAATGTATCTTCTTTATGTTGACCTGAGTGCTGAAGATACTCCCTGGCACAATTTCGGAATAAAGAATTGTCATTTCCTGCACAATAAAGCCGTAAATCTGCTCAGAAAAAAAACATCTTTCTCGCTCTTGGAACTCCCTGCTTAGTAACCTGGCATGATGAAAGCATGTGTTGTTGGTTACCAATACTCGACCGATTTTGTAGCTTGATTACCAAGTTTTCCAAACAAGCATGGCACTTTCATTTTTCGAGTCTTTCTCAAAGATTCTTGGCCTTCTTTGGTGTTAAGCCTGCCTGCTAAAGCTGCTTTTCATCTTCCAAACTTAGAAAGGTTTGCTTGGAATTACTATATTAGTGTCTTTGATTTTGCAAGCCTGTTTCAAAAATTATGGACAAAATGCCCACATACACAGACACTTGCTGTGATTGTTTAATATATCCATAGTACCTGAACAATAATTCTAAGAAATACAGTATATAAGTTTTCCAGTAAAATCCGTACCTACAGTATACATGTAAATAACGAAAACTTAGTTTTTGCCTCCAAAATTGGGGGGTCGACTTATATACGAGGTCGACTAATACACGAGTAAATACGGTAGGTCTATTTGATGGGCAGGGAAAATTCACAAAAATGCCAAATGCACTCATTTTGCTTTTGTTTGCAGTTAGTTTCACTCGTGTCTGCTTGCAGTTAGCTATTAAGTGTTGTAAAGGGAAAAATAATAATATAATCCAGACCAGGAAACAGTGAATTCGGCATTCTACAAATTCTCCCACTAACACATTTTCTTTATTTATCTCAGGCGTAAAAAAGAAAGTCGTGAGCCACATACACATGCAAAGTATGCTCACAAACTCCATGGCCTCAAGTAAGTTGAACAGTCATTTGACCTGACAAAATTCTTGCTGTACAATGAATCCTGATTTCTCAAACCTTTGCGCAAAATGAAATTGGTTTCAGAAATTGGGAATTTGAGATATCAAACTAGGTGACAACGAATAACACATAACTGCAATCATGGTATTGTGTTACTAAAAGATCTCAAAATAATTAAATTTTGTTTAATGTTTATCTTAATTTATAAAATAACAGATGCTATGCAAGTTCTCATTGGTCAATAGGTGTGTTTAGATGAGAGTATACATGTAAACACAGTTGTGATGTTTTAGTTTCGGGTGTATTTTTAAGAAATATTTTATAAAAGCAATAGAGGACATTTCCGTGTTTACATAGCCTCATCTAAACACTCGGGTTTGGGGAGAATTCTTGATAGTTATGCAAAGCCAAGACTGCGTCGTTGTTTTGCATAATTGTTTCGAATTCTACCAAACTCTCATTTTTAGACGAGGCTATGTAAACATAGAAAATGGCCTGTATTGCTTAATAAATGGTAATTTTCTTTTCCAGAGCCAAACTATACAACAAAAAGCGCCGCCTTGAAAAAATACAGATGAAAAAGACGTAAGTAGAATAACTGCATTTTATTCAGGTTGTAAAACAATGTTCTGTTCTGTTGTGGTGATATCTTAATGTTGCTACTGATATTCAGACTAAAGATGCATGAAGAACGTCAGACAAAAACAAGAGACAGCCAAGATGTCCCTGAAGGTGCAGTCCCTGCATATCTGTTGGACAGAGAAGGTCAGTCGCGTGCTAAGGTGCTCAGCAACATGGTCAAACAAAAAAGGAAAGAGAAAGCAGTAAGTACAAAACATTTTTTTTCATATTTTAAGTAATATATCAAACACGAGAGACAGTGTTTCATCACGATTTTCAAACACTGAGAAGAGAGTTGAAAATACAACCCGCAGCAGAGTATTTTTGACAAACTTCGAGGTGTTTGAAATCGTGATGAAACACTGTCTCAAGTGTTTGATATATCTTCTCAAACGAAACTAAAACTACGGAGAAAACGAAGAAATAAAATCATAAACATCTATGCTAATTAAGATCACGTTTTCAAACCTCCTTGACAGTTCTGATTTCCTTTGTTTTAACATGATGAATTATTAATGAGTTTGAGAAAGTCATTTATTGCTCTTACTACATTGTAGCCCAGTGGTACAACTTACTAGCTGCCTGCAAAACAAGTTAATTGATAACATAATATACCCTTTGAATTTGATGGAATTGTTAGTGAGTTGTAATATTAACTTATTTTTCTGTTAGGGAAAATGGGATGTACCACTTCCTAAAGTAAAAGCTGTCGGAGAAGATGAAGTTTTCAAAGTTATAAAAACTGGACGGTCTAAAAGTATGTTTGCATTGTGTTGAATTTTGCATTCACTTCAGCAACTGTACTAAGTTAAAAACTCAAATTTTGATAGCAAAGTAGTTTTACCTATAATTTTTTATCTTTGGGTCACTTTCTCGTCCAAAAACTCGAAATTTTGATTTGTGCACATGCCTGAGCTAAAATGTCGTTAAATGCGATGCAAGTGAAAAACCTGGCATGTCTTTATTTTGCAAATGCATTTTGGAGAAATTTGAAGCATATTTAGCCTATAGCTGACTAGAAAATGTTCAAAATGTCTAAAGCACACGTTTTTTTTTTCAAAAATCTCCAGGAGTCAGTGGGTTAATAAAGTTTCAATCACCTGGCACTGCAGGTAGCAGTGCTAATCGAGGCAGGCCAGGATAATCAGAGAAAAAAAGAAAATTCATATTAAAGATTTGCACACTAAAAAATAAAAATTACCAGTACACACAAAATCAATACAAATACAAAATACAGGATATAATTCACACTCGTGGTGCTTCAAGATACAAATATCTTCCCTTATAGGTGACTTCATATTTATAATATACCCATATCTACTGTTTTGTTTTTATTTTTGTAGAGAAAGCCTGGAAACGAATGGTAACCAAAGTCTGTTATGTTGGTGAGGGCTTTACAAGAAAACCCCCCAAATATGAGAGATTTATTAGACCAATGGTGAGGAATAACTACTGTATTTACGATCTCTTACTGTCAAACTTAGAAAACCCTGAACACCTGAAATATTTCAGGAATGTTCATTGCGTAGTTACCAAAAGCAATAAAGTTCAGGATACACAAACAAACATCATCAATTATTACCATTGCTTTTCATTTTTCATTTTCTCACTGCCTTTTTCCTTGTAAAACAAAACATTCCGTAAATATTTCTGGTGTTCACTGTTTTCTTAGTTTCACAGTAATTAAAACCATTTCTTGTAGATCTTTTTGATCCAAAGGCCATGGTAATTATTTTCCAAAATTCTCAGCATTTGTAATGTACTGTGTGAACTTGGATTGATGTAACAACAAAACAACAATGTCTTTCAAATGAACAGAAATTTCATTCAGGAGCTGCCTGTTATTTTACATGCCTGTCATGGTGCACTGACCATCCCTTAAAATGCTATATTCTCTGCCTAGAGGGGATGAATCCTTTCTTTCTCCACAGTTCGTCTCCACGTTTCCCTTGGTCGGCCTCGCTTCCTCTTACCTTCGGGTGCCCACGTTAGTGCAGTCCTTGAGATGTTGTTAGGACTTTTCCTCAAGATGTGGATGGGTGGCGCAATATTCTCGCCGGCCTCAAGAGTCCACGTGGGCCCGAAGAGGATAACTAACTAGAGGGGATGAATGTAGTGTCATAACCGGAGCTTCTCTGCCAATTAGAATGTCTCATTCTTATTTTCACCTCTTTTCAATGTTCCATGGTATACATTTTGTAAATTATATACTAGCATGAGTCCTTCCCTCAGAGAAATAGGCAAGCATTTGGGTAGAAGCCTGCTCTTGAATTCAGTTGCACTGAACTAAAATGTAATAGAAACCTTAACTTTTATCTTTCTCAAGTCGAATTTGGATAGTAGGGATGGTGCAGTGGTGAGAGTGCTTACCTCCCACCAATGTGATTCCCAGACCTGGCACACGTGTGTAATGTGAGTTGAGTTTGTTGTTGGTTGTTGTCCTTGCTCCAAGGGTTTTCTCCAGGTTCTCCAGTTTCCATCCCTCCACAAAACAAACACTTCTAAATTCCATTTCAATCAGGAATTCAAGGACCACAGGATTCTCAGTCAACCCTTGTTAACCAAAAGTAACCGGTAGTTTTTTATTCACATCCTGACTTTGACTTGTTTTTCTAACATGTAGGGTTTACGTTTCAAAAAGGCTCATGTCACACATCCTGAGGTGAGAAAGACAAATTTCATGGATAATGAAATACTATTATTTGTATTCAAGCTTCATTTTTGCTGTTGCTATAACTGTTTCTCAGTTCGTTGTTGTTGCCTCTTTGGTGTTTTTCGTCCTTGATTAACTATTAACTAGGTTTCCTTTGATTTGAAGGCAATTTTAAACATTACCAAAGTTGACTTCATTCATGATAACTGAGCCCCTTTAATTTAAAGTGCACCTAACACCAAAAAGTTTTTCTAGCCAAAATAATAAGGCATAGTTTGTAGAGTACTTTGCCGCAATAATTTTTCGATTTGGGTAAATCCTCGATTTTCTATGGCTTTTCAAAGTATGTCAAAATCCCGCCATCTTGGTTTGCGACCGAGTTTAACAGGGCATGGGTCGAGGGCCAGATGTGACGTGAAATCGAGAACACAAGGATTCTGTGTTTTGCACATTTACTTGTTTTGTGGGAAACACTGTGAATGTAGGATTCTCTTTTCACTGCTATGTAACCGCTCATAGCTGAGCGTGGTTCAGTTATGGGGTAAATTCGAGAAGCCCGGAGCTATGAGCGAGCTACACAGGAGCGAAATAGGTAGGTGTTCCCTTTGAAATACGTCGCCGAAGGGGAGGCGGGAGGGTCGTCAGCGCGTGAGTACGGGTTCGTCTTCGACGAGATAAGAAAGTGTTCGATATCTTACGTTCTGTGACTTTTATAGCTACATTTGCGTCCCGTGCAAAATCCATTGCCCGTGTGCACGATGCGCACGAGAGTTTGATGCTCTTGCCGGACTGCACGCCTGCTTTTCGCGGTATTTTAGTAGTGAAAATAGTTCAAAAAAATACCATTTAGGTGTGTTGTAGGGGGATGTAGGAACGCAAGAGAAAAACAGCAAGGTATTGCCCTTCATATCGTACCGTTTTATGGGGATGATCATCCTGAAGCGAAGAAACGTGGAAAGCGTTGGGTCGATTTCGTGAAAGCAAAGCGTGTGAATTTTGTGGTGTCTATTAGACTTCCGTGATATGCTCAAAGCATTTCAAACCGGATGTTTTCGCTCGACGCTTGGATATTCAGCAAAAGGAAGGGAATTTGTTGACTCCATGGCTAAATCGAGATAACTTTGGGATAACCGCTTTTCCATCGATTCATGCAGCCGATGTGGCAGCTGAGAAACAATAGCAATAACATTCGCTGATGTTTTGGAGGGAAGCGACGGTAAAATTTTCACACTCTCATCCAAAGAACACAAACATTGTGTGGAAGGATGATAATTTTGATCTAAAATGAACACACAAAGTTAAAATAATTTGAGAAAGTGAAGGGACTTGTATGTCAGTGTTTTACAAAAGTATATAAAATGTGAGGTCGAAAAAGGCACGAAACAATAAAAACACTCGCTGTTCTTTATACCACCCTTTGACTTGTACATTGCCTTAGAGTCTGTCCTTCATGCTTGCTCGAGTTCTTTGTCAGCCTTCCGGTATTTCGCTGTCCATTCTCAGTGAATCAGCCAGAGGGTTGTCAGCATACAAATTAGCTTGATCGTCATCGCTTGACATTAGCGTGACTCCTTATTCTCTTCGGATTCTACTTCAGTGATATAAAAAATTTCAGAGTTTTCCAAGTAAAAATTCATTTCAGAGTCCGATGAAGTAGAAGCCATTGTAAGTATAAACTGAAATCTTTAGACTGTGGAGTCCCATGGTAAACAAATCTGCTGCAAAAGGCTTCGACACACGTGCAAATAAGAAGACCTGGCTGGGAGAGCTCAAGCCTTTGTTCTCAATTTGACGTCACTGATTAACTCTCCCCAGATTCCCCATGCGCGGTCGCGAACCACTCGAACTCGGTTTCTACAGGACATAGAAAATCGAGGATTTATCCAAATCCAAAATTTTTTGTGGCAAATTTCTCCACAAATTACACTTTATTATTTTAGCGAAAGTAATTTTTGGTGTTAGGTGCACTTTAAAGACTCTCGGTCGACCGGAATGCTTTGCGAGCATTTATTTTTGTTTTGATTCTGTTGCTAAAGAAAATCGTTTGAAAATCAAACATATTTGGGGCATTTCGCACCCAAAAATTAAAAAAAAGGAATAAATGTTTGCTTTTGGTACAAGTTTTGCTCAGATCTACGGATTAGTTGTATTTTAAAATTACGACCTCACGTCGGGGTCACGGCTCCTCTGTAGTGTCAAGCAATACTTTGAAAACAACTCCGTAATATAAATTTGCTTTTTATTTGCGTTCACAATCACATTTACTGAATAAAAAGTACTTACCATGCTTAAAATACTGTCCAAGCGAACCTGTAAAGTTTGAGCAATGAACATATTTTACTTTTCCGTTGGCGATTTACATACCGGGGTCTGGAATTCCCACAGAGATTTGTCGATAGCCGATCACATACGGATACTCGAACATTTTCAGTTGGCTCTTTTTAAATAAAAGGTATCCTTTACCATATATCAAACACAGAAGAGAAAGCACCTTTTATCGAAATAAATCTTGAGTTATCTCAACAAATGAAGAATACAATGTACAAGCAATGCAAGTCCGTGCAATAGCCTGTTCTCAGCTGTTCTGTAGACAAGCAATGAGTCTGAAATCAATGTCAGTATTGCAGCAAATGGGGACATTCTTTCTCCTTTTCTTGCATCCAAGTGCATCTTCTTTATTTCTCCACAGGTCCTGGACAGATTTTCTTAAATACTTCTCTCATTAAGCCTCTCGGCCTTCCTCGGGAGTGTTCGCAGTCACCATGGCCAAAATCACATCGCGTCCCAGCAGTTGTTTAGCTTCTCGAATATGTACCAAACGAACAATTTATGACGAAATAATCTCCTCAATGTTAGGAACGATAATAAGTAATAATAATAATAATAAGTTGCAAATTTATATTGCGCAGATTCCATGACGAAATGATCAACTGCGCATTACAAAAATACATGGAGTAAAATAACAAATAGTAAATACTAATTACATCATGTGTTGTATAAAATATTAAAAACCAAACTAACTAAGAGTAAAAAGCCTTACTAAAAAGGTGCGTCTTCAAAAGTTTTTTAAAAGTGCCGACAGATTCGGCCATCCTAATATCTAAAGGTAAATCATTCCAAAGTTTCGGCGCCGAGGCAACGAAAGCACGATCGCCTAAAGTTGTCAAAGTTTTAAAATTCGGATGAGATAGCAGTATTCCGTCGTTAGATCGCAGTCCATATCTTGAATTTAAAGGCTTAATTTTGACAAGATCGTTAATATAGGACGGTGCTAATTTTCGAATGGCTTTGAAAGTTAAAAGTAAAACCTTAAAATTAATACGAAATAAAACAGGAAGCCAGTGCAGCTGATGGAGCACTGGGGTAATGTGGCAAAACTTGCCCTGCATAACAACAAGTCTGGCGGCTGCATTTTGAACTCTCTGCAATTTATCAATGTGGCACTTAGGCACACCGTATAATAGACTATTGCAATAGTCTATTCGGCTACTAATAAAGGAGTGAATAAGAGTCGCAGCTGAATCCGTTGAAAGGTGTTTCCTAATGCGTCGAATATTGTGTAAATGATAGAAAGCGGCACTGCATATTTTGGTAATGTGTACGGCCATAGTAAGTTGATCATCGAACCACGCGCCCAAATTCCGCACTACAGGCACTTTGCCTACATCGCAATCTCCGACCCTGATAGTATTAATAGCAGTTTTTTTCAATAGATGTCGTGATGCTATTACAATAAATTCAGTTTTATCGTCATTGAGCATAAGTTTATCGGCGGTCATCCACTGTTTAACATCCGAGATACAGGTTTCCATTGAACTAATTGCTTCATCTTGACTAACAGCACAGCTTGGGTTGAACGATAAATAAAGCTGGGAGTCATCTGCATAACAATGAACTTTTGGGAGGTGACGACCAACAATGTCGAAGATTTTGCACGAATATATGTTAAACAAAATGGGGCCTAGGCACGATCCCTGGGGAACGCCAAAACGAAGATGAAATACATTTGAAAGCGCTCCCTGAACAGATATTCGTTGTGTCCTTCCAAATAGATAGGAGTAAAACCATGAAAGAGCAGTTCCATCGAGACCCAGCTTTGATCTTAAACGTGTTAGCAGAATACTAGGGTCCACAGTGTCGAAAGCGGCGCTTAGGTCTAAGAGAACGAGGAGAGTCACGCGCCGCTGGTTCATGTTAATAAGAATGTCATTCTGAACTTTCACCAAAGCTGTTTCCGTGCTGTGAAGTTTCCTATATGCAGACTGGAACACCGGATACAAATTGTTCTTAGCCAGGTGCAACTGAATCTGGTCTGCAACAGCGCTCTCAGTGAGCTTGGAAATATAGGATAGATTGCTAACAGGGCGTAGATTCTTAAAATTGGACGGGTCGGATCCACACTTCTTCAATAAAGGTGTTACTATTGCCTCTTTCCATATTTCAGGGAAATGACCAGACTGCAAAGATAAGTTAATAATTAACGTAATTACAGGCAAAAGAACATCCATGCACTCAACTACCAGTGACGTGGGTACAGGATCTAGTGAACATGACTTCTTAGAAGATTGCATAATAATATGCCGTACATCATCCTCTGACAGTGATTTAAAGCCGGTAAATGAATTATAAGCAAAATTGTTATCCATGTCTTGTTTTGGCGCCCTAGAATTTACAGCGTTTCCTAGTTTAGAGTGAATACTTTGTCAATAAAGAACCTGCCAATGTTGTTAGCATTAAAGCAAAAACTGTCGAGCAATTCAGATGGATACCTCGGATTTTTAAGGACTGAAAAGCGAAATGATCTGCAAGTCAACAAATTGGAGGTTTCGTGGGCTATGAAACCTAGTGCGAGGCACGGAAAGCATTCCGGTCGACGGAGAGTCTTTAACAACTGTGGGGTCGAAATATTTCAATGATATTAAACTAGAAATATGTAACATTGTTTGAAACTTGTCTGTAATATAACAATAGAGTTGATGTTTGCGGGCATAAATTTACAGTGGTCACAAAGTGACCCAAAAATGCATAAATATAGAACTCGTCATTCTGAAAAATCGTATGATTTTTGTTTTTCGAATTTTGAATTTTTTGGCGGGTAAATGACGTCACAAAGTTGGAACATTTTATGACTGAAAGAATTTGTCACAAAGATCAAAAAATTCTGAAATATGTTAATCTAATCAAAAGTTATCGCTAATTGAAGTTTGAATTTCCATTTTGTTACTAAAAATAGCTCAAAATGGCGGAAAATTCAAAATTCAATGTACCATAACTTTTGTTTGCATTGACGTATTTCAGAAATTTTTTTAGTTTCAGGGCCTTTGTGACAAGTTCTTCAAAGATGAATCAACATGAGCGTTTTTGGGTCACTTTGTGCCCACCGTGATATACCGGTATTTTTGGCCCGACTCAAACTGAGCTCTGAGGAGTACATTTAGGACAGGAATCAAAGACAGTAAGCAATATCTTGAACACTGCCGGCAGTCAGTCTTTGTTTCTTTCTGATCGAAAATCAGTCTAAAGATATTCAATCATGTTTAACGCTTAGAACAAAATTTGCACTACTGTAAGTTTTCTTGAAATGGAACATAAAGAATTCTTTAGACAGCAAAGAAATAGCCTTTTAGCATTGTTAAAGTGTATATGACATGAAAAATATTTTCTGCTTATTTGAAAGGCCTTTCGAATTACCGAAGAATGGCATTTTTCTTTTTGAAATATCTTATTTGTGATGCACATTTGTGGTGCCAAGTTTCATGAACACTGCTTCAATAGTTTTAGAGATATTGTTTATTCAGGATTGTACCATTTTTTAGTTCAAACCTTATGATGTCATCACTGATCTAATTTGCATAACAGAAAAATTTCAAATTCTCTACAATGAAAAAAGATATTTAAAAAAGAAAAACACCATTCTTCTGAATTCTGAAAGGCCTTCAAATAAGAAGAAAATATTTTTCATGTCATATACACTTGCAGTAAACGGAACTGTCAGTTTGGCATTGAATGAGTTTCAGTCAATGAAAACAAACTTACAGTTCACTTCAGTTCGGCTTTCTGGATTCTTCAAGTTTCTGTAAATAAATTCTTCTTCATCTAGATGAGAAGAGTGATAATTTGCTACATTGTTATAGAGCTTGAGAACAACAGATGGAAAATCCTCAACTGAGTCAAACGGAGCTTGAAGAGCTGCAAGCGAGCAAGAAAATGCCGCGAACAGTTGAATGGCTTTCAGTTCTAATTGGCTGGCATCTTCACTTTCTTGTTTCTGATTGGTCCACGTAGCGGGCTAAAATATATTTTAGCCCACTGAATTCTCCATGTCAACCCGAAAAATATACCACAATGCCCGATGAAATGATTATAATTAATTTAGTTAAATGACATTTAACAAAGTTAACTGCTACGAGCTTAGCGTGCGGTTTTCTTGGTCAGCGGTCACATGCTCAAGTGCAGGCTCACATGGTTTGTTTTCGCTTCGTTTTCGGTGTGTTTGCATCTGGTGTGTTCCATTGCGGTTTGCGTTTTTCAGCAGCTCGTGCTGCTGGGTTTTTCTCTGTTTTTTTCATCACTTGGTTCTCGTCTAGCAGTCGATTTGGGGCAGCAACAGTTTGTCCGCGTTTTTTCCCGGCTTGTCAGCGTGTTTTGGCTTCGTCCTTGTCCGCGTGTTTTTTGGCAGAGGCTTCAACAGCTTGCCAACGTGTTTCTTCGTTTCGACAGCACCAGGTAGCGGTCGTTTTTCCTCGAGCAACGTGCCTCTGGCGTTTCAAGCAGTCGTTCTTTTTTCCTTGGGAACTGTACACGTTTAACGGTCTCCAAAAATCCGTCTACTTCTCGAAGCGTACGATGTCGCGGACGACGAACAACAGCAGGTCCACCTTCTCTCCGCCAGTCGCTTCACCTTCCAGCTCTCACAGCAGCTCGACAACTTCCACTTCAACCTCCACCGTCACCACGACTTCGCCTTCATCCCCTGGTGCTCCATTGCCGGACAGCAACGCCCTGTCTCAAGCGATTTCTAAGGCCCTGGCGGACTCGCTTCCCGCTCTGCTATCGTCACTCCGTGAGCATACGTCCACATCTGCTGGGTCGGCAACCTCGTCTGCTACGATATCGACATCGCCGCCTGTGCCCGCCACCATTCACGGCCAGTCTTCTACACAGTCAGGTACGCTTGTCGTCCCATCTTTTATTTCTACGTTCAGCACCCTGGGTTCTCCCGTTGTGGCGTCTTCCCTACCTTCCGTCACTTCCACCACGTTCCCGCCATTATCGATCGGGGGCTCTTCTGGTTGTGCTTCAACGTTCCCCTCCACGCCGCCCACTCTTGGACAGGCTTTCCCGATAGGACCAGGGTACACTCCCGTCCCCTACAAACTGGTGGCAAAAATAACAGGAGGACAGTTTATTGAACTGGCGGACCTTCTGTCAGACAACATCAAGGCCCAGGAAGCGGAACCCCAGGCATACTTGGAAGGAAAGTTCTTAGTCACGGGTCCTAAGAAGCGGGTTGTTGAAATAACCGACATTGTCACCTGGATAGAGGCCTTCTCAATATTTTGCTTGGTGCTCTGCCATTCTTTTCCTTCCCGCTGGCCAGACCCCTCCCAGTACAAGTTGCTGATTATCCAGACAGCAAAGCGTTTCGGTGACAAGTCCTGGCTCAACTACGACACCGCCTTCAGAAAGGAAGCAGCAGCTTCGCGTTCCACGGATTGGTCTCGCATGAATGCTGATCTATATAATTTCCATACCAGAGCTCCTTCCGCCTGCTCCACATCTGCTCCAGGCCCTGGACCATTGCCAGCTTCATCGTCTTCTGAGACACACGCCTTGTCAGGCAACCCAAGTGCTAGCCAATTTTGCCACTCATGGAATGACGGGCGTTGTCGCTGGCGCCTTGGGCGTTGCCGCTTTCGTCACTCATGCGAATCGTGCAATGGAGACCACCCAAGTGTCCGCTGCCCTCTCGGACCAGCACGAAGAGCCCGGTCCCGCTCCCCGCTCCGATCTGAAGGGGGACGCCGCCACCGCTGACTCTCTGAGCCCTACCACTGTACATAACTGTGATTCGTTTTCTTCGTTTAATGTTTACCCGTTACAGTTGCGTTCTCATCTAGTTCCAGTTTCTCATCAAGTGCCA
>OX393563.1:18700832-18703332 GCA_947652115.1 Blastomussa wellsi | reverse complement strand
TTAATCAAATAAATGAAGTAAAAATATCTCACCCAGTTTGTATCAGAAATGTTTGATTCTTTGCATCATGACTCTACTAGGTGAGTTGTGCAATATGCGATTAACAATTATGTTACCATGGCAACATGCTGGGTCCCAGACCTCCCCAATGTTAAAGGTTATACTGGCCATTTTTGGCCGTGACTTTTGATATTTCTCAATGACTCCAGATCTACATGATTTCACAAGCATATTTATGTGTTACGTAGGTTCTTTGGCCTGGTTTAATTTTTCTGGGCTAAAAATCACTCAATTGCTGAAAACAGATTTGAAGGGACTGGAAAAGAGTGTGTTGCCATAGAAACAAGATTTAGTTACAACCATAGTATGTCAGCTGAAGAACTATTACTTTGCGAAGTTTCAACTGTTTCTGTAAAAACCTTACCGAGATAGCCCTATTTTTATAATTGATATAAAATTGGGTTGAGTAGATGACGTTATCAGTCTACTAATTTGCATATTTTACGAATTTTTTCAACTTGAATATCTCAAAAACTACTACAGGTGGGAGGCGCAGTGGCCTAATGGTTAGTGCGCTGGACTCCGGATCGGATGGTCTGGGTTCAAGCCTCTCGCCGGGGCGCTGCGTTGTGTTCTTGGGCAAGACACTTTACTCTCACAGTGCCTCTCTTCGCCCAGGTGTATAAATGGGTACCGGCGAATTTACTGCTGGGGGGTAACCCTGTGATGGACTAGCATCCCATCCAGGGGGGAGTAGAAATACTCTCTGTCGCTTCATGCTACAGAAACTGGGATAAGCTCCGGCCTGATGGGCCACTAGGCCCGACTGCAGACTTACCTTACTACGGATAATTGAAAACGGAAAACAGCATTTTTAATTTCACATGAAGCACTGCATGATTCCCTTCAAAAAGCAAAGTGTGAAAATTTGATCACAGTAGCACTTAAGAACCAGCAGAAAATATGGAGCTCCGCTTTTATTTAGGCTTGGCTAAATCTACATATTAGCATGTGTTAGTCCCTGAGATGATGATCCAGCACCATCAGGGACTGAACATATATTATAAAGGTAAAAAAACCCGCAGCCATTTGCTGTTGTCATCAATTGTCATCATTCGTACCAAAAGTGGTTTCCTGGAGGTCCCCTCGCCCTATTGTTTTAACAAAATTGGTAGTTTTCTTTTTTTAAGTGGCAAATGAATAAATAAATAAATAAATAAAGTTTATTCATGAGGTGGTAACCTCGTCTTTTTTAAAATGTCTTGATCTAAATAATGATTATTCTTTATTAGGTAAATGTAAGTGAACTTGGCTTAGTAACACAAGGCGGCAAAGTTGTATGGGGTAAGTATGAATACCGTGTAATAGCAAAAATTTATCCCTTTACAGTTAACTCCACTAAACCATGAACACCTGAAATTATTACTGGAATGTTCCATGTTTCTCAAGCAATCAGTTGCAATATGAAATTGCAAGATGAAACCGCAAAAGCAATTAGCTGACAGCTGAAAAGTTTACATTACATGTTTTGTCAGGCTGTCTGATTGTCTAATCCAATCCACATCTCTTTTTAGTAAAATATTGTTCATACAGTGTGCTTATTCTTTGGTTATGCATAAGCTCGGAAGTAAAAGAATAACAATTTCAGTATTAATTTTGTTAATGGTAACATTGTGGATTAATGCAGAAGGAAACTCCAAAGTTTTCAGCTAATTGCCGACTTTCAGTTTGTTCCAGTTTCATCTTGCATCTGATTGGTCACAAACCAACATAATTTTACTGACAAATTTGTTTGAGAGAATTTTGTAACTTGCCGATTCGGTTGTGAAGTGTTCCTGAACTCTTAAATACTAGGAACAGAGCTCTAAAGTGTAAAAACAGGTCACAAAATATAATTGAGACCATGAGCTATTGTGGTTCAGCACTTCCTTGTTTGTATTTGTGATTGTAAAATTCATTAATAATTCATAAGGAGTAGATCCAATGCAAAGGTACTATTTAGGTCACATGAATGCTCTGTAAACCCCAATACAAATCAAGAGTAGAATTAACTTTTGATACAAACTCCTGCTCAGCTGATTAGTATTTATTAACTTTTGATACAGATCTTTACTGATTAAAATGCAAAGCACAATGGAATCGAATAACAATACTTTGCATTCAATTTATTGTTTTCATTTCACAAGTACGATAAAATATTCGCGTCCGATCTGTATGGGCTTTACAATGGCTCGCCTATCGGCTCGCCATTGTAAATGCCCATACAGATCTCCCGCTCATATTTTATCTACTACATATTCTGTTTCATATTGAGACTTCCACTCTACAGATGGGTTGTATGGATTACAACCTTTTTGTGCAAAACCAATAGAAGAGCAACATCTTTTTCATTTTTAGAGTTTTGCTAAGCGTTATATTTGCTGTTTCATATTTCAGGTAAATATGCTCAAGTTACAAACAATCCAGAAAATGATGGTTGTATTAATGCTGTATTACTGGT
>OX393563.1:18578341-18688341 GCA_947652115.1 Blastomussa wellsi | reverse complement strand
CCAAGAGTCCTGATGGAAAATTTGGCTTGAATAAATAAACAAATGTCTGCATTCGATCGAAACAGTGCACTTCAATGGCTTGTGTAAACAGTTCCATTGTTTTTATCGTCGGTAACCGATGAAAAACAATGCTCAATTCTTAACAATTTCTAAGCACATTTATAATCGAAAGAAAAACAGCCAGTGCGTGAAAATGAAAATTCAACATTTACCTTGTGTCCGTATAAAAATACAGGAAAACGTGGGGACTCGGTCGCCTCCGAGCAGCAATTTTTCGCTTTGATTAGATTAGTGTTTTCCTTGTACACAATTAAAAACTATCGATCAAGATACTAGTCAATATATGAAGTACTTCCGATGAATTTTTCTCAGCATGAGACTGGCAACAATACAACGAACGAAAACAAATCGTGCAAATATCCGCAACCAGTCTATAATACAACTACATTATTAACATACATGCATGATAAACTTGTTAACAACCACTCGATCGAAAACTTACTTCAAGCTCACCGCAAGGGCTAAAATGGGAGCAATGTCACCCCTAGTTCCTTTGCAAAGGAAAACCACTCTCATTTTTCTCTTTGATCAAAGAAACCTCATCAGGGTATCGGGTGGGTGAATGCAAACAAATGCAGAAGCAAACTTTTCCAGGCAACGAAAGCGTCACTTTGGCGTCTCTTTGCATTCCAACTACAGAAATTCTCGTGCGCTCATTGGCTAATGTTCGCGGTCGAAAAATATATCGAAGCACGATGACGTAGCGCTTCTTGTAAAAAAGCCACTTCAATCACAGGCAGCCCAAGCTCAGGTTGTGATCAGGATCATATTGCATAATAGCTGTCATGGCAAAAATATAAGAGTTTGTATGGGAATATTTTACAACACCTTTTAGCAAACCAAAATACTGCCAAATCTTAAATAAAATTGACTCGTTCTTGTCTGAACGCTTATTTTGCCGATTCGAATCGATTGCAACCAAAGGGACTCGGTAAGGAGGAAATCATCAAATTCGTTTGCAAGATATATATGGATCGGGATTGAATTAATCTGTGAAGTAAAAACTCCAAAGTTTGACGTGAAACTCGTTGAATGGGATCGTTTATTTTTGTCGTATTTTGCCGAGGTACCGTGAGTGGACAGAACTTTGTATTAATTAATTCATCTGGTTTTCGAGAATTTCCGAATGGAATAAAGGTTAGTTGTTAAAATTCGGTTCATCCTCGGTGAAAAAACCTGTGAAACTCACGAGTGACGTAAAACAAAGAACGAACAAGACAACAAAGAACCTCGAAATAATACAGAACAGAAAAACAACAGATCAAAAACAAAGAAAAAGTCACAGGTTTTTACACCGAGGTAAACCCTAAAATTCTGTTTCTACCGCAGTTTGGCTTTGAGTTACTTTATGTCATTTGAAGGTACCTGCCCAGGGTATTTTGGGTCATTTTCTTTGTATAATATTTACAACCAGATGGATTTAAATAATCCTGTAACTCAACAGGATGAATAATCATGAATCAAAAATACTGAAAATATACCTGCTTTTGGTTAATCAGGCCCCCTGTGGGTATAGCAGATTAATTATTAACTTGTGTCTGAGAAAGGGATTTGTGTTTTCTGATTTAATTATCAAACAAAATTAACATATGAACACAAAAACGCATAGATACAAATAAAAGAGATTTTTCTGTGGTAGGGTTTCATTTAAATGTAAAAAAGTCTCAAGAAATTACAATATGACAGAAATCAAACTTTGTAAGCTCACAAAATTGCAACGTGTAGCTCCTCCATCGGACCCTACCACAGATTTGTTCGATATTTCATTTCGAAACAGTCTGCCAAGTTTCACGGGTAAATGTTTTATCATTCCGGAGAAAAACGCGATTTTTTGAATCCTCGCTCAGCAAAAATCCCAAATTTAGCTCCAGTTTGATGAAGACTCATCGAAAAAACCGCAAAATCCATGTTATGAAAGAGTCTGAAGTCGCTTGCCTTCAATGTCGCCATTTTGGATGGATTTCCGCTGTTTAAAATGCCTGCAGACCCCAAAACTTGTGTTTGTTTATGCGTTGCTAGGTGCGGCACTCGTCCCAGACTTCCGGTTTCTCGAATGTTGAATTTTGAGCACTGGAACCAAGTTTCAAATCAAATATGGCTCCCACGAAGTAAGCAGAGTTCAAACAATCACAACAGCCTCTGAAAACACCTTCCCAGATGGAAATATCACCTAGAAAAACAGATCAAGAGCCGAAGACCCTAACAACCGACCCAGTTCCTGGCACGGAAAAGCCATTGACTTCCGGTAAAAGCATGAATTTCAGCTTCATCGTTCTCGTCTCCTCGTGCGTTTTCAGAACCAAAGCTGATATTTTTGTAAAATAAGAGGTCCAAGGAACACGTTAAGAAAAAATTTGGAGAAATTAAAAACCCTCAATTTTTGCCTGGGCAGGTACCTGAAGTTTGTGGTTCTAAGCTCACGGGCTACTACTTGGTGTAACCTTAACTATTATGTCCCGAGCCACACCTGTACCGTAGCATCCCTGCATTATCTGCAGGTGTAGTAGGTATAGTAGCTGTAGTTGGTATAGTAGCTGTGTTGTTTCCAATAATTCCGATATTCGATAACTCGCGATTTCCTATAAATATTCCGGGATCGATGTTCGATTTTACACGTACGCAAACTTGATTCAATGTCCTATTTATTTATCTTACAAAATCATCTTATATTACATTTGATATTATTAACTCAACCGGAAGTCACGCAATGTTACGAAATAGTAACGCACTATCCTTTTCGTCTCTATAACATTTCCCCTTCCAGAATTACAATCATTGCCTTAATGTTGAAGTTCTTACTATAACGAAACGAAAAATATACCAATAGAACACGAAATACTGAATCAAAATTCAAACCGAAATATAAACTAGATTGTCATTGTCTCTATCAGTGTCACTCTTGCATTTCTAGCGGTGAAAGTTTGGTAATAGCTAGGTCTCTTCAGAATCTTATCTCCAACTTTAACATCTACTACCCGCACGAGACCGTCCGCTCCAGGGTAGGTGCGAAGAATTCTGCCTACTTTCCAGTCTCGTCGTCTTGCATCGGGGTCGATCGCAATCACTACGTCGTCTTCTTTCAGGTTCTTTTCCTTAGAGAACCATTTGTGTCGAGAACCAATGTATGGCAGATATTCTTTCAACCAACGTTGCCATACGCGACGAATGAGCTCTTGAATTCGCCTCCATCGTTGACGAGGATTGAACTCGTGTCAACACTATCTGGAACTATGTCTCCGCCCATCTGACCTATGATAAAGTGGTTTGGCGTCAGTACTGGTTCGTCGTTTGGGTCATCACTGATGGTCGTTAGTGGTCTCGAGTTAAGCAAACTCTCGACTCCTGTGAAACAGGTTTGCAGCTCTTCGTCTGTGACGTCTGCGTCTTGTAAAATGGCTGAAATAGCTCGCTTTGCCGCTTTAATCAAGGCTTCGAATACACCACCGAAGTGCGGTGCTGCTGGTGGGTTCCAGTACCACTCCACGCCTTTGTTTGCTGTTGTGCGTCGAATTTGTTCTTGATCTAATTCTGAGACTAATTCTCGAATTTCTCTGTCTGCAGCGACGAAGTTTGATCCGTTGTCGCTAACCATTATCTTGGGCCATCCTCTTCTAGCAGTCATCCTGGTGAACGCGTTCATGAAACTTCCTGTGTCTAGGGATGTGGCCATTTCCAGGTGGCAGCAGCGGGTTTGTAAACAAACGAAAAGGCACAGGTATCGTTTGGTTCGAGCTCGTCCACGTCCTTGCATGGTCAAGTAAGGGCCACCATAATCTGTTGCACAACTGGTAAACGGTCTGTTAGTCATCTGTAAGCGAAACGGCGGCAACGGAGCCATTTGTTGCTTAGCCGGGTGGAGTCGAAAACGCCTCTTACATTCAAAGCAGTTATGAATGCATGCCTTTACTTCTTGTCGACTGTGAATCACATGGTACCTTGCTCGCAGGTGATTGAGTGTATAGTTGACACCCATCTCGTGGCTTTCCATCTCGTGATGATACTTCACAATCAGCTGTGTCACGTGATGTTTCTTTGGCAGAATAATCGGGAACTTGGTGTCAGCCGCCAGGTCATCTGATCGCCGGAGTCTTGTATTTGATCGTAATAGGCCTCCAGCCAACGTCGGTGTAAGGGGGAGCAGATGACTTCTTTTGCTCAATTCCTTTCTTGCCGTTAGTGCAATAATTTCTTCGTTGAAAACCTCTTTCTGTGCTTCCTTGATGATGTCAAATTCGGTGTCCGAGAGTTCCTTTGCCGTCAATTCTCCCTTGATGCGTTGCTTTTCAGGGACTCTACAGTTCTTGGTAAATCGCATGACCCAACTCCTCACCCGAACCAGCGAGTATCCGATTTCTAACTGTCCCTGAGAAGAAGCTCGGTACCATTTGGAGAATCTTGCTGGGTTTAAACGCCAAGTTTCCTTTTCGAGAATAACGAAGGTTGAATGTTCCTGTTCTGAATTTTGGGTGTCGTTCTCTTCCTCTTGTCTGAAAAGCTGGTTCTTTAGATCTGGTCTTCGTTCAGCTCTCACTTCTGTCAAGGCTTCCTCTTCTGGATTCGCTGCTTTTGGTTTAGGCCAATCACTTTCTGAAAACGCCAAGAAGGTCGGACCTTTCCACCACATCTCGCTGTCTGCTAATTCTGAAACTGTTAGTCCCCTGGTTCCGAAGTCCGCTGGATGCTGTTTTGTGGGAACATAACGCCATTGGTTGGGGTCCGACTGTTCGTGGATTTCCCCTACGCGATGGGAAACGAATGGTTTGTAGTTACGACTCTGTCCATGTATCCAATAGACAACGTTCATGCTATCCACCCAGAACGTTGCTTGTGACAAAGGGATCTCCAGAGCAACACTAATCTGTTTCGTCAACCGTAATCCAATTACTGCCCCCATGAGCTCGAGTCGTGGGATGCTCATTGCCTTTAATGGAGAAAGCCGGGTCTTCGAACCAACTAAACGTGTCGTGATAGAGTTGTCTTCGTACTCGTGTCGAATGTAAACAGCTGCGGCATATGCCGCTTCGGAAGCATCCGAGAACGTGTGAAGAGAAGCTTTGACTGCTGTAGAATGTCGATCCTTTAAACATCTTGGAATGCGGATTCCTTGTAGACCGATGGATTCTTCGAACCAGGACTTCCATTGCTTCTGATGATGGCCTGGGAGAGGGACATCCCAACCGGTCGCTTCTACCCAGGCCTGCTGAATTAGGATCTTGGCTCTAACAACGTACGGCGCTAGGAAACCAAGCGGGTCAAAGATGGTTGCTGTCTTCTTTAGTACTTTTCGCTTGGTGAGCTCTGTTTCTGGGGTCAAAGAATATTTAAAGGAGAATGTGTCCAGGTCTGCGGTCCACAGCACCCCCAAGGTCTTGGTTGTCGATAGCTTGTTTTCTTCTAAGTCGATGGTTTGTGCTCGGTCTTCGGCTGGTATGTCCTTTAAATCTTCTGCTTGATTGGACATCCATTTTCTCAGGTGAAACCCAGCCAAGTTTCCCAGTTCCGTCAGTTGTTTTCTTGTTTCTTTTGCGATTTCGATTGTTGCCACCGAAGGCATCAGGTCGTCCATGTAGCAGTGGTTCCTAACAGCGTCTGCGGCCAACGGGTACTGTGTCTTGTGGATTTCTGCGTGGCGTTGCCAAGTGAATTGAGCACAAAACGGGCAGTAACAGCCTCCGAAAACGAATCTGGAGAACTCGTAAACCTGCGGTGGACTTAGTATGTCAAGATTTCGCCACAGGAACCGATGGAAAGGCCTGTCTTCGGGTTTAAGAACCAGCTGATGGTACATCTGACTGACATCACTAACCAACACTTCCAGCTCCTTTCTAAATCGTACCAGGATGTCGAATATGTTGCTCTGTAACTTTGGACCTGGCAACGCTTCTGTATTCAGGCTCTTCTCATACAGCTGTGCCGACGCATCGAACACGATGCGAACCTTGGTCGTTGCTCGATCTGGTCGTACCACAGGAAAATGCGGTAAAAACCACTCGCTCTCTGGTCTTGGTTCCGATGTGGGTACAACTCTGATGTATTCTTTCTTCAGGTACTCATCGATTACACCCTGGTAGGCGTTGGCCAGTTGCGTGTCCTTCTGAAGTTTCTTTTCAACAAGCTGTAACCTTCTCTCGGCCATCTGTCGATTGTGTGGCAGGTTAGGTCGATCTTGTTTCCACGGTACTGAAACTTCATACCGATCACCGTTGTATGACAGCGACTGTTCAACCTTTTTCTGGGCTATCTTCTCCAGTGGTGTCAACTCGTTTTCTTCTTGACTCTGTGGGACGATGCCGAGTGTTTCGAGGTCCCAGAAACGCTTGAGTGTGACGTTCAAATCTTCATCCGATGCAGTAACGATGTCTGGGGTTAATTGCTGTGTACACGTACGGAACGTATGTAAATAGCCAGTGTTTACACATGCTGTTCCTCTCGGTTGTGTCGATTTTCCGATTCTTCCGATAGCGGTCCAGCCCAAAGGACAAAGTCTAGCGGCTGGTTCGTCTTCCTGACCTCGAATTTCCTGCATGGGAAACATCAGGTGGTAGTAATCCGATCCGAGCAAAACATCGATAACTCCTTTCTCTGCGAGATGTGGGAAAGGAATGTCCTTTAAATGATTCCACTGTTGCTTCATTGTTACCCAGTCGGTAGGTTTCATTCCTCCACAAATCTTGTCACTGGTTTTCACAACGATCGTTGTATCGACTTTTCCATCAACGCTTTCTAGGCCAATTTCAAGAGTAGCAGCCATAAGTCGTACCTTCTGATCGTTTGCTACATTGATGGTGATTTCTTCTTTCTCTGTACTAATTCCTAACGTCTCGATCACGTCATCATTTACGTAGGTGGTGTCGCTGCCCTCGTCAAGAAAACAGTTCACTAATAATCGCCTTTTTCCGTGTTTGAGAATCGCAGGGACTGTACGAAGTGCAATGATCCTCTCTTCGTGTCTTTCGATGGTGTTTAGAGTCGTTGTTTGTGTATCCCCCTCCGTGCTGGGTATCTTTGTTTCTTTTCGGGGTTGTGATTCGTGCAACAGAGGGTGATGTGTTTTCTTGCATCCAGCGACATCGCAGACTTTACTTTTTGGACACTGGTGTCCTAAATGGTCGTAATCCAGACAACGAAAGCACACTCCAAATCGTTTCGCTGCCTCCCATTTCTTTTCAAAAGACCATCCAGTAAACACTTTACATTTCTCGAGATGGTGCGTTTCTCCACAAGCTCTGCACGATTTTCCTTTTCTCTCGATTACGTTACTGATCTTCTTGCCATCTTGGAGACTCGCGCCGTATGATTTGTTGTTTCTCCCGTCTCGCCGCGACCACTTGTTGTCTTCTAATTTCCGAGTAAAGCCGTGTTTCACCTCCGACGCTTGAGTTTGCACATCCGCTTCCACGGCCACCCATTCGTTTAGAGTTACCATTGTTTCGTTCTTTCCTTGTTCCTTGACCCAATGATAGTACTCTTTAAGTAAATTCTCGGGAAGTTTTTCGACCACGATTCCATATAGGGTTTCGCCCCCTAAGTCCGCGTGAAGACTGTTATCCTTCAAAACAACGATGGTTCTTTCAAGGGCATCAGCAAATTTATCCATCGACTTTGGATCACCTTCGTTAACTGGCCTAATTTTTCATAATTCTTTGATTTGCGCTTGAACTTTACGCCGATCCCCGCCGTATTTTCGCTGCAATCTTGACAATGCGGCGTCGTAAGCAGTTTGCGAATAACCCAGGCCTTTAATCGTCTCGGCGGCTTCTCCACGTAAACAACCTTCTAACCTCAGCATCTTGAACTGTGGTGCAAGTGACGTTTTGTCGACACAAGTGGAAAAGGCGGCGAACCACTGTTGAAATTCCATTTTGTTTCCCGAAAATATTGGTATCCTGATGCGTTCCAATTGTTTGTTTGGATCGCTCGCCCCTTGCTGTGCGATTGTGTCTCCTTCGATTTCCGAGGATTCCTTCTGTTTAGACGAGAATATGTTTGCTTGAGCCGCTAAATAGGAACGTGCCGTGTTGGTATCGTTATCCACTCGGTCGACCAAAGCATCTGCTTCCTCGCTCGTCTTCTCTGCGTCTGCAGTTTTCTTAAGCTTTTCATACTCTATCTCCAGATCCCGCATGATCGCCAGCGCTTCTTCTTTCTTCTGTTCGATGTGCTCTAAACTTGCGGAGATTTGGGTGCAATCCGGTTCTTTAACGGCCAAGCGTACCGCCAAGTCATTTAGTGCCTTTGTTATCGCCGATTTCAGTGTTCTTTTCGATTCCTTCAACGATTTAATGGCTTCCATCGTGGGCTTCAATGGCTGTGCGCCCCACCCCCAAATTCAAGAATGTCCGATTTTGTTCGATTAATATCCACTCCGCCTCCGATAAACTAACTTAAATCCGGCTCGAAGGACCAAAATGTTGTTTCCAATAATTCCGATATTCGATAACTCGCGATTTCCTATAAATATTCCGGGATCGATGTTCGATTTTACACGTACGCAAACTTGATTCAATGTCCTATTTGTTTATCTTACAAAATCATCTTATATTACATTTGATATTATTAACTCAACCGGAAGTCACGCAATGTTACGAAATAGTAACGCACTATCCTTTTCGTCTCTATGACAAGCTGTAGTAGCTGTAGTTGGTATAGTAGATATAGCAACTGTAGTAGGTGTAGCAACTGTAGTAGCTGCAGTAGCTGTAGTAGGTGTAGTAACTGTAGTAGCTGAAGTAGCTGAAGTAGCTGTAGTAGGTGTAGTAGCTGTAGTAGGTGCAGTAGGTGTAGTAGCTGCAGTAGCTGTAGTAGGTGTAGTAACTGTAGTAGCTGAAGTAACTGTAGTAGGTGTAGTAGCTGTAGTAGGTGCAGTAGGTGTAGTAGCTGCAGTAGCTGTAGTAGGTGCAGTAGGTGTAGTAACTGTAGTAGCTGTAGTAGGTGTAGTAGGTGTAGTAGCTGCAGTAGCTGCAGTAGCTGTAGAAGCTGAAGTAGCTGTAGTAGCTGCAGTAGCTGTAGTAGGTGTAGTAGGTGTAGTAGCTGTAGTAGCTGTAGTAGCTGTAGTACCTGTAGTAGGTGTAGTAGCTGTAGTAGCTGTAGTAGCTGTAGTAGGTGTAGTAGCTGTAGTAGGTGTAGTAGGTGTAGTAGCTGCAGTAGCTGCAGTAGCTGTAGAAGCTGAAGTAGCTGTAGTAGCTGCAGTAGCTGTAGTAGCTGTAGTAGGTGTAGTAGGTGTAGTAGCTGTAGTAGCTGTAGTAGGTGTAGTAGCTGTAGTAGCTGCAGTAGGTGTAGTAGGTGCAGTAGGTGTAGTAACTGTAGTAGCTGTAGTAGGTGTAGTAGGTGTAGTAGCTGCAGTAGCTGCAGTAGCTGCAGTAGCTGTAGAAGCTGAAGTAACTGTAGTAGCTGCAGTAGCTGTAGTAGCTGTAGTAGGTGTAGTAGGTGTAGTAGATGTAGTAGGTGTAGTAGCTGTAGTAGGTGTAGTAGCTGTAGTAGGTGTAGTAGCTGTAGTAGCTGCAGTAGGTGTAGTAGGTGTAGTAGCTGTAGTAGCTGTAGTAGGTGTAGTAGCTGTAGTAGCTGCAGTAGGTGTAGTAGCTGTAGTAGCTGTAGTAGGTGTAGTAGCTGTAGTAGCTGTAGTAGCTGTAGTAGGTGTAGTAGCTGTAGTAGGTGTAGCAGGTGTAGTAGCTGCAGTAGGTGTAGTAGCTGTAGTAGCTGTAGTAGGTGTAGTAGCTGTAGTAGGTGTAGTAGCTGTAGTAGCTGTAGTAGGTGTAGTAGCTGTAGTACCTGTAGTAGCTGTAGTACCTGTAGTAGCTGTAGTAACTGTAGTAGCTTTAGTAGGTGTAGTAGCTGTAGTAGCTGCAGTAGCTGTAGCAGCTGTAGTAGCTGAAGTAGCTGTGGTACTACTACTACACCTACTACACCTACTACACCTACTACAGCTACTACAGCTACTACACCTACTACACCTACTACAGCTACTACAGCTACTACACCTACTACAGCTACTACACCTACTACACCTACTACACCTACTACAGCTACTACACCTACTACAGCTACTACACCTACTACACCTACTACAGCTACTACAGCTACTACACCTACTACAGCTACTACACCTACTACAGCTACTACACCTACTACACCTACTACAGCTACTACAGCTACTACACCTACTACAGCTACTACACGTACTACAGCTACTACACCTACTACACCTACTACACCTACTACACCTACTACAGCTGCTACACCTACTACAGCTACTACACCTACTACAGCTACTACACCTACTACAGCTACTACAGCTACTGCAGCTACTGCAGCTACTACAGCTACTACACCTACTACACCTACTACACCTACTACAGCTACTACACCTACTACAGCTACTACACCTACTACACCTACTACACGTACTACAGCTACTACAGCTACTACACCTACTACACCTACTACAGCTGCTACACCTACTACAGCTACTACACCTACTACAGCTACTACACCTACTACAGCTACTACACCTACTACAGCTACTACAGCTACTGCAGCTACTACAGCTACTACAGCTACTACACCTACTACAGCTGCTACAGCTACTACAGCTACTACACCTACTACAGCTACTACACCTACTACACCTACTACAGCTACTACAGCTACTACACCTACTACAGCTACTACACCTACTACAGCTACTACAGCTACTACAGCTACTACAGCTACTACAGCTACTACAGCTACTACACCTACTACACCTACTACACCTACTACAGCTACTACACCTACTACACCTACTACACCTACTACAGCTACTACACCTACTACACCTACTACAGCTACTACAGCTACTGCAGCTACTACAGCTACTACAGCTACTACACCTACTACAGCTACTACACCTACTACAGCTACTACACCTACTACAGCTACTACACCTACTACACCTACTACAGCTACTGCAGCTACTACAGCTACTACAGCTACTACAGCTACTACACCTACTACAGCTACTACACCTACTACAGCTACTACACCTACTACAGCTACTACACCTACTACAGCTACTACACCTACTACACCTTCTACAGCTACTACACCTACTACACCTTCTACAGCTACTACACCTACTACACCTACTACAGCTACTACACCTACTGCAGTTACTACACCTACTGCAGCTACTACAGCTACTACAGCTACTACACCTACTACACCTACTACACCTACTACAGCTACTACAGCTACTACACCTACTACAGCTACTACAGCTACTACACCTACTACACCTACTACACCTTCTACAGCTACTACACCTACTACACCTACTACAGGTACTACAGCTACTACAGCTACTACACCTACTACAGCTACTACACCTTCTACACCTACTACACCTACTACACCTTCTACAGCTACTACACCTACTACACCTACTACAGCTACTACACCTACTGCAGTTACTACACCTACTGCAGCTACTACAGCTACTACAGCTACTACACCTACTACACCTACTACACCTACTACAGCTACTACAGCTACTACACCTACTACAGCTACTACAGCTACTACACCTACTACAGCTACTACACCTACTACAGCTACTACACCTACTACACCTACTACAGCTACTACACCTACTACAGCTGCTACAGCTACTACACCTACCACACCTACTACAGCTACTACACCTACTACAGCTACTACAGCTACTACAGCTACTACACCTACTACAGCTACTACACCTACTACAGCTACTACACCTACTACAGCTACTACAGCTACTACAGCTACTACACCTACTACAGCTACTACAGCTACTACACCTACTACACCTACTACAGCTACTACACTTACTACACCTACTACAGCTACTACAGCTACTATACCTACTACACCTACTACAGCTACTACAGCTACTACAGCTACTACAGCTACTACACCTACTACAGCTACTACAGCTACTACAGCTACTACACCTACCTCACCTATTACAGCTACTACACCTACTGCAGCTACTACAGCTACTACAGCTAGATTGACACTCAATTCAAGCTACCGCGGCCAAGAGAATTTCCAATTGATAATCACCGGATAATCTGAATAGTATAAATAATCTGAACAGTTCTTTTGAAAATGATAAATTTGGTCACGTGAATTAGACGGAGTCTGGTCTCTGGGAACGAGGTTGGTCTAGCAAGAAGGCTGGAAAGAAAAATAAATCGCCAGGTTTTGTTTTGACCGTTTCTCTAACTGAATTTTTTCTCCAAAGTAGTATTAAAGTAATAATTTTAAAATTGAAATATTTCTTCCCATGGAGGGGACAAGAGGGCACTAGAGTGGAACCCACAGGGGAAGCGAAAGAGAGGGGGACCTCAGCACACTTGGCGACGCATAAGAATGGCAGAGTTGGAGGGGAAACATCTCACGTTGAATGAGGCAAAGGGCACTGCACAAAATAGGGTTAGGTACGCGCTCTAGTTGAGGACCTACGTTGCACCTACGAACGAAGAGGATTAAGTAAGTATGGAGGGGACAAGGACACATTTTGGGTAGGAAAAAACGATGCAGAAAAGAAAAAAAATATGCAAAGATGTACTTTTTAGAAAGTCTTTCTATCCTTTCTCTCTGGAGCACAAGAAATAAGAGCGAGCTTTTTACTTTTTTTTTTATTAATATACTTAATTAAAGACGTCACAGTCAAAGAGTAGTTAATGTTCCCACGACATGAACCATGTCAACTTCTACTTCTGAAAAGTAACAGGTCTTTACAGAAACTCATTTGGGGATTTCTGTATATGCTTATAACTTATTTGTACGCAATAAAACGTTCTTATTTCTGTCGAAAACGTGAATGCATAAAGATTATATTACCCAAAATATAATATTGAACTATTGTCTCAATGGAGAAATAAATAACATTATAATATAACTTTCCACTCTGGCATGTGTAATTTGAATGACGACAGAAAAATCAAAATGTTAAATGTATCGCTATATCTACGTAGAATGACTACCTTCCTGTAAATACAGTGTATATGATCAGAAGCTTGTCACTTCAGATATGATAAAATCATCCGCAATATTTATGAATGTCCCAAACTAGAAGTCATGGATAACAAACATATTAAAACTCTTCTATATCTGTGGACATTACTTTCAAATATATAAACTCTTAATTAAAGACGACTTATACGTCTTTTCTCAATAAACTATGCGTCTTGATCTTAACCTACATTCTGATCACCTCCTTTAAAAGTACGGTTTGTTGATTTTCATAAAATACAACTTCTTGTCATTTCAATGATTTCTCAGTTATCTTCTAAAGCGGTGGGCGCTAGAACTTCCTCCTCTGTTCAAGTTTTCTATTCGGTATACCAGTATTCAGAACTCCGTTTATACCCACCCGTTTACTCTAAAATTTAAAACTATTATTAGTACCTTTTAAAGGCCTTTTCGAGGTTAAAATTGCACAGCTTACAGCTTTTCCTAACATCAAGCCAAAGAATTCTGCTTCAAGTCAGGCAACAAAATACATCGCTGTTTTCTCACACATTGCACGGTAGCAATAAGAAAGCAGTTTTCTAAGAATTAGGAAATATCCGCCGGTCAGGAACTCCAGATGATCTGAAGTCCAACACTGCCTCGTGAGGGAGCGCTGTCCTGCGAGGATAGAACGTGTAGTTGTTTGGATAGTTGAGCAAATTTTCAACTGAGGACATATAGAGATCAGCGAACCGCACCAAACGCCGCGTGAAGTAGGTTGAATTGTTATACGTCCTGAAAACACTGCCAAACCTTGGGTTAAACATCGCTTTTAACTTCCACCTACAGCCAGAAGCAGAAAATTAGGAATTACTGATCGATTGCTCAGAAGTCTGCCTTGTTGCTCGCTACTGAAAAATTGCGATAATTGCTTGACGACAAATAACTAACTATGATATCTAAGTTTGCATTTTGCTAAGAAACATTCTGCTAGCTAGACATACATGATTCGTTCTACGTTACAAATAATACCGAGGTCCCACGTTTTATGAGTCAAATGAGTCTGTGATTCGTTATTATTTATCGAACAACGGTTTACCTGTAACAAACTAGCTTAGAAGTAGATTTGGTTTTATCAACCGGGTTAATAATGTGAATTGGCCACCGTAAAGAGATTCGAGAGTTGACGTTTCGAGCGTTAGCCTTTCGTCGGAGCGAATCGAGGAATTGTTGGTTGTGTGTGGTTTATTTTCAGAAAGATGGAGCTTCGCTATTGGTTGGTGCTTGGTAACGTGAAAACAACCGAATAAATTAGTTGAATGAAAAGCGTTCGTTGATACCATGAGGATTAAGAGTGCCGATTTGAAAAATAAAGTTTTGTTCTAGAATTTTGCGACTTTCCGTGCTTCCTTGGTGAAGGGAAAGGCCGCAGTCTGCCATATGTTGCTTAGAATGATTGGGGAGATTGAAGTGTCTCGCGACCGGTTTAGATGCATTTTTGTCGTCTTTCTCTACGACCCGAAGGTGTTCTCGGAATCGGTCGCCTAATCGTCTCCCTGTTTCGCCGATGTATAACTTTTTTGCAAAAAGTGCAATTTGGCTGAGGTACAGGTGAAACGATCAGTGATCTTGATAGATCGCTTGGGTCCCGATATTTTGTCAACGTTGTGAATGAAAGGGCATGTTTTGCATCGTGCGCGAGCGCTTGGAATGCGCTTCTGACGAAAAAGTTACCTATGTTTTTGTCGCATTTGAACGAAATTAATGGAGGTTGTATCGGGATCATTTTGAATTAATTTAAAGTTTTTGAGAATGATGGATTTTACTGCGTGGTTGTGAGGGTGAATGGAATTCTATCGTTGTTTTCTTTCTGTGACATTTGTAGTGCTGACTGTCGATCAATTTGTTGGGCGCAATGATGGCCTGCTTGAACAACAGAAGCAGGATAGCCGCGTTTGTCGAAGAAATTGCACATTTCCTCTGATTTTAAGGAAAAATCAGAGTCGTCACTACAAAGACGGCGAAGTCTAAGAAACTGAGAATAAGGAATGGAATTCTTGACACGTGATGGATGTGAAGATGAATACAACAAATAACTATGAGAATCTGTGGGTTTGTAGTGCACACTGGTGCATAAACCGTTGCCTTCGATAGAAACTTTGATATCCAAAAGTGTCGGAAATTTCCCAGGTATATTTAAGAGCAGGATGAAACGAATTGACAGCGGTTATAAATTGATTGAGATCCCACTTTGCTTGCGGCTATATAGTTCGGTGCGTAGTTCCAGTCTGGTTTCCTTGCGGTTAGTTCGTTTGATTGCGGTTCGCTTTCATTTGTTAGTAAGGGCAACACTACTTTCAAATCGATAACGGTAAATGAAATGTTTTAAAATTTGACTCACTGACTCGTTGACTCATAAAAACTTCACTCTCACAGAAACCAATGTCCTAAATGCACACCAGAAATCACAATGACTGAAAAAAACGAAAGAAGCTAAATGCTCTTTATTTGTGTATTTGCACACTCTGAGGGACTCCACTTAGGTCAAGTGAATGATCTCACCTGAGTTCTCTTCTTTCTTGTTTCCACTCTTCTGTCAGTTTAGCTCGTCTGGCGCTGGTGGGAAAAGCCTGTCAGGAAACAAACAAAACTATCTATCGCTATAACTCACAAGGCATTGCTTCCATGAAAAGCAGTTTAATCTAGAACTGTAAAGATTACCAACATATGTCACATGTTTTGCATTTGATTTGTTTAGCTCGTATAGACTAGTGTGATCGCCTGTGGGAGAGTAGTTCTGAAAAGAACCGTTGTCGGTGACTGATGTTGTGACAAACTGAGCAGAAGTCATCTGATGAGTCAACATGGCTGTAAGATCACACAAAACGAACCACCGTATTCCTGGGTTCAAACCATGCATTCAGGACCATTCACTGTCTTTGTTTGGTTTTTTGTTTATTTAGTCTTTAAGCCGACAGTTAACTGTAGTATCGAAAGGTCTCATTTTCTAACCGGCTTTGGGCGTGTTCTAGGCAATATGAGGCCTTGCTGCATATGGGATAACATACTATACATACATGGGCCAACCCTCCGCCCATCCACGACAAACCTGATGCAAAGCTTCCCAGGCTATGTAGCTTCCATTAAACACACTAGTACATTGAAGTTATTCCAAGTTGTTTGTGCATATGACGAATTTACTTAGCACCAGCTGCTAATAGCATAAGACAATCACTCTATCAACCTTCTGCAACTACCTTCACCACCCCGCCCTGTTACTCTCCTCTCTGTCATTCTTCTAATAATAATATGTAGCATTTATTTAGCGCTTTTTCACAAGGTCTCAAAGCGCTTTACAGCAATTTGTGAGGGATTTTCCAGACTGCATTTTTATAGGCGCTAACAAAATCCGCGTAGTTTACAATTTTTTGAAGAACAGTACGATTCACAGGTGCCCCCAGAACTGAATAAGTAGAAGGCCACAACACCGCGGACTACATCCCCTACCCTTTTCGAACAGTTAGCACTGTGAGATGGGGCCTACGGTTTTATCGTCCTTATCCGAGAAGACTAGAAAGTCTAACCATTTGCAGATTTTATTACAAAGGTAGCACTTTCTCCTCAGTTATATTAAGACCCTGAGTGCATGTTGGTCGGGTCGGGGGAATCAAACCCGCGACCTTCCGCACAATAGTCCGATGCTCTACCAACTGAGCTAACCGACTGGCGGTTGTTGTCTTTGACTTCATACCTCACAGCACATGTTGAAATATGTTCAACAAAAATATGCCTTGCATTTCAATCATGCTCTTCGGCATGTAGAATAAGAAGGTATTATATATATGGCGTCTAAAAGTTTTCATTAGCAAATCTAAACACTTAGCCACCAAATAACCACCAAGAGAAAAAGCTAACATAAACTTGGTGGGTTACCCCATTTTCACACAAAACAGTGGTTAATAAATAACACTGACCTTAAGTTGGATAATGAGGTCCTGAAGATTACTTAACCACACAACAGATCGCTTGAAATCCAGTGAGTTACTTTGTTTGATTTCCCACTTTGGAGCAAATGAAGTAAGATTATTCGGTACATAGGCTAGACAAGCATTTCATCCATGGGGATCACTGAACGATATTAGCTCTTTTTTCTTTTCTAAAATGGTTTGAAATATCTTTTGCAATGTGTCATACAGAATAAGGCGTGATGATTAACAAAAATAACATTCAAGACAAAAGATGAATGTGACAGGAATTTCTATAAAAACAGGTGATCTGCATGGATCTAAGGGCCCGATTACATGAGCCGGGCTGGCCCGGTTTGCCGGGATGGGTTTCTTTGTCGGCTAACCGGGCTGGCCCGGTTGTCATGTAATCGCGAAGTTGATTTTTGTTGTGTTTAACAGACGTACCGAGATCTCGGTAAACTAAAACAAGCCCGGCTAACCGGGCCAGCCCAGTCCATGTAATCAGGCCCTAATACTCTTTCCTAGATTATCCTTACAGCTTGTTATAATTTTATTTTTATTAGTTATTTCATTTAATATAATCCTATTAAATTATATAAAATAAAATATATACAACAAGACGGATTAGAAAGAATCAGTGCAAACTGTGTCGCTTGTGATAGTACCTCTAGTTCTGGGATAATGGCTCCAGTTCTCCAGCCATGATGAAGAACAGGATCCTGAAATACAATTAACATTGCTTTTTAACTATAATTATAGCAATTTTGAATGAAATTATATTAAAGAACAGCATATTATATCAATAATTTGTTCCTGGTTCATCTTTAATATTTTCATGAGATGGTACGATGGCACAGGTCAATAAGAAGAGCCAAGAACAGGAGATATTAACTTCTATAACCCAAGTTACAATACTACAGGAGATTATCTTACTCGCAAGTCACTGTAAACATGGTCTCCGAAGTAAAGCACAGTTGGGCCATACCAGCCAGTAAATTTGATAAACTGCTCAATATTTCCCTGAAAATAAAATGATAATTAGAAAATGCTAATTAAACAAACTACTGTGATATAAAACAGCAGACATGGGTAAACAACTGGGTGATGAACGCAGCAGCCTGGAAGTAAAAACCTTCTACCTAAAGCATTTCATGACCATAAATAAAAGTTAAATGATTCTATTCACAACAAACTTTTCAAATTATTATTGGCACATAAGGTCACAACTTGGTCAATATTTGTCCAATTAACTTGAATTTTTGGCACAAAAATTGTCTTGGATAGATCTGCATTTCATTTCACCTCCCCCATATTTAAAACTTGATTGACCACCCCTAAAACATTTGAAACTTTTTTTGCCTGATACATCTGCGGCATGCAACATAACTGAAATGAACCACTTTACTGAGAGCTGAAAAATAAGATATAGTTTAGGGGTATAGCCACTATAGACGGAGATAAACAACACTTTTAATCTTTTTATTTTTGACGATTAAACTAATTTCTAGAACTTTAAAAGTTTTATGGAATTTATGTATCAACACCTTTCAAATGGGGTATGATACATGGATATCCAGTTTATATTTTTTAATTTACATAAAATGACCATTTGCCTTGGGGGATAAAGGGTTAATTACAGCAATATCAACCCTCTTTTGTTTTACATTAGTACTTGAACTTACCAATTTTTGTCAAGAGAGGAAAGCAAAACATTGACCACAATTACATCCAGAAATAATTTTAGGCGTTCACAGTTTTCCGGGTTGCACTGCAAAGTTTTTACACCAGTGCATGTTCACAATCTAAAACTGTGCAGGTTGAGACTGATGTCAGAATTGTTAAATTCCTGTATATTTGGGACAGAATGTTGATGATGAGGAATTGTTAAACTGTTTTATAAATGTTAAATAAGGTTATAAATAATTGAAGCCTTACTTCCATATAAACTTGTCCTTTACACAAAGCTGAAACCTTTTGCCATTGTGGACGATACAGTCTGGTGTCAAGGCATCTGAATGGTCTAAAAACAATTTTTATCTTTTTTTTTTTACAAAAAAATAAAAATCAACTATAGTACAACTAGTAAGACTGTTCAGAACACACACCATCTAACAAACATTTACTGCATAATGTACCTATTAAAATTTAGCGTGAAACAAATCACTGTCACATGAACAATTACACAGTTTTTGCACAATGGCCATGTTGTACGACAGAAAAAAAAATGTATATTCTTCCATTGGGAACCTATGCCTACAGGGAAAACTGGTCATTCTAATATGCAGAACATTTTCATTGTCCCTGCCATGCAACATAGCCGCCGTGCAAGGCATCACTTGTAGACAATGTGTAGTGTCTACCCAGTACATGCTAGTGAACAAACCTTGATGCCTGTTGATGGTAGAAGGAAGGCTTGCGAGCCTGTGTTATGATGACATCAAAAAGATCGCGCCAACCCTTGCCAATCATGTGGTCCATGCCTTTTTTCCTAAAGCCATTTCAAATAAACGGTTTACCTAAGTGGTACGTTTGAAGAAAATTTCATGGTCTCTTCTTGTTTATGACCAACAATGTTGAAAGTAATAGGTGATTTGTGCACTGAAACATTTGTGTGATAGCTTTATATCTACTGGGGTATTTTTTACAGTGAGATGTCTCCAAATTTGATACTGTTGATGCCCATTTAACTAGAGAGGCAAACTAATGAACATGCATTATGATAACCAAAAACAAAGAAAAATAAAATGTGAACCAAGGATAAAATTGCACCATAACATATATTCCAAATTATTTTCAATAATACTGGGTACACAAAAGTAAGAGAATATAACATGTCAATACTGGGATGCTTACACAAACTCAAAGCCACTGTTGGTGATTAAGAACAGCATTTTCCCAGATGAAACAAGTCTGTTAAGCAGTTCTCCCAGACGGGGGCTCTTCTTAAGGTATTTGTCTAGTGACAACAATATAATTTATTATTCAAAAATAAGAGGAATAAACTAAATTACTAAGTAGGGTGCCATGGCACCATGCTATTTTCTGTGATATACCGGTACACACTTTTTTATAAGAACCTTTTTTATAAGAACATTGAGGCTAAAATTAACCACAATTTTAAGAATGCATTAAGAACACTACCCAGGATGAAACTCAATTACGGTAAGAACGTTTTTACTTTGCTCACTTAAAATGTTGGTTAACAAAAGCTTTGCTGCATGCATTTTTGCCAAAAAATCTGGTAAATTTATGTCCCGTTGCAAACCTCTATGTTCAATGCTTTTTCTAAAGCCAAATTTAGCCAGTGTTGGTTGGCGAGACATCTCGCACGTGGCATCAGAGAAAGTCGCGCAAGTATGTGCAAACAACTTGATACCATATCTCAGCAAGCAATGCACTTTGATAGGTTTCCTGGTCATGTCCGCATTAATTTATTGAAATACTATACCATGTAAATTTAAGAACATCTTAAGATTGTTTTCAGCTTCAAATCGCAAAAAATATAATCTTAAACGTTCAACCTCAGCTCCAAAATTAAACATTCTTATAAAAAAAGAGTGTGTTGCTTTGATGATGACGACAAGGATGACAATGACAATGGCAAGGACTGAAGGAGAAGGATGGTAATGACAACAACAATGATCAATGATGATGATGATGGGATGATAATGAATCTTATGTGTTTGTGCTACTGGTGTATATTATTTTTTATAGCATAACAGCATTTTTATAACTCAATTAGTAATGTTGCTAATTTACTCTTACCTATATCATTGATAACAGCTTGATACATCTTTCCAGATTTGTGTACATTTTGCACAGCTTGCTAAACATGAAATAAATGTGACAGTCACTGAAACAGGGTTAAATTTGTTTTTGGAGTCCAAAATAAATAAACCTATCATAAAAAGTAAAGGTTAAACGTAATCATTACCACTTGGCCTCCTTTCCTTGGGACCGTGCCACAAATTAAATATACCTTTTTACCAATACCTATAAGGCATCTACTTTAAATTCTATTATTATCCAACTGTGCTTTGTAGAGTACAAATATCACACATAATTTGTACCCCAGAGAACTGGTTAGAAATTTGCCCGCAATGGACATAACAATTTGGCGTGTTAGATAATAAATCTCTTATTAGACATTTTGTTGTAGTATCACTAAGAATTTTTACTCGATTGTATTTTGACTTGTCCTACAGGCTTGTCAAAATACTCAGTGATACTACACAACAAAATGTCTCATAATACATGTGTATTTCAATTAGTTAGCATGGGATACAAGGGGGCTAGTATATAATAACTTGCCTTCTGAGTATTCCATACTTTTCAGAACGATAGAAATCAAAAGGACCAGCATATTGGTTAGGGAAATATGAGTGTCAGTGGTAAAAGTGGTATCTCAACTATTTCTCCAACTTTTGAAAATTATGCTTAGATCAGATTCAGTCCCTAGGCAAGGAAAACTTGCTCAAGATATGCACATTTTCAAAATAATGGAGCTTCTATCTGGAATGTTATTCGCTTCCATTACTAATAATAACTTACCTCACAGTCACCAAACAAATACTCAGGGTCATAGGGAATACCTCTTTCCTGGAAAAACTACACGAAATAAATTGAAGAGGTTCCAGTCACTAAAGTTGAGTTCAATTAGATAATTCAAACAAATGGGTAACTAGGCGACACACACTGCCAGCAGCATATTATTAATACCGTAAATTGCACCACATTAGGTTAAAAAAAGTCTGCATTTGGGCCTAGTGGCCCATCAGGCCAGAGCTGAGTATTTCTACTCCCCCCTGGATGGGATGCTAGTCCATCGCAGGGTTACCCCCCAGCAGTAAATTCGCCAGTACCCATTTATACACCTGGGTGGAGAGAGGCACAGTGAGAGTAAAGTGTCTTGCCCAGGAACACAACGCAGTGCCCCGGCCAGGGGCTCAAACCCGAGTGGTCCGATCCGGAGTCCAGCGCGCTTACCATTAGGCCACTGTGCCTCCCACAGCAAATTAGGAGTCCTGAATTTTTTTTAATTCCTACAGTTGAGAGCATGAACCAGCCACATTGTCTGCATCACTCTTCTTAGCTTAAGGGGTAAACCAGTGTACAAGAATTTATGGATTATTTGTGAGAGTTTGCAGGTGTATTTTCCAACAGTTTGCAAATAGGCGACAAGATGAGGCCAAATTCACTGTTACTCAAAGAAAACGAGGGCAATGTAAGTCTCGTTGTTTCAGTAGACATTGCAGAGAAAAAGCAGAAAGAAACCTAAAACGTCTTTTTTTTTCACTATTTTGTTCAACCCAACTTAATAAAATTGCCTCTCCAGACGCAGGACTAACTGATAGACTCTGACTGCTGTGGATTTGCAATTAAACAACATAATGAGTGTGTATTAATCAAGATTAGTTTGTGCAGTTACAAACATTTACAATACATTTTAAGAAATTCAATCTACCTCAGTTACATTGGATAGGAGGACCATCTCAGGATATGAAAACAGGTCAATCATGTGATGCATGGTCCGTCTTGGGCCCTGGATAACAATGCAACAGGTAAACATACAGTGTAACAATAATTCAACTGGAAAGGCAGGGTTTCTCTGTTCAACAATCTAAAAGTAATTTAAATGACATATTTTAGGGTAAAGTTGAAACCATCTGTGACCAAACTTCAATGCGTAAATATTTCAACTAGGTCTGCCGTCTCTGTCAGCCTTTCAGCATCTTGTGGTTGTCAGAGCAAGGGCTGTGAATGGTATCTTCATTCATTTACGAAGAAGCAACATACATGGAACGTAGTGTCCGATATCCCAGGGCTAGTGGATTTTTATCCTTCACTTGCCCGATAGGCAAGTGAAAGTGTTCACAAATTAATTAATTCATTTATTCATCACACTACTGAGAATTTTTTTGGGCTAGTGGAAATGATCTCCAGGCTAGTACATCTACAGCTTGCCCGAAGGCCAAGTTGGAAAACTGAACTTCCTTGTAATTTATTCCAAAGTTTTCCAAAGTTTCCGAAGTTTTCACGTTACCAGGCACCAGCCAATAGCGAAGCTCCATCTTTCTGCATATAAAAACACACGACGCACAATTCCTTGATTCGCTCCGACGAAGGGCTAACGCTCGAAACATCAGCTCTTGAATCTCTTTACGGTGGCCAATTGACATTATCAACCCAGTTGATAAAACCAAATTATATTGTTATACTTCCCACCAACGCAGCACCACAGTTTCTTTAGAAACTTACCCCCTCTGAACTTCCTTGTACCCTGAGAAGTCATTATAGAAAAGAATAAAATGTTGCGTCCTTTCCTGGGAGTGGCAACGAATCTTGTAAGTTCTGTGCTCGTCAGTAAGCATTTTAAATGCTATATTCTAAACCAACTAGAAGTGGGCATCCACAAGTTTTTCTACATATCAAGCGTGTGTTATTTTCTTATTGTTAACCTGGAAAACCATCTTCTAGTACATAAATTATGAAATACAGACCAACTTTTAACCTACATTGAGAAAATTTGAAGGGTTTATCTTTGTTATGGCAAGATGTGTTCCTTCATAAATTTTAAACACTTCCTCATTAGGCACAGGTTGTAGTCCCCTGAAAAATATTAAAAGCAGTTTGCTGTCAGCACATGATGATAATCATGACAATTTATTTTTAATTATTATTTTTGCATGACTTGGAAAACTCAAATAAATGCAGCAATGAAACTGCTTCTAATGGTCACCACAGTAACCATAGGTGAAATAATGTAATCAGCAGTCAAAACAAAAGCTCTAACGTCACCTGTGGCAAACACTGGAAAATTTCAATAAAGTTAAAATCAGTTAGTGGCGATGGCTGCCTAAGTACACGGTTTTATTATGATTGATTAGAGCAGACGCACAACACTAATTACACTTAACTTATGAGCAAGCAAAGCAACAAACACACAATGGGAGGGTTATCAATAGCAGGAGAGAGGCAGGTACCTGTACCAGCGTCCACAAGAGACAGTGCCCACCTACTTTCAAATTGAACAGGAAACAATTCACTTAATAGGCCAGTTCCGAGTTCCCTTGAGCCTCTATTTCAAAGAGAGTCTAAGTGCGAAAGTTTTGTGATGGTAATAGTTTTGCTTTCCATATGAATGAAAACTCATTTTCAGTACAAATACTTTGCACTTAGACTTGCCTTGAAATAGAGGCACAAGCGAACTCGGAAATGGCCTATTGTGTGCGTTTTTTGTCCGGCAGCTCACCCATGGGTCCCCCTCCAACTTAAAAACTTAAATCCTTGCAATGGCAGCGATCACATCAAGACTACTAAAGTTAAGGCAAAGATAACTTAAGTTAGCTACTTCGGTCTATTCTCTGTTCACTCTATAGTTAGGAAATTTACACCTCAATGATCCAAACCAATGCAAACTAAAGTAACCCAAGCAGGGCGTGTGGTTTTCAAATGAACAACAAATCAGACTGGCACAGGAACAGAAATATGCAAAACACATGGCAAGCGTAACAAATAACAGGACAAGAGTTTAAAAGGCAAACAATAAACTTTCGAAAACTGTTTCCTACACAAAGATTTGAAACAAAAAACGACAACTACCAAGACTGGACTCAAGAAAGCGACGGAAATCGAGCCTAAACAACAACCAGATGTACAAGCATCCAAAGGGTAATCGTAACTAACTGTAGTTAACTACGTTGGTGTGGTCACAAAGTTGACCGCAACACTAACTACAGTAATGTATGACATGACTTAGTTAACTGTAGTTAGAGGCATTGATGGGACCACAGCCAATGTAATATATTTAATAACTAACCTATAAACAGACCCCAACATAATGTTGTGGTAAGCATCAACTTTAAGCAAGAGACCCTATGAAACAAACCAGGCATAAGTTTGAACATGATGCTGCACCATAAATTAAAATGGCTTGGGTTTTTTAACATTCCCCACCGTTTAATTTTTAGTTTGGCATGTGATCATAAGTTTCTGCTCAACTTGTCCAAAGCATTAGCTGCAGTTTCCACATGTGCGCAAAAATTATGATGCATGGTTCTTATTCAGCCATGTTTGTACAGTACCTCCCACATAACGATAGACATTAGTACAAAGCAGCAGCAATTTTCAGGGCCACAAGCGCAGTAACCATTACACTAGCATGTTGCCCAATAGTCTGCATATACAAACCTGGAAGTTCATCTGTACAGAGATTGACCTAGTTTGATCTGTATGGAGATTATCCTTGTTTCATCTAAATGGAGATTATCCTAGTTTGATCTGTACGGAGATTATCCTAGTTTGATCTGGACGGAGATTATCCTAGCTTGATCTGTACTGAGATTACCCTAGTTTGATCTGGACGCAAAGCTAAAAGGAGGGAAAACGCGCCTTTTTCAGTAGGGCTGAGCCTGATAAACTCATTATAAACAGCCAAATTTATTCACCATAAACAGTTTTTTATTTAGCACGGTAGATGTTATTTTTAATTTTTTTTGCTCTTTCAGAAACTGTCAGGGAATTTGCATGTACAATGTATGTTGGTTACTTGCTAAGGACTAACAATTACATTGTCAGGAATAGTGTCCTGATTAGGCAGCACAATCAGCTTTGTTGTGATTCTAGGATGGTCCACACAGTTTCTCTGGGACCAGGTAAGTGCTTCTTTATGCAGTCTTTCTTGATTATTTTTGTTGTTCTGTTGTATTTAAAGGGACACTGTCACGCCTGATTATAGAAATTTTTATGTTCTAATTTCCATATTATTGTGCCAAATGCCATCAAATACACAAACTTGGTAATTAAAAAAGATTCCACATAACAAGATAGAACAGGTATTTTGGGGAAGAACTACAGGATTGCAAGGATGGAAGTGGATTGCAATTCATCAAAATTGATTTCTGGGCAGGATGTCCAGAAATCAAAGCTGAAATTCTGGTGAAATTTTGAATCTTTTAATAGTTATTTTTTCTTCTTGGTTGATATTTTTTTGCTTTCACCACTTTTAGCATTTTTCTCCTTCTATTGCAAGACAATAAAGCACGATTACAGCAAGCTACAGGCCATACTTCTTAAAACATGATATATCAGGCGTGACAGTGTCCCTTTAATAGGTTCTTTACTATTTTTGTTCGATTTTTGTTTTCGTCTGTTTGCATCAAATTCCAACGTAAACAAATATACAATAAATCTTGAGACCAAGAGAACAATGTAGCCAACAAGCAAGGCCAAGTTTACAGCTATTTTCTCTGAAAATAATTTGTACTGGGCAAGTATCTATCAAATTCCATGACAACTGGAGAGCACGTGACCAGCAATGGCGTCGGACGCATAGAGTCTCACTCCGTCAAGTTTTTGGCTTTACAACTTGAACGCCAATATGAACGGCAACAAAAGAAATAGGCCAAATAGCTCAAGTTCTAGTTTGTCGGAGGAAACAGATTCAGACCGATCCTTAAGAACAATAATGGAAAAACTAGAGTGTATGCAGCAGTCGCTGGATTCGAACTTCGCCGAGGCGATGAGTGAGATAAATGGCTTACGAGTAGACGTAACCGCCAAACTTTCAATCCTAAAAAAGGAAACAGATAATTTAAAATCATCCCTAGACACAGTGTTATCATCTTTATAACACTGTGAGCAATAAACTATTAAAAAAAAATCATCCCTAGACGCCGCTTGGATTGAAATAGAAGCCTTAAACCAGCAAGATGAGCAAAATAAGCTCCAGTTGGCGCAACTAGAAAAAGAGAACACGGATCTACAGGCTGAGGTCTCAGCAACTAAAGCGAGAGCAATCAAGCTTGACAATTACACCAGACGGGAAAATATACAACTCTTGAATATACCAGAAAATCAAGACGAAAACTGTAAGGAAATCGTCCGTGAAGTCATGGCTGAAGTTAAAATGGAAAATCTGAGAAACGCAGAATTCCATGCGGTCCATCGCGTTGGCAAACAAAGAGACGATGGAAAGCCTAGAGCAATCATCGCGCGCTTTGTTAGCCGCGAAACAAGGAATGAATTTTGGAGCAGGAGAAAGGAGTTAGCGAATTCTTCAACTCACAAGTACATCGCGCTGGTGCCGGATTACGCTTATGAGACAGCGAAGGAACAGAGGAAGCTGTCAAGTGCCTTGAGAAATGCGAGAAAAATGAATCTTGCACCAGCTTACATCAAGAATGATCGACTCTTCGTTAAAGGGAATTCATACAGTCCAGATAACATTCCAAAATATTTGCAGAAAAACGAAGTCCCGGCTTCCGCAGTAGATTGACTGACATATATATCCTTTGCTTCATCAGACTGCAGCTCAGTGTGTGTTATTATATATCTAAGTTATTCACTACTTACTACTAAATAAGCCAACCTTATGACGGTAGTCGATAGATATAGTATTCAATGTGCCCCAGAAACGATATTTTAGCTTACATTGACTTTTGTTTACTTTTTGTGTGGTTAAGTGTTTATCAGTGTTTATCATATCGCAATGCCGCTCTCCGGATTTTTCTCATAAATATTTTGTTTTGCATATGGATTCATCAAACGCTCCAAAAGTAGATAATTTAATGATCTGTTCCTTGAATGTTAGAGGACTATCTAATGATGTCAAGAGAAGAGAAACCTTTAATTGGTTAAGAAACAAAAATTTTCTGTCTATTTCTTGCAAGAAGTACACAGCTCACAAGAAACAGAAAACCTCTGGTTAGCTGAATGGGGATACAAAGGCCTCTTCAGTAGTCTGTCAAGTTCGAGAGCAGGGGTTTGTATTTTGTTTAACAACACGTTTTCCTTTGAAATATTAAAATACTTTTCAGACCCCAATGGACGATTCATTACAGTCGATATCAAAACTCAGGACAAAATTATAACCTTACAAAATATTTATGCCCCTAACAATGATGACCGAGATTTTTTTAAAAATGTTTTCAACAACTTATCCAGTTTTGAATGTGAACATTTAGTTTTAGGAGGAGACTTTAATCTGGTTCAAAATGTAGAAAAAGATAAGAAGGGAGGAAACCGTACCACCCACTTCAAATCATTAGAAGAAATTGAAATGTTTAAAGAAAACATGGATCTAACCGACATCTGGCGTGATCTCCACCCGTACACACAGCGTTTCACGTGGAGAAGGAATAAACCAGAAATACACTGTCGATTAGACTTCTTTTTAATTACGGTAGCTCAAGTCTATCGACCGATGCACTTGAGGCCTATATTTTACCTGGCTATAAAACCGATCACTCTTTGATTACTTTGTCACTTGGCAATAACACAAATCCCAGAGGTCCAGGCTTCTGGAAGCTGAACACAAATTTTCTTAAAAATTCTGAATACATAGACCTTATCAAAGCGACCATAGATAAGGTGTCAAAAGAATACAACGGCGATGACACGGTAGATGCAATACTCTTGTGGGATGTAATGAAAATGCAAATTAGGGCAAACTCCATCAAGTATGCAAAACAACTTAAGGCAAAACAAAAACAAAGTGAGAGGACTCTAGAGGCCGAAATCTTAACGTTAGAACGTAATCTCGAAAACAGCTCTTCGGAAATCGAGAAAAATGAGAACCGTAAGATTCTGGCGCTAAAGAAACAAAGCTTAGAACACCTAATCGCCTACAAAACTCAAGGTTCTATTATAAGGTCCAGAACACGTTGGTACAACGAAGGCGAGAAAAATACAAAATATTTCTTTGAATTGGTAAAAAGACATTTTAATAGTAAAACGATAAGGAATCTGAAGATTGACGACAATACCACCTCAAATACAGATGAAGAAATTCTAAAGGAAGCAAAACTCTTTTATCAAACGCTTTATACGTCTAAAAATAACTCTTCACAAATTATAGGAGAAAACCTCTTCTTTGAACAAAATAACCGATGTCAAGTCAGCAACGACGAAAGAGAATCTTGTGAAGGCTTGCTAACGGCGGCCGAATGCTTGGAAAGCCTAAAAACTATGGAATCAAACAAGACACCTGGAACAGACGGAATTCCAGCTGAATTTTATAAAGTCTTTTGGAATGATATAAAGTCATTTTTCCTCGCCTCCATTAATATTCCTATGCTAAAGACCTTCTTTCAATGACACAGAGGAGAGGATTAATAACGCTAATTCCAAAAAAAGACAAATCTTTGTGTTTTTTAAAAAATTGGAGACCCATCTCACTTTTGAACTGTGACTACAAAATTGCCACCAAATCAATCGCCAGCAGAATAAAAAGAATTTTACCTTCGGTGATAAATAGTGATCAAACAGGATTCCAGAAAAACCGATTTATCGGTGAAAATATAAGGCTGCTGAACAGCATTTTAAGTTATACGGATATTGAAAAACTTCCGGGACTTTTGCTCTTTATCGATTTCGAAAAGGCCTTTGACAGTCTCGAATGGACATTTATTGAAAAAACTTTAAGATACTATAACTTCGGAAATTCGCTTGTTTCCTGGATCAAACTCTTTTGTACGGACACCAGCAGCAGCATACAAAACAATGGCTGGGCATCTGATTTCTTCAGTCTAGGTAGGGGAGTACGCCAAGGCTGCCCCTTGTCCCCATATCTTTTTATTTTATGTGCTGAAATCCTGGGATCGGCAGTTAGACAAGACAAAGAAATTCAAGGCATCCAAATTTCGGATAACGAATGTAAAGTAAGTCAATATGCTGATGACACCACGCTTATATTAGACGGCACAAAGGCCTCGATAGAAAGATCCTTTCAACTGCTCGATGTATTCGCAAAACTGTCAGGCTTAAAGGTCAACTACGAGAAGACGGAGGCACTCTGGATTGGTTCTTTTAAAAACCGAACAGACAGACTAGAAATAAACAAAAATATTAAGTGGACCTTCCGAAAGGTTAAGGCCCTCGGAGTATGGTTTTCGACAAGTGAGGAAGAAGCTGCAATGCTTAACTATCAGGAAAAAAAAAAGAAAAAATTCCTAAGATCCTAAATTGTTGGCAGCTTAGAAGATTAACACTGCTAGGAAAAATAACTGTTATCAAAAGTTTGGCTGCATCTCAGCTTGTTTACATCATGTCACCTCTACCGTCCTCACAACCCCACCTAAAGGAGATACACCAACTTCTGTACAATTTTCTCTGGGATGGAAGAGGAGACAAAATCAAAAGGAGTGTAATTATAAATGAATACAAAGATGGTGGGTTGAAAATGTTAGATATCTAATCTTTTAATTGCGCTTTGAAAGTCAAATGGGTACAGAAATATCTTGATCACAGCAACCAAGCAAAATGGAAACTTTTTTTGATTATTTTATTAAACAGCATGACGGTCAACTACTTCTAACTGGTAACTTAAAGCGAGCCGATGTTGACGGTCTAGGTATTCAAGATAACTTTACCAAAGAAATAATTAAAATTTGGTCTGATCTAAACTATGAAGAAAACCCCACACATTTCAGAAACTCACCGATATGGTACAACTCCCTTATAAGGATTGCTAACCGACCTATCTTTTTTCGAAATTGGCCAAGTGCGGGAGTCAATCATGTCAAAGATGTATTGGACCAAAACACTGTCTTTCTAAAATATAACGTTTTTAAAACTCGTTACAAAATTAAGACGACCTTTGTAAACTACTATGGTGTTGTCTCCTCTATAAAAACATTGAAAACATATTTTCAGCCTCACGAGATAATTAATCCCAAAAGCGAGCTCACTTGCAGTCAAAAGCTTTTATCGTCTCCAAATATTTGCAATGCAGCTTATAAGTCAATTGTTAAACGAATCGCTACAACGCCTTCTAATAGCCAGGAAAAATGGTTAAATGACTGCGAAAACTACGAGCACTTGATTCAATGGGATAAATCATATATTCTGCCCTTCTTTTGTACAAAAGAAACAAAACTTCAGAGCTTTCAATTTAAGTTGCTCCACAGAAGAATTGCTTCCAATGACTTCTTATGTAAAATAGGAATCTCTTTAACAGATAAATGCACTTTCTGCGAACAAAACACAGAAACCCTGGTCCACCTTTTTTGGGACTGTGACTCTGTTCAAGCTTTTTGGCAAGGCATACAAGACTGGATAATACGGCATCAGATTAAGCCACAAAACTTTTCTTTGACCCTACCTCTTTGTTTAGGATTGGTTGAAAATATCGAGGATACACTTTTGCATCATGCACTTCTAGTTGGCAGATACCACATTTATTCATCAAAATTAAACAACACCCTGCCAAATATACGAATATTTACGCAAATCTTCCTTAAATGCCAAGAAATTGAAAAATGTTTTGCTTATAAGACGAATACTGTTCAAAAATATAACCAAAAATGGGGGTGCTTCAAATGAACTGTGTGCTTCTCTTATTATAACTAACTTTTAGATAGTCCTTTTGCTATAGCCATGGTACATAACTTTTCAGATTCTCGCTGACTCATCGAACCGTTCTGATATATCTGGATTGCGGCTTTTCCCTTACCCTTTTTCTTTTACACTTTGCTTCTGTGTACCAAAACGTAACATGTAGTATCGTGTTGTAAGTAGGATATTGTATAGTTTTGTAAGTAGTGTTATTGTAATTAAAAAAAATTAAGGAAGGAAAAAAAATTAAAAAAAAAAAAATTCCATGACAACTAGAGCATTTCAACTCAAAATACTTCACAGGATTCTTTTTACCAATTCTGCTCTTTTTAAGATGAAAATATCTACCACTCCTCTTTTCACCTTTTGTAGTTTGGAGAACGAAACCCTTGAGCACCTTTTCTTGGATTGTGAATAATTATGTAAAATCTTTTTGGGAAGCATTATCACCGCTTGGGTTAATTCTCTAAGCATACTCCTCACTAAACCTACCGACCAAGAAATAATATGAAATAATGCTTTTGATCTTAGGAAAACAAACTATATTTTACTGTAGACTAAGGAAGCTTTTACCATAATGTTTTCATTGTTTCAGCTGCGTGTGAAGCTAGCGAGTTATTGAGATTAAAGAGATCTTAGCTACAAGTAGAAATAAGTTATTAGTAAACCTGGCAAAGTGGAACAAAGTAGTATCTTTTGTAAATAGTTAAGTTTAGATACTCCGGCTTTTCTGCCTTTCGCTATTTACAGATGAATGTTGTATAATTAATGTGTTGTAATTTTTAGTATTTTGGTAAGTTGATATATTGTAATAAGTATTTAGTTCGTATTTAGTTCGTATTTACCGGTAGTTATCTCATTACTCGTAATGTATTTGTATCTGGTGAGAAAAGTTTGTCAATAAAGAGCATAAATTATAAAAAATGGGAGTTCGATCCAAAACTTTAAAATTTTGTTCTTCCACCAAGAATGATGAGAATGTGAAAAATGTGTCAATCACAAGAGGTATCAGTTTACTATAAGCATATTTATAGGGCTCTCCAGGGGATTTTTTGTCATGACCCTGTGAACATCAAAAGATCTTAAAATGAAAAGGATGGGTTCACTAAACACATTCATGCCAACTCTCTCCCGTAAGGGTCACCAAATCTCCCTGATACAAAAGAAAATGTTTTTTTACTCTAACTCGGGCCGATCTTGGGAGGGAAGTTTGAAATATTTGATGCACTTTTTGTACACGAATTGACGGAGCTCTATTTTAAACTCCTTTTTGAAGACTGAGAAGAGGTGTCTTGAAGCAAAATTGGCGGTCTTACGGATTTAAATTTTTTTACATAGGTTGGCATCTCTGTAAACACCTTCAGACATCATATCCAATTTAATGTTTGCTATAAAGCAGATGTATCCTTGGATCCTGCTTGTGGTCTATTAACCAAAAGTATTGAAATAATTCATTTTTCAAGTTGAAAAGTCCACAAACACACAACCTCTCCTTCCAAGACCACTCACAACTCAAGACGAATCTCTTCCAGTTAATCTTTAGGACCATCTAGGCCTGCACTTCCTAACATGTGGTTACCTCTAGTAGTTATTTAGTCCTTTCTAAGTACCAGTGGGTTTATTTTGCTTAGGTTCTGCATGCAAAATAAGGATGATTCTCCCTAACCACATTCCCAGTGCTCTTTGTTTGGTGAAATCATAACAAACCCCAAAGAGAACCCCAAAAGTCAACTCACCATAAAAAAATGGTACCTTGTTATCCTGAGTTGCCATAATTATATATTTTGTAATTTCCAAGAGGCCAAAAAACAGTGAAAATTGCTGTGATGTTATAGACAGGAAGACTCATGCAGTTTAATTATGCTATCAGTTGTGATTGGTTGGTTTTGATCCGTCTGTAAAGTTAGGTCATTCTATTTGGTCCATTAGTTATGTCCATCATGAATAAGTCATTTGCATGGTGTTGAGAGGATTCTGTTTTAAGTCTGTTTTAAGTTAGTAAACCAGCTTCGCAAAGTCAGTCATTGAAAAATAGTTAGTGCTGTAGGTCAAACAGTAAGCGGAGTCCTAGTCACTACTGTAGTTTGTTAGTCAGCAGTGCTCAGCAATGTGATTGTTGGCATCACAGTTTGTTGTACGGTTGCAGGATCTGCAAGATGTTTTTGGACATGCCCTTAATATATGGTATTGTCACTGTAGTCGTAAGAGATGGGTTAGCGTTAATTCATTAATCAGTTCAGTTGGTCAGTGAATGTTTCGTCTAATAAAGTCGTCATTGCAGTTGTTTTTAAAAAACATGGTCAAGGTAATTTTTTTTGTCAGATAAACTGTCTTGTGAGTAGAAAACTAGTTGCGCTCATCTCATCGTGGCAAAACTGACCAATCAGTTTTCACAAACCAGACTTATAACATAATTCTAATATTGTTACAGTCTTTCCCGTAAAACCGTGAACACCAGAAATATTTATGGGATGTTATTGTGTTACAAAGAAAAACTCAATCAGGTGTGAGAAAACTAAACCGCAAACAGCAAAGGTCATTAGTTTGTGGTTTTGAGGTTTGTTCACGTGTCCTGAACTTTGCTGCGATTGGTCACTACACGATAAACATTCCGGAATTTTTTCTGGTGTTCACGGTTTTACAGAAACTTTATAACCTAATACTAATTGACTATACAACCACACAGGAAGGAGTGTGGGTTATATGATCACAGTCTTATAAATCGTATAATTTTATCACATAAATTTATCTTGCCAAATACTTACACTACTTGTATCAAAGTGAAGTCCTCTTATGGCAAAGTCTGGGTCATATTTCATTCCTTCAATCCCCCTTGGATACTAATATGAATGAATACTGATAATTAATAAAGAACAAAATAAATTGATTGATCGATTAATTCATAAAGACAAGTATTGTTTCATAAATGTTTCTAAAAAACTTTCCAACTCATGATAATGTATTGCTCCTAATAAACTGAATAAAGTTTCATTGTATTTTAATTTGTTACTGTGCTCACTCATATCTTGGTTTGCAAACAAGCTTCTTTTGTTTGCGCAACCATTATAAATGTCTCCTGCACTGTTGTCATTTGAATTCCTCAGCATTGCTTGCAAACCAACAGTATGATGAGGGTTATGAATAGACCATTTTACAGTTGTGCTTAGTTACCAAGCCTTTGAGTGGAATTGAGGCTGAAGGTGACCTTGCTTAGATACAAACCCTCTTGCTTTTGATATGTTAATCTTTTTGTTGTTATGCTAAATAGTGTCTGGTCTTTATCATTACAAGGTCACTCTGATCCTCGCTTTCATACAGAGGCCTGGTTACATTTCACAGAACTGTAAAATGGACTATTAGCACTCGCCTGCTTGCCCAGGTAAGTGTCAAAATGTCGGGTGAGCACAAATCACAGATCACTCTCCCGGTTTGGCGAGTATGATTTTCATATCCAGAATATGTATTATTCAAAATAAGCGAAACTTTCTGCTTTCCACTTTAAAGTGAAAGAATTTACACTGTCCTTAAGCTTAAATTACAATTACTTACAATTTTTACTATTTTGAAATCTCATGCAAGTATTGAGTCACAAACCCCTTTCTGTTAACATACAAAACTGGTTTTCACATCATATACATTACATGATTCACTATATTTGAATTCAGTTAGTGTCTAGGAGCCTGGTAGCCTCCCCCACAGACATCCTTTCGGCTTCGTCACTCATTCCTTCCCCATCGAACGTCCACTTCCGTTCACAGGCCGTTTAATCCAATTAAAGAAAACAATATTAAAAATCAGTATTGACTCAATGCATGTCAGCTATCCTATCACATGCTGCGAATTGTTTTATGAGGCTAAATGGAATTTAGGATAGGTTAAAACTAAGCCAATGCAGCGGCTGCATTAATATTATGTGTGGGGGGTTCCAGGGAGGTTTGCAGGGGCACTGCCATGTGCTTTGCTTCATTGCCTGCTAGCTTGCTCGCTTTGTTTCCCTCCCTCCCTCCCATAGTCTTTGGTAAGTATTCATTCCACACACTGGTTCTTCAGTGTTGTGTTGACAGGTGCCTTGGAGGTGGGCTGTGGCTCGGTTGCCATGGTGACCACCTTGCTGCTGAGGAGATTGCTGCTCTCCTCTGTCGCTACCTTTACGGCACCTACCCTCCAATACTTCAATTGGCTTCAAGTTTTAACCCAAAACTGGAAAGTAACCTCTGATTGGTTCGTAGCCGTGAACAGAAGTGGACGTTCGATTCAGCAGACATCCGTGGGGAAGGAATGTGTGACGAAGCCCAAAGGACGTCTGCATGGGAGGCTAGGAGCGTGGGCGAGTGCTCTGAAATTTTAGTTCACAACACTGTTAAAGATGTGGACATAAAAGAGCAAAGTCTAACCAAGGATTAATTTTATTAATTCCTCCACTTTAAGTGTTAGGTGAGTTCTTACCCCATATGTAGAAATCAGTTCTTTCACTGCAAGATCATAAATAAGATAATGCAATGTGTTGGAGTAAGAGGCCAATGTGTAATCGTAATCAAACCCATAAACTTCAATATGCCGCATTCCAAGTTCATTGTTGGCAAAGATTGCTTGTTCATCTACAAAGGTATAATTTGTCGACTCTGCAAAAAAGCACAATATATATAAGGGGGACAAGGGGCTCTGCGGACGAGAATGGGATCACATTTGGCAAAACAAACCAAGCTTTCAAGATCACACTTAAAGAACATTCCAACACAACTAAAGCTACACTGTCTGTGATCAAGAACACGTCAGAGAAACAGGCCACAAATTGAGAACAGAACAGGTGGTCATCTATGTGACTGTCACATAGAGGATTTGAGAAACTATTGAAATCCAGTGCCAGGCCCCAACACTTAACCGAGACTACGGCCATGGCGTTGAACCTCCAGCCTTATATGGAGATATTTTAACATGTGACTTTGTCATCACGGGTCAATTAATTTAGTTTCACCAGAGAAAGGCACCATGATAGCACCAAAAGCTTGTGTGTACTAACTTATGTTGACTCTGATAGGGTAACTTACATTCAGTATGTCAAACAATATCTTATCAAACAATATCTAGGCAGCAAACAATATCTTGTATCAAAACATTAGTTCATGATACCCAGTAAGACCCAGTAATGCAATATCTACTTCAAGCTTCAGGCTGACACAAAGGTTATTCACCACACTACAGAAGAGTTTTATTACAAGGAATGAATGGCTCAGCTAAAACCAACTGACCAAACAAACCTACCCAAGGAAGGTCCTTGGTAAATGACACCATGAGAAGGGGCCTCCTACATGAACCTGGCTCCAAGGTGTGGGATTGAAGAAAACTGTCTTCAATGCCTATCCCATTCCCAGTTCTTTCATGACTGAATTAATTTTTCTGCAATCCTGCACCTTACTCGTACCTGGACCAAAAGGAGTGGGGTGGGGGGTACTTTGCCATGTTTGGGTATAGTGGTGCTGTTAGATCGGTTTTGAAACCCTGATCCTGTTTACGGCAGAAATAATGTGAACTGCCTACCTTGTTTAGAAAAAAGAACGCTTTTTATACTGTAGCACTGTAGTACTTCCTGAAAATGATCTCATGTTGACCAATGAACAGCTAAATAAATACCGATGAGCATTTCTCATTTTGGATATGCTTAAGTCTCAAAGCCATGCCCTGTCTAGGACGATTCCATACCCTGTTTGAACAGAATCTCGCTTGAAATTATATACCCTGTCAGCGTACATGAAAGTCAGTGTCCGATAGCCCGGGGTTAGTGGATTTTGCCATTGGGCTAGTAGATTTTATCCTTCACTTGCCTGATGGGCAAGTGAAAGTTTTCATGAATTAATCAATTCATTCATTCATCACACTTCTGAGAATTTTTTCGGGCTAGTGGAAGTAACCTCTGGGCTAGTACATCCTGTCTACAGCTTGCCCGAAGGGCAAGCTGGAAAATTGATCTTCTTTGTACCCTGCCTGTTCAGGACTGAGGGGTCAAAACCATACCCTACCCAGGACCACCGTATATCTCATTTAAAGTAGTACCCCCACTGGGCCAGATTAAGTTTCCAGGCAAATAAGATAAGATAAGATAACTTTATTTATACACAGTATTTCCATCAGCTTATTTAGAAGTATTGGAAATTTGATCAAGAAAAGACAGAATGCCAAGACAGCAGAGACAGGAACATATGACACAACGACACAACTTCAACAGCTTTAAATATGGCTACAAGATGGCCAACACAACTCTCATACACAAGGCGTGAAGGACTTGTGCACGCATATAACTGAAACACAATACCTTAAGCACAACTCGCTGGTAGAAAGCCGTTCTTTATTCTTTTAAAGCCTTGTTAACTATATTGCTATCATTCCCAATATGAGCAGTGTGACAGGTGCAGACTGACTGGGTTACAAGATTTTACCACAGTCAGGAACAATTTGGACACTCCCACCACTGGGGTAGGGGTAGCTCCTTTGTCAATCTTTGATCTTTTGAATATTTCTGAAGGGGTCAGGGGTAAGTTAACTTTTGTTATGAAGGGGTTACGAGAGGGAGGGGAGACATGATATCAGCATTTTAACCTTTTCTATAGGGAGGATTTTGACTTATCCCATTTCAACAGTTTTGAAGCTTTCTTGTTGGGTTTAAAAACTGTGGTAGTTTTTAAAACCAACCACTTCAAATTCAGCTTTCTTCCAGTCATTCCTTGCTTTTAGATACATTTCTTGCAAACTAGCTATAGAAGAGACAGTGATGTCCCCCATTGTTATTGTGCCAACCAGAAAACTATTGGATGGTGAAATAAAGAGCTCTTTTGTTTAACTTGTTGACAATTTTGCACCAATCAATGTTAAGCCCGAGAAGGGGGGGTTGGGCATGGGGTGGGGATTTTGACATTTTCTGAAAAGATAAGTCAAATTCCCCACTCCTGGGACAACATAAGTGGTCAAAAGTATCAAAATCTTCCACTTCTCCACTATTAAAAATGGCGGCCAAGTCAAAATTTCCAATCAAAATCCCCAACCTGGGGACAAACCTCTCACTCAGTCAAAGGCTTAGGCCTTTCATCTGTGATGAGACGGCTATTTTGATATATAGAGCTTTAATCTAACCTTATTTTGACTACTGCTCACCTGTGTGGGACGGTCTCAGCAATGAATTAGCTGATAAGTTACAAAAGCTTCAAAATCGCGCCATTAGGGTTATCACAAAATCTGGTTATGACTCTAGTGCTACCGCTCTTCGCTCAAATCTACGTTGGGATGACCTCTATACCAGACGGAAAAAATAAAAAGCGAAACTAATGTATAAAACCTTGAATAAGCTAACGCCGCAGTACTTAAAAGATTTGTTTATACCATTCAATACAGAATACGAACTTAGAGACAAGGAAAATAGATTAGCTCTACCTAAGCCCCGAACTGACTTCCTTAAACGTAGCTTCTGCTACAGCAGGGCTCAATTCTGGAACAGCCTTCCTCATGATGCTAGAGTGACCAAATCTTTTCCTCAGTTTGAAGATATTCTGAATCGTATAATGTCCTCACACTCCCACACGGCAAACATGTAAAACAGTTATTTTTAATTGTATATATTGTCTACTGATTTTTTTACCGTGTATAAATAAAGTTAATGTATGTATGTATGTAGTCAAAGTCCCGTGGGTAGCCCGACCCCCCCCCCACCCCCCTCGGGATTAACATTGGTAGGTGCATTAAAATAACGAAAACGATGTTTGTAAACAAATATCTGGCTCGTCATCGGTGTAAAAACCTGGGAAACTCACAAGTGACGTAAAACAAAGAACGAAGAAGACAACAAAGAACCTCAAAAACAATACAGAAAAAAAACAATACCTCAAAAACAAAGAAAAAAGACACAGGTTTTTGTACACCGAGATAAACACAAATATGCTCAAAACTACCCCCGAGACAACCTTACCATTTATGAAGCACTTCCGTTCATTGTACACATTTTCCAATTTCTCGATCGTTTCTGCAGCCCCTGTGTGAACTTTACAACGAACAGTGAGAAAACAAGCCCGAAATTTAGCGCAACTGCGAACACAACTCCTGTGCAAACGATGAACCGCCATATTGAACCATGTTGTATGATAGAGACCTGGGAACAAGTCGTCGGAAAAATATGACATATATGGCTGGGGAGGGGAGAGATTAACCTGCGATCATGCCCTCCCTCCCTACTTATCATCTCTCAGTTAAAAAACGTCTAAAAAATTTGCCTGATCGCAGGTTAGGGAGAGATAGCCTCTGGCAGTGCTGATCCTGATGATCTTCTCCAAGATCCGGCTTCACCCCGCTGCTTCACCCCTTTTCTTTAGAAACTTACCCCCTCTACTGTTTAATTGTAGCAGGCTTGCACCTCCACCTTCCCCCTCCCCTTACGAAGACCTTAAGGAAGGCCTGATACTCAGGTTATAATTATTGAAGAGTTTTCTGTCAAAAAAAAATTATATTTAACGCATCTCCTAGACTTGCACCAGCAGCGAGCAGAGAGGGTCCTGAAGGGGAGGTCCCAATCCCATTTCCCAGTGCAATTTTTTTCCAAATCCCACTTCCCAGTGTTCAAATCCCATTCCCTGTAGCAGAATTCAGAAAAAAATCACAGTTTTATAAATACTTCGTATCGCTTCAAAATTATGGCTTCAAAATACGGCACAACAAAGACGCAGTCAAAGACGCAAAGACGCTTTTTGACTGTGCTGAAACGTGTCAAGTGGGAAAGTTATTTGCCATATCAGGCTTCGGATGATGAGACACCCTTATTGAGATCCTCGATTACTGTAAAATTCCGGTTATAAACCTTGGACTTATACAACTTCGCAAGGGGTTTTGGGTGGGCTTATAAAGGGAGTGGCTTATATCCGGGGGGGGGGGGGGTCTTATAAGCGGAATAAAAAAACGTTTTGAAATGGGTCACAGCAGTGTTGATGAACTGCAAGGCACAGAGTGCATTGTACGGACCATCGATCTCCATAAACCATGTACACTAACAGAGTTCTTTAATCCTGCGTTATGTTGATGTCTGTACATACATGATATGCTATGCATTGTAAGGCTATCTACAATAAAACATTAAAAATTTCTTCTAATGACATTGGACAAGATTTTAATATCAGGATAGACAATATAATACAGTGACAAAGTGGAATGGAATGTATTTTTTGTTTCCAAGTAGATGTGCCTATAATGGGGGGCTTATAACCGCAATTTTACGATATTTCGGACCACACAACACGAATGATCTAATAATTGTTTTGTACATTACTGTCAAGAAATTACGAGCTTCCACATGAAATATTTTAACACTTATGCTCATTCCTTTTTGTCCTCCTTCTTCTGAATGTTTTTTCCTCAAAGTATTTGTGGAACAGTTCTTTCCCAACTTTGTCTCTCGGGATTATATGTAGGTTGTGATTAACTATAGGCTCTTTGCCAATAAGAAGACAGATTGTTTCTGCAGGGTTTAATAATAGCGATTATTTAGGCTACACGTTCGGGCCATTCATTTCACATTCCTGCCTGTACGAAGTCTGTTATCCAACTAAGAGAATATGAACTGGAGCGTATCTTCTTCATCCTCCCCCCCCCCCCCTTTATTCCCTCCCCCCCTCCCTCCCCAAGCCTGGTCAGACGCTTTCTACCTCTTCCTCGGATTCATTGACACCAGGCGCTAGAGGTCATGGGATTATGGCATGAGAAGTATGCTCGCTCAATCAATCAATCAATCAATCAATAACTTTATTCATGTGTCAATTGTAAAAAATAGCAGTAATAAAACCACTAAGTAAGGACACAACAAAATAATTTAAATAAAATAATAAATAACCATAATATTAATATACGAATAATTTACATGTAAGATATGTACAGATTCTATCTCCAAACCAGCTCGCTCTCTCTACCTCTCTCTAATAAATAACTAAATATTAATACAAGAATAATATACATATAAAATATGTACAAATTCTACACTAACTCTCTCTCTAAAACCAACTCACTCTCTCTTCCTACACACTCACAATTATAATTCATCCATTTGCAATATATATAATAAATTAAATTATATGTATAATTAAATAAAACTGAAATTTGCGGTCAGCAGAGTTAGGCCAAGGCACCTTGATTTCCAGATGATAAAAGCCTAACACATAAATAAGAATCATGCGCTGCAAACCAAGCAGTCCACACAGCCACCATCGTCCATTAGCATTTCCAAATCCAGTCCTCTAACTGCCCTCTTAAAACCCGCTAGTGAATGCAGAGTCCTAATACGGGAAGGTAGCTTAGCCCATAACACAGGTCCTAGATACCTAAGAGAATGCTTGCCATAATGAATAGATTTAAATCTTGGAATAGCAAATTCTTTAATTCTTAAGTTATACACTATATGATTTGTTGAAAATAAATCTTGTATATAACTTGGTACTAGCTTAAATTTTACTTTATACATGATGGTCACTATATCTTGTAATCTACGGTTCATTAAGGTGGGCAAATTAGCCCATTCTAGCAATTGCTTATAGTTAGCATTCCAGTCACAGAAAACTGCCCTAAGACCCCTCTCCTGGACACGCTCCACTTTTCTTGCATCACTTCCCCTACAAAAATGCCATACTGTACTGCAGTATGTCAAATAGGGCAAGATTGCGGCCTTATACAGTTGCAGCTTAGCAGTGGTTGGAATCAAGTTGCGCAACCTTGTCATTACTCCCACTCTCTGACTAGCTTTTTTGCAAATCTCACTTATATGATCATCAAAAGTCAATTGAGAATCAATGTTTAAACCTAATAATTTAATGTTCTGATAGTGGGAAACTTTATTACCGTCTATGTCAATATTAATATTGGCATCTTTTTGCTTGCTAATTTTTGTATCCAAATATCATTCACCACAAGTCGATGCCGCTGTTCCGGGGAAATTAAATAAAATGTGCTGGCTAAACATACTAAAATTTAATACGAACAAGACGCTTGAACAATTTTATGATGTTTCACAACCAGGAATTAAGAGTTTTCTTGTGTGGTCATGGGTATAAAATAATTTTATCCCATTCCCATATTTGGCATTTTTCAATTCCCAGTAACCAAATCCCAGTCCCAGTCACCTAAATCCCATTTTCCCAGTGCAAAAACAGGCCAATCCCAGTTCCCATTTTACTCCTTCAGGACCCTCAGCAAAGCGTCGCCAAGAGACGAAGTCGCGAGGGCGACCTTCGCGCATGACATACCTAAACCGCGCGTCGAAGGACTTTGTGAAAGTCTACGCATCTCCGAATGTGAATAGAACCATTTTTCAGTCTCCATTTTATAGTCCCAGAATTTTTTTGGTATTTGCTAAATTTATAGAGAAAAACTTAGATGTTTACTAAAGTATAAGATAGGTCATTGATGGTCTCACATTAGCCAAGGGTACTTCGGCATGTTCCGGGCCCGGGGGGGGTACTCCCGTATGAAAATGACGGGGGTGCTCGTCGGAAATTTTCGAAAACACCCCTAAAAGGTACCAGAATCTCATTTTGTGGGCGTGGCTCAGAGTAATTTTTACCCCTAAAAGGTACCATTTCTGAAGTAATTAGAAATTAGAAATTATTTTTCTTATTTTTCTTTTGTAAAACAAATGCGGGCCTATACGGAAGGCCCCTAAAAGGTACCACAACATCTTAAGCGGCGGTCATTTTAGATTTTTGCACCCTAAGCGGTACCAATTCACAAATTTTACCCCCTAAAAGGTACGACGAGCACCCCCGTCATTTTTATAGGGGAGTACCCCCCCGGGGTTCCGGGACGTTTCGGAATGTTTCGGAATGTTCCCGAACGTCAAGTAACGTTCCGATTCCGTGTTCCAAGCATGGAATATTATGAAAAAGTGATCGATTTTGCATCAGTATATTTGAATATTCCCTTTTTGTTGCAAACTCAAAGAAAGAAAGCCCGAGAAAGAAACTTCAAGTTCTAGAAATAATTTGTTACTTGCACAATCATGCTGTGTTGTCAGTTTTCTATTTCCAAAAATAGCGATTACATGTCTTTTTCGAGAAGGTTCCAGAAAGTTCCAGAACGAGGCAAAACCGTTATAAAAAGCGAAGCACGTGTGTAACTTTGAGTAATTTTCACATTGACAAGCTAGGGAGTGTTTCGGCTTTTTGTTGTGCGGATATTTTTCTAAAACTTAAATATGCCTGCTGTAGGAATCGATCTTGGAACCACGTATTCTTGCGTTGGTGTCTTTCAACATGGGAAAGTAGAAATTATAGCGAACGATCAAGGTAATCGAACAACGCCGAGTTACGTTGCTTTCACGGAAAGCGAAAGACTCATCGGCGATGCGGCCAAGAATCAAGTCGCTCTCAATCCTACAAATTCAGTTTTCGGTGAGTTTTCTTTTTATGAAAAAATTTCATCAAGTTTAAACGAAACTGTAATATAAAAGAGTATGTGAATTGTGAATTTATTTGTGAAAACTGTTTTCGTGCGATTCAAGTGAAAAAACGCCGACAGTTTCCGCCATGTTGCTTTTCAAAATGTGCTTACGAAATCACTTCGATTCTCTCTTGCAGATGCAAAACGTCTCATCGGGCGAAAATTTGATGAACCATCTGTCCAGTCGGACATGAAACACTGGCCTTTCAAGGTGAGTTTACTGTCGGCGTTTATAAGTTAGCAAAAATTTTCTCGAATTTTTGCTCTGGATTTTCCTAAAGCAACGCATCTTCAACTCGCTGATTATGTTTTGCTTTCACTTTTAGGTGAAGAATGATGGTGGAAGACCGAAGATTGAAGTCGAACATAAAGGAGAAAAGAAGTCATTCTTTGCCGAGGAGGTAATGTTTTACTCGTAGCTTCTTTCTTGCGTTGGATTTAATAGCCTCGCAGTGTATAAATTGCAGAGGACATGTGCTTATGTCATCCGTTTTGTCTGTAATATTCAGTCGAATCGTATTTTTACCACTTCAGATTTCTTCAATGGTTCTGACCAAAATGAAGGAAACTGCCGAAGCTTATCTTGGCGAAAAAGTGACTGATGCTGTTGTCACTGTTCCAGCATATTTCAATGATTCGCAGAGGCAAGCCACCAAAGATGCCGGTATGTTAGATCTCCTTCACTTTTTCCGCGTTGATTTATACATTCCGGGCTTTTGTGGCAGTCACGACCTATGGCGATTATTTGATTTTACTATAAATACAGTCGACTTTTTGGCCGAGTAACAATTACCTCCAATATTTGGCGCTTTTGCCTTTCCATATATTGCGCAATAAAGTAGACAAAGCAGGCATGTAAGCACGTGCAGGCTGTCTCGGCTACTTGGAGTGTCAGGGATGGACCATTTTATTTTTGAGGGGGAGGGGGGCTTAATCATTTTTCTTGGGCAACAATGTTTTTAACCTTCAGGTTGTGCAAGATTTTTATTATGTGGCTAAAATGCCTGGCAGCCAGGCATGGGCTAAAATAGACTAAATGCTTGGTAGTTGGAAATTTTCACAAATTTTCCATTGGAAGGCTCTTTCAAACTTTGTGAAAGTATTAGATGTTTCTTTAGAAATGTAAAGCGATTCCAAAAATTGTTTGTTTTCTGGGCTGGTTGGGAAAATATCCAAACTTGGGCAAAAAGGAGCTTTAGCTATAGAGGTGCAACTCTCTGGAATAGTCTGCCCTGCAATCTTAGGCAAGAGAAATCTCTAGCTCGTTTTAAGCAATTGTTAAACTTTCATTTTAGTGAATTAAGTTAGATACACGGCATTCATGGAAAACAGGTATAGTTTAGGGTAATTCTAATTAGTATTTCTAAGAGACTTTTTAGATATGTATTTACTATTATAAATATTGTTTGTAGTTTAATTTTATATGTAACAAACCTGATGAATTTTTTAACTGTGTTTAAATAAAGATTTGAGATTACTATAGAATTGCTACGTACACAACACTTAGAAAATTATGGATTACACCGGCAGTTAGAAATATTTGTCGAATTCCTAAACAAAGCCTTGCTGAAATCTATTGAGAATATCTGATGGTTGCTTGGAAATGCTAAGTGATTAAAAAGAAGCGAGGTTTTGTAGTGTATGAATTCTCTGGAGACTAAAAATTACCACTTAGTTGCCATTTCAAACCCTGCATCATTTCTATGGTCTGGTAGCGTGTGCAAACGGACAAGTCCATTTGTTAATTCTAAGCATGTATTCACCTGGCAATTTTTACCATAATTTCATCACTAAGAATATAAAGTGAAGATCAATCATCTTGATAATTTCATGGACTGGGCACTATTTTGGGATGTATTGAAATTTTACTTGTTTTAAACCAATTCAAAGGATTACCGTATTTACTCGTGTATAAGTCGACCTTTCACGACCCTAAAAATTAGTCCAAAAAAATTGCCCTCGATTTATACACGAGTCAAAAACTAAGACCAAAGCACCGGCAAAATAAATTCTGCACAATTAGCATAACAATTGTCTTTATAATTATGCAAAACATTTTATAAACAGTGACACCAAAACGCAAAGTCCTTCACTTAGCGGTCTGCGTCTAAATTGGCAGTTCAAGTTGAAAAGCTTTAAAATTTATCTTATGTTGACCTGAGTGTTGAAGATCCTCCCTGGCACAATTTCGGAATAAAGAACTGTCATTTCCTGCGAAATAAAGCTGTAAATTGCTCAAAAAACATAAGTTCTTGATTTGAACTCCCTGCTTAGTAACCTGGCATGATGAAAGCACATGCAGTCATCAGTTACCAATACTTGATTGATTTTGTAGCTTTGTTACCAAGTTTTCCAAACAAGCATGGCACTTTCGTTTTTCAAATCGTTCTCAAAGATTCTTGACCTTCTTTGGTGTTTTGCCTGCCTGCTAGAGCTGCTTTTCATCTTCCAAAGTTAGAAAGGTTTGTGTGGAATTAGTGAGTTTGATTTTGTAAGCCTGTTTCAATAATTATGGACAAAAAGCCCACATGTACATGTGCTGTTAAAACGATTGCGGACACACAAGAAAATTAAAACTTCATATTGAAACTTGCTGTGATTGTTTGATATATCCATAGTTCCTGAACGATAATTCTAAGAAACACAGTATGTTTTCCAATAAGATCTGTACCTATAAATGAAGAAAACTTAGTTTTTGGCCCCTAAATTGGGGGGTCGACTTATACATGAGGTCGACTTATACACGAGTAAATACAGTAATCAAATTAATCAAAATCAATTTCTGTATTTATGTTTGAAGCATGTTGACTGTAAGGTCATTCAGAAGATTAAATTGTGGCTAAATATCATTTAGGCAAAGTTAAACTCGAGCGGAGCCAGTCAGCAGTCTCTGCCTTTTGCAGTTTGTGACCTTCGGGGCGGCCCTCGGGGTTTTTGCAGGGCTGTTTTTGTGTTCGTGGCTAGTGTTGCATTTGCATTGTCGCTTTGCTTGCTGATTGTATTGGATCATTGCAATAAGTGCTTGCTGATCGTCTGGGGTCATTTTTGCTGACAGCTGCAGATTCTCGCTCCCTCTCTACCCTCCCTATCGAGTGGCGTGACTAATTCCGTGTGCAGTAACGATGTGCACAAACAGTTAGTGCGAACGTCCTTAATATGTTAATTTTAATCCTCGTTATGCTTTAATCGAAAATCATTGAAAAAATTTGCAAGTATTTTAGTTGTTTATTTAACACACGCAGGGTGACGTAACTGGAAATGAAATTTCACCTCCTTGGCAACACATACGTGAATCGGTTCATGAGCCCTTAACAGTTGGTTTCTTTTTTCAGTGCACTTAGTTATTGTCTGTTATTTTGTAGGAATTATTGCTGGCCTTAATGTGCTTCGTATAATCAATGAACCAACTGCTGCAGCCATTGCTTATGGTCTGGACAAGAAGAGTGGTGCTGAGCGTAATGTACTTATCTTTGACCTGGGTGGTGGTACCTTTGATGTGTCTGTTCTTACCATTGATGATGGCATCTTTGAAGTGAAGTCAACTCGTGGGGATACACATTTGGGAGGTGAAGACTTTGACAATCGCATGGTTGATCATTTTACGAAAGAATTCTCCCGGAAATACAAGAAAGACATTTCAAAAAACCCGAGAGCCATGCGACGCTTGAGAACAGCATGTGAAAGAGCCAAAAGGACCCTGTCCTCAAGTACCCAAGCTAACATTGAAATAGACTCTCTCTATGAGGGTATTGACTTTTATGTATCAGTCAGCCGTGCAAAGTTTGAACAAGTAAATGAGGACTTGTTCCGTTCAACATTGGAACCGGTAACAAAAGCATTGGCGGATGCAAAGGTAACCAAAAAAGACATACATGAGATTGTCTTGGTTGGTGGCTCAACTCGTATCCCAAAAATCCAAGAGCTGTTGAAAGGCTTCTTTGATCAGAAAGAACCAAACAAGAGCATCAACCCTGATGAGGCTGTGGCTTATGGTGCTGCAGTTCAGGCGGCCATTTTGCATGGTGACAAGAGTGAAGCAGTGTCTGACCTCCTACTTCTGGATGTGGCTCCATTGTCTCTTGGTATTGAGACAGCTGGTGGTGTAATGACGGCCCTCATCCAGCGAAACACGACAATCCCTACAAAGAAGAGTCAAGTGTTCACAACATATGCTGACAACCAACCTGCTGTATTGATACAGGTATATGAAGGTGAACGAAGCTTGACCAAGGACAATCATCAACTGGGAAAGTTTGAGCTAACTGGCATTCCTCCTGCTCCTCGTGGTGTGCCACAGATCGAGGTCACGTTTGATGTTGATGCTAATGGAATCATGAATGTTTCTGCAGTGGACAAAAGTACTGGAAAAGAGAACAAGATTGTCATCACAAATGACAAGGGACGTCTGTCCAAGGAAGACATCGAACGCATGGTGAAAGATGCTGAGAAATACAAAGAAGAGGATGACAAGCAGCGTGACAAAATCCAGGCCAAGAATTCTCTGGAAAGCTATGCTTACAACATGAAGAGTACAGTTGAAGATGACAAGGTGAAAGACAAAATCAGTGATGAAGACAAAACTCTGATCACAGAGAAGTGTAAGGAAGCAATTGATTGGTTGGAGAAGAATGAGTCAGCTGAGAAGGAAGAATTTGAGGGGAAACAGAAGGAGCTTGAGAAGGTATGCAGTCCTATCATTACCAAGCTGTACCAGGCTGCTGGAGGAGCTGGTGGAATGCCTGGTGGTCCAATGCCTGGAGGGCCAGGTGAGGCACAGTCTGGCGGAGAATCTAGCGGCCCTACCATTGAGGAGGTGGATTAAATTGTTCAAGAAAGTTATGAACTGCTTCTGTTAAATTAGTTTCTCTGTTCAGTGCCAACATGGAACATTTTGCATGCAAGATTAAGTTGTTTATCCAGATGTGTTTTGCTTATTTCTTCAGTTGAACTTTGAGCACTTGACCTGTTGCTGTTGGAAGTTTGTTCTTTTGAACAAATAATAAAAGAAATAATAACGAATGTGTTGTAAACCCAATATATTTAAAGTAATTTCTTGATCACGTTGGGAGACACTAATTAAGAAATGGAAATATTTAACTTTAGAAATAAACCTCTTCAGGTGGCTTGGCCATTTTAACATTAATCCAAAAATTCATCTTTTGTGACCTCTTTGAGCTTCCTTTGGACAAAAACCCCAAGTTTGTGGCAATGGCACTCGTCTGAAAAATTGGTCACATGATTAAAAGCTAATACAACAAAAGAAATTATTGATTCATCCCTAAGCCTCGATGCAAAATCTTGTTTTATTCCCCCAAGCCACAGTGACATGTTAGAATATTACTAAAGTTAGTGCAAGAACTGGGAAGCAGAGATGTCCAGTTCTGTCTACAGTCAATTGTGACTCGTCTTGATTGGCCACGACTTAGGAAAGAGCCTCTAATTCTTGTTTCAAGAACGTCCTGCTTCACTGTTGAAATTGTAATTATTGAAGGTTAGGGCCCCAGTCAGCCTCTGCCACTTTCGATGGCATTAAAATCATGGAAATTGTATGGTGAAGTGAAATCTTATTGTATTGCTGTAGGTTATGTTCTGGAAGTGTTTAAATTTCCTCTAACAAGTTTCTAAAGGGAATCCTTTTACTTTGACACGATCAGCGTAATCAAAAACATCTTGTTCCCAGCTCTTTGTTGAGTAGCAACAATGTGGGAATGTCAAGGCCCGGGTGTGCTAGGTGGCAAGTCGCTCCTTGTGTACTGCTTCCAAAACAAGTTGCTGTGACACAAGCTGGTTTAAATTCAAGTGATTGCCACAAAATTCTGTCGCAGTCACCCATTTGGGGCTGCTCCTTTTTTTTAGGAGTGACTTGAAGAGCACTGGAAGCAAATTACAAGAGGAATAGCCCCAACTAAACACAAGCTTTCATATGGGTACAAAAACCTCACCTTGCATTGTGTGCTGTTTATTACAAACATTGAAATTCAATACAGAAATTAGCCAGTAACTAGCGTCCATGTTTGCTTTTCTCTGTTCCACCCTTGTCAACTTCTTGGTCAATCTGTTTTGTTGACTGCAAAGGCCAAGACACTAAGTGCCAAGTCATTGAGGAGTGAGAACAAGCTGCTGTAACATTTTGCCTTGTGATACACAGTGGTTTTTGTGAAAGTCTGTTAAACCAGAACTTTTTTTTGAGACAGTACACAGGGAGCAAGAGAGTCCTGTTGCTGTGATTTGTTGCCTAGTGTCTCGACCTTGAACGCTTGGAAGCAGATGGCTTGGATGAAAGTTGAACAAGAACTGTGCATGTTTCGTACCTCGTCTCCACAGCCACTTGTCTCTCTTAGCTGGCTGGTCCAATGCACAAGTGACTCTTGGGAAACAGTATTGATTGGCTACAATCTAATAAAGGGAGTCCAATCAAATCAACCAATTGAAACTATCTTACAACGAGGGGATTAGGAGCAACTTTGTTAGCCATTTTTTGCAATGAACAAAACTACTCTTAAAACATAAGAAACCTTAAAATGATAGTTTACTAAAGTAAAAAAAAATAGGTGATACTAAACCAAAAAGGAACAAGGATGGAGAAGATTGAAACAGATTACAAATGATGAGTTTGAAAAATGTGTGCTAAACTTTTTGAAATGCACAAACTGTGACGTAGGTTAATGTGACTGAACTCCATTATTCTAAACTGTCTATTACCAGCGAAAACAGATGACCTCTGCCTGAGATGTCATCTTTTGTCCCCTCGATCAATGAAGAGAGCATTTTCACTAAAAATAAAAATTCACTCGAAAATAGGTATTTTTTTATTCTCCTTCTACATCTTGTGTTTTTACCTAACCAGTGTAACTAACACTGCTCATGTGTACAAACACAAACAATACACATGTGAAACCATGCTTACAAAGATAACTTTTTTACAAAAATGCAAAATTCAATCAAACTGTACTCTCAATTTCTTTCTTACAGCAACTAAGTGGACCTATTTAGTACCATTCATTTCAATCCTGCGGTTTGAGCAAACCTGTTTATTAATATATAATTTTTTAGAAACATTTACCTTTTCCTAAAAAGCTTGAGGGGCCTCTTTACAAAAATAACTCTACCTCGGAACCCCAGGATTTAATCGGGGAAATATGGAGAAAGCCTTTAAGGCCAAATTGATAGAACAAACAAAAACCTTGCACAAAGTTGAGATAATCCAGTGTGTCCAGTGTATTACAGTGACCAAGGGCTGCAGGCTAATCATTGCCTGGATGCCCTTGAAAAGCCCTGCATACCACAGAAAAATAACAAATTGAAACGAATTGATCATGTTTTAAAAAAAATAGGGGAGCAGGGAAGACAGTTGTCTCTCTTTGCCAGAGGAAAATTACAAAAAAAACCGGGAGACTGGAAACAATTGTCAAGAGCAGGAGGTTTCTAGTCACAGGGTTGGAATCTGGGCATCAAAATCAGTAATAAAATCGATTTTGTTGTTGTTATTAATGTTTTTGTTTTAAAGCCTGTAGCATATTAGTTCTACTTTTTCCAAATATCTGTTGTCTCAAGTTTTCTGAGAAAGACAGTGATATTGTTACTTCCTGTTGGCTGTCTGTTCTGCTTTCTTCAATCTTTTCTTGAGCTCAAGAGGCATTTTCTCATAACACTTCTTACATAGTGGCTGCATGTCAAATTCATGAAACTTGCTCCTACAAAGAAAGAAGGACAAAAGCAAAAATATTGAATATGCACTGCATTCATTCACAACAACGTCAGATTAATAAGTCCAATCATACAAATCAAACAAAATTACAATCATTCAATTAAGTTCAGGGAACTTTTTTATGAGTTTGATTATCCAACCAATCATACTCGTGATTAACAAATCGGAAACCGCTTCGCCGCCATCCGATTTTGTTAATCATTCATATGATTACAGACCGAATTGGACTCCACTCAGTCCTATTACCATTATTAATCGAACATAATCTGATTGAACTATTCGATTATGTCCGGAAATCGAACATATACGACAGTAACTCATCGAGTTAGGTTGATTATGTCTTAGAATGGGTAATATGTGTAGCAGATACAAAGCCATCTATTCCAACACTGAACACAACAGGAAATTCATTTTGAATGTCATATCAATTCAATCAAACGTTCCTCCAAGTGTCCTATAGTCCTTTACAAGTATCTTAGTGTATTCATATTTCTATTATTTCATATTACCATCACTAAAGACTCTAAGCGTTCATGTTTTAGCTATAACACAGTAATCAAGAGTTCGGAAATCGAACGTTCAGTTGCGTTTGATTGGCAATTTTTTCTGTGTCAGCAACCAAACTCAATCGTTTGATTGTATTTGATTAAGTTTGATTTCTGGATGTTCAATTAGTCATGCCAAGTAAAAGTAAACCAAACTAATCCTAGTCAACGCTTTCTACTGCAATACAATGGTGTTTTGTTTCGAAGTTGCTAAACATTTTGCTGTTGACATTTGCTTGTCACTATCTACAAACGCTATCATTTTTGAAGAGTGCTGACCTCAGATAACACTGCCATTACCTGAGATTTAAAGATATGTTGCATCCAATGCAAGTAAAATGTTGAACACACCAGCACTTGTGAAGGGCATTAACCACTGCAATAAATTCATACCATTCAGTGAAAGCTCTTATTTACCAAACAGGAGGTCTGGAGGTTGGAGAAAGGTCAGGAGTCAGAGAAAATAATACAGTGAGGTACGCACCTAGACCTGCCAACTTTCCCAAGTCAAAAGCGTGAGATTTTATCAGGGTTTGGAAAACGACCCAATCATTTTTGAAGTTGTCCAAACATTCCCAAGGTCGTTTCAAACACTTCCAAAGTTTTCAACCCACAGGTGTGAAAGTTGGCAGATGAAGATTTACCCATAAGACCTGCTTGATTATTATATGATGTTTATTAGAATGGCCACAAAAGAAAACGTATATTAAATTCACTCAATGTACCATGGCCTATTTGTTGTCACAGTTATTTAATGCTTGCGAACAGTCATGAGCTGAACTTAAATTTGCTCAAGTTTTCTTGCTCTCTGTTGGTAAGGTAAGTCTGCTGTCGGGCCTAGTGGCCCAACAGGCCGGAGCTTATCCCCGGTTTCAGTAGCATGAAGCGACAGAGAGTATTTCTACTCCCCCCTGGATGGGATGCTAGTCCATCGCAGGGTTACCCCACAGTTATTTAATGCTTGCGAACAGTCATGAGCTGAACTTAAATTTGCTCAAGTTTTCTTGCTCTCTGTTGAGTAAACCGAAAATAAAACACAGACACACAATGTGTGCGAGAGTTATTTTTTCAGTTTTGACATGGACGTATTGGATTTTTTTTTGCGGGGGGTCAGCAAAGCTAGCCCGTCAAAAACGAACGCTCAATGACCAATTTAGTTTTGGGCCTTTTGCTGACGGCGTGTGCATTTTAAGTAAATGAATGCAACGCAAAATACGTTTGACTAGCGAATTCATTCACGACCAAACTTTCCTGTCGACCATGAATAATATATCTGTAAAAACTGCAGTAATCAGTTTAATCAATCACTTTACTGCGCATATCATTCCATTTTTATCAAACAATTTTCTTTTGGTCACCATCAAGAAAAGCAGGCTCTGGGGACGAGATTGACAATTTGACTGGTTTCTTGATGCAACCCCAAACCTGATTGGATTGATGTACGTCACTAATGCGTGGTTCAATTTTCCCTGTAACCATCCCCCCACCGGGCACACCCCCGGGCATTTGCCATATTTTAACTATTTTGCTGTGTATTCCCCACCCCCTAGCTTGCGTTGCAGCCGGACGTGTCACATAATCCTCGGTATAGTCCGGCAGTTTTGTCCATCTGTAACGCAGGCTACCACCCCCGGGCACACAGAAAAAGACAATTCCCCACCCCTGGGACTCCTCATCGACCACAAGTATGTCATTTTGTGTACAAATTCGAGATAAAAATACTGATTTCTGTAAAAATAGCAAAAGAAGTGCATGAAGAAGTTTTTACAAGAACTACACTTTTTTATTTGTAATATGATACTTTTGTTTTTCTTCAAAATGTTGAAACATGATACTTTGTTTTTCTGCATCGCTGATTTTCAACACAAAGCGTCATATTTTGTGATTTATTAAACACGCACCAAAGTATTTTATCGAAAGACAATAAACGGATCAAATGGAAAAAATATATCTTTCGAAAAGGTTTTTTAAACGTAGTACAGTTAGTACATTGTTTTCTGGTTGTTACAAAATTTGTGCCGAAAATACTGGTGAAAGATTTTGCATATTTAATTATGAACAGTTCGTGAAATATTTACCAGAGCTGGTGCGTCTGCAATGAAAGCTGTTTCTCCGGAATTACTGTACCCTGGCGTTCTTGAGTATGTGGCCCTCCTAACTTCAAATTCTTAAATGCCGTATGACATCTACTATGTCTTGAAGCAAATCCTCTGATCATGTCTGATCTCTCAGCTCTACTGATTTCAAACAACTCATCTCCGAGAAATAGGAAGCTGCGTACATCCGCAACTTCAAATTTAACCAAAATTAAAGCTATCGTTACTTCAGTCAGAAACATTTAAAAATTCAACATGGCTCTTATTCACAACTAACCGCAATCGAAAAACAATCCCTCAACCTAAAGCCGCCAAAACAGACTGCTCGCAGCATGTAAAACTTCACATCCTCGTACCTTTTTCACCACCATGAAAATTTCCGAACAGTTTTCCGCTTAAAACCCACATACAACGTGGTACACCAGAGCTACAGAAACACCAAGTGCTGGAAATAGAGACATCATGCCAACACCGCCCAATAAGGCCAAGTTTATACGAAAATAAAGATGGCCGTCCCTTGAATCCGAAACAAATATTGATACAAAATTAAACGATACAAACAAGCGGCAATTTCATTGGTTATCAATCGATAGCATCCTAATTCTGATTGGTGAAATACATCACTCGTCCACCCATCCATTCACCCATCCATCCACTGAATAGCAACATACGTCGGTACGCCGACTAAGAGTTATTTTTTTTGAAAAAAATAACTCAAAAATCGCATTACATTATCACTCAAGGCACATGCAATTTGAGAACTATGAACTTGATGATTACCTATTATCAAAAGGTTGTGTGATTTCCTATCCTAAGTAACAGAACACTAAACTTTTTTGTACCTTGGCACAAAAAACTATAAAATATAAATAGCGTCAGTTACCTTATAGAGAACATAGTGAATAGTGAATGATACCCTTTGCATATTACTTACCATCTCCCACAATTGCTTTATTGCATTCAAAGCATATATCACCAAACAACTATGAACAAAAAATAATCAAGTTTTAACATCTTGGACATAGCCTCGCTCAATTACATTTTTACCCCAAGTGTAGAAATTCCATAAAACAACTAATTGAAGAGTAAATTTTTTATGCCAAATCAAATAAAGTTCAAAGCAGGTCATTTCTCAAGAACACACTAGCATGGCTATGATCTTTATGAGTCAGAGTATAAATCAAAGAAACATACTTAGGTTTTATGCTGACTTAAATGTAAGCTCTTTATACAACAACAACAACAACAACAAAATTTTATTGGTTAGTTATATAATTATATAGGAGGCTTTTGATCACATTCTGTGGTTTTCAGAAAGGCCCTGATTATAAAAGATGCAAGGACCACCAAATGACTTTTTAAACTCATAGAGTAACATGAATATTATTACAATCATATAATTTTGTTGATTTAACTTGTGATCATAAGGTTTTCATGAAAATTGACTTCTTCCTCCACTGTTATGTTTGTACATACCTCATTATAGTGAGTCTCACAGTAGGCCAGGCCTTTCCTTTCATAATAACGATGACCATAAAATGGCTTTTCACACTTAGCACACACAAAATGCTGTTAAAAGAAATAGTCAAAACAGTTCAGCATCAAGCTTGCACTTACATTAAAACTTTATCCCCCAAGAGTAGAAATGTCACATATATTCCAGGCCCTGGTTGTTCAAAGGGTGTATAACACTATATAGTGGATAAATCACTATCAAGTGGATAAGTGTTGGTAAAACAAACTAGACTATCCACTGGACAGTGATTTATCCAGTGGATAGCGTTATCCACCCTTTGAACAATCGGGGCCAGTAGTCTTTTAATAAGACCTATGTCTGTTATACCGACACTGGAGGCACAGCCAAACTAAGTATCCAGGTGTGTCCAAATTTACTTATTTGTTTAAATATTAACTTTTTGCTAACAGGTGTAATGGTTCTAGTGATGTAGCACTGAAGTTCACTTCTTCCAAAGTTGTAACTGTAGCCCAGTCCAGTCCACATGCAGTCAAGATTTGTGCTGTTTTTGGTCACGCGATATATAGCAGCGTGTGTGGTAATGAAGTTTGACTCAAGTTTTAGTGGAATTTCATTTAGTGTATTTTTCTTTGTCCCCTTGGTGGTCCTAAGGCTGGGCAAGGTAATCAATGTGTATTTTTCTGGCCTTAGTTTAGCTAGTTTCTATATTGCACTTTGTATCAAATCTTATTTTTACTACACTTCCCAGTTGAGTGCGACACCACGCAAGTTTCCACACAAAGTTTTGACGTCAACACTTTGACATTTCCGATGGCAACAAGAATGTATCCAATGGAAACAAGTGTTCAGGCTTGTTTCCATTGGATACATTCTCGTTGCCATTGGAAACGTCAACGTTTTGACGTCAAAACTTTGTGTGAAAACTTGCGTGGTTTCCTGCTCAACTGGGAAGCGTAGTATGCATCAGCTAAATGGTGTTATTTTTTGCACTTATTTTTAGCTTTACAACGTCCGCTTGTGGCCAGAAAACCCTGCCAGCCAATTTGTTCAATCTATGAAGTAACAAAAGTACCTATCAGAAATTTTAATAAGTATTAAATAAATGTGTTTTTGTTTTATTGAATTTTTGGTAAAGGTGAAGAACCACTCCCAGGAAAAAACCTGTTAGCCAACTGTTGCTGAACTGCAGGTAGCTTGACAGTAAACTGTTAGCTAACAATCTATTGACACTAGTGTGATGTGGGAGCTATTTTTCACAAAAAAAAAAACAAACAAACTTTCTCCACAAGAAAAAAAGCTAAGCTTTCCCAAGGAAGATCTCTTGGCATGTGCTGGATGCCATACTAGTCACAGATGTCTGAAAACGTCTTGCAGAGTAAATCAATACTGCGTGATGATAACCCTTGTCAATGGCCGACTAGATACAAAAGTTAGGTAGGTAGGTAAAGCCTCATGCCTTTGTGGCCCATATTGCCATAGCATATCCCAGTTTCTGCGGCTGCTAGTCCATCGCAGGGTTACCCCCATCATTATTTCACTGGTACCCATTTATACACCTGGGTGGAGAGAGGCACTGCGAGAGTAAAGTGTCTTGCCCAAGAACACAATGCAGTGCCCCAGCCAGGGCTCGAACCCAGGCCATCCGATCCGGAGTCAAGCGCACTAACCATTAGACCACCGCACCTCCCACAACTACAAGATACAAGCAGCCCCCAAAAGACTAAGACCCGATTCACACCAAAGCATAAACATGTTTGAAGGCTGTTTAGTTAAACAGGGTTTAAAATTGTTTTGTTCATAAATGTTACTAGCTGATGACTGCTGACTTCAAATTTGGCACAATGAAAGCACACATTAGAACTTACTTGAATCGTACATAAAATTCAGTCCTTCAATCTTCTGATGTTGGTTTTCATTTTTCATTTTTTTGGTTTAATTAAACAAGTTTTGTTGGTGTGAATGGGGCATAAGAAAAATAGTTGACTGGGGGTAGACAGTAAATGCATTACCTCAACATGCCAAGCCTTTCCAAGGGCATGTACTACACGATCTTCAACAGGACGCCTAAAATAAAGGAAAACAATCAAAAATAATAGCTTAACAACATGCACATGAACCTCTGAAATAAGGAAAGCTACATTTTGGCTAAAACTAAAAAATGATTATTGCTGCACTGATTTCAGTGGCTCAGGCGTGACTCAAACCCATGACCTTCGGGCTACATGTCCACTGCACTACCATCTGAGCTACAGAGCCACGATGGGAACAGTGCATCAGTGAATCCCATTTGATCATACATGTGTACAGACAGGAGCTTCCTGAAACAAACATGACTAACACACAGTGCACGTGAGAAACAGAATAAACAGGATAACAGTGTTTCAATTCTGAGCCACTGTAATCTTTTCAGTGGTCGGGATTAATAATTGTAGCAATAATCATTTATTTGATTTGCTTGAGGGTCAATGATTCTAAATACTGTACAGTTACTACTTTGTTTTTGATTGATTCCTTGTCCTACAAATAAAACTTGCCTGCATGCACCACAAATTGGCGTTCCCATTTTATCGTGGCATCTCAAACAGTACAACTCTGTGTCTCGCTTTCGGCACAGGTGGTCCAACTCTTTACTATCACGACAAAAGAGAACTCGTTAACATAAAAACCTTGCAACTCCATAAGTGTAACACACCTTTCAGAGCTGACAGTTGTTCTTAATAGACATGATGGCCAAATTTAGGTGCAAAATGTGCCTTGGAGACTCTGTTTATAGTATTTTAAAGGGGTTAACTAAAAACACTGAATGACAAAGCCAGAGAATAAGAAGATATGAGATTTGCTTCACTCTATTAATAGTTATAGTAATGCAAAACTAATGTTGAGAAATCTGTCAAATTCTCCACAAATTCTCACATGTACAACTAAATCACAAGAGGTTTTCATCTTATATGCTTTGAAGAGAAGTAAAACAAACTGCACCGAGCACTTACTTGCATGAGAAGCAGTTGTAATGCCAGGGGTGGACAGGTTCACCCATGTACATCAGATGCTCTCCTTCAGGAATGTAGGTACTATGAAACACACAGTCACACAAATAAATAATTTTGCATACATCAAGGTAAGATTGCTGTCATCATTTTGTTTGAGTCAGGGCTCGAGACTGGCTAGTAACAGGTCTGATTTCACTAGCCAAAACAAAAATTGCAGTAGCCAGACTTGTCTTTTATGGGAGTGGTTGAGATCAGACTTGTTACAATATATCTAAAACCTCAACCTCCTTGTTTATGCTAAATGAAATAGTATCCGTGATCTGTGAAGTTCCGCATGATTTCACACCTAGTCAATCATTTGCGGGAGGCATTGTTCATTGTTTTCATAACGGGAAAACTGTAATCATTGGTTTCCTATTTATTTATTTTTTTAACTTATTGAAACTTATCGTTCTAAAGGCAGTTCATTCTATAAATCCACTCAGTTTCTGTTTTTATTAGTTTCTCTTCTATCATTTTGCCTTATCAATTCGAAATAACTTTCATTTTGTTTTCGTCCAGTACTCCAGTGCTTCACAATTCTTACTAGCCCAAACGGCTAGTGAAAGCACAAAACCTATTAGCCAAAACTGAATTTTCACTAGCCTGTGGCTAGTTGGCTACCGTTAGTCTCGAGCCCTATTGAGTGATGCTCAACAAGTTTGCTCTGAAGCAGAAAGGTCTCTGTCAACTTCCTTGGCTAAGAATAAATACATAACTGTGATACCATTCTGCAACTATTTCATTGGTTCAACTGCTGTTGAAAACTTAAAATTGTCTGTTATTTTGCAAGTATGCTTAGGTCAATGACTGAAAAGTGGCTACCTCAGTTTTCATGATACACAAACAAACATGTTTTGTTGGGCAGTGTTTTCCACAATACAAACAACTTTGATCACAATCCTCAATAGACAATATTCATATTTCTGTGGCAATAGCCTTCAGAACATGAATGTCAAGCTCATACAGGGAATCTTGCTTAGAAACATGTGGAAAATTACAGCTGGGGTGCCAGAAAACCAAAATAGCATTGAAAGTTGCAAGGCTCTGGAGGTTATAAATGATCTTCAGATTAGATGAATACCTTAAAGGTGCTATGTCACAATATTTTGAGTCATATCATTAACGACCTAAAATACCTTCAAAATGAAGGAAACCTAAAAACAATAGTTTGCTAAGGAAGAAAAACACCAAAGGAGTGATACTAAACCAAAAAGGAACAAGGATGGCTGAGGATGGGGAAGATTGAAATGGATTGGAAATGAGGTATCTCCTTACTTAAGCAAAAATACAAAAAACAAGATAGGTGGGAGTGACCAAGAAGATTCACAGATTAATTGAACTGATAGGAGAGTGCGAGTCAGTTGGGAGTCACATGTCCCCAATCTGCAGTGGAATACTTTTTAACCATTTTGCCAAAAAATTTTGCTGAACTGATTCCATTTAGTCTTTATGGCCATCTGATTTCACTTCAAGTAAATATTCTTACTCTCCAGCAGATTTCTTTGATTGCTAAACCGACCATAACTTCCAAATTTGTTTCAAGCAAAATACATCAAACCTTCTGTCCAAAGACCAGCTTTTCATAAATTTGACTTTAACGATAGTGGTGTCTATAGTTTGACAATCGTTTCATTTTCTCCCTGCAAAATATTCTATAAATTAATAGAATTGCAAAGTAGAAAGTAAATAACTTGTATGCATGACCATGCAAATTCGCTTTTGTGAAGTAAAGAAGTATGAGAAGCCATGCGAGCCTTATGTCACTCCTTTTACACTGGAATTCCTCTAGCCTGCAGATCACTTATATGCTCCAGAGCCTTACAAACTTTAATGCTGTAACAGTTTTGGTTTTCCAGCACCCCTGCTTTTTTCCTTATGTATCTTTGCGTCTTTGAGCGAAGTTCGATTAGCGTCACATTCATGTTCAGAAGGCTTTCGTCCCAGGGCCACCAGGGAATAGGAATATTATCTGTTCGGTCATGTGAATGTAAATCAAAATTGATTTCCAAATATCTTCACTGACCCTGGACATGAAGAACAACCACAACAATGACACAATACTTACTGGCACTTACGGCACACATATCGGCCAGTCTCTATAATGCAAACAAAATTCAGAAAGCTGTAAGGTAAACCAAACTATGCAAACAACAAATATAAAGACAAATAAACTGAATGAGAACCATGTGGCTATTGTTGCGAGTTACAGGTATAGAGATACCAGACAGTTTTATTTAATACCCTGAAACCAAGGCTATACATTACAACATTGAAGACCAAATTTAATGGTGTTCAGCCACAAATAAAATGTAACAGAATTTTGGAAAAATAACTAATTATCTCACTTTTAGTCTTTTCATCTGCATTGCATTTCTTGCACAGTGCTCTAGAACAAGAAAAGGTAACAAGTCAGATCTTTTACACTACATCTACATTCAGCAACTATTTAACTGCATCCAATATCAAAATTGCAAAGCGGATCGCAAGCATTTATTTTCAACGTCAAAAGAATCAAAAAAATATCTTTTCCAAATGGCTCAACAAACTCTGTAATAAAATTCATTACCTGCAAGAGGACAAATGTAAAAACCTGACGCACACCAAATACCCATCCTAATTAACCTGCCTATTGCTTATGTATTGCTACTACTTGCCGATGTTTCAATGTTTTGGCTGACAATTAATCAGTACAGTCCACAGTCTGCGGTTTTCTAAACACTGACTGCAACTTTGTTATTCGTGAATAGCGGTGTCACGCAATGCAAAAAACTCTAAACATTGTATTTGTATTAATATTAAAATCAGAAAAATCATGTTACACTGTACAGTTATGTTTAATAATAGTTTTATACTGATATTTAAAAATGTTGATTTCAGCAATAAAGAAAGCTTGAATTTCGGGAATCCAAGTCAAAATGAAGCTAAGTGAATCAAAGTCATCGAACGCACTCCTAATCTTTGATTACCACTATTTTGTAGCTGTTTACTGACTAGAGCTATACCCCATTGACACCCTCATGAGAGGCACAGCAGCCTAATGGTTGCTGTGCTGCACTCTGGATAAAGTGGATCGGGTTCAACCCCCGGCCAGGGTCACTGCGTAGTGTATTTGGAGAAGACTCTACTCTCATAGTGCCTCTCTCCACTCTGTAGGTGTATTTAAGTGTGTATCGAAGAACGTAATGGTGGGGGAACCCCGCGATGGACTTGTATTGCATCCAGCGGGGAATAGAAAGACTCTTAGTCTTTTAATGCTATAGAAACCAGGATAAGCTCCAGCTTAATGGGCCTGGAGGCTCGAATGCACAGAATTGACCTTGGATGGTAAAATGGCAGATAAACTTCAGACAGAACTTGTCCTCCACTGGTCTCATATAAGACAAGTTTTCTGTCTGAAATGGTTTCTAAATTTTGCCTCCAAGACACTTCTTCAAACTTTACAATACCAAATCTCAGTCATTTTGTTTGAGGGAAGTCCCTAGCTAGCACATTCCACTGAATGTTGTCTTATTGGTGGCAATAATAAGCAAGAAACCTAACAGTAATTGTTGTGTAGCTAGAAAGTTATAACAGTTATTGTTGTCAAGCTATAACTAACCTGCCAGCATTCTTGACAAACCCAGAGTCTGCCAATCCCTCATTGCAAATCTCACAACGGAAGCAGTCAGGATGCCAGTTAGCTTGCATTGCCTTGATGACACGGCCAATTACAAACTTACCTACAAATAAAGAATTATTTAATTACCCAGTACAGGTGAACTGATACATAAATTGTGGGTGCAACTGCCACGCATATGGCATCAGTATTTTATCCTCATGCTTCCCTTATGCACTTCCAATTTCCAAGCATTAAATTAGAGAAATACATGCTAAGGGTGGACTGATTCAGTCTGTTCACTATCTGTGTGCACTCTGTTGACAGTAATTTAACAAAGTCAGTGTAATGCGGCAGAGAGCATCTTGGTAAACAGGTCAAAATGAAAGATGAAGCCATTTCTAACTAAGCTGATTCACTGGTTTCAACATTTCACCTTAAAGCCAAAATAGTACAGTTTTAAAGCTCTTGTGAATTGAACTCTTTTCAGATTTGATAAGGCTGGGTTTCACATAAATTCATTTCCTTACCACACTGTTTACAGCAAGGAGCAAACAAAGTCTGAAAGTCTTCTTCACAATATCTTCGTTCATCATACTGCAAATAATTATTAAAACTCTCTGTGAAGAAAGTTCACCAAATCAGATTGTGTAAATCATATGCCCTGTTATTGCAAATAACAAGTAAAATGCATTTGTTTTTGAATAAAAACTGTACAGTTTTTTGCTACATTGTAAGCGACAACTAGTTTTCACATTCCATTAATCTTTCTCAATACTCATTTCTACAGATCAGATCAGTATAAAAAGTTTACAAGTTGACATGCATCGGCTTATTATTCATTCACAAGTATTTAACAAATAAATCCTTAGTTTGCTTTATCTCTGGGGGGGTTCAAACATTCCTTAACTATAATACTGTAGTTTATTCAATAATTAAAAGTAAACATTCAAAGACTTGCCTCATAGAACAAGCCATCAGGAAATGGCTGGAAGCACTGCACGCAACTAACAAAGTAAAATAACACAAAAAGATTAGGCTGGTAGATTTCCATCCATTTTGTTTACAAGTTTGTTTGTTTGTTTGATAAACAGCTCTACAAGTACAACTTATAATGTCATTTTAAAGCTTGCATTGATCATAGAAAGCTTACTATATGCTGTAAGGTATCCAAAATTAATACGATAACTTAATATTCAATATCCAAACTCTACTATTGAGACTTGGTGTTTGGATACAGAATTTGTCCTTGGTATTTTGTAACATAAAACTAATAAGCTTTCTTCTATGATATCCACTTGTGAAGTCTATAACAAAGACAACTCCGATACTTCATTTACATGGAGGAAGGAAGATGCCTGCAGTAATTAAATTAAGGTGGGGGCCCACAAAATTTTCGGTACTTCAAGCCTTAAAATTTTTGCTCATAAGAAGGGGGGGTGGCCCATCTCCTAGATCGGCCACTGCTATCTCCTGGGCAGATCATCTAATTGACCATTTTCGCATTGACCATAATACACTTTGTTTACCCCCCAAAATTGTGCATAACCTTTGTTTCCCAATTCTCTTGGGTATTACAGTCGTCCCAAGAGAATCAGAAGACAATGCTTATGCAAAATTTTGGGGGGTAAACAAGGTGTATTATGGGCAATGTGAAAATGGTCAATATGTTTTCTGTTTCAGTTTTCATGCAAAGGGTTATAATTGATCCTAGTGCTTGGATCTTCCCAGGCAGAGACAGTTTACATGGTGCTGGGATATTATCCTAGCCCTAGTTAGGATCATCTTTCCATGCAAGGGATGGGCAATGGTAAATTCAAGACTTTGAGAGATGGCGAGACTAGTGTTTTCCTCTGCAAGACCAAGAATGACACACCCCAAAATGGCTGTGCAAAAAATGAGACTGCAAGACATTTAGAATCGCTGCAAGAGTGCTAAAATTTTGCCTTATTGGCTAATTTACCTTATTTTATCATGGGACCTTCATATGAACATTTTGGTCCACCCTCTACTTGTTATCCATATACAGCTATATTTTATGCCTAATTAGTATATGTACATAAACAAAATGGCGACTTTTATAGACAGACAGACAGACATGTTTATTTGGAGTCTTATACAATAAGTAGTAAATCCAGGGTCCGAAATTGACTTTTTTATGCAGGTGCCAAGTGGCAAATGAACATTTTTTTTTCAGTCGCCAAATGAAAAAATCTGGTCGCCAAAAAGCGGTTCGTAAAATATTTGTCTCGCAGCAAAACACGAAAACATCGAGTTTGAAAAAAGATCTTTTAAGACTCGCATGTACATGTATAAAGGCATTAAAATATCATGTAGCTTACATTTCAGTTGAAAAGGAGTTTTCGTTGAATAGATAGCTCTCTTTGAAGACTGACCAGTAGTACAAAGTCTTCAAGAAGCCACACATGAACTAGCGGCCATATTGCTCGTTCCAGGCCACTTTAGAACAAAATTGTGCCCATGGTATGGCTTTTAGACAAAACCGCTGAAAATATGGCGGTCGCTAAATGCGTGGTTTACAACGGTTGTTGAAGGTCATCTAGGTTGTTGTTAAAGGTCTTCACTTTTAATCATAATTACTTTTTGTAGAGATTAAAAACTTAAAGAGAAGGGGTAAGTTTCTTGCTGAAATCAAACGTGAAATTTTTCGATTTAATTCCTTGGGTGCTTGTTCAAATGCTAAAAGTTAGTCGCCTGTTGGCGACTAGCCATGAAATTCTGGTTGCCAACACTCAATTTTCAGTCAATTATTGCTGAAAATGCAAATTTAGTGAGCACTCATAACAGATAATTGTGGCCTCAAGAACACTGCATGCTAGAAACATTGAATCCCTGTTGATTGAATATGCACGTCTTGTGTCCCCCCCACCCCATGGAAGGACAGATTCCGACACCCTAGCCTTTTACTGTCGGAATGTTGGAACCTTTGAAGTTTGCATCCAAGGGGTTCAAAATTTTGTCGGCTTCTTTGAAAAAATATATCCCGACAGGCCCTGTGCCAGAGGTCGCCTTCCGTAGTGGGGGTGCGGATAAAAACTGGAATGTCCTATAGCTTGAAGCTACAGTAGATGGGCTGAAATGCACTGCCAAACAGTAAAATAACAAGTATTTTACATATCATACTGGAACCTTTTAACATTTAGAAAGAAAACAGACACTTAGTATGACGTAGAGAGGATAACGTAGCCATCCTTCAGACGGATGTACCAAAAAAGGTGGAGTACATTCTTCTAATTCTCTAGCTCAGCAGTAGCGGCAGTATAGCAAACTCCACTATGTCCAGTAAAGCTACAAATTTAGCACAAATGCTCCAGCAGAAGGATGATAATTATGTAATGTCGCCAAAAAAACTAAATCATTGATCCTTTTCTTGACATATGCATTGTCGGATTCACGTAATTGCCTTTCACGCAACAAGTGATTAGAAAACCGATAAACCCTGAAAATACTTCTGTTGTCACCTGCATACACCAAATTGAAATGCAAGTTTCAAAAAATAATGTCTTTAAGAACAACGGGCGAATTCTATTACTAATCAGCTCTGTGGCATCCACGTCGAAGTAGCATACTTACACAAAACAGCGCTCATGTAGAATTTGACCATTGGAATTCACCATTCGTTCGTCTACACCGAAACTCTCTTGACAAACTGCACAGATGGCGTTGCCGAGACCATAACCCGCAGGTGGAGGTAACTCGTTTTGAACCGGCATGATTATTTGATAGAATTAAATGGATATGATATGATTTTCATGAAATTGTCAACCGATCAAGGCGAGTTCAGCGAGCACAACAACAATGAAGGCGGCCGCTCCTCATTCTCGTCTCCTTTTCCCAGAGGAAACTGGGTAAAAGGTTCAAAAGAACCACTGTCCCGGGTACAGTCAGGGGTTCCGTCAGGGGTCTCGTCGGGCAGACTTTACCAAATGACATTCAGACATTCAAATTATTACTTTTAATATAAATCAGAATTAATTGTATAACAAAGTCTTAAATTAAACAATCAGTTTGATCTCCAACTGCCTCATTCAGTATGTACAGTACTTGAAATTTCAGATAATGGTAACAGCTATACCAATTTGGTAGGATCATGTTTTGATCAAAATGAATCTTTAGCATAAAACAACAGCGGATGCCTATTTAAGGTACCCATTAAAAAGTCTTCGTCTAAAATCTTATCTCGTCGTGATCATTCATTCATCTCATTTTATTATTCAAAGAATCAAAATGGGATAATTGCTGCATCCTATGTTTTTTCTTGCAATTGCATTTTAGAAGATGTGGTTCAATTTTATTCTTGGTTCAAATTTTAATTATTTTATTATTCTTGGTCCAAACCATCTAACGAGAAAATAATAAAGTGAGATAAACGGTAAAACGGGTATGTCTGCTTACTATTCACAATGAAAATGAAAATACAGCACTTTTAATTCACCCACTAAAATGAGCCCCCTCCCCTTCGCAAAAAACACCTTTACTCAAAGTATCACCCAGCCATCTCCCCAAACCTGGAGCACGTCGTGGGGACTTTTGACCGTTTTAGCATGTTATTGACGTTTAGTGACTCTTGTGACAATCCACAAATTCCCCGCCTATGCCTGGCCTCTCTCACAAACTGCAAGGCTGATGCTAACCGTGCAGCCGTGCTTGATCGGTTTCGGTCATGTTGATGTCTCGCAAAGTCAATTTTGTACGTAGTATCAGCCTTGGAGATTTGTGTATGCTATAGTTTTTATTGATGGCTGTTTAGGTCTCTTGCAGATCCTACGTAAGTCAACAGCATTGTCGTTCGCGTTCCTTTGCGGTTTTCAGTTCTGCATTACTGATAACCTGATCTAGGATTTGACAGCAGCCTATGCTAACAGAAATCACGCTCAACAATGAAGACAAAGACTCTTTCAATCAGTCCCTGATAAAGATTAACATCACTTGAGCTTTTCGTTTCAATACTCAAAAGGAGTATCAGGTTCGTTAATCAACTTCTTCCAGAACATAAGCGCGGCCAATCTTCCGCTCTGGGGAATACAGGTCGGAAACACGGTCAGCATGGTACCGAGGTAGTTGTACCCAGGCCCCATGTCATGATACTCGCTCAGGTAACCACAAGCATCATGCGTTGCGGTGTGATACAGAATGGCATCTATTTCATCTTTTTCTTTACCTGTTATTCGGAACTGCTTGTTGTTTGGGTTTGCAAGTTCTGACCTTCCTCCTACAAGTATCAAAAGATCATTGTCTTGTGCTAAATACGAGGAGTTAACTAAAAGATCCTTAGTGACATGAATTGTAATAAATAAATAAATAAATAAAGGTAAATTAACCACTGTCAGTAGAGAATTTGGAAAAGCTGACGTTTCCACTCCTTCGTAGGACTCGGGGTGTTAACTTAGTTTGTCTTTGATCTATAGGGTCACCATAATCTGATTTCTGATCAACAGTAGACGATGGCTTCCTGGTGGCTGGAAACAGAGTTCCTTTATAGTTTAAAGCGAAATTTTCACTTAGACTGTTTACAGCCTCTCTATTTTTCAACGCAAAAGAACGCGAGAGAACAACGAGGGAGGCGAGCTGTGTGAATGTGAACAGGGCGCTGAGCACAACTGAAGTGATTGGAATCGGGGTGGGGCGGCGCCCTTTTGCGCTGGCACCCAGTTCGCTCGCGACTCTTGCCGCGCTCAACGATCGAAAATTATTTCCTTTGAATGCAGTGACTAATCTACAAAGTTTAACCATTTAGCAGGGGGATTTTCCGGTCAAGAACAACACTTTCCTGTCAGAAATATCTGCTTTTTGGCGATCGCTTTCCCAAGGAAACGCCAGCGTTGAAATTCCGGCTTTGCGTTTTTTTTTTTTTCAACGTTCAATCACAAATCCCAGTGCGAGGCGTTTCGTCTTTCGTCTTTTTGTCTTGTGGGGTGTTATATGTCTTCGCCTGGGGCGTTAGGACCTGTAGCGTTACAACACTGGGGCTTTACGTTCGTAATTTTTACTTTCTCAATTCTTTTATGTGATGAAAATATTCGACCAAATTCAATGGTTACAAAAACAAAAACAAAAAAACACAATGCCATGAACCAGCACGAGAAAGAGTTGAATTGTTAAAAATTTTATAGAGAAGACAACGGCAAAAACAAAAAGTGTCAAATTGTTCTAAACAAAGCCCGACTTCACGCAGATATGCGTCTTGTTCTAGGAATAATAACAAAGGCCATCGAAATCTAATCTACAGTCAGTGAAATATGTCATGAAGTTCTTGAGTATTTGGAGCTAATTTAAAATGTGTCAGACCAATGAGGTGCACGGCATGAACCTGCTGAGATGGATCTACTTTTTGACCATTTAACTAATATTTCTAACTCATTTGAAGCAACCTTGTAAATGAAGGGGGCGTGGTGAAATTGAAGAGCTTAGAAGGAAGATTTATACAAACCTGCAGGATGCAAAAGTACACCAAATACAGGATCAAGTCCTCCAAGCGTATCAGCGATTATTTCTCCGCATCTTAACTGTTGCTTAGTTCCCCAGTACCAATCGTCTTCCCGCAGGAAAGTTAGGGGTTTTTTCTTGTTATGTATGCATTGAAAACATTGCTGCTCTTGAATATTCCTCTCCATGTCTTCTCTTTGTCCATGGAAAAGCAAAAGTCTCTTGTAGTCTGCCATCATTTTAGCTTCGTAAAAACCCGGCCTGCCTTTTGTACGGAACTTGATAACTTCTTTAAGAGCGCTTTCTGCTTCTACAGAAAGCCCTTTCCCATCCTCCACCAGATTATAAAGTTTCCTCAAATCTTTACCAAGGTTTCGAACTTCTTCATTTCTTATGGCTACGCTCGCTCTCCTGTCGCTAAACGAAGAATAAAACAACTCTCTGAGGTAACTTTCTCTGTGTTCCTTCGATAAATAAGAATGCATTTAGACACACTTCAATGCGACTCGCTCATTAAACTGAGGAGTTCTACACGGCATGATTGGTTTGCCTTCCAAATAAAATAAATTAAGGCAAAGGGTTGGAGTATTTTTCTTGACGTTAAGTGAGTTAGCCAATATTTTGACATTTATTTACGTCAACAAGAGCTCTGCCTTCCAATTTGGTTGTTTCTTGCGGGTGGTGTGATGTTTTGCGGTTTATGAATGGCTGTTTTTGAAACATTGCCATCCTTTCCCAGCCAAGAACGACTTGGTAACCAGTCAGAGGCTGTCTTGATAAAAAAATATGTTGTTAATTATATATGAACCTGTTTTGGGTGGCCTTCAGCAAAAGAGCCATCTGAGTCTCGACATATCAATAATTGGAAAACTAAAATTTGCGTTGTAAGAAAATTTTCCGTAACGTTTTGTCTTTTTCTGCTTTTTTCGTTTCAAACCTATCTGCAGGCTATTTTGCATTGTTCGACGCATTTAGAAAATAGAAGACCGTAGCAGTTTTCTAGAATAGTCTGCGTAACTAAGGCTACGTCCACACTAATCCACGCAACTTTTTTCTCCGGATTGGCCTTCCGTCCACACTAAAATGGCGTTTTCGGTCACGAAAATGGAGCGTTTTGAAAACGCTCTCCAAAGTGGATAAAATTGAAAACGCTGGCTAGGTGTGTTAGTGTGGACGGCGAAAATGGAACGTTTTGAAAACGCTGACATCAAAACAATCTAATAACGCTGCTGGGACAATGTGGACATGCTCTAGCATGTATTTAAGCGTTTCTTGCGAGGCAGAGTTTTAAAATCGATGGCGAAACATTTTGAAAACGGTATAATGTCGACAGAACACATTTTATCCTCTTTCGAGGCGAAAACGCCGTTTTCAAATTTATCCGGCTTAGTGTGGACGTAGTCTAAAACGGCTCTTCACGAGGCACGTTTCACCGCTAAATTTATGGACCCTGCGCATAGCTTAGAGGAAACCATTGCTCACAGGGTACGTAAATCTGTTGTAAATTGACTCCTTGATCCTTTTTCATATAGGTCCCGATTGCGCGTGGCGCTGTTGAAATGGACAATGGTTATTTATTTTTGGCTTTCAAATATTTGTAGGTTTTAGACTGCTATTCTTTATAAAAACAGTGTCTAGTTTAGTAACAATACACACAAACAAATCTGTGTCTGAACTGGACGTTTTTTAATAATGAGTACTGAAAATTATTGGGAATCACCTAATTCCGATCTTCACAATATATATTACAATAGGAGCTTGAGGGCCTGGAGGGGGTTTATGGGGGGGAAGGGTCCCTGTTCCTAAGATAAGATAAGATAAGATAAGATAACTTTATTTATACACGGTATTTTCATCAGCTTATTTAGAAGTATTTATGGTAATCAACTAACTACCTATCTTCCTAGCTACAAAGAAGGTGTAAAATACAAAAGAATAAAAACTGCTTTTCATGGGGGCCGTGTTCAAAAAATATACTTAAAAAACCTCTGCTCGACTCTTCGCCCGACCAGCCCCGCCACTTGAGCAATCTCTTGAGCCCGCGTTATCAGCAAATTTGTTTTAGCCAATTAGATGGCAGGATTTCAAGATCAAAATGGCTGTTCATTATGTCTTGTTTGTTCAACCGAAAGAATAACCGGAAAAGCATTCTCTGAGCAGAACTCACTGTTATCATCGTAATTCAAGATATGTTACACTTCGCTATCGCACAAAAACGCTTGACTGTGCCGCGAAATATTGTTAACTCAATCACTTTGACTGTAGATATGGCGCAGAGTTGGACGCTCAACACTATGGCTTGACGATTGTTTATTGTGTAGCTTGTTATAAGAACACTGTACTGCGACTTGTAATCTGCTTGTGGTATTGTTAAAATCGGATGAAAGATATCCAGCTTACAAAGCCCGGGGTCAAAAGAACATGAGCAAGTCGAGCTCCAAGGGGTAAGTCTGTAGCAAATATTTAAATAAATTTGATGTTAAATGTAAACGTGATCTTCATACGTTGGACGTAAAGTGAGCTCATTCTCTCTAAAAGTTGGTTTTCCTTGACATTTTTTTTACAGTGTTTTGTAATTCTTTTCAGGAGTAGAGCTAGGATAGGCACTTTACTTGAGCAATTGCAAAAGCTGTGTCTTGCTGGTTCCGAGGGAAAATATGAACAAGATAAAATTGATGTTGAACAGTTGCGCTACGTTACAAACAAAATCCAGCAACTTCTGTCTTCTCAAGGTAACCAATACTCATCTTCAAGCTTAATATATTTAGAATAATTAACCGACTAAAAGGTTCAAAGAGAGCCTCATTTTTGTTAGTCAGCCGAAAACTTGCAACGCCAATTATAAATATATATGGGTCGTTATCAACAACGTTATTTATTAATTTTCTTTGTTTAGTCATTGTCATCCAAGACGCTTTAGATTTTTTTTTCAAAAATACAAAATAGGAAAAGAAATCGTGTTTTGTTTAGCATCATGTTAGTTTAAAATCTTCCATTCGCTTGCTCTTTTGTTGCGATTGAAAAGAAGTCCAGGCTTTTCTTCTTGGAAAGGGGAGTTAGGTGACAGTTAAATGAAAAGTCAAATGTAGAACTTCACTTGTTTTGAACCTGATGCAAATGAGCAAAACAATGGCTTTTGGTCATTTACATAAGTTTTGACTCACCTGAGGTTCAAAGTTGGATCCAGGCATTAGACTGGCCTTGCCATGTGAATAGCTAAGGACTCAATCCATTGGACCAAAAATTCCAGTTTCAATTTCTGAAATTTTCATGTGCTGAAAGGTCCGAATTTCCACTCGATATCGGATTGCATCTGAATTCGCTGGTAAGTGTCGCTCATCATAGCAATGAGCAGATTAGTAAGAACGGAACGGTATTTTTCACTTGACTGAACCGGTCACATCCAAATGGTGGGCTTGTAGTCCAACTCTTGTTTGTTACTCAATGACTTCACAAGTTAATTAATACCTATTTACCGAAGTGGAGGTGGCTAGCAGTGCTAAAGGTAGATATCCAACTCTAGCCACTGACACTGAGGTGAATAGTCATTTTAGTATAAAATACATGTACTGTAAATCAGTGGGGTAATATGGCTCAAAAATGATTATTTTAACTCAGTTATTTACATGAGGGTCTGGGAGGCTCACAACATACTCAGAGGTGAATAGGAAAAGATATCCTATGTTTTAATAGCCAATCAGAGCATGCCAACAATGTTATCCACCGTTTTAGTATATGCTAACAGACAATATCCCATAGAACAATGAGGATACAGTTAAAACATGCGAGCTACTTGACAAAGAGAAGTAAACTTACCTTTGTCAATCGTTCGAGATATGGACAAAATTAAGGAAATGTGCAAAGTTCTCTCTCGCAAACTGGACGAATACCCTTAATTAACTTGTCACCGCATTCTAAAAACATTTCAAGGAAGTGATGGTTGCTGGAGACAAAGAAACATATGTCAGGCTCCTAAAGGCCTGTTGTCGTTGTCTTTTATGACTTTCAGGTCTTGAAGAGGCCTTCATCCAACAGCTAGAGAAACGAAACCACATGGAATTGTCAAAATTTAGCATTTGCCTTTCCCTTTAACACAAACCCATTGTTTACAAATAAATTTTAACAACCTATAGTCAACATGAGGTGGAATAGAATCATTCATCAGCATTCTAATGAAATTGTTTACAGAAAAATGTCGCAAGGATCTAACGACCAAGTTCACGGATGGCCTTTCAACATTGCTTGTAGTATTAGAGGTAAAGTCTTGCAAATATAGAATGATGTGAAACAGTCACTAAGATAATATGTTTAGAACTACAGCAAGTAAGGAGCGCTCGCTCATTCTACTGGCCAATGATAAACTCACATTTTTGGTATTGTCTCTAATGCAACTTAGCCCTGAATTGTGCCATTTAATGTATGGGCATGGTAGAACCTGGATGCTTTACATTCATCTCTGAGAGTGCACTTTTAAATAAAATTAATGCGATACAGTATGCAATGCAATATTCTTTGGCCACTCCCCATAGGGGCTTTTTAGGGACAACAGACTACCTAACTATGATGAAATAATTGTAAAATCGATCGTCATTTGTACCACATATAGACCGCCAAACCTTGGATCTTTTCTGGGCGAAAGAAGACCAGCACACATTGTTTACCTGGCAGAGTTTGACTGCATGATAATGTAGAAACCTTTTTGTTTGTTTTAGATGTCAGTTGACACTCAGCTTACATTAAATATATTGGGCTGCCTGTGTGAATTATTAACTACAGGTAAGATTGCTGTTTATCTGTATATACATATCATGGAACCAGTAATAGAACTGGTATAATGTTAAGGCATAGATAATCAATTCCAAACTGAAACTTCAATCTCAATATTGGCTGATCTAAACAAAGGTGCATACACAGGAGGGGACATGATGCAAGGACATTCTGCAGCGACAGGTAGCAGTGACAAAATCATGTGTTGTGGGATGCTCATCTGAATTTCGAGAGAAAACCCAGCTACCAGAATCGTTCAAGTTTATTTTGACCCCAAAGAGGTATTGATTTAAAAATCATCTAAGGCCATGTTACATGAGGAAAATGTTCCTGCAAGTTGCAACTACAGGTTGCGTAAGGGATGTGGCAGGCTGCAAGGCACCCTCTGAATATTATAAATCTCAGCTGTAATTTCATAACAATAACAAGAAAGACACACTTTGATTAGCTCGCTTCAACAAGATTGCTGGCATTACAGGTTGTGCATGACATGTCAAATGAAGCAACTTCTCTTGCAATGTTGCGAAAAGTAGTAGAGAATCTATAGTTCTTTTCTTGTAACTCACAATGCAACATTTTGTTGCATTGCAAGTTGCCAGAAAAATGTAACACTGAACATTGCCGTTACTGACGAAGCAAGTAACTTACACTGACTGGCCAAGGATAACACCTTTAGTTAGCATTTTAGTGATCCACTTAATTTGGTAACATTGTTGTGTTTCCTTTTAAATACTTTAGGTAAAAGAGCATCTGTGCTTGCAGGCAAGGGCACTGTGGACATTATTCTGAGAGTTATCGTGAGTGCCAGTAAAGAGCCATCTGTTTGTGAGGAGGTCCTGTTACTAAGCCATGTCATTTTAACTAAAGTGGGGCCTAAAGGTGAGGGAGCATTTAGATTTACTGCATGCGTGGTACTTCTTTACATTAATATTTTTGCACAGTTAGGGTATATACTGTGTTTTTATGCACAGCAAGGTTACAAGTTGTGTTTTGAATGTCGTTTTTGTTTGAAATTTTACAAACAGGTATAATTTTCTATGTCTACAAAATGTGGATCAAATAGTGATGGCTTTGATATGTGTGATGCTCTCAGTGTATAACTGTATAACATAATTGTGGCTTATATATATGTTGTGGTTTAATTTTATCTTTGGTTTAAAATTTTTTAAACTAGTTTGATTTTCATTTCCCTTTGTCTTATGTTGATTAGCATAATCTGAAACAAAGGGAAGTCAACATCAAACTGGTTTAAAATTTTTTAAACCAAGGATAAATTTAAACCACAACATATACATGTAGTCTGAAAAGAGTTTGTTAGGTAAAGCAATTTTTAATAGGAAACTGGGAATTGTATGCCTGTGGATGCTTTTGTCATTCAACAGAATAAATGCAAAGAACAGGAGCTCACAATGTGCTTTTTTGGCAACATGTGTGTAGGATATATTTAAAAGCCTCCAGCTGGATTTTGCTCATTAGACAGTAAATGGTTTACATACCAGTTGTCTCTGGTACTGCTTATTGGACAGGTAGCCACCACAAACTGCTGTGTACATGTGGCATAAGGCAGTGATCTATAATTATTGGAGTGACAATTTGAATTCAAATCTGATTCTTGAACATGTGTTATGTAATATGTTTGCAGACCGTAAGCTGTGTGTTAAAGCTCGTCTGACAGGAGCTCTTCAAGTTACAATGAACATGGTTAAGAATAACACAGCATTCTTCAAGGTCCTACAACCTGCTCTCCAAGTCCTCAAACTCTACTCTGCCAACTGTAAGTCAGTACAATTTGAAACAGAACTAACATTAAATAGCAAGAACAGGGAAGTTTATTTTCATGTTCAGTTGCTTGCTGGATAAAGGCACAGGCAAATTCATGTGCCAACTAAATCATGAAAAAGTACTAAGGCAAGCATGCAACTGCCCTGTAAAAATAAAATTGGAGAGCCAGCTAGAATATGTTCAGCTTTTGCACACGCTCTGATGAAACTGTTAAAAGCTCTTGCTCAATTTTATTGTCTTTTATAATTGGTTGCTCGGAAAATGTAAAGACTTGGTCTGTTGCATTTTTAGTTTCTCCCTAACTTCTATTTTTTGATTGTTATTTTTAGCTGTAAACTGCAATGCATTGGCAAAGGCAGGAGCTGTCAGTGTGCTGTTCAGAGTTGTTACAAGCTGTGGTCACAAGAGGGTTATCTGTTTAAAGTAAGAATTAATAAGTGTTAAAAACAGATCTCGTCTCCCCTTTGAAAAACAGATTTTGTTTCCCCCCTTATAAATCTCATAACAAAAGTTTCTCTGACCAATAATGACCCACCATGAGAGACTTGATTATGAATTCCGATTTTTTTTATTTCTTGATTATTAATAGTAAGTTCAATTTAAGGTGGTAGACCTGACTTTTAAGGGTCCATTTTTGACAGATATTTCTTGATGGTGTTCTATAAATATTCTGTCACGAGTTCGAGAAACAAATTTAAGTGCAATACAGCATTTGAATGGAGCTAAAATGCCAAGGGAGCAAGTTAAGTTTATTTTGCCCTCTACTTTTAATTCAAAACGCATGAATCGCTTTGATTGACTGAATTCAGCATAAAGTTTACATTTTGCAGTGATCAATAGTGAAACACAATGCCTCTTTCTAAATTACACTAGTCTGGCCTAGCAAACTGGACTTTGGGCTTTGATTTTTCCATGTGCAACAAGAAAGTAGAGCTTATCTCTTTGGACAGAAGCTTATCACCTAGAAGCGTGCAACTCTCGATATGCGTTTGAAACTATGCTGCCGATTATTCCCGACCAATCAGAATCGCTGAACCAGTTTTGCCCTTTTAAGGAATTCAAATTTGGGCGCTTTTTACAAGCGACCCTTGCAAAAATGGCATCCACTTACCGCAGCGTTTGGACGATTTCAAAGAGAAAGATTTCTGATATTTCTATTTCTGTCTGTCTGAAAGGTCATTTACAGGTTTTTCAGTGGATTACTTGCGAAGAAGAGTCTCTGGAAAAGGTTTAGGAGGGATTGGCGTCAACTGCGTCCAAAGGGAATGTTTGCATGCGCAAAATGTTGTAAACAACTTAAAAAAAACAATGCTCACGCAAATGAAAAGTAGAAATGAATCACAGTATGCTTGTGGTTAGTTTCACTCTGGTTTGCTTGAAGTTAGTTCAATCTCAGTTTGCTTGCGGATAGTTCCAGTCCGGTTTGCTTCTAGTGCGTTTTATTTGCCAGGGCAGCAGCTAAGCTGACTCTCGTAGTTAACACTCGTCATTCCCACAATATTGTGTACGCCATTTTGCATGTGCGTTTAACGAATTAGCTATTAAAGTTTTCCAAGGTAGTGGGCAGAATTTTACTGATCTTTACACGAGATTCCTGTTTCAGTCTTTTCACAGGGGTATCGCATTTGCTCCGTCATTAAATTTAACCTAAACAAAGTAAACTTTTCCCTTCAAGTCAGGCGTAATGCTCGTATGTATCACGAAGCTCATGCGAAGAAGCAACCCATAAAAGGAAGTTAATTTTGATTGGTCGGGAATAATCGGGAGCATTGAACCAGAGTTACCCGCTTCTAGGTGATAAGCTTCTGCTTTGGATTATGAATAAATCTACCAGTATAATATAATTTTTCAAATCGTTCTTTTTTTCGGCATATTTCTTTTTTGAGCTTAAGTCAAGTCTACCACCTTAAAGCTGTCAAATGTGTAGCTGCAGGAGGGGGAGGCATGGTGGCCTTTCTTGACACTCAAATAAAGTTCATTATTATTATTATTATTATTATTATTATTATTATTATTATTATTATTATTATCGTTATCATTATCAATATCATTATCGTTATTATGATTGTCATTGTTATTGTTATTATGATTGTGATTCTGATTATGATTATTATCAAGTGTATAATTAGATACCGAGCAAAATAACGTAATTCTAGGGACTAGCATCCCTTCCAGTGCAGGGTACAAATACATATATGCCATATATGGAGGTGGATTCCTGCAATATTTCCTACAGATTCCTATATAGATCGTTTTCACGTGACGTCACAGTTATTTCTGCCGCCATATTGGTGTACAGCTTTCAATTGCGTAATTAATGCAAATACGACTCAGGTCTACAATTCTAGCCTTTTCTCTGATATGGATATCTCCAAATGTGAACAAAACTCAGACGAAAAGCCAGATTTTAGTCGTCTTCCGATTTCTAACTATGCCAAAAAGCTAGAACCTCTGTTAAGCAGCGTTATTTGGAGAAAATTTCTGCAATTGGAATCGACCCCGTGCTTATCGAGGGCAAGCATTTTGCTTGCCTCCTGTGGAATCTACAGATCTCTTATTCTACCTTGTTTTAGAGACAAGTTTTTACACACAACAGTAGTTTAAGGCTTTACGAAGCCTTGAAGCGTATAACTGGTGGTGTCAGGAGTCATTGCTAGCATTGTGTTAGCGAAGGTGCGACGTTCACAGCGTATGAGTGACTCTTTGATCCCAATTTGGATTATCACGGAAAGACAAGGGACAATTTTGTCCGCTCATTGTTCTTGGTTGTAAGGCTGGGCTAGCACAATCGTGTTCTCACATAGCCAGTGTGCTTTCCTACTTAGAAGCGTGGACGAAAATAAATGGAAAATTATCGCGCGTGTACACAAGTTAAATGCTCGCGGCTTCTCCCCGCGTATGCGGATCACGTGGAGTACGCAAGGGTCCGAGATATAAACTTTATTTTGGCTTAGAGAATGAAAGCCGACTTGGATGAAAAGATATACAACCTTTCTGACATCCCGATTCATAATTCCCCTCCACAACAAGCTGCGACAAAGAAAATTCCTGAACCCACGGAAGCGGAAATGGATGCATTTTATTCGGAACTAAACTAATGTGACATTAAACCGATTGCACTCAGCCTAATTCCTGCATATGCCGACAGCTGTGTCCTTAAAAGTCGCACAATTCCTACCGTTTGATAATTTTAACCAAGTACCTTGACCTATCTTTTCCTTATCCTGGGTTCATTCAGCTAAATTTTTTTTGGCGCAATTTTTTCAGCAAGTGCACGCTGTCGCTCATGTTGTTCCTTGCGTTTTCTCTCTGTCTTGCTTGCCCTTTGCCCTCGCTGCGAAGCTTGTTCGAAATTTGTTTTGTCTTGCTTCTTCTCGTGTCCAAGGTTTAATGTAGGCACCCAATCAACATTATATCTATCCCAGCCATTGGCCGGTTGTCCAGAAACGAAATGTCTACCACATACGTGATCGCTGTTCAAAATTTCATCCAGAAATCCAGCGCGATCGCCTCTCCTGTGACAGTTTCTCGGTTTCTTCTCCTTGATTAGTAACCACAGAAGGTACTCGAGCGAAATATGTACCTTTTTCGCGCCCGCTTCGGTTTCCACATCCAATAATCATGCATAACACCACTGTTATTTGAGGACTCGACTTGGGTTTGCTTACATTTCTGTACACCAATATGGCGGCGTAGCAACGGTTGTCAAGATTTTTGTCACGTGAGTGAAAACGATCTATATGGTGACATCACATATTGTTAACTCATGCAGGATTCCTGGAACCCCTTACTTGGTTTCCTGGTTATTCCTACCAGTGAGAGAATCGTTTATTTTGTAATTACACTCATTTTAGTGTGGTATTAGCTTATAGGCACATGTGCATGTACATGATGTATTTGTCAGTTGAGTTTTCTGTGTTTTCCTTCTCAACATAACAGGCTGGTCCTGGAGATCATTGCCACCCTTGTTAAGTCAAGTGAGTTCTCTTTCTTCCACTTAGCCATCAGTTAAAATGTTAGTCAAATTATTCACACAACCCCTTACACATTTGATTAATATTTTATTAATTTTTGAATATTTCAGATATCATAGTTAAATCCAAAGCCTTAGGATTACACCAAGCATTCACTTTGAATTAAAGTATATACGTTACAAGTCATGTGTATAGCAAGTTTTTGGAAGTATTACATCACATGAAAAGCACAATTTTTGCCAAGTAAACAAAATAATCTGTTTTTATTTTGTGACAACAGTCATTGCAGGAAAGATCTTGCAATCTTATTTTCATTTTCTGTTCATTACTGATGACAATAAGAGATTTTTTGTTCAACTTTTAAGGTTATTTTGACTCCCAAGTGGACAATTCATTCTCTGATACATTCTACACTCAAAATGGCAAAGTAATTTAGAATGTCTGTTTAGCAGATTCCTGGAGCAGATTCTTTTAAACAGCTAAGCTGACCCTCAAACACAGCAAAAGGCAATTGTTGAAATACTAGATAGACATGGACTCGATTATTTGCAGATGGGGATTCTGACCAAAATGTAGAAACTTGAAAATACACTTTTAAATTCATAACCAGAGCCTAGGAAAATTCTACATTGATTCTTTGTTTTGTTTTCTTTTATAATGGTTAAATGTTCAGTTTCTTTAGATTATCCAGGTTGTCATCACATTTGCTGTATAACAGCATGCTTAATCTCTCTATTTTTAATCATTTAAAATTCCCACTGTTCAATGTCCCTCTTGCATGAGTTACATATTAAGAACTTGGGAAGTTTAAGAACACTCAAGAAGTGTGTGAAGCATGAGGATGTGTCTAATGCTTCTCTTTGCACTTACTCTTGTGTTCTTAAAAAACTACTCAGGATGTTTTTTACTTCTTTATCAAAAGTTTGATCCTATGAAGAGCCAAATATGTTTACTCCATGACTGAACTTAATTGATTTGTTGACAGAGAGTTGTGCATCAAAAGCTGTCAACTATGGAGCTGTTCCAATACTGTTACAGATGTTTTGTGATTGGCAGAGAACAGATCATCACCACAGACAGGCCAACATCAGGAAAGCTATTCTGAATGTCATCAAGAATATCACCATGTCAAGTAAGTAACTTCAATGTTAAAGTGTTAACTACTCTTCCCAAGGTCTTACAGAAATCATTGAAAAAGTGAAACTAGGAAAACCAGAAATAAAAAAAACAGTTGAAGTCTGAAATAAATTCCATGGGAATTTACAATGATTGAGAAGATAATAATTTTACCATGGTGCAAGTTGTTAAGGAAACTGTCAAGCCAATTTAAAGGTCAAAAGGAAGCATAACTGTTTCAGTCACACCTCCAATTTTTGCACTGCTTATTTTCTTGCTCTATGTAATGAGTGAGAAAGTGATGAAAGAATGACTGCTTGAAGTCTCTTAAACACTCACGTAATTAGTTGAGTGCTATTGAGTGCCATGCAAAAACTGTGCACACTGTTATAACATTTCCAACTACTTTCCTACTGTGTCATTATAGGAACTGGTAAAAAGGCCTTTATTCAAGCTGATGGTATAAAGACCCTTTACACTTTGTCCCTGGAGACTCTAGACTGTAAGTTGTGAAGTTGACGAGATGAAATTTGATATTTCACTGTTTTTGCTGAATAATAGTGCTCATGTTAAGGTGGCTCATCTCAGTTTTTCAGAGCCACACCAACCCAGCTTTAAAAGGCTACTGCTTCACTGTCTTTGGTCGGTTGGGCAAGAATTTTCGCACATTTACTAGAGAATGAATAAGGTTTCCAAAGATGTGGATTTCATTACCATCGGTGTTACCATGGCAATGAAACGATGATGTCATAGTTTCTGCAAATCAACATTTTTCTCAATTTCGAGACCTAAACTTTTTTAAAATACGCATGTAGATCTTCAATACTGCAAAGTTGGCAGCTTTAATTTAAGTTGATAGCTTTAATTTAGCTTAAATTTGAAGTTGCGGATGTATGCAGCTTCCTATTTCTCGGAGATGAGTTGTTTGAAATCAGTAGAGTTGAGAGATCAGACATGATCAGAGACTTTGCTTCAGGACATAGTAGATGTCATACGGCATTTAAGAATTTGAAGTAAAGGAGGCCACATACTCAAGAACGCAGGGTACAGTAATTCCGGAGAAACAGCTTTCATTGCAGATGTACCAGGTCTGGTAAATATTTCACGAACCGTTCTTAATTAAATATGCAAAATCTTTCACCAGGATTTTCGGCACAAATTTCGTAACAACCAGAGAACAATGTACTAACTTTTTAAAAACCCTTTGGAAAGATATATTTTTTCCATTTGATCCGTTTATTGTCTTTCGATAAAATACTTTGATGCGTGTTTAATAAATCACAAAATATGACGCTTTGTGTTGAAAATCAGCGATGCAGAAAAACAAAGTATCATGTTTCAACATTTTGAAGAAAACAAAAGTATCATATTACAAATAAACAAAAGTGTTGTGTTACCACTGTCAAGAATCACGTTTGGTGTTGCATTCTGCACTGTCCTTTGGGTCTCTGAGTTTTTCATTTTCAGGTAGAAATAGCTTTGTTAATTAGAATTGGCATTTGTGACCCTCCACGGGAAAACAGGGACAAAGGTGATAGCACGCTCACAACACGCTAGCACAACACGCTTAGCGTGTTTAATGTCACGGATATGCGCATATTTAATCACTACAACAATGCAGGACACACTAGCTTTGTTTCGGGATTTTTAGCACGCTAAATCTTTTGTTGCAATTAGTGTGCTCGAGGTCACGCTTAGCGGGCAATTTAACACGCTAAAACACTCAAGAACACGCTAGAATTATGGCAGAAACCACACATTCATTACAGATTTCGTTATCCAGAAATAATTATATGAGAAACTTTCGCAAACGAAGAAGCAACGGCAAAAGTAAACGCTTCAGTTATTCGAGTTTAATAAATGTACGATCTACCGTTTTCGAACCGAAAATACCGCTAGTGCTACAAATACTAAGTAAATAATAAGATCAAATCAACTATGAAATTGAGCGTAAAAATATTCCTTTCACTTACTTAAAATTTTATCGTAAGATACATTGTGTTGCCATGATTTAAATGTCCATTGAGTTACGACTTCGAGTACAACATTCTCAGAATAAAAGTTACCGTATTTATTCACTTACAAGGCGCACGAGAAAATATGCTTGTTCAATCAAAATCTGCTCAAAACTCGGGGTGCGTCTTATAACCGAGTATTTTCCCGCAACAAAATAAAACTTTTCCAAATTTCCCTAATAATTACCGTACATTTATTTGTCTATAAGCCGGTGGTGGCGGTGTTATAAGCCGAGCAATTCTTGTATGATCTGACATTCCATCGGCGTAGATTTCATCATTACAGGGGGATCATCATCTGTGCTGTCGCCAGCTTTTGAAATCCTGCATGTTTTGAATGATTTTCTCATCATCTCCCCTAGAATTTCCTCCCAAGCCTGCTTTACCCAACGGAGGACCAGATTTATCGATGAACTGTGGTAGCACACCTCCTTTGCCTTTAGCTGAAGAATTCCCGTGAACTTTCGATCGAGCGATCAATTGTTTTGAAAACATCCGAAACTAGCCAATCAGAACAGGCCGTTCCCACGGCCAAGTAAACATTGCAACACGATCTGACAGAAATCGGCTGGCAGCATTGTTGTAATTGCGGTTCAAAACAGAAAACTTACCCTCACTTCTCTGCTCCAAAGACCACTTCAGAAGTGTTTCATCCAATTCAGAATACTTTGGCGAATAAACAGGCCATTGCGTTTCATTTTTTGGTTACATTTTTAGTTCACCATTGAAGAGGTTCGCTTGATCTTTTCGCCAGCGACGAACCATGGATTCACCGATCCCGTATTCACTCCAGCCGTAACTACTTTTAATTTGAAAGCTAAGTTTTACGAAGAAGGACGGGCTTCGCTGAGAAAAACAGAACAAAGCTAAAGACTGAACAAGAGAGAGACAATTCCTAGGAGCCGAAATCGCATCTTTTGTTGAAAACACACAGTTCGAAGCTTTCTTGGAGGTATTCTTGAGAAATGAAATTCGTGGCAAAAAGGATCGATGCAATCCAATACAGGTTATTACCACGATAAATGAAAGGATGGAATTTTTGTTTTCGTGAATAAAGGAATGGTAGGTTGAAAACATACCCTGAACACTGTTTTTTTGCTGTTCAATAACACGATCTTTCTTTATACTGTTATACTTTCTTTATACTTACTCTATACTGTTTTAGGAGTATTTCTTTTAAATCTTAAAGGTTGGTCACGCTTTGCGTGCGCGTTCGCACACCCAGTGTGTTGTGCTTTTTCGCACACAACTGACACGCAGCTTTTGTTTTGAAGCTTGACACGCTTTTTTGTTTGACTGCTCACGCTTCTTTATTCGGCCTCGCACGCTTAATTGTGTTTAGTGTGTCCTGTAAAACAAAAGATCCACTAATGAGGCAAGTTTCAGAACACGCTTTAAGCGTGCTAAAATCGAAATCTATTGTTTTAAGGTGGAAGCGTGTTGTGAGCGTGCTATCACCTTTGTCCCTGTTTTCCCGTGGAGGGTCACATTTAGTCACAACAAGCGGTAGGTGGGTATGTCTTCACAACATTAATGCCGTGCAGCAATCAGTAGTGTTAAAGAAGAGAGTTTAAAAGCATTGATATTTTCTAAAGATTTGTGGTATGGAATCCCTTACATGTAAATATTGCTGCAGACTTTGTGGCGGCAAGTGTAACCGCAAAGTAATCAAATTAGACTTTTAGGCGTCACACCCAAGTTAGTGACGTACATCAATCCAATCAGGTTTGGGGTTGCATCAAGAAACCAGTCAAATTGTCAATCTCGTCCCCAGAGCCCGCTTTTCGTGATGCTGACCAAAAGAAAAGCGGGCTCTGGGGACGAGATTGTGAAATTGTTTGATAAAAATGGAATGACATGCGCAGTAAAGTGAATTTTTTTGTAATTTTATTTTTTTTTAACATTTGTTTTATAATACAATACACAACAGAGCAATACGTAAATACATTACTTGCAATACACTACTTATCAGGAATTACAATAATCTAATTATAATTATAAAACTTACGCTACATTTATTTACTATAAAGATACGCTACAATTACATTGTTGTTACTTGTGTTCAGTTAAGTTCAGTTAAGTTCAGTCACAAAATATTCACATACAACTGGGTCAGGCATGATTAGGTTTGTCAGCTCTGCTAAACGTTTGTACATGTAGGCCTCTGCATGGCCCAAAAAGAAGAAAAGTTTAAGCGAAAAACCCACGTAGAGAGAACCGGGTCGGTTTGGAGAAACATATCCTCGTCTTCGGAAGAATCTCTTTCACCGCTGGAGAAGAGAGTTAGAGTCGAGTCATACATGGCTGGACGAAATTGTCGCTGCCTTGGAGTTGGCTAATTCTGTAATGCCAAAGCTAGACCTCGTTCTGCAGAAGTTGGACAACATGGAAAAGAAACTAGATAATCTGGACGAATTTGTCAAAGTTGTTGACGGTAAAGTAAACAAGTTACAAGATAAAGTTGAGCAGTTTGAGAGATTTAGTAAAGACGCCACAACACAATTAAAGGTGTTGGATGAAGGAATGTCGTTTGCGAACTCAGAGATTGAAAGGCTAAAAAAGAAAGTAAAACTCTTGGATCAAGCTATCCAAGAGAATACAGTTAATACGGAAAACAAATTTAAAGGAAAGATCGAGGCGTTAAGAAACGAGAAGCTGTATATGGAGGTGTATCAACGACGGGAAAACCTTCGCTTCTATGGGATCGCAGAATCATCCAACACTCAAGGCGAGAATGTCAAAGAGGTGTTAGTTGATTTTATGCAGAATGAACGTGAGATCACTGAAACAGATTCATTTGAGTTTCAAGGAGTTCACCGCATTGGTAAGCACGACCCGTCGCAAGAAAAACCAAGACCTGTAATTGCTTGTTTTCTGCGTTACTCGGACAGAGAACGGGTCATGTTGAATGCAAAAAAGTTGAAAGGAAAGGATTTTGGAATATTGCCTGACCTTCTGAAAGAAATTGTGGGTCGTAGAAAGGAACTTATGCCAAAGTTTAAAGTGCCTATGAAGTAAAAAATATCTTAAGCTTATTTGAAAGCCCGTCAAAAATGGGGACGGATGGTGTTTTTCTTTTTTTAATATCTTATTTCGTTACAGAGATATTCCCGTTTTTGTGTTATGCAAATTAGATAACTGATGACGTCATTAGTGGTTCCAGTGTGGGGACAAATCACAAAGTGAAGAATATCTTTACAAATAATATAGCAATGCAGTTGAAACTTGGCATGAGTATTGTACCCTAAGACATACACCACGTGGTGACAATTTTGATGTTGCTATGGCAAAAACTTTTGGAAACTTCTCTTTTATGCGGCAATGACAATTACTGTTTTTTATGTCTACCAAACATTGTCCACTTCCAAAACGGTAATGAGGAGACCTAGTGCAATGTGAACATTGTACATGTTTAAATAGGTTCATGTACCTCTTATTTCAAAGCCAAAAATAGCAATAATGCATTCAGAGAGGACAGAGACTGGAACCAAAAGCGTTACCATAGCAACATCAAAATAGGCACCAAGTGGTGTATTTCTTAGGGTACAATAAGCATGCCAAGTTTCAACTGCATTGCTTTATTATTTGTAAAGATATTCTTCACTTTGTGTTTTGACCCCACACTGGAACCACTAATGACGTCATCGGTGATCTCATTTGCATAATACAAAAACGTGAATATCTCTGGAATGAAACAAGATATTAAAAAAACAAAAACACCATTCTTCCTCATTTTGTAAAGACTTTCAAATAGGCTTAAGATATTTTTTACTTCATAGGCACTTTAAGAAAGCTAAAAAAGATGGAAAGTCAGCTTTCTTTAAAAGATCAGAGCCGGACAAGCTCTTTGTTGAGGGTATTCGAATTTTCTAATTTCCTTTAAACCAAATTTTATTTAACTTTCGTCATGTAAACCTTTCTCACATCTGTCTATAAAAACGGAGCCGCATTCGTGCCTATCAGTTTATTATTATGCATGCAAGACCTAATCTATTAGTAGCGCAATTAACAGCTTTCATCACTGGCTACTATTTTATAGGTTTGTTCAATTGTATCTGTAGGCGTTGTATTTGTGTTTCTTTTGTTTATCTGTCTTTTTTAATATTAATTAGCTTATCTTTGTTCTTGTTTTTGTACACTAGACATGCAGATTGTCTTGTTAGCTCTATGACTAATCGTTGCGATCTCACTCTATGCAACCGCTCGCCCTTTTTCATATTTGTCCTCCATAAGTCACAAAACTTTTAGGAATTTAGGAATTCTATCTTTGAATGTCCGAGGAATAAGATCTTTCGATAAACGAAAAGCACTTTTTCACTGGTGCATGAAGGACAAAGCTGGCATAATTTTTCTACAAGAAACCTGTAGCACACCAGAAGTGGAGAGCATTTGGAAATCCCAGTGGAGAGGAGATTTGTTTTTTTTGTCATGGCTCCGAACACAGCAGAGGTGTCTTAACGCTAGTCAAAGAAGGGCTTGATTGTGAGTTAGAGGTATTTCAACAAGATGAATTGGGTCGGTATATAATTCTAACAGGTCTCGTTCAAGGTCATTCTTTTGTATTTTTGAATATCTATGTACCAAATAAGACCAATGAACAATGCATTTTTTATGATGAAATTCAGAATGAAATAGATAAATTGGAAATTGATTCAGACTGTAAAATAATAATAGGTGGTGATTTTAACGCTATCCGTGACCCAGAATTGGATGGATCGGGAGGATCACCAAGATTAAAAGAATCAACCAAAAGGATAGAACATCTATGTTCATCTCTTGATTTTATAGATATTTGGAGAATCAGAAATCCAAGTGCAAAACGTTTCTCTTGGAGACAAAAATCTCCACCGATTCAACGCCGGTTAGATTACTGGTTGATATCAAATAGTATACAGGAAGAAGTAGAAACGGTAGACATTATACCTGCCATTAGAACTGACAACTCTGCCATTACGTTATACATCAATGGTATAGAAACTTTGGCTTATGGACCTTAATTTTGGAAATTCAATACAACTCTATTAGAAGATGAAGATTATGCAGGAAAGTGATTGATTAAACTGATCACTGCAATTTTTACAGGGAAGTTTCGTCGTGAATGAATTAAAACGAATCAACGTTGATTCGTTTTAAAAGTTTAGATCTGGATTTCGAGAAAAATGTCGATTTTCAGAAATCATGGCGTCGTCGTTTCTTTGCTATGGTAACACAGATGCCAATGAAATCTACATTTTTGGAAACGTTATTCAATCTCTAGTAAATGTGCCAAAAATCTTGGCCGACCGACCCAAGACAGTGAAGTATTAGCTTTGTAAAGTTGGGTTGGTGTGGTTCTAAAAAACAGAGATGAGCCACCTTAAGACTTGTGTTTTTTCCACAGGCCGTGAACTTGAGGGTGTAAATAATCTCAGCAGCCAGATTCTTAGAAGATGCTTTCCAACCAACAAGCTGCCAGTGTCGACACTGTCATCACCTTTGGCATTTACGCTGTTAGATTTGGACAGTGCTGGTCATTCAGCTGTTGAAGATCTCCTGGACGACAGTGGGGAAGGTGATTTGAGATTTTTGCTTTGAGCAGTTTTCACTTGACACGAGTGTCGAAAGTAATTTTACACTCGGTGATTGGCAAAAGAAACTGATGCCACTTTCCCAACCAATCAGAAGTAGAACCAAAACCCATTGTGAGTTTGTCACACATGTTTTACTGCACTTTACATTTGGATTCATGGATTTTCTGTGTCTTTTGTGAATGTCTAGAGTGATCGTAGTACTTTGGTTTGGATTGTACGACACTTCTCTATCAGCACTGTAATGTTAGTAGTAATACAATCAAACCATTACTAGTGGACACCTGCTATAGGCAGACACCTCTCTGTAAGCAAACAAGTGTCACCTTTGCTTGTATCAATCCCCAGAGTATCAATGTTATAAGATTCTACTTCTTCTGATCTGTCCTCTTCCAACTAACATATTAAACAGTAGCCATGCCTTTAATATTTTAAATTAGGCCAATGAAACAGTTTTTCTTGTTGTTATTCATTACTATCATTTTCCCTTGTACTTTACTGATTAATTTAACTTTTTGTATATTTTTGTAATTCGGCTATAAAGGCATGGCCCGCCTATATTAGCTATTGCTAGTTGCGGGCATGCCCTTTTTTGTAATATTTCATTTAAAAATAATAAAATGTGAAAGTGTCTACTTTAGGAAGTAACTGCTGCATGTAGGTATAGGGACAGTGCCTGTTTTTAAACATTGCTTTTGTTATTCAAATTTGACAGCCAGTTAAAAAAGACTCTTTGTTTAACCAGCCAATAGTTCTCTGGTTGGCACATTCATAAAAATAGGTGACATCACTGAATTGGATATCTTTACTGCGGTGGAATCCTGATTATGATAATGAACTTTATTTGAGGGTCAACTGTATCAAGCACTAACATAACTGATTGGGTACACTGTAAAGCACAAATGAAATCAAATCAAATTATATTAAATCAAGTCAATCAAATGTAAATGTGGATTTTTGTGGAGAGGGGAAAACCGGAGGACCCAGAGAAAAACCTCTCGGAGCAGAGTAGAGAACCAACAAACTCAGCCCACATATGACGCCCGGGCCACATTGGAACGCTCTCACCACTGCGCCAACCATCCTCCCCCTGCTCCCCTTTCTTGCTTTCTCAAACCTCTTGACAAATTCAAGTCAATGGCCTTCTCTCAATCAAATACTACAATAATATTTTTCGTATTCATAAATCTCTCTAAACCTTGATCTCTTAAAAACAAATTGTTTCCAAGTTGTATAATAAACCTTCTGTCATTACTTAGCTGCTATCCTATTTGCGTTGAACACTGCTTTACTATTGCGATTGCAGCCTGTTTAATTTCGACACCAATTTAATTTACATAGCAGAGACAATTTGTCTCCCCTACCGTGACCATATAACAGGGTTTGACTGTATCAACATCAAACTTGTAATGAATGAAATTAAAGAAAACTTATTAAATGTCAGTCAAATGACTGCAATTTCCAACCTTAGGTGAGTCAACTGATGTTGAATCAGAAGAAGAAGAGGACGAAATTAGTGCTGGCAGTGCCAGTCAAGATGACAAAGAACCATGTGATGGAGGAAACAAGGCAGGAAAGCCTGAATGTAAAGCTCCCAGTCAGAATAAACAAGCCAAACCGAGAGATGATCTCACCATGTACGAGAAGTTCTTTCCAGAACTGTTTGAGTTTCAGGTGGGTTTAGTAACTAAACTGCCCAATCGACAAACTAACAATGAGGTAATAACTCATTAAAATATATTCTCAATCAGTGACATACTTGTATCGGCTTGGGCCTAGAGAAACTATTGTGCTGTATTGCATGCAAATTTATGAAAACACTTAAGAGGACCTCCATATAACACCAGCTAGGCCTGATGTAACCCGCAACCCAGCTGCCCATACAATCTCTCATTCTTTCTGGTCGTGTTTACATGGGTAGGATAACCCGCCTAGCCGGGTTCGCATTTTGCCATGTAAATACTTCACAGTGAGGTAACCCGCATCCCGGGTTCAAGTCATGTTACATGTGAAGCGTGCCAAATGCATATTACAGGTGATAGCAAGAAGCCACAGCACTGAAATGCTGAAACAACAGCCGTTAGTGACAGTAGAAGAGAATTAACCACCAAAATGTGTCATCTGTCTGCCATCATGATTTTCGTGTTTTCATGCTTAGAGACCACACAGAAACTCGAGAAAGTGTACCCCACCACCACCCCAGGATCAGTGAATTGCATGTAAACGAGATCTATTTTTCGACCCCACCCCGGATTACCTCACCTACCCGGGGTCCCCCACCTCCATGTAAACAGGCCCTAAATGTGCAACTCCATAAAATTTCCATGCTCTCACACAGAAGGGATGGAAATTTCTGGGGGTGGGGAAGCCTTAAACGACCTGGGGTCTGAGAAAGAAATCCCTTCCGCAGGGGAGGTATGGATATTTTATGTAACTACCTGTACACAACGTAAATTTAAAAAGATTATGTAGAGCAGCTGTTTTGAGAGAGAGGCTGATGCCTGAAGTGACAGTCGGTTTAACTAAAATGTTGGATGGCAGTGTGGTTGAGTGGTTAGGGCGCCAGACTTGAAATCCTGAGGTGCTGAGTTCAAGTCCAATTCTGAACACAAAGCTGGAGTTTTTTCACTGTAGCCCGGAGTTCAACTCCTCAGCCACGCTTGTAAATAGCCAACTGGTTCGCCTTCTGCCAGTTGGGATGTTTTGTTATATTTAACTTGTAATATTTGTTTGGTTATTTGGTATAAATGTGTGGGCTCATTAGCACTCGCGCTATTTATATTTTTGGATAATTAAAATGGTGAATGCTGCATTGATGAAAATTTGTGCCTAGAATTCAAACTGTGTTTAATCCCACAGGTTGATGTCGAAGTCGCAGAACCAATGGATGATGAGATGTTTGAGTCATATCCAATAGTAATTCCAACAGCTGCTGAGGAGCCTCTGTCATGTTCACCTACAGGACAGACTCCTCTATCCAACCAGCTCAACTCCATGAATTTTCAAAGGTATGGTTTTGTTTAAAAAATGTGTTGAAAGGAGAGGCTACAAGCAAAGAAAAACAAGACTCAAAAGACAGAATCTTCAGAAATTTTGCAACCTTACCTGACACATTATTTGAAAACTTGTAATGATTTTGTGGGGTAGTGCACCTTGCCTTGGTACCTTGCCTTGGTAATTATCTGGAGTCCTGTTAAAAAGTAACTGTGTTCAGTGTGTTCATATATTTTTTCTCAAACTCATTAATAATTTATCACGTTAAAACAAAGGAAATCAGATCCGTGACCGTGGTTTGGAAATGTGATCTTAATTAGCATATATTTTTACGATTTTACTTCTTCGTTTTCTCCGTAGTTTTAGTTTTGATTGAGAAGATATATCAAACACTTGAGACAGTGTTTCATCACATTTCCAAGCACCTCGAAGATCGTCAAAAATACTCGGCTGCGCGTCGTATTTTCAACTCTCTTCTCGGTGTTTGGAAATGTGACGAAACACTGTCTCTCGTGTTTGATATATTACATAGTCATTCTGATCATAAGATTCCTTCAGAACATCCCTTTCCTTCCGTCTTGTTTGATAAAAACCTGTTGTTCCGAAGTCCACAATATATTCTGTAGAAACAACTTTGTTCTCGTTCATTTTGTTTGCTTTTCCACGATCTTCAAGGCCAGAATTCAGCATATTACTGGAAATAGGTATTATAATATCTTGATATCAAGAACGTGCAAGCTTGTTTTAAGGTGGTATGATAAAAAAAGTAAATGATTTTGCTTGCCCTTTCACAGTTCACCGACTACCACTGAAGGAAGCCAACCAAAGACACAAGCAACAGCAACACAGGAGGAGCTTACTCAAGAGGACAGACCTTGTTCAGCTGAGGCGGATAACAGTGGACAGGTACACAGCGTGCTACCAATCATCAAGTCACCTTCACCTGATGTGTATGGTCACTACCCGCCAACCGAGCCTGAACCACTGGGACAAAAGAAAACGGGACTGCAGAGGTACGGTGTAGAATGTGTGATGATGTATTTTATTGAAGAAAAAGATTTTTGGCCCAAACAGCGAGACTGTCTGCAGGCCTAAAGTGCAAATGTAGCTGGACAAAGGTTATAGTGCTGTGCACCGTACCATTGCCACTCCCGAGATTTTTCTAACCAACCTCAGTTTCTTGGTTTCATCTTTAACTGGCCAGTTAAAATACAAAAAATGAGGAATACGGAGTTGATAATTGTCAAAAAGTGATCTTGGAAATTAAAGGGGCTTATTCACCAAGAATGAAGTCATCTTTGAAGACTTAAAAATAATGACTTGAAATAATGGCCATATAGAAAAACACTAAATAGATAACAATAAGTTAAGATGAAACAAGAATGGTTTCAAAATGAGAGGCGAGAGTTGTAGTTAACAAAAACTTGAAAAAGTCAGGATTTGACCGATTGCCTTTCTTTATCCACACAGCCTCTCACAGGTCGTGTGGCCACATCAACCAAATCCATCAGATCCATGTCAAAAAACTGTGTTGAGTGGCAATGCTATAACAACCACTAATGCCAAGGCTTTGGTTAAAGGCGGTTATTGTTTCGTATAGCGTTGTCACGTGACAGAATCACGTTTCCGTTGCTTGTAAGCCATAATTGCCTTTTTAACAAATAGACGGCAGTTTTTCACCATATGTCCTGTTATTTTTAATGCATTTCGCCACCACATTGTCAGCTGCGTAACTGTGGATAAACGAGGCGGTAGCCCGAAGCCAAAAAGATGAAGCGTAGACTCGCCTTCGCTAAGCGGAAGTGCGAGCGAAAGCTAATTCTTTCAGCGTCGCTATCATACATACATAAATTTCTATTAATCCTAGAAGTCGTGTGACTATACAGGATACTAAAACAGTCAGCGACGAAACAGAAAAGGGAGCAAAATCCGACTGGTTGGCGTTTTTTAACCGGCCGGGAGCGAGGAAACGTGGCTGTATTCAAAGAGCACGCGAGAATTTCTCCAGTTATGGTAAAAATTTCTTAATACAGTAAGGGGAACACGTGCCAGTTTTGGTAAGTCTTTGCTGACGCATTCGTGGAGTTTCCCACTTATTTATCCAATCAAAGACTTGCGTCAGAGGTTGCGAATACACCGAAAGTAATCGCGTCGTGTTGCTTAGCAACTTTAGGGACAAACACCGTGGGCTCAGTCCTGTGTCGGAGGCGGGATTTCGTCACAGCCGGCACCTGTTCTCCCAACTGCATCAGTCGAGTCTGCTTCGCAGTCATCCCTTGCCATTTAGAACTCATTATTTAAAGGTGTGCTTTGATTATAAGAACGGACATTAATCGTCTTGATAATTTAGAAGTGGACCCATCAACCCATGTAATGAACACAATAGGGGTGCAAAGAAACTTTTGGGGAGTGGGAAAGCGACACTTGTTAGTCTTCAGTTCTACATCACCTCTTTACATACTGCCTTACCCAAGTAGTTCTCCTTCAAGCTTGGATACTTACACCGATCCCAAGACCACAGATTGTCTGCACACATTCTGTGTGAATGTTTGAAGAAACATGCACTAAAGAGTGAAAGACAAGGGTTCTATCGCTGCCCGGAATGTCGGGCGCAAGTTGGCATCCCTGAAGAAAATCGTTTTGATCGTTTGCCGAGCAGTTTTCTGCACAATAGTTTGTTGAGTCTTCTCGCCGTGCGACGAACTAATGATGGAAATGAGATCAGTTGTAGTTTGTGCCAGAAAAAGAGCGCTGAAATCAACTACTGTTTTGACTGTGAAAAATTCATGTGCCCTGACTGTGTAAAAGCACATGATCTGTTCAGAAGTGCCGCGTTTGAAGGACACAAAATCATGCCAGTGAAACAGTTTCAACCCGAAGACTACGAGGCCTTGTTAAAGAGGTCGTCATTTTGCTTACAAAAGTACCACGAGCGAGAGGTAACGAGGTTTTTCTGCCTTAAATGTCAAGACTGTGTTTGCCAAGTTTGCATCGTCACGGATCACAAAAGTCATGATGTTGTTCCACTCGAAAAAGCAGCGGACGAAGAAAGAGCCAACATCATAGCCGAAACTGAGCTCATGAAAGAAAAAGTTCAGGCTTGCAGTGACGTTATTCGTCAACTGGAAGCGATGGAGCTTGAGTTGGAAACTAACTTTACCACCGCTAAACGCTCAGTTTCCCAAACAGCCGAACAAATGGTCGCGAAGATTCGCGAACGCGAATGCGAAGCCATTACCGCCCTCGAGAATACACGCGTGTCGAGGACCGAGAAATTAAACTCTGCAAAGGAATCAGCGCAGTCTTTGAAAAAGCAAAGGAACCATGCAAGCAGTTGAATTTGCTTACGACTTGGCTTAAAGAACCTCGGGCGCAAACATCATGGGTAGCAAGAAGAATTTGAAACAGCGATATAAAAAGCTCAGTGAAGCGCAAGAACCAGCACTTCCCATTAGTTAATTTGTGAAGTTTGTCTCGACATGTGTACCAGAGAGTTTGAAGCTAGGATTTACGACATTCGGCAAAATAGATGTCCATCGATCAACGGTGGAAGGACTGAGTCAAAATTTCCGGGCAGGGAAAGCAGCAGAGTTGTTAATTTGCCCCAAAACAAGCGAAGGAGAAATCACAAACAATGAACAAGATCAAGTTGAAGTACTCGTGGAGCCTGCTTATCACGTGAGCTGTTTGACAATTTGTAAAAAAGAAGATGGAAATTTCCGGGTACAATTTGTAGGGAAAGTACCAGGCAATTATGCAATCCATGTAAAGATAAATGGCGAGAAACTTGCTAACAGCCCGTTCACTGTCCAGGTGAAAGAACGACAGTTAAATGTTGTAGGCAAGTTGGACTTGCAAGGAGAAGTTCTTCAAGGACCAACCGGCATTGCAGTAAACAGTAAAGGACTTATTGCCGTGACTGATTATGACGGGGACTGTATTCTAATATTTGATAAAAAGGGAAAGTTTGTGCAAAAACTCGGTTGTCGTGGAAGCAATGCTGGGCAGTTTAACAAACCAGCTGACGTTGCTTACCTGAGTGATGACGAGATTCTGGTGGCGGATGAATGTAATCATCGAATACAGCAGATTAATATACATTCAGGGAACTTTGTGAAAATCTTTGGAAAGGAAGGGACAGGAGACGGAGAGTTTAAGAATCTGGCAAGTGTTTGTGTGAATGATAAAGGGCACATTGTTGTAGCCGAATGTGGCAACAGTAGAATTCAGGTCTTGACAAGGGATGGTGCAATTGTGTTTAAATTTGGAGATAGCGGCCCAGAAAAACTGAAGTATCCTATGGGCTGTGTTTTTTACAAGAGCATGTTCATTGTCTCTGACTTCGGAAACAATTGTTTAAAAGTGTTTGACTCTTCGGGGAGATTTTTGTGCAAGATTGGAGAAAAAGGCGAGGCAGATGGACAGCTTAAACTGCCGCAAAGCTTGTGTGTGGACAAATATGATTTGAAAGTTATTAGTTTGGTATGTATGTCAGTATATAAAATGATCTTTTATTTTGTTTATTTGCTTTCACTGCTAAGAAAACATTGTAAAAGCCAACATAGAAATAATCGTTAGTTACAAGTGTATTGTCAGTCAAGTGGCAGTGGCTATTGTCTGTTGTAGCCCAGCAATGCTCCACAAGTTGTTATTTAGTTAAACTGAATTTGTTATAAACAAGGAAGTAAAATGTACTGTTGGACCCAAATTCTGTGTTCTTTGGAGTCTCGAGGATTTAATACCAGCTTAATTACCTGGTATCACGTGTTCACGTGACACGTGACACCGTGACGCGGATATGACGAAAAAATGACTCAAAATATCGTGACGGTCTACCAAAAGTGAAAATTTGGGCTAGGGTGGGCAGGGTGAAGGCTGTTGGGAGGTAGCAGTGAAGCCAAGGACCATTTTAACATGACATAAGCTAACTTCCGTGACCAAGTGAAAAGAATTTCCAATTCAAAGATGCCAGTGCGACTCCCTCAACTACGGTTGCTAGTCAAAAATTGCCAACAGATGTTTTGCAATAACGCAATTTGGTGGTTTGTTTGAAAGAAACTTTGGAAAGAAATGAAGTAAAACTCAACATGAAGACAAAGCAAAATACATCTGGGCAGTCAGAAAGAATCGATACAAAGTATAAATAGCCCAGAAGCAGGCTCACGTTTGCATAATCGAAAGAGACAACTGTCTTCTCTTTTATTTACTTGTAAGAAACAGAAAATTGTAGCATTCTTTACAACTGTGTATAGTACCTTGCGCACAAGTATCTTGTATCCCAGAATGTCACGCTATAATGTAACGCCACTTTTGTTGAGAGCAAAAGCAGTTAAATTTTAGCGAAGAAGTCAAACTTTAGCCGCCAGGTCAAGCTTCTTGTTTGGTTCGGTAGTGGATGAATGAAGGTCCCAAAAGGAATAGTGCATTTTGGGGTAAATACTAGGCCTATTAGTTTTTGAAGTGTAAAATGTTGTAAAACAGCTGTTCGTTGTTCGCCAATTTCACCCTTGGTTTCAGTTCACACTTGTATGTCAGTCTTTTGTACTCCTGGGTCAGATTCATACCCAGTCGCTATTTACGGGTTCAGGGAATGAGAAAATATTGTATACTAGTAAAGATTGAGGTGCGCGGGGTGTTATGGGAAGGGACGAAGGACCCTTCCCATGACACTCCGCGCGCCTCAGTCTTCCCTAGTATCCAATGCTCTCTCATTCCCTGAACCCGTAAATAGCGACTGGGTACGAATCTGCTCCTGGGTGATTTTGTTTTGCCAGAGAGTTTGAAAACTTCTGCTGACTTGGATGTTCTTAACTTAATTCACCTGCTTGTTCTTTTTCAGAACTATGATCTTCAGAGACATTGACCGACAGATTCATCCTCAAAGAGTGATAAACAAGGTTGTTTTTGACCTGGATCGTTTATTGAAACAGGAACCTGATGTGGGCGACAACACTTTGTTAGTTGTGGCGAAAGAACAACTGAAGTTAGGACATGCACGAAAAGCGAGCAACTCCAGGTACATACGACAAATCCACTTCATGAATAGTGAAGGTTATTCATTGACTGATGCGTCTGTTTTCCTGTCGTAGTATGCCGGAAGCTGAGGGATCTACTCCTGAAGAGACAGCCAGACCACTGAAGTTTGAATCACGCTTTGAAAGTGGCAATCTCCGCAAGGCTATGCAGGTGCAAAATTGAGATACAATTCTAGTTTCACTTTTCCATGTTTTCAGATGGTGGGGACTGATCACGGTTGTTGTCCGAACAAGAAGGAAAGACAAAAGAGAAATAGTGAGGTCACAGGTTCTATTATTACCGTCCGCTTTTCAACAAAGGAGCTGGCGCTTCCCCGATCTCCCCGCCGCTCCCCCTCCCCCCCCAAAAAAAATGAGGAACAAGCAGTCTAAGACATTTTTGTGACATGTTTTCTTTAGGTGCGGGATTATGAGTATGACTTGGTTCTGAATCCTGACATCAATTGTAAGCACCATCACCAGTGGTTTTACTTTGAGGTATGTAAACGTTTTTCACCTTTTATCCAGTTATAGATTAAAAGAAACGGGCACTTGAGGATTGTTGGAGTTTGGGAACACAGCAATTTTAACTTTGTGCGTGTTTTGTTTTGTTTCAGGTTAGCAATATGGATGCTGAAATTCCTTATAAATTCAACATTGTCAATTGTGAGAAGATTAACAGTCAATTCAATTTTGGTAAGTTGGGTACTGACCAACTGTCTGACCGCCTGCCTGACTGTCTGACCAGCTGACTGTCTGACCGCCTGCCTGACTGTCTGACCAACTGCCTGACTGTCTGACCGCCTGCCTGACGGTCTGACCGCCTGCCTGACTGTCTGACCAACTGCCTGACTGATTGGCTGACTGACTAACTGACTTGCCTACTCGTTGATTGCTGACCTAAGGTTAAATAGAAAATGAAATAAGGTGTCAAAACCTTATTGAATTACTGAAACTAGACGTCAGCCTTCTTTTGCCAAGTTAAATCATTTATTCATTACATCAATCCTTGGGTCATGAGATGAAGGATTCTAACAAACACACATAATGAATTTTTTACTTGGAGCTGATAATAAATGACCATTACGCTTTCCTTTCATTTTTACCCAGGAATGCAGCCAGTCATGTATTCCACAATAGAAGCTCAAGAAGGGCGAGCTGGCTGGATCAGAGCAGGGACGAATGTTTGTTATTATAGAAATTACTTCACTCGGAGCCGTGAGGCAACAGGAGGACAAGGCAGCAAAACGTACTACACGTCAACATTCACTGTGACATTCCCACACGCTAATGATACATGTTACTTCGCTTATCACTATCCCTACACTTTTACTATGCTTCAGGTAAGATCTTGCTGGCATAATCTTTTGTATTACTTTTTGTCTACTGTATATTAACTAATTTCTCCTTTTCTCCCGCAGAGTCACTTGTTGCGCTTAGAGTCCACTTTAAATACTAGTGACATCTTTTACCGTCGCATGACACTGTGCAGTAGTTTGGCGGGAAATCCTTGTGACGTCATCACCATCACAGCACAACCGCGGCGCAGAGATGCTAAGTCCGTTGAGTTACTTAGTAAGTAAACAGCAGACTAGCTCGTGTTAGAAATGAAGCTAATATTCCCCTTTCGATGCGTGACCGGTTTCTATTTTCTTTATTTTAGGGAATAGGCCATATATATTTCTCACTAGTCGTGTTCATCCTGGTGAAAGCAACTCGAGCTGGGTCATGAAAGGTATCACACGCTCTCTTTTCTTTGCTTTGTACCCGGCTTTAGAGGAATCCTTATTATTATACGCCCTGTCTTCGCTTTACGAGATTAAAACACTCCTGTTCACGAATTACGGATTTGGCAGGCTCACAGATATGTAAGAATAGAAGCCTTGTACTGTATTGGTTACACATTGCATAGCACCAAGTACTCTGTTGTACTATGTAGTTTTATTTCTTTTTTCCTTTACAGGGGTGTTGGATTTTCTTATGAGTAACTTCTACACAGCGCGCCATCTGCGAGAGACTTTCATCTTCAAGATTGTACCCATGCTAAACATAGATGGCGTCATCAATGGCTGGTAAGGCAAAGAATTTACAGCTCTGCTTTTAACCGTTTGGAGCCAGTTCTTTGCCCCCGACATAAAAAAAAATATATTTCTTGGCATTGGAAGAGAAAGGTCGTGTGAGTGATAAAAGAACTAAAGCTTGGGTTAGAAGATTGACCTAAAGGCCTGGACAAAGGGAGGTGCAGTAGTCGTTATATGAACTTGCGTACTGACTCGTGTTGTTTGGCCAAACGGCAAACGGACTCGTGTTAAAGTTGCCAAAAAAATTTCGGTGTCCTTGCAATGACCTGCGATCAACTTGTATTCGCCATTTTCACATCCCCCTTATAACAACCCACCGATTAATTTTTGCGCGCGCTCATTGGACAAAACGCATCAATATAACCCTGTATGCTCGCCATGGCATCTTGTCATGGGCAAAAACTATAGATGCCCGGCACCCCGGATGTAGTTTATGTTGCGTTGCGAATTATTATATTCTAAACCAACTAGAAGATGGGTTTCCAAATGTCCTATATAAGAAAATAATGCCCTTTTGAGGTCTAGAAAGCAGCTTAATGCCCCTCGCCTAACGGCTCGGGCATCCCCTAGCAGCATTTCTGGACCTCAAGCGGGCATTATTTTCTTATAGAACCTGGATACCCATCTTCTAGTAGGTAAGTACACCCCGTCTGATGTGATATCTGTCGCGCGAATTTATGGAGGAGTGCAAAACAAACAAACAAACAAATCACGTTAATTAAACGGAGGGTTATAAAATAAAGAAACCCCTTTTTGGCTTACTGGTATATTGGGGAATAATTCCCTCGGCTGAAAGATTGTCCTCAAAATTTCACAGTTGCCCTCGAAGCTTTGCTTCTCTGCCAACTGTTCATCTTTCGGAACTTTCAGCCTCGGGCATTATCCTCCAATATACCACCCTCTTGAAGGGGTTTATGTACTAAATACACCTTGTTTGCCCCCCCCCCCCCCCCCCAATATATAACCTTTGTTTCCCATTTCCTCTTGGGTATTACAGCCGTCCCAAGAGAAATTGAAGACAATAGTTGTGCAAAATTTTGGGGGGCAAACATGGTGTGTTATGGGAAATGTGGAAATCGCGAATTGGGTGGCCAAACGGTGAATAGCTTGCGTGGAAATTTGATCTCAACCAAAGTAAACGAAAGTCAACGCAAGCGCACACAAGTCTTGTCAAACGTAAACGCAAGTAGACGCAAGTTGAAAAATTGCGTCGACTACGTTCCCGAATCGTTTCTAATTGATTTGTTTCACCTTTGTTGCAGTCACCGATGCTCTCTGTCGGGTGATGATTTAAACAGGCGCTGGATCTGTCCCAGCATGCTACTCCACCCCACTATATATCACGTGAAGGGATTGCTGTTGTATCTACAGTCCATCGAAAAGACGCCCTTGGTGAGTAAACACTCCCTTGTGATGCTAGTCCCCTCAAGAATGTCAACAAAGGCAGTGTTTACATTTGGTCATCTTTTGTGTGTGCTTTGTTCAAAACATGTTAAACTAATCCGGATTAGGTTAAATTTTGACTGAAGTTTAATAACGTTAAATACGGTTTTCCGTTAATATTTTCTGCCCTCAAGTTTTGACATCGACTAATCTCGAATTCTACACGCTTTCGCTCGCTTTCGGTCCATTTGCCGTAACCAGATTCGGCCAAAAATCCAGCGACAATCAGGTCAGCGAGGCTGCTGATTGGCTTACTTCGAAATAGGCAGAGTAACGAAAATAGAATATTTGTAGCACTGAATTGTGAAAAGCGGAATCCATTTAATCTTCCCAACGTTGTTCATTATAACTGCAGGTTTATTGCGACTTTCATGGGCACTCGCGTAAGAAGAACGTGTTCATGTATGGCTGCAGTACCGCTGCTACGATTGCTGCGAGTTCGTCCAGTTCTGGTGAAGCGGACAGCGGTGAACTGGTTGATTCAGTGAGAGAGCGAGTGGCTGAGCTGTCTGGCTCGGACTCCGCCAGCAGCATGGACCCGAGTGACATGGATGAAGATCCCGGATATAGGGTGCGTGAGCTGTGTAGGCTGGAGAGATGTTTCACATTCTGCAGCAGGCGCTGCATTGCTACGTTTGTTAATCATCCGTTCAAGAAGAACTAAATGCTGTGAAACGCTCTATCCATTTACTTAAAAGTATAAAATCGAAATCTACAAACACAGTCTGTTGGTCCTGATGATCGCTTAGTGCGTGAAACTCGAGTTAAAATTACTTTCTGTCTTTACATTTGCCTTCAAATTTTCACATATTTTTACTATAATTACCAAAGAAGCGTTTTAACTGTTTTAGGGCAATTTATTACCTGAGATGATGTTGCAAACGTTTTTGCGTGCAAGACAAAGGTAGCCCGGCTGCGTCGCAGACGTAATCAAAGGTTGTTTAGGTAGATTTTATCACCCAAATTTTGTTCCAGGCGAGTTTATCCCTAATCCAGTGCTTTAGTTTTGTGTTTGGTAGTCATACGTCCTCTTATTCTCACAGACATTGCCACGAGTCCTTCACAATATCGCACCAGCCTTCTCTCTGGGCAGCTGTAGTTTTATTGTGGAGCAGTCAAAGGAATCCACGGCCAGGGTTGTGGTGTGGCGAGAGATTGGTGTGGTTAGAAGCTACACAATGGAGAATACATACAGTGGCTGCGATCAGGGACCGTACAAGGTTAGTGCCTACAAAACTAGTAATTACTGTGTGCAAGAAAGTGCCGATAGGCTCCTCCAAAACGTAGCAGAAAGGAAAAATTATTAACTGATGTCTGATAGCTTTAATTGTCTCAAAAGGTCCCATGTAGGGTTATTACAAGTTTGCAATCTTGTTTTTAATTATAGACATTTTATTGATCTGTGACAAGTGCCCTCAGCTCAGGCTTGAAGAAAAAAACTGTGACAAAATCGCGAAATTTAGTGCACTTTTGCTCTGATTTTTCTAGCCTGCGTGCAGCCGTCTCCTATTTCATAAAGCGGAAAAGTTTCCGCTTTAGGAAGTAGGAGACGGCTGCACGCAGGCAATAATTTTTCTTGCAAATGCGAAAATTATTTGGCTCCCGAATTTTCGCGAAATAAAGAACGCGCGAAAATTATAAAGACGTACCAAGGATAAAATTGCATCACTTGTATACAGTAGATTGCCAATTAAAAGAGCTCTATTTCTTGAAATCAAAAGTCATTTTCCTCGGATTTCCTCCACTTACTTACTCTGTAGTCAAACACTGTAATTTTTACTCCGCGATATTTCAAACTAATTTTCGCTTCTCCTGGAGGTTGGACAAATCGTGATTGCGCTGTAACCGTTGTTTTATTGTCATTATGCACAGGGTTATCACGTAGGAACAAGGGAACTGGAGGAAATGGGTCGATTCTTCTGTGCCGGGCTTCTCCGAGTCGGTCGCTCGTACTTCTACCGAAACAATCAAGCTCAACAGGTGTCCGACAGTGCTAATGATATACACAATACTGACAGTTCATGGTAAGTAGTTATACAGTTGTCAAGAGGTGGCCTTAATTCTGTTCTACTCCAAATGCTCTCAAGGATTGTTCTATGATCCCAAAGTCTCCCCTCCCTCCTTGTCACAAGTATTATTATTATTATTTTGTTTCTGAGATGTTGGTTACAAGTGGTGCAAATCCGGAACATCAATTATAGGCACGCAATGATGACAGAGAGATATAGCTATAGTTTTTTGTATGCAAAGGTCAAATTATTTACTGTTGTTTTTCATCATCCATGCAATCAGCAAGTTGAGTATTTTTCTCTTTCAGGATAAGGACAAGTGAATTGTTTGTTCCTTGTGAGCTTGTCAGTAGTGGAGTTGTTATTTAGATGATGAACTGATCAATGAAGAATGGCAATTGAGAGCATAAGTGGTTTGTTCCTCAACGAAACGAGGTTTTTTGTTCCACGAATGATTTTATGAAGGAGAAATAAACCTGTAAGCTGGCGGTTTTGTACCGCACAGCTAATATACAAATTAATATATTTCTGCGTAGCTTTCCTTTGGTTGAAGCAAGTACTTGAAGTAATTACCCCTCACAGTACGCGAAGACGAGAAACATGGTCAAAAGCAGCTTAGTAACGTAGTCTATCCATCCCCCAAATCCATGACGTCACAAGATGGCGTGACTCTAAAACGACTCGATCGCGCTTGCACAACGTGTTTAGTTACACATGATTAAACTATTTTGGGTGTATGAATTGCTGACGGAGGTTTATTGGCACAACTCTGTGTAACACTTACCTTCTCAGTTTTCTGTCCAATTACTGAATCTTTATCATGAGTTGTTTAGGTCGTTCTGTTGGACAGAAACTAGTTTTGAAATGTAATTCGAAAAAAACTGGACTGAAATGACAGAGTTCGGAGGGTCAAAATTTAATGTAAATTGCTGGGGTTTCTAATTTCTTTGCAGGAAGTCAGTAGGGTTTTTCAGATGGGCATTTTTAGTTTTTTCTTATAAAAGAAAGTATGTAGTGAAGACGAAAACAGCTGGGCAAAGTCATGGCTAAGTCTCGTTCACAGCCGGTCAATTTGCCCGGTGTTCGGTCCTTAATGAATCCCCTGAGTAAATGATTGTAATATGATTCCTAACGGGTTCGATCAGGCCGATGAAGTATAACTCATTCCCACAGATTAAACTGCACAAGACCAGCCACAAGGCAATACAAATGTTCAAGACAAATTTTATGTAATACAGATAAAGATATTCCATTGTGGGTTTAACCAATCTTAAATGATCGCTTAAGTAGTAGAATCGGGCTTTTGTTCGTTTTCAAGGAGCAGAGGAGGACATATCTCCTTTTTACATTGTCAAAAAGACGGTGGATGGGTAATGACCCCCCCCCCCGGGGGATTACCCAGGCCAATAACTGGTCGAGGGCAATAACATTCAAGTTTCTTTTTTACTAAGGATTATTTGTAATAAATACGTTACGTATAGTTGGGTTAGTGGCTTATTTTGATGCTTATCTTTATATCATGCAAGGCCCGGGTCAAACGCCGTTCTTATTTGTTTAGTGTAGCAGTTCGGTACAACTGAATATAAAGTTCGACGTTTGACTCAAACAGGCGTTCTTTTAATTATTTGAGTCGACCCAAACTGTCATTAGGTTCGGCTCATGTGAAGAACAGCGTTTGAGCCCGGCCTAAAAGTACATTACGCATTGTGTTTCTGACAACAGTATAATCATTTTAATAAATGTTATTTGTACATTTTCCGAAGAAAAATTATTGTTATATTAATGGTTGTAATAATGTTGATGATTATTTATGAAAAATAAGCGCTTTTAATTTTAACTAAACAATGTCTTTAATTCTAATTAAATGAGTCCTCTTTTCAAGAGAACACGATTCCAATCCCGATCTCCACAATGCGTTCATCTGATTGGTTCGTGTAAGTTAGGATGTGTTTAATTTAACCATTGTTGAAAATTTTTTTTATTTTATTTTGTGTTGTACTCTTCAACTCTGTTACTGGGTAAATATTTGAGACTAATGTTATTTCCTCATGTGGAAAAAACTGTATCAAGATATAACGCAATGTGAACACTCGACCAAGTCTGAGGTACAGTACAATGAAATATTTTTGTAAAGCAACACGGGAGATCTTTCCTTGCAACACCAGAAAAGCTCACGTGAGTAGACGTCACTGCTGAATTTGTACCAAGTTGTAAATGAAGAGGAAAATGGAAACACAGTATACCCTTGAAGTAAAAAATACAATTCAAATCTATTTTTCTTCGGAGGCTTGTAATAAATTCTACTGGTAGCAGTTGCTATTGTTTTAGGGGCTAGGGGCATTGTTCCTGTTGTTTGTTCTATTGTTTTCACACAGGGCATCGAGCCATTCATGCGAGACCTTACGAGAGCTGCTCCATCGCCCTTTTCTGTTGTCTTGTTTGACAAGTCACTTAACAAATGTGTTGACATACTTTGTTAGATGCAATTGAATGTAGCCCGTATTGCTTTACCTGTAAGCCCACACATCACACTCGATGTAAGTCATCATACATTACAGTTCAAGATTTGTAGAATCCGGGTATGGCAGCAAATCGTCACGTGTTCCATAAGGACTCGTCATCTAAAAGTTGTTCGAAACTGACCCGGCTCGTTAACAGGTCTCTATCTTTAGCAGTCAATTGTGCATGCTTTGGAATATCTTTTGAGTTGGCCCTTGGCTTGCGTCTCACAATTACTGACGATGTCGAGGCAGGTATTTTCCGACTTTTGGTAGAATACAAGAATCCTTTTGGCGTTGGTCGAAAGTGTCTGGCCAGTTGGTGAGCGGGCCTACCTTCGCTTGAAACAGTTTTACTACCGGCAGCTGTTCCTCGATCTGCAGTATCTGTAGAGACGAACGCCAAAAATAGAAAATATTTTATCGTGTGATTGTTTCCAAAAAAATAACAAGATCGTTTAGGGCTTGCGACTAACCTTAGCCAATTGGCCACAGACCAAAAATAAAAAAAACTTGTAGGTTCTATCTATATTTTTATCAAGTAGACCCATTTTGCTTGTCCCCAGGCTCTGCACGTTCATGTACTCACCATCTAGTGCCAGGTCTAACAGAGACAGGGACGCCTTGGACTTTTTCTTATGACCTTTTGGCTTTGGTCGCTCTGGATCATTCAACCCGAACCCTGTTAAATATGAACAAAACGTCTGTCTTAGACTGGGACACCTAGTTCAATCGTAACTGGTTTAAAGTGTTCCAATTCAACACTTCGGTCACTTTTATACGGTGTATGGTCGAAACTGTTAACGTTCGGTCGTGTTCTATTTGAATCAACTAGGCTTCTGAGTTATACTAGACCATAGGTTTAAGGGGTTCAGTAGCGGGTGGTGGTGGTGGGGGGGGGGGGGGCGTGTTTTCTAATAACACTTCATCAAAATAAATACAATACTCTTGCAACTGCATGCTCATAGTTTGTCCAAGCTAAATCAAGTCAAGAAATTTAGTATCGTATAAAATGCACTACTGTATTAAGGCGGGATTCTACTTAAAAGCCGTTTTTCCATCATTTAAAGTGGGTTTAATGCAAATATCTCGTTTGCATTTCAAGGAATGCCTAAATTCTTCACTCATCTCAGCAATGAATGTTTTGTGGTGGTTTGTAAATTTTTGGATGATTTTTTGGGTATATTTGGGAGGGGGGGGGGGGGGGGTTCTTAAAGGAGTAGGAAAATTTGGAGAAATATGAAATAGTGAAGATTTAATGGTGTTTAAAAATTAGAATTTGAAGTAGAATATGCACACCCAAACAGCCCCCCTACCAAGCTGGTAGCTCCTGCAGGGTTCGTACTCTTTTGAAATTCCATGACCTTTTCCATGACTTGTCAAAGTTTTCCATGACCTAAATTTGAGCATTTTCTTGGAAATCATCTTTCATTTTGGGTGCGTTTTTACTATTTTCTTCATGAGAAAACCGAATTGATTTTGTACCTTTTTAATAAACATAATTTTCCATGACTTTCCATGACCCATACTCAAATTCCATGACTTTCCAGGCCTGGAAAATGAAATTCTAAAATTCCATGACTTTCAAGGTTTTCCATGACCTGTACGAACCCTGTCCTGGGTGGGGGTCAACTGTCTGTGGGTGTTTCAAAACTAATTTTCTTCCCTTTATACAATCTCTAAACCTCTCTAAATTTCATTGAATCCCCCCTTAACGTTGACTTTTACTGCCATGAACACCAGAAATATTTATGGCTGCTACTGTGTTGCAAGTAAAAAGGCAGTTAGGTGTGAGAAAACTAAACCGCAAACACCAATGGTAATTAGTTGTGGTTTTGGTCACTACACAATCAATATTCCTGAATTATTTAAGGTGTGTACACTATGGGACGGACCATTTTATTCTTGAGAGAAAGAGAGAGCGGGGGCGGGGGGGGGGGGGGGGGTTGGGCAATGACCCAAAAAAATTCCTGCACAAGAAAAAGCGCCAAAAAATATCGTGCAAAGTGAGTCGGCGAAAAAAATCTTGCAAGCACTTCGTAGTATGCAGGTCCTGTGATGATCACCTGAAGGTGAAAAAACAAATCTTGCCCAGAAAAATTGCCTAACTCCCCCAACCCCCGCCCTCCTCAAGAATAAAATGGACCGGCCTAGATATAACAGAGTACTACTCGAAAAATTAATAATATAATATTCAAAAGACACTACACGATCTGTAAAGAGATAAGAGATTACTGCATTGATTTACCTTCCTCGGGCATACGTCGTTCATTCTGTTCTCCACTGCTCTTTGGGATTTCGCTGTACCCGCTGTCCGTAGGCGAATAAACGTTTTCAAGATCGGCCATTGGAGATGCAAGTGTATCGATTGAACTTTCCACGTTGCTGAACTCGCACTTTCTTTTTTTCCCCTTCGATTTCTTTTCGTTCTCTTTCGGCATTTTAACACGATTTCCTTCTTGAAGTTTGCCACTGACATTCTTCACTCTATCCACTTGGCCACTTGTTTTTCTGTAGTCTGTTTTCTGCCGGTCATCTTCCTTTCGCTCATCATCTTCTTTACGCGCTTGTTTCTTACACTTTTTCTCGGAAATGGGCTCTTGACTTTCTGTATTTTTCAACGAATCCCACTTCAGTCCTTCATCAGCTGTTCTTTTTGATGCTTTGTTTTTATTTTTATTATTAACGGTGTCTTGCGTGACAGACTCAACCTCCAAGTGATTATCTTGTTTTGCCTGGTTTGGCGAGTGCTTTCTACAGCCAATCTCGTAAGACGAATCAACCTTTTCAACGCTCACATATAACGGGGGTGTTTCAACAGCGGTACTTAACTCACTTCTTTTTCTTTTATCTTTCTTTTTCTTCTTTTTACTTTGATTCATCTGACTTTCTTTTTGAAGACCACTCTTATCATTCACTCTCTCAACTTGAACACTTGTTTCTCTGTCATTTAACTTCTGCCTGTCGTCTTCGCTTTGCTTATCTTCACAATGATCTCTTGTTCTCCTTTTTTCATTCCTTTGGGTTTTACTCTGTCTTCCTCCTTGAAGACGACCACTAATATCATTCACTCCCTCTACGTGATCAATTGTTTCTCTGTCATTTAACTTCTGCCTGTCATCTTCGCTTTGCTTATCTCCACAATGATCTATTGTTCTCCTTTTTTCATTCCTTTGGGTTTTACTCTGCCTTCCTCCTTGAAGACGACCACTAATATCATTCACTCTCTCCACTTGATCAATTGTTTCTCTGTCATTCAACTTCTGTCTGTCCTCTTCGCTTTGCTCACCTTCATAGTGATCACTTTTTCTCCTTTTTCCTTTCTTTTTCTTTTTATTATTCTGATTTTCTTGTTTCAGAAGGCTACCAAGTTCCACACTTTCTTCCAGTGTTTCATTTGATGTTGTCCTACCACTAACATTTCCTCGATTAACGTTTTTAACCAACGCACCTATAATTCTTTCGCGTTTCCTTTTTTGTCCATATTTCTTTTCAGTGTGGTCCGGAGTGACAGATTGAAGTTGCACACTTTCTTCCACTGACGTTGTTGCCCTATCACTAACTCTCTCTCGATTAACATTTTCCACCAATCTACCTTCATTCACCTCTAGTCTCTTTACCCTTTGCTCATGTCTCTTTTTAGAGGCTTCCTGTGAGGCATCTTCAAGTTCCACATTTTTTTTCAGTGTTTCCTTTGACGATGTTGTTCTATCACTAACTCTCTCTCGATTAACATTTTCCACCAATCTACCTTCATTCACCTCTAGTCTCTTTACCCTTTGCTCATGTCCCTTTTTAGAGGCTTCCTGTGAGGCATCTTCAAGTTCCACATTTTTTTTCAGTGTTTCCTTTGACGATGTTGTTCTATCACTGACGCTCTCTCGATTAACATTTTCCACCAATTTACCTTCATTCACCTCTAGTCTCCCCTCCCTTTGCTCAAGTCTCTTTTCAGAGGGTTCCTGTAAGGCATCTTCAAGTTCCACATTTTTTTTCAGTGTTTCCTTTAACGATGTTGTTCTATCACTGACGCTCTCTCGGTTAACATTTTCCACCAGTTTACCTTCATTCACCTCTACTCTTTCCTCCCTTTGCTCAAGTCTCTTTTCAGAGGCTTCCTGTGAGGCATCTTCAAGTTGCACATTTTTGTCCAGTGTTTTCTTTGACGATGTTGTTCTATCACTGACGCTCTCTCGATTAACATTTTCCACCAATTTAACTTCATTCACCTCTAGTCTCTTTACCCTTTGCTCATGTCTCTTTTTAGAGGCTTCTTGTGAGGCATGTTCCACATTTTTTTCCAGGGGTTCCTTTGACGATATTGTTCTATCACTAACACTCTCTCGATTAACATTTTCCACCAATTTACCTTCATTCACCTCTAGTCTCCTCACCCTTTGCTTAAGTCTCTTTTCAGAGGCTTCCTGTGAGGTATCTTCAAGTTGCACATTTTTTTCCAGTGTTTCCTTTGACGACGTTGTTTTATCACTAACACTCTCTCGATTAACATTTTCCACCAAAGCATCTTCATTCCTTTTAATTTTCCTTCCTTTTTCTTCATATCTCTTTTCCACATTATCTTCCATTGTGTCATTTGACGTTGCTGTGCTCTCGCCTATACCCTTTTCGTTAACGTTTTCCACCAATGTAGCTTCAATCTCATCTAGTCTCCTCTCCCTTTGTTCAAGGCCCTTTTTAGTAGCTTTCTGTAAGGCATGTTCCACATTTTTACCCAGTGTTTTCCTTGACGTTGTTGTTCCCTCGCGATTTTCCACCAAAGCATCTTCAGCCTTTTCAATTTTCCAGCTTTTTTGTTCAAATCTCTTTTCCATATTTTTTGTTTTCTTTAAAGTTACTATTCTGTGGCCTATACTCATTTCGTTTACATTTTCCACCATTGTACCTTCATTCACTTCCAGTCTCCTCTTCTTCTGTTGAAGTCTTTTTTCAGTGGCTTCCTGTGAAGCAGATACAAGTTCCACATTTCCTTCCTCTCTTTCGTTTGACATTGTCGCCCTACCACTGACACCATCTTGATTATCATTTTCCA
>OX393563.1:18563341-18573341 GCA_947652115.1 Blastomussa wellsi | reverse complement strand
ACATTCCACCAGGGAGACGGGAGGGCCAAATAACCCACCAGGTCGGGTTTCACCAGGTCTGTTACACAGAGGTGTGAATAAAGGCTCGTGTGTATACTGAAAAATCAAGTCACTCGTGGGATATATTGCACGGTATGCTACAACAGGCGGCCCATACGTTGTATGTGATTTATGTAACATTATGCAAGAGAATACATAAGAAAAGTTCGAAAATTGCCCTAAATTCTACATGTGGAAAAGAATGCAAATAAAAATGACTTACCTTGCGTTTTCCTTACGTTATTTTGATGTCTCTGTGGTCCTGGAGTCGATTTAAAGACATTTAGGCGAGTTTACCTTCTGAGGTTTTGCCTACGAGTAAAGCGAAGCGAAAGGCTGGCAACGGTCCACACTCAAAGCTTCATAAATCCCACAAAAATGGCCTAATCTCGCCAAAACTGCCTCACGGAAGCCGTCGATAATTTTTCTTCCTATAGGCGTTGCCTTGGGTTTCAAGGTTTATCCTAACCTTTCGAAAAACACTACTTTTCATACTCAAGATTTCAAATTCTGCTTTCGTTTGAACCGCATTCAGCTGTCTTGGCCGCCAAATTCAAACTGCCAGCTTAGCGACCGCGCCATTGTGACAAAATCGCTCTCAACACTTTTATCATGAAAATTATACCGTGTTACGGCCTCTGGGGAAGTTTCGCCGCAAACGGCGGAAAATTATTATGCATTCTTTTCCACATGTAGAATTTAGGGCAATTTTCGAACTTTTCTAATATCTTCTCTTACATAATATCACCAAAAATCACATACAACGTATGGGCCGCCTGTGGTATTCTCCACCCTGAAATTCCAACAACGCAGGTACCCAAACAAACGCAGGTGCCAAAACTTGGCACTGCATCCCAAATCTTGCCTGGACATTTCAAACGTGAAGAGCGTGCTGGATGTCTGAAGGAGGGGCGGGAAATATTACACGACACTTCTAAAATAAGTGGCGCCACTCAAACATCGTGAACAAACCATTCTGCGAAACGGCAGGGCAGAATCATGTGAAATTACTTTCCGTTTAAATTCACTCTTCCAATTGTGACGTCGACTAATCTTAGTTCTAAAAATAAAATCACTCGAAAAATTGAACTGCCGATCAACTTTCTGGGATTAGTGTTAATCAGTTTTCAAAAACCCGAAGAGGAGAATTACATGTAGTTGACTTGCACACTTCCTAGGCTGCTTACTTACCATTAGACAGAACTGTCATGCCAGACTGATCCATTCACAAAGAGAATATGACAAGACCTTACACTTTTAATAGATAACTGTGATAAATGAAAATTATGCTGCTAAGGCGTTTTTAGTTCACACTTGAGATATTTTATACTTTTTTAATTTTCATACAAAGTTTACATATTATTCTATTCGTTAAAATTGTAATTAAGTTTGCTGTTACATAGCTAGATATATTTAAAATAATTTCAGTATCTATTTGTAATAATTCAATATTATAAATAATTCTTATGTAAAACTGTTAAGGTATATTTTTTATATACTAATAGTGTCCGCAATTAGTTTGTATAAAGCTAAATACTCTGACACTTTAATAAAGCCTTCATCATCATCATCATTCAGCTATTCGACCAGATCAGTTAATTCCTAAATTGCTTTCACTCTTCTTATGAAAAATAAAATAAGTGAAACTTTCAAAAGCAAGGGTTATTCATTATTTTTTAAATGTACATGCACCGGTTTGGTAGGCTAGGTGCTGGCTAATGGTAAGCACAACATGGTAAGTGCTCCAGTTCATTATTAAAAATTACATCATTCAAAATTATGAGAACTAACCTTCTGTCTCGTCTTCTGTTACTGAAGTCGTGTCTTTTTCAACAGCACTGTCTTGTTTAACACATTGTTTGTTGATGCCGTGGACTTGAGATTCAGATGGCTTCTCAGCTGAGTTTGTGATTTCCCTTGGAATATCTTTTGCTTTCTGGGGTACGGCTTCCTTTCCAACTTCCCACTCGCATTGGTTTTGTGTGTCATCCACAGCTTCTTGTTCAGAAACTTTCAGCTCCAAGCCATCCCTTCTTCTGAAATTTACTGACAAGACAGATTCACCATCCTCTTCATGGCCACATTCTACAGCCACAGTGCTGGTGTTTTTGTCATCAACTTCACAATCTTCACCCGTTATGGCTGTTTTTTCTTTGAGAAATTGTTTTGATAGTCTATGTCTTTGTACACCATCACTACTTTCCACATTTTCTTCATCATTAGCATTCTTTTCATCCCTAGATCTTTTCCATGCAGTCATTTGTAAATCTCTCTTCGTTTGTCTCTCTGCTCTCCTTGCGGTTCTGTTGTCAATTCGGCCTGTAGGGCACATGTGTTTCTTGGCTGGACTCTTTCGCCAAGACCTCCGCACAACTTTTACATTTCTTCCATGTTTAATGCAAAGAGGCAACCTTTTAATTCTAACCTGACAACGTTTAGGTGAAGATAACGAAGTGCCCTTGTTTCTCCAACGATTTTCTCTGTTGCAATCCGGGGAAGGCAGGGTGTTTGGTATGACGGAACCTTTATCAGGGTCAATGTTGTAGGTCCTGAGAAGATCATTCTGTGACTCCGTATCGACAGATCCGTCTGCTCTTCTCATGGAGTTACTTAATAACACAAAAACGTGTACATCGGTCATAGTACTGACATCCTTTTGTGTGCATTGTGTTTTCTTAGCAGCCACACTAACTTCACTATTCTCAACTTCTTCGTCATGAGAAAAGAAATCATCGTGTTGATCAACATGCTCCCCCTCATCATCATCCATTTCCACCCCTGAGGCTCTGTCACTTTCCACTTGCTTCTTCCGAACTGCAAAATATAACAGAAACACTTACATTCAACAAGGAAATATCATTTACTTGAAAGGCAAGACGTACAATACTGGAGAAACCCTTATGACATCATCAGTTACCTAAGTCGCCTAATACAAAAACTGAACTACCTTGCAGTATGAGACGTTTTGCGACAAGTTTAATTTTTGCAATTTTGCAAACATTTCATATCCCAACTCATTTAATTTTGCGATTTTAATAATGTTACAAGTTTGATCATCAGTTCCTTGACAGTGCTTTTTTTTCTTGAAGTCAGGTAAAAATGTAATAAATATCAAAAAAATAAAAAAAAAACATTAACCATTAGATATCTTTGTAACTGTTTCCAATCAACATATTTCCAAGAGTATTCACTTAAAGCAGGGATATTTAGAGACACAGTTAAAGATATCAATGGGAATGGAATCTTTTAACAAACTCTTTTAAAACTTCTAACAAATGTTTTATTGATAATAAAATAATCCTTTCTTTTACAATGGACTTCATGACAGTCACTTATTTTCACCTCATCGTCATGGTCGGGACACTTATTTTTCACTGCACATAAATTTTGCGACACTTTTTACATCGCAATAATTGCACGATTAAAGTGTTGAAAAAATTTTGTGCAATATAATATTAGGTACCATATATCAAATTACTGGTGTCCTTAAGTTTGTAAACAGTAATTATCAATTTCAGACACAATGGCCGCGGCCGCAGCTGCACTACGAGAGTTAACCGGGTTATTTCTAATTAATCAATTAAAATTAACCGGGTTACCGAAAAATCCTGATGTGGCCGCTTATTTCGACTGTTCATTGAACTTTAACTGGGTTAACGATTGCCATGGAAATTAATTGCAGAACAATATATTTTTTAACCGAGTAAGGCTTATTTTAAACTACTTTTCTGCGTGGTTTAACCTGGGCTTGTGGTTCCTTATCAGTGCCGTGCATTGGCTTTTTCGCAGAATCTGTCGCTCATCACAGTCGTGGCACAAACAAGTGGAGAAAGTATACGGCGAAGCGCTTATGAGGACTCCATGTTCATTCAGAAGTGCTCTTTATAAAAGCCATGCATGGTAAGATTCCTGAAAAAAAAATCGCTTATTTCTCGGATAGATCCCGAAAAGCTTGAGGACGATTCCTTTGACAGCAATGAGAACACTGACATGCCATGTTCTTATCTTATCTTAACTGCCTTGGAAATCATTTCCCTTGTGCACATTAGAAAGAATAGAGACTTCCTAAGCCGTGAGTGTAGAGAAAGGGGACGAAAAAAGAGAAAAACAATCGAGAAAATTATAACGTGGTCCTCGAAGTATATCACTTTGCTGTTTTATCTCATGACGTCAATTGACTTCATCCACTTCGTAGCCAGTTTCAGTGCGGGTGCTCATAAAATTTAACCCGGTTATTTCACCATAACCAACGTTTAACCAAGTTAAGTTACCTTATTTGAAAATTTTAACCAGGTTTCTGAAAAATACACCCAGTTAACTCTCTAAGTGCGGCCGCAGCCAATGTTTGCAAACAAAATGCCACATGCTTCATGTTGACAAAGAAATAAGCCAACACATGTTATTTATGTATACACTGGGCATAGCTTGCAAGACTATTAGCCCAACATAGTTGGTACTTACAGTGTATAACAACATGTCCAGACAGAAATAACATCACAGCATTTCAATTTATATCTCCCAGTGAAATGAACATGTAAACTAATTTTTCACTAACAACCCAGACATGTCATTCCGTACCTAGCCCCAACCTTAGCTGTAATATTATAGTCTCCTTCTCACTGGCGTCTCTTGATTGCTTACAAGACCATCATTCTCACCTTCTTCAGACTCACTGTGCACATCCATGGTACCTTCATCACTGCGAGTGTCTTGAACATCTATGTTTGATGGCACAACTTTACAACAAAGCCACTCAGCAACTTTAGATGCTGATTTCTCAATTGCTGCTTTCCTCTTTGGACGGCAATGTTCTTGCATAGTGAACAAATTCTTGTACTTTGATGTAGACAAAATAACCTCACTAGAGTTACAATTCACATGATCTACTGTCTCTTTTGCTTCTTCCAGACTGTGCTTAGCCAATGTATTACCAGCTGATGGTTTGTTTTTTACAGCTTCCGATTTTTTCACTTGCTGCGACCTCTTTTCCAGGTCTACTGATTGGCATAAATCATCTTGAACACCACAAACCCCACTCTGTGTATCCTTTCCCAGCGAATTTTCATCACCTTGCATGTCAGGTACAAAGCGTGTCAGAAAAGTGTTTTTCTGGTTGCTCCTGGTATTCTGTTGCTTATCTGGCTTTCCTTGCTTTGCATCTTTGTTAGCCTTGGTAGATCTTGGTTTGCCTGCTTGTCTCAATTTCTTGACACTTTTTGCCTGCTTTCCACCTGTAGCATCAATGGTACAAAGTACAATCAAAAGCATCATCCAGCTTTTTTTCAGCTAATCTTCAAAACTCAAACTTTTTTTCAGAAAAACGGCAGAGAACAAATACACTGTAGTTCTAACCAAACAACCTGATGTTCTTGTCAGTCAACTCTTTCTATACTCCTGCGTTGTACAGGCAAATGATTACACATGAAACTGGTACTAAGCAACCACAGAATGGTAGCTGAAAGCTTACATTTGGTTGCTCACTTATTTTTTGCTAAGCACTAGCCAGACCCACTGATATTCATCTTGTCAATACTCTCCCAATGATCACTAATGATTATGAAAGTTACATGAGGTAGTCCTCTTCATCCTCTTTGCCTCTCTTCTACTAGTTAACTCTACTGCTGAATTGTGCACTCTTGTTAATGGTTATAGAAGTAAATTACTTTGCAATGTCGTCATTTATTGCTTTGCTCCAAATATGTTTTTTAATAGGTGTTCAAAATTAAGCTGTGTATGGTTGCTGAACATAATTTAAAGTTAAACTCCACTCAACTATTGCTGACCAGCATTTTCTGTTCATTTTTTTTAGTATTATTATTGGAACTCCCCCAGCCTCACTGGGAGTGCTGGGAAATTTATAGCTCCCCTGTTGAGGTCAGGTCAGGTCAGGTCAGGTCATTTTGTTTGTGTTCATGGCACACATAATTTTGCTAGTTTGCTGTTCCCCTACCCGGCCTTCCTATTGGTAAACAGTAAGGTTTCCTCCAATTAGCAGTACGACAGTGCCTGAGTGATGGCATGTACAGGGTTGTCATGCACTCAGAGGCAGTCCTAGGCTCCATAAATCTATCAGGCATCTCCCCAACAGCCATCTGTTGTTGTGTAATACTTACCGGTATGTCTTATCTCCAAAATATTAATTTTTCTTCTGCTATTTGAATGACATGCCTGTAAAGTAGCTAGACTGCTGTAGAGTCACTAAATGACTGTCCACCAAGCAACTGACATGCAAAAAAGCCCCACATACACTGCATACATTTACATGATTCATACAGACCTGAGACAAATCACATTTTTTTCCACGGATTTGGTTTCCATTAAATTTGACATAATTAAATATGATTTCCAGTCCATAATGCACTATCTCTGCTTGCAATGTTTATAATGGCTCCCAAGGTATGTCAAATAACAGCAAAGAACAATACCGGCAAATGCCACATGAACATAAAACATTGTTCCACGCAATGTTTCAAGCTGAAAATTATGTATAGCTCAGCTTTCAAAGTTTTCTGTGTGCAAGACAACGTTGTGTTCATGAAGTTTTATTTATTCAAGGAGCTTTCAATAAGATTTAAGGATTACTGGTAAAAATTCAAGGACTTTTCAAGGCCTGTGTGAACCATGATATATATATACTTTAAGGTAAGTTGCCAGTGGAAACTATTCCACTTACATTATTGCATTAAAATACATGTATCTCTAATGAATCACAACTTAGTTATAAGAAATCATATATCTAACCTTTTTCAAACTTGATTTTTTTTTGTCCAGTGACACCATGTCTGTTTTTAGGAAGACTTGTCTGTGATCTTGTTTTTAAAGGCTTTGCCTGACTAATATTTTTGTTGTTGACACCTGTATGAAAAGGACCACATTCCATTCCTTATTTTTCCTGTTTTCCTTTATTTTCGCCACACTGACATTTAGTCCTTTAGCTGTCTTGCTTTCAGTTGATTTTTCATAGTCTGAAAATATTTTACTGATATCTGAAGTATTGTGGTGTCCTGCTTTTATGTTGGGTCAGTTGTCTAGTACCAGGTTACATATCAGGACAAGCCAAAGCAATAGGCATGCCTGAATTACTGCCAGTTGCATTTAAGCATAAACATGTGAGAACGAAAAACGCTCTAATTGGTTATCAGACTTTTGTTTGTTTGTAAAATTTCAAAGACAAAAGTTTGAAGGAATGTCAGGCGACATTTTGCACAAGCCGTCACAGACGTGTACTACGGATAAGTCTTTTTTTGACAACAGGTGTTTTAAAAGAGTTGAGACTACATTTGTCAAGTGGGTTAAACTAAACAGTTTACAGATCTTTGGGTCTGCCTACAGGGCTAGTAGCCCTTCAGGCCAGAGCTTTGCATGAAGCCACCAGGAGTCCCCTGGATGGGATGCTAGTCCATCGCAGTCTATGGCAGCCTCTTTCCCAAGAACACAACATAGTGCCCCAGGAGAAGTTCAAACTCCAGCACACTATTAGTTAACCATTAGGTCATTGTGCCTCTCACAACAGATCTTTACTGACAAAAAATTAATTAATACAAAGCCGAGACAGTTGCACCACACGTTTATGGATCAGTGATCACAAAATTAAAAAAAGAAAATTAAAGTTTAAAGTGCACCAGTTAAAGGTACTGAAAAGAGTGGTGGCCACGGAAAGAAATTTATTTATTTCAAGATGGTGCACTTTCACTCGTGCATATGTCACCTGACTCTGCATCAAACTTTGTAATTTGACAAACAAACATTTTGATATATCAAAATTAAAACATGGGGCCAAGGCTTAATGTTTACACTTCTGTATGAAATGAAATGTTGTTTTCAAAATAAATAGCGGCTTCCCGAACGAAGACATCAAAGAACACAACAAACAGTTCAGTCCAAACTATGATTTACATGCAAACAGATAGCAGGATGTATAGTATTTATTAATGCAAATTTACTTCATCCATGTACTAAACAGTAGTTGTGCTAACTGTATTACCTGATGAATAACAAATAATTTGGCTCTGATTTTGAAGAACCCTCCCAACTTGATATCTGTCTGGCAGACGTGATCCATTTTTGTAATGTACGCTCAAAACTTGGTCTCCCCTGGAAAAACAAGCAAGCCACAAAACAATTGAAATTCTTAAATGGTGACAAGGACTTTTACAGCACGATGCGCCTTAGTGTGGCCAACCAACAAACTTTTTTGACAAGTTAGCCAATCAGAGAGCGCAAATTTGTTTCAGTTGTCCCACCTCCTTGTTAAAAGTGTGACAGGTTTCATGACAACAGCTTTGAACATTGCAAGGAGGCAGGTCAGCTCAGACAAATTTGTACTCTCTCATTGGCTAATTATAACTAGTCAAAAAAGTTTGTTGGGTGGCCACACTAAGGCACGTCGCACTGTAAGCCCTAAAAAGTACTTGAGAGAAACATTTAGTAACAAATGTGACTGCATTGGCTGCTATTTCTGTGCAATATACTCAATATACAGAGAATAGAGAAAAAGACAAAGATCCATTGAAAGATCTTTGGCATAAATTGCAAGGAATGCAGCCCGGAATTTTGAGCCATGATAATTATTCATACTCTAAAGATTCGGGGATCCGTTAAGCAGTATGCTTTGCCTTTAGTCCAAAGATTTTCTTCTTTGTGATAATAATGTACAGACACAAGCTATAAGATTCCACAATCCATTCATTCAACCATCAATCCATTCAATCCATTCATTCACAGATCACTGCTTACTAAATTCCACGATTCACTATTAGGAGAGCTAGAAAGAGCTGTGTCATGTTTCCTGCTGTGCAATGCAAGGACAGAAAAGTGCATTATACAAGGCAGGGCATATCTAATTGATATTTTGGACACTCAATGAAAATCGATCTTAATCGATAATAATCAATACTAATCAACAATACATGTATATCAGAAATCAATAAAAATTGATTGGTTGCTTTCTTGTGATTATCGTTTTTCATCGATTTTTGTAATTAGATAATTAACGAGTTAAAGCTCGTCTCGATTAACTTTCATAAAGTGCACGTAAAAACCATGCATTATGTCGTCATGTGTGCCTCCTAAAGACCACTCCAGTTCTCCAAACGATATTCTTCGAGAACAGGCAACAATTTGTCAATTTATGGAGCTATCTGTTAATGTTTGGAGTAATGACAAAGAAAAGTAGTGACTACATATTGTGCGTTATTTTTTCCTTTGCTAGTTGGCGATAATCGATACTCATGCACAGTACAAGAAGAACCTGACTTTGCATTTGTCAGAATACTCCTGGAATTTTGCCTACAGGTCAATGATCCTAGAGAAAGGAAATTACAAAAGGAGCTATCACAATCAGCTAACATTAGAGAATAACTTGCACAGTTTGTAATCTTCATTGAAGTTGATCCAAAAGTAGTACTAAACTTAAGTTAAGTTTCAATAAAGTGTTCCCCTCTTTTAGTTTTTGATTTTCTTCAACTAGGTAAAAAATTGTGAATATCGATTTCAATCGATTGAACTGGCTAACCAATCAACAAATATCATGTACTATTATTGATAAAATGATTAGCTTTCCACTGATCGATTTCCATAGATTAGATACGCCTCGATATAAGTACTTCACACAGTTTTCTTCACTCTGTTGTAGCTGTAGGTCATCCTTTTTCCTTTAAAAGCCACTGCTTAACTACAGAATACAGGGCCACTTTTCTAGCTATACTAGGTGGCTCGTTGGCACGCAAGAGGATTTCAAGGCATATTATTCTAGTGTCTCATCGGCTCGTCAGTCAATTCCAAGGTATATTATTCTGGTGACTTGTTGATTTGTCAGTCAATTCCAAGGTATATTATTCAGGTGGTTCGTGAACACATCAGTCAATTTCGAGGTATATTATTCAACTTACTCAATGGCTTGTTGGTCAAATCCAAGGCAAGGTATAACTTTATTTATTTACTCGACCTTTAAGCGCTGATC
>OX393563.1:18545841-18558341 GCA_947652115.1 Blastomussa wellsi | reverse complement strand
ATTTTTGTCCAATTTAAATAAATATTACTCGACTTCCTGATGGATTCCGTCATAAATCCTTTTGTTTCCTTTTCTGGCTTTGCCCTCTCCCTTAGCCCTCTGTGAAGTGCTCCAAGTTGTCTGTGGGGAAGCTGGAAGACTTAATGCCCTTGCAAGCGGAAAATTGTGCTCGATGGAGAGAGATTAGTGGATGCTGTTTGATGAAACTCTGAGCTCGGAGGAAGTGACTGATCTTGTCAAGATCATTGAATAAATCAATCTGGTTCTTTCAAGAGAATTGCGTAGTATATCCGATCGGTCGCTTTGAGGGATCCCGATGCCTTTTATGGCGGGTGAATCACGCTATCATACTATCGTTTGGAAGACGATTCTGCAGGGGTACCAACATAGGGGAGATGTTTTGGAATGGGTGTCGAATGGAGTCAATATTCAGACGTTTATGAGATCATTCAAGGGTCTTTTTGAGGGTGTTTGAATTTTGTATATGTTTGCTTTCGATGCGTTAGGTTTGGTAAGGATTGGGTGTGGTTTTTAAGGTTTGGGGTTGTTAAGAGATTGGGTGTAACTATGTTGGGGGTTATTGGATCTGGCTAAGGGAAGTCTGACTTGGTCGGGGCGAGTCCGGGATGTATCCCATATCTTAATGCTAATGAAGTAAACAGAAAAGATAATATATAGATTTAGCGGAGCTCCACATTTGTTGTTGGTTCGTAATGATTTTTAAAACTACTCTCGTAAAATAATGAAAAAATTACGTTCGTTAAATAAGGTACGTCTCGATAGCTCAGTGGGTGTCCCAAGTTAAAATCGGTAGACTGATCCCCACGGCAAGGGTCGATAAGAGATTGAAACAGAAATAAAATAAGTAGACTATATTTGCCCGACATTTCGATTTGAAAAACAAACCTACGGGGCCTAAAAGAAAATGAATGCCGGCTTATTTTCTTTTAGGCCCCGTAGAAGGTTTGTTTTGCAAACCGAAATATCGTTAAAATATGGTCTGCTTATTTTCATCTCATTTTTTTCTGTTTCAATCTCTTCTCCTAGCCGTGGGGACCAGTCTACCGTTTTTACTTAGTATCGTAAGATTTTTACTGATCCAGTACACAAGATCCGGCACTGTTCATTGGTTTGTCATTGTAGTTTTGCTTATATTAAAAGATTAACTGATGATCACCAGTTCAAATCCTGGACACCCCAAAGTAAATAAATGTTGCTATTTTTCAGTAACAAGATAAAACAAATATTTTTGTTTATTTTTTCTGGCAAAAACTAAAGCTAAATAATGATAAAAATGGCAGTATCAGAAAGCAGGAAGAGGACGCATTGAAGCCGACGACAACTTAATTTAGTTCTCGATGAGCTGTACACTTTAGTCCATGATGTGATATTGGTCACCGAATACCTCGTTTAGCCGCTCTCAATTGACATAACATGAATGTACAATGTCAAAGATGTAAGCTGACGTTAACCAAGTCGACAAGGTCGACCGCTGGGTTATTGCCGCCATGTTGCGCATCGTCGCCGTACGTAAGACGCACGCGCCCGCGCCCGTTTTGACCATAAAAAAAACAGCATGGTTTTCTTGCCTCGGTGTCAAAACGAGTCTAAGTGCAAAACCATTCTTATGAAAATGTGTTTTACCTCCATTTCATTTTCATGCAAATCACACTCATTTTCATTTGATCATGAATGGTTCCCGCCCTCCCGGAGAACTGAGATGAGAGACCCTGGGAACGAGGTTGGGCCCTATACATCATTTTGTATGAAAATTTAAAATTCGGCGACGGAACTAGATGCTAAGGCCACCGAATCTCTATCAATCTATCTTTCTCTGTAGATGAAATAATTACCCAAGCCCCCAAAATTTGCGAGTATAAGAGTGCGTTCCTTTGGGATGATCTGGATCACGATCAGTGATCCGAGATCTCTCGGATCATGGTGCATCAAACAAGCTAACGCCGCACTACTTAAAAGATCTGTTTTTACCATTCAACACAGAATACGAATTCAGAGACAAGGAAAATAGATTAGCTCTTCCTAAGCCCCGAACTGACTTCCTTAAACGTAGCTTCTGCTACAGCGGGGCTCAATTGTGGAACAGCCTTCCTCGTGATGCTAGAGTGACAAGATCTTTTCCCCAGTTCAAAAATGTTCTGAATCTTATAATGTCTCGAAATATCCTCACACTCCCACACGGCAAACATGTAAATCAGTCGTTTTTAATTGCATGTAATGTCTACTGATTTTTTTGTCTACTGATGTTAACTGTGATCAGTTAGGAACTTTAAAATCAACAGTGCGTTCTTTGAAGCGTTGAACGTTTACAGAAATTTGTATCAAAGGACTTAGGTTAATTATTTTCATGCGGAAAGGAAAGGCATTCAGCTTTTTTCTCTCTCCCCTACCCCCAACTTGGCTCACGCATTTCAGTCCCACCCCCCTCCCCCAACTGAAAATCTTGCTACGCCGGCCTTGTCTTGACAGGAGAATTGACTTTCTTCGTTGTGAACTTGCTGTTGATATCGTTGTAAATAAAACCGCGTAGGGCAATTTCTTATTGGTTTCAGAATGAATTCACGAAAGGCATATTTCTTCAATAGCGAACCCGCTGAGCAATACCATAAATTAGTTTTGCAGGTTTTACACCCCTAGCCTGTAGTCAGCTTCAACAATTGTAAAGTTATTAGATTAACTATACCGGCGTCAGGCCCGGCGAAACAATAAAAAAACAAACAAACAAAGAATAACACTGGTCTTTTTATAATTATAGCAAATATTTACACACCTATTTATAACACTGAAGTTAGTTGCTCTTGTGCAGCAAAACATCTCACTGACTCCCGAACAGTTTCGTTTGAGATACAACGGACATGGAGCAAATATTAAAGCGAGGTCTTTTCGCACCATAAGGATATCACACAATCAGCTTCAGGCAAGAAAAACGCTTTGCAATATTTCGATCACACAATGACATCATTACTGTATTCAGTCATTGTTTCGGTGGGCTGTTAAAACATTTAGCCAATTCAGTGCTGGTATTAAAATTTCCACTTATTGACTATATATGTCAATAGGACTCACTCTAAGAGTGTTATGTCGAAAGTTCTCGCGTTCCAATGAGAACAGAGGAAAAAACATATTTAATGGCCACCCACTAGGAAAAAACTGATCTTGTGTTTTTTAAATCCATGGATTTCTACAAGGTCAATTTTACTTTTAGATGGAGTGTTTGTGCAAGACCAACTCGAATAATTTGTCGCTTCTTTTTCTACCCAAATTGCAAAGATGAGTTTTCGGCAACACCACCAGAAGTCAATGATAACAAGCTTGGTCGGAGAGAGGCCGCCGATACGCGACATCTCTTGTCGTCATGGAGTGTAGTGGGCACCAATTCTGGTTAATACCGCGAAATAAAAGTAATTCAAGCAGGAAACGAAGGATTGAGAGAATTGCAGCGCTGTCCTAACAATAGCCACTTCCTGCGGTCATGCAACTCAACAGGCCCCCGCTGCCATTGGTCACTTCAGCGTAATCTATTATCGAATTTCACCCCTACGTCAAATAATAAATCAATCAATCGCACGCTATATATTCTGGCATCGTCTTTCGCGCAACGTACACTCGTTCAAAGCGCACAGGAGTCATCTTGCGAGCAAGTGCCCCTTGCTCGGTGTGATTATGTGGAAGCTTCTATGGTTGGCGAATTTGCTTTTTCTTTCGCGAAGTGAACCCAGTGCCTGCGATAAAGCTTTAAATAAGTGCCGGGCAGATTTCACGAGATGTGGCTACCTTCTCCTGCCAATTTTTGAATCCGCCTGTCCGTCGGCGTTAGGTTACGATGACCTACGAAGAATCACCGGTCCGATGAAGAAAACATGTCCAGAAACATGCGTGAACGCCATTAAAAACCTCACTGCTACTCCAGCAGGAAAGGAAATGGAAACCTGCCCATGTGGTACAGATGCACCATGTCTCACTCTAAAGGCTCGCTTACGACGATGTTTACTTATAAGCCAAGGGAATTACACGATCTTTGGCTGTACCGAAGCGAGAAAACGATGCAACGAAGACAAGCAGTGCATAGCACTACAGAGGAGCTTTCTGCGGCGATGTTCAGCGTTAATCTCGGGAGTGGAATGCTCTCCAGATTGTAAAGACAGTCAAGATGAACTACTAGAAACGGAGCTGGGAAAAGCGCTTAACGACTGCGAGTGTGACGGAACAGAGGAATTGTATTGCCGCGGCATTCGTGCAAATTACGAGAAGATCTGTAAAGGGACGCGAGGTCCTCGAGTTCCTAACGTGTTAACCTCTCCAACTGAACGCAGAGTTATAACGAACCAAAAGAGCAGAGCCAGCTCACAGTTTGAACTTCCTGTGTGGATTTTTTATGCCGCAATAATGGCACATGTATACGTGTTTTCTAATCTATAACCGTTTTGTTTATTTTCAGAGTGACATTTGTTGGTTCTTTAACCCAGACCTTGAACAATGCTCGTTCGTTAGAAAATATGGAAATTGAAGCGTTTATTCGTGTTGTTGTCAGTGATTTAATTGTTCCAAGCTTCATCCAGTCGTTTCACCCGTTTTTACTCGCCGTTCACAACAATAATGTCAGTACCACATGCTGGCAACGGAAGGACTGTACAAAGCCATTCATTCTGTACAGAGAATTGTCCGGAAAGAGATTATTTTAGCGCTATTGATAATTCAGTTAAATCAACTTGTGTATATAACAGTTTGAAATGTGTATATTTCATTTGGTCGAGTAGGAGAGATCGAAAAACTTCCTAAGCCGAAACTAAAAGATTCGATTAGAGTCGCCATTTCACTCTTCTTTGCTTAGGGTGTTTGTTGGAGAAAGCATCGATTGTTACGTGACCTCATACTCATTTCGTTCTTCGCACAATCACTATTCACTATTTGACAGAGTGGAGGTTTCTTGCGATTTTGTTTTTTACAGAGTTATAGTAGTGAATTAAAGAATGCTTGAAATAGCATCGTTATTGTTATAATCTTGGGGTCGTCTACACCATTATCTTTTCAGTGGGGTCATTCTATATATTGGCATTTATGTCGGCTAATCGAGTCCAAGAGAGCTTCATATCATGGATTAGCACCCGATAATACCGTCAGATGTTTTCCCGTATTTACTCGTCATTTTTCTGCCTCAGCTCAAGGTTAAAGAGGCGCAGCTGGCCGGTACGCAAAAAGAAACGACATACAGGCTCCAAGAAAGAAATCTCTTGAGAACAAACCAATCTTGACTAAATATATCATACAGTGGTCTGAAATAAACAAAAATTTCAAAATTTCACACCTTTTAATTTGTTTTTATTAAATTAAACTAAAAGTAAATACAAATGTGTATCAGTAATAATTAATATGAAATAAATAATTTCAAATCTTTGTAAAGTCGTGGTGAGGATGGTATTCTGTTTTTCTCACCAAACAGCAGTTGAAATTCTGTGCCCAACATGAGTGCTTTAGTAGTTCCTTGTATCTCTACCGACCCTGGTCCTAGAGTTTCCTTCGTAATTTATTTTGCGAAAACGAAAAAGCGTGTTAAATATCGAGGTTGGTAAGCGCGGCTTAAATTTGATTTAGATAAGGAGAACAAAGAAAATCTCTGAAACCAGGGTATCTATCATATCTGCCCGGAAGTGAGCAAGTTATTGATAGAATAGGCTCACCCTCGGTGTAAAACTCACGAGTGACGTAAAAAAAAAAAGAACGAACAAGACAACAAAGACCCTCGAAACAATACAGAACAGAAAAACTATAGATCAAAAACAAAGAAAAAAGTCACAGGTTTTTACTCCGAGGTAAACCCAGAGAATATGAAACAGCACATACATGTAGCACTCCAACTTTCGAAAGTTCAGACAATTTCTTCGAAACCCTTCAAACGCTCAAATCGAGTGAACTTCAGAAATACACACCTTTCCCTCATTCTGTTAGTACTCCGCCATGAAGTTTTTGTTTTATCCTATTAGTTATCGCCCGTTAGAGATTACACAAACACAGATACTCAATCTTCAATCAATTACGCGCAGGTGATCTTTGCGGAAATGAGAAACTGACTGAAGTTGTTCTTCTCTAGATCTAGGCTGTCGCTGTTCTCTCTCATTCGCACCTTCAAGGTCTTAAAGCGCAAGGCACGCAAAAATTTAGGATACCCCAAAAAAACATTTTATTGATTTCACAGGCGATACAGTCAAGTGTTGTTGATATAATAATCTTTTCCTGATCTCCCGTAAAGAATTAATCCACTGAACTGGGAAGTGTACAAGATTTTATCTATCAGCCGTACAGGAGAGTGTTATTTTCCCAGTTACTAACGCGAACTGTTTGGTGTGTAAACTACTTCACATTGATTGCAAGGTCTGAACGTTCGGTAGCGCGCATAGAAAGGAAAATAAGATTGAATTCTTGGGATCATATCATCACAGCAGGCTTCATACTACGAGAAAGCGTCTTTTGGTTACCGTAAAATAAACATTCACTGCATCAATCAAACGGACGTATCTGGGACGCATTCTAAAGCGAATACGAACAGATAGTTTGCTCAGTTTTTCTATTGAAAAGATTACATAACGGGTAGCTTCTATAACGACAAGATCATTAGCTTACAACTTTCCGTCATGTAACTCGTCGAATTGAAAATCAAATTTACTTGTCGTCAACATGGCTTGTGCCATCTTTTATCCTAAAGTGAAGACCATGAAGCATGTTTGGGTTTTTGGTTATCTATGCCAGTTTTATAATATCATTGTTTCCTTGCACTTGGCATTACTCAGACTACTCATTGGCAAAATACTTGTTGAGTGTCCAAATTTCCTTTTCCAAGTTCCACTCAGAATTTAGAACTCATTATTTTTCTAAAATCGTCAGTTTTGATTGATAGCTCCGTTGTCAACGGTGAGATATTAGGATTTCTGAAATTTATGGATTTACACAATACTGCATACAAAACAAGGTTTGATATGTGACAAGGACCAGATCCTCTTCCTATATAGGGTTCAAATTTAATAGTAAACATCCCACTGATTCGACAGTATCAAATGTTCTTGGCCTCGGATGAATATGAACCTTTTTAACATTCCCAGACCCTTCCTTAGCTCAAAAATATTACGCTTCACGTTCATTCTGGGTTGCCACATGCATGAACTCGGCTCAAATCGTGTCTCAAACTTGCCATTTGCCGTCAATAACAAACTGAAATGTAAAGCGCAAATCTTATGGCCTGTACAGTTTACCGGTACCGGCAAAGTACTGTATGGCTTCAGCATGGGGAAAATTAAACATTAATTGAAACAATTTCAAACTCTGTTGAGTGTACATGGTTGATCAAAAGATGGTGACTGAGTTAACGGACTAGACGAAGTGATTTCTTCTCGTCCTTAACAGTCGGTGCCCTGCTTTTCAGGGGCGGAGCAAAATGAAGGATATTCGGGCTGTCCTTGTGTGACTAGCGGCAAGGATAGGAAACAAAATTCTCCTTCGTTCATTTTCTTTATCTCTTTGCATATAGTAACCATTCAATTGCAATCTGTATTGACTTTCTTTTTTAATTGCAAGAAAAGCACAGATAGCCTTGCTGGTAAAGTCACAAAAGTTAACGAAAATGGTAGCAAATTGTTAGAGGTCGAGCGATTTCTCAGTTCCCGGTGCTATATAGTCAGGATACGTGTTTTAAAATGGCTGAGAAAAACATTCCTGTTGATTTTAAGTGTTGATTGCATTTTAAACTAAAAATGAAAACCATTGAAAAACTCGAAAGCAGAGAATTAATCAAGAACTTGGCAGCGTCAATCGGCCGGCTTCTTTTGCACTGAAAAGTATCAAAGGATATTGAATGACGCTTTGTGGTGAAAAATATGACAACAATAGCAGTTTATCTTAAATATCATCTCCGTAAAGCGATTTTTCGGGGGTCAGGTCATGTTTGTCGCTGGAGTCTGCAATAAATTTGAGTCCACAGAATGATACACCGAGTTCAGATATCGTCATATGCAAGTCTCTGTTTTACAAAGATTTCAACTGATAATGCAAACTGCATAAATACGTGACTACTGGGACTTTTTTTAATGTTCCGAGCAGCATGGGGGAAGGAAGGACGAGGCCTCTAAGGCTGCAAATCCACGGCGTCAACATTTTCAAAACAAGCTTTGGTTTTTGTGGTTTTATCGCTCGAGAGTCTGTGATTTGCCAAATTTACAGCGAGTTGTATTAAAATCAGGCGATTTTATCGAATGTTATGCCAGTATATTTTCCTACATTTTGTCTATTTCAGCGTGAAAGCTAGAAATAATAGGCCACGTTTTTTTTTTGCACAATGAGTCCTATAAAGAGCGTGTACATTCTTTGGATAGCGTGAATATAGAATTGAATTGTATTTGTTTGAACGTATATTAAATTACGCGGCAATTGTGGGATCTGAGCCAGATTAACCCGCAAGCGATCCACGTTTGAATGAACATCACTCTTGAACACTCCGGCTTAGAGTGGATGATCAGCCCTGACAATGAAATAAACTTTGCCAAGAGAAAACAAGGGGCACAGTGAGATGTCTGACAATTATACTGACACACAAGACCCATGCACCGTATTCCGGGCGTATTCACACTTTTTGCGCAACGGCATAACAAGACCTGAAAAACTCGCGGTACGTCGATTATCGCTACTAACAACCCACGCTTTGTAATTCATTGCTCTGTACGCGGTAAGATTGCTTCAGTGCTTAAGACACTTGAGCTCATGGTCGGCCCAGCTAACGGTTAAGCTATAACCCAAACTTTAAACTGTCTAGAACATGGCGGGGGGGGGGGGGGGGGGGGGGTGCAGCTGCTGCTAACCAGGTTCAGAACGAAATAATGTCAATTCAGACAATACTCGAGACAAACTCTAGAATAGAATACTCGTATGTTTTTGTAAACAATAAAGGTTGGTTTTATCAATGGCATTTTCTGTACCTAATGTATTGGTTTTAATTTGAGAATGTGCCTTATAACACGATCACAAGAGACTCACGAGGGTCACAGGATTTAAAACCTGAATCAATAGAAATCTGTTTATTTTATTTAAAAGTTTGTTTCTCAGTACATGATGGTAACTTAACGAGTGAATAGGGATTGACCCTTATTGAAATAAACCGATTCCTTCCCTTCCTGGGTAGAAAATGTAATACGATTTACAATATTCATTAACGAAAAGCTTCGCTCTTGAAGCCAGTGATTGGATAGTAGCAATGAACGACTTACGTAACAAACAAACATGCAGACCTGACGGCACTGCGAAAATATCGAACCCTTTGCTACTGAATCCACTGGAGCAATGTTAAATAAAAACAATACTTCTTGTTTGGTTATCAAGAATATTTTTGCGGTTTAAGCATCGGTAAGGCTACGTCCACACTAAGCCGGATAAATTTGAAAACGGCGTTTTCACCTCGAAAGCGTATAAAATGTTTTTTGTCCACATTATACCGTTTTCAAATTGTTTTGCCATCGATTTTGAAACGCTGCCTCGCAAAAAACGCTTAAAACATGCAAGAACATGCCCACATTGTCCGAGCAACGTTATTCGATTGTTTTGATGTCAGCGTTTTCAAAAAGTTCCGTTTTCGCCGTCCAAGCCTAGCCAGCGTTTTCAAATTTATCCACCATGGAGAGCGTTTTCAAAAAGTTTGAATACTTTTGAATTTTCGACAACGTTGTTGAGTTTTACATCAAGTTCTGTTAATAAGAACCAAGTTAGAAAATATTAAAGCCAACAAACTGTAACCATACGTCCTAACCGAAACGACTAGACAACCAATCGGAGCGCACATTGCACTGAAGAGGGACCGTGTCAAACATTCGCTATGAAACTTAATAAAGCGAAGCGAAGAAATTACTACTATGGATCTAAATGACAATACCATAGGTTCCTTACAAACAAATATCGTTCAGCCTGACTGTTTATTACAATCCGATTTGATCTTCTTCGATTTTGGTCCATCCGCGCCTTCTGTTGTAACTGCTGTGTTATTGAAATCCCCAGGAAGGAGGGGGAGGGGGGTACTTCCTAGTAATAGACTAATAAGGATGTGCCGCTGGATGGGGTCGCATTTACATGACTGGATTGACTATAATGGGGCTGCATTTTCTAAAATCTTCAGTAGACTAGAATGGGATCGTACATTTTGGGGATTGTGGAGTTAAGGAAATTCCGGAAAGTAGAGATTTGAAAATGAGAAGGTTCTCGGTGCGCGGTAAAAAGGTTATTTAACAATTATATCGTGGAATATTGCCTAATAATTACCCGACAAGGCCGTAGGCCGAGTTGGCTACAATCAGACGATATTCCGCAAGATTGTGCAGGATAATTGTTTTATTAACCAACAAATTGTCAATTAACGAAGCGCATTTCACAGCTAGAAAAGCTGTGGTTATGCGGCGCTTTGCAAGACTTCGGACGAATCATCGTAACTTACGTATATCGTAGGATATCTGTCATGTGCTAATGACGTGTAGCAATCGCTTCATGACCATATATGGCCAATGTGATATTCAACAATCGCGCGAAAAGTACATTTGCCCAAAAGGTGACAAAGATGGGGTCTATAATTGGCCACAGAATGGACTATATACCTAACTACTAACCGAGTTCGAGGGCCGTACTGTAAATTACGGCCCACGTTTTTCCCCTTCGATTTATGGCCCAAGCGCGAAGCGTGCAGGCCATAAATCGAAGTTACCCGATACTGCGTACTAACTGAGTGATACAATAAAATGCACATACCCAGCAAAACGTCCACCTCCCTCCCCCCCCCCCCCCCGGGGAGGGGAGTGGGGTGAATGTTAATTCACTAATGGTCACTTTTGTATTTCACTTAATTTGATGGCCATTTCAAATTTATAAATAGTATAAATACAATGACATTTTTTCTTGTCTTTCAAACTTACTGTACGTTCATTGTTTATTTTTAAAACCCAATTCTAAACAGAAAATCAGGTCAGTGGGCAAAAACTTGTACAACAATGTACACAATTCAATTGCGCAAGCAAGGGCCATCATACGTCTCACGTGCATGCGACACGCCCACAGTTGTAGAGCTACTAAAATGTTTTCGGTGCTTATTCGGTGCTTACTCTTCAACTAAAGAACTATTTTATTTATTAAAGGTAATAGTAAATAGAACGAATGTTTGCGCGCGGTTTCTGTGTTTCTTTAGAACTGGCACATAACCTTCAGCACTATTTGTCACCATTTCCGTAACTTGTATCCAAGACACTTGATTTTCATTTCCTTTCACAAACCCCATTTCCGCCAGTCTAGCGGCCCCTTGTCGTTCAAGTGTAGACCAAAGTGTACCATGTGACGTCACAAGTGGAAAAGAGGACTCCTTTTCCGGTTGCCACGGGAAAATCAAGTGGTTTTGGTTCGAGCTCACTGTATCACACATCCTATAAGGAAATAATCAAACATTTCACTTCAGGTCTCTTTACACTATCCATGCTAGCTCATGCTAGAATTGTGGTGCAACTCGATCGGTTAAATTGGAACCCAGATCACCCAGACATTCAAATCCAGTGAGATACTCATTTTACCTGAACTACTCCAAGAAAACTGGTGAAAACAGCGGTCTTTGTGCTTTCAATTCTTTGTAGATTTTGTAATTCTCACAGAAGGAACAGAATTAGCTAATTTCAAACTTCTAACGCCTCGTCAATAATCAAATCGTTTCTAAATCACTAATTTTATAACATCAAGTGAATTCAAAACAGAAGAACGAGGCAAAATATGTTAGTACTGATTTCATATGGGATACAATGGGAAAACTTCAAAACGTCGGCCCGAATTTTTCAAGTCGGAATCAATCTCAATCTTGGCCATCTGCCCACCAAAACATCTATAAACAGTTTCTAGGCATTACGATAGTCTTTCAAAGGATTTTTTATCGTTATCATCATTCATGCAGCTTCTGTTAACCAAAAAACGTTTCTTGGATTTTCGATGTGTTACTAAGAATAGCGTGATACTGTCCCTTTAAAACGTTAGATCTTCTTCGTACATAATCCGAGGCCATATACATCCAGTGCAGTAGAAAATGCTGTCCACTATACAGTTTTAATGACATTTTGAGGTCTAAATGATACGAACGCCTTTGATATTAATTATAACGGAGATTATCGACAAACAGATTAACAATAATGTTTCTCAAAACAATCCACGAAATGTTACTAATGCGATGTCAAATGATACATGTGAACAAAGTTTGTAATTCTAACAGCTGACACCAATAACAAAGATTGTATCTCTTTCCAAAACAGAGATAAACATGTGCTCTATAGTTTGTTCTGACCGGGCGAAAACGTGTCAGTAAATTATGAATGGCTTGACAGAATGTTTCAACAATTTGATTGTTATTCTTCAAGTGGAATCCTGAAAGAAAGAAAACCCAAAGACAAACAACTGAGAAAAGAACAAAAGATTTCGATAAATATGGTGAC
>OX393563.1:18535841-18540841 GCA_947652115.1 Blastomussa wellsi | reverse complement strand
CGCTGGACGGAGAAAAAAAGGCAATGGCCTCATCAAGATGAGAAACGTGCGGCCAGTTTCAAATGAAAACTTGATTAACTTTAACTCGCTATATCCTATAAGTTAGTAGTAGTAGTAATAAACCTTCATTTAAAACAGGGTAAACCCTTCAGTTGTAAAACAACTGTTATCAACGGGTGCCCTGCAGAGAAAAGGGACACACTAGCATGTTGGATACGAGAGAATATCGCAATTTATGGACTAGGAACAGAGGAAAGATTACATAATTGCAATGATCTTTCATTTCTTGAAATCGTTCTCCGCAGTTCAAATACACGACGTTTCGCTGCATTCATTTTCACTGACGACGTTTAACGCTGATGAACGTTTGGATGTTTGCGTGATTATGCCGGATCAAACATCAGAGCAGCTCTGCATGGTACCTTTTCTTGTCATGAGATTCTGGTTTCAGTTGTAAGTACCTACAGTCCGCAGTGTCTTCTAATTATTTGTAACAAGATTAGAAAACGCAATACAACATTTTCTAATTAATCCATAAACAAGAGATTGCCTTTCACTTCACCTAGGTACCAATAATTTTTGATCTAATTGAATTATTTTTTTTTAATTTTTTTGAGCGCAAAAAAAAATCCGAGAAGCTGCAAATAGCGGACGGCTTAAAATCATTGCATGTAAGCCCATAAGCAATTAACTTACTACTAACATATATTTGTCAATTACAAGATTAATAAATAAATAGCTTAGAAACAGATCAACCTAACTTGACACCAGAACTTACAACCTACACGGCATTTGCAGAGTTTGAAAACGCGCAGACCTGCAGAGGTTGGCCAAACCTGGGCGATTTTTGCCTTTGTTCAGAGTTCTAGTAGTCACTGGTAAAAGCGTAACGCTATTAAACACTAACACTGAAGAGTTCATTTACCTACACATCCCATACAATTTTCTTATAAATTTGGATTTCATCACTGTTAACAGAGTCATCATCTTCAACATCATTTATTTGCCTTGATGTGAATAAAAAATTTTAGAAATACAGCAGGTCGTTAGGCGAGGACACCTCAGGAAACCATCAGGCTTATAGGAGAGGCCACCTCGAATAAGGGCTGCGAGGGAGTGCTTCAGAAACTAACTCAGAAACTATTTTAATAAAAACTCTAGCACTTTGTTCTTAAAGGCAGAAAAGCTTGACAGGATTTGAGCATTCATGAACACTCACGTGACTGTTCTTCTGTCTCTGTCCCTGGAGCAACCCTCATTTTCTCTTTGCTCAGCTGAAAAATAAGAACATTTGATTTTCTCAGTTTCCAAACCACCCCTTCTGACAGACTACATGTTAACATAATCTTGTTCTTTGTAGCAGAGGCCGTTTGTCACGACACCTAGCATGAAACAAAAGCAAAATGTAACAGGATTTCCATGTATGTGGGAAGCAAAACTGATTACCTTGAGGTAAAGCTTGATTTCCTCAGCTCGTCTCATGTACTTGTTCACCTTCAGAAAAAGTAAGCGCAAACAAAACAACATTAAAGATGTGTTGCGGAAAAAAGTTATTCTATTCCAAAAAAAAAACCTTATGGAGTGTAAACTTGCCTCCAAATTTACAGCGTCCTTGTATGGCCCACGAGGAGTTCCTGTCAAGCGATACACACAAACGACACTGATTAATCTTTAACACGGTATATATGTTAACTTTCGTTTGTGATGAACACACTTAAAACCAGGAATGAGAATAAAGGACTTGATCACAAGGAAGCAATTTCTCTCCTCGTTTTTTGTGAGGTTGTTGGTCAAGAAATTTGTTTCAGCCATCCTACCGCATTCTGAATTCTGGAAATGGTTACCGTGACTTCAAAAGCCAAATTCCCACAAAGGAATTGTCTAAAAAATCTACGAAAAAAAATTGGGAGGCCCGGGTTATTTCTTTGGCCACACCTGTGAATCACATGACTTGGTGAGGTTATGCAGACTCAGACTTCTTTTTTATTTCTATTTAATTGTTTTGCTCAAGCTTCAGTGCCAACCTACCTTCCATATTTAAATAGTATTTTACTCAGCTCGATTAGCTTTTTAGTTATTTTGAGTAAGCGTTACCTATTTTTGTATCAATATATTGTTGTGAATTATGTTTAACTTTTCTTAATTTGGTAATAAAGCTTGTTGTAGAAGATTGAGAGGAAATTTGAAAGACCCAGAAACAGTGTTGTTCAAATGAACTGTATCAAGAAACATAGCGTTTGTTACGGTAATAATTTCCAGCTCCTACCTGACAATATTGGTAACAATGCCTCCAGCGCGAGCTGGTACTGAGACAGCGCACTATCATAAGCACCATGCTCATCCTGAAACAAAGCATTCCCACGATCAGACGACAGATTCTCAGATCTCCTTTCAATACAGTCATTTGTAACTCCTCTGGGGGTAAACTTGGCCTTCGTTGCTAGGATAATCATCTTTTGTTACCCGACTTATTCTCACTCACTACCCTGAGTGCCAGAGGCTTTTGATGCGCGGTTTTCGGTTTCGATCTATGTCTTTGTTTTGACACCCGCAGCTCGTGGTGGTGGCCTTTGGCCGCCGAACCCAAGGTCCCCCCGTGCTGCGAGGAAACCTCTGGTATCCAGGGTACTCGCTCACTATCATTTGAAGCAGAACACTTGAATCCTAGTTAGTAGATTCCCTCTACAAACTATGCTTGAATTGAAGTCTTCTTGTGCTTACTGATGAGTTAAGGTGGCTCTGTAGTCATTTCGGGCACAATTATCCAAGAAAAACTTTGGGCCATATCAACTTTTTCTACTTGGACATTACAGCTAGGAAACTAATACCCCATTCACACCAACAAAACCTGTTTAGTTAAACCAGGTTAGACAAAATGAAAATAAACAACAGAAGACTGAAAAAATGAATTTTACATAGGATTCAAGTAAGTTGTAATGTGTGCTTTCATTGTGCCAAATTTGAGGTCAACAATCATCAGTTGGTAACATTTATGAACAAAACAATTTTAAACCGTGTTTAACTAAACAGCTTAAAGCTTTGGTGTGAATCGGGTTTAAGGTAACATTTTCACAAATTTGTCACTAGATGCGACTTTGTTCAAAAGGTGGGGTCTAGCTAAACCCTATTATAACTGAAAATATTTTCTCGTCTTTCTCCAGTCAAATCCAATTCTATCACGTTAATAATGATTGATAGGTAAAAGTCCTTCCAAAGATTTCAATCCATTGCATTAAAGCTGAAAGTGAGAAATGTACTCTGATTTCAGCGATGTTTGCTAGATGAAGAGCTTTCTTCAGCTCAGGGTGATCCTTGCTGTAGCGAGCCAAAAGTTCATCAGGACTACTGTGTGATTTTATCTTAAAACACTGCTTCAATTCTTCTGCCCGGTTCATGTACTGGTTCACCTGAAAATTATAAGATGACCATACCTTACAAGATAAATAACAACGCAACCAACATAATGGTCATTTCCGCCTACATCAAACAAATTTTTTGGTCTTGATTGAAACGTCCCAGTGAAAGGTTTACCGTAAATGTGTCATTGACAGTATGGCTATTTTTACAGAATACGGGCGGTAACAGCTCTAACAAACGCTTGTTGAGCAGTACCGTGTGTAAATAAAAGTCCTTCCGAAAATCTGGAATATCGTCCTGAATATTTGGGAGAAATTTCCCCAAAAAATTCAAGAAATTTTAACTTCATTACTTCAAGTTTCCCAGAAAAAAGTCTCTCAATACCCGGCAAAATCTTCAGATTCCCGAAATAATTTTGATTTTCACCCAAAACAGACCTTCTTAGATTTGACACCCACCCGTCAGAATTTCATGTAAACCATTGGCAAACTAATCATCACTGCACAAGTTCCATCAAAAATGAGATACTACTATAGCTGCTGTAACCTACCCTCTCTCTTAATCTTGTTTTCATCTCTGGATCTTTCTCATCTGCAAGCAATAATTATAATCTAATCATAATCTTGTTAAGATTTCGTTTAACAGTTATACAGCGGAAATGTCTGTAAGCAGAAAACTTTTGGACCAGGAAAAGTCTCTGCAATAGATCATAGAATCAGGGCAGGATGTTTTAAAATAATTATCCCATGACTGAATGTTGAATATGAGATGATGACTAGCTGACGAGGCGGGTAGTGCCGAGTTGGCTATAATCATTTCATATCCAGCAACCGTGAGTGGAATAACTGTTTCACTAATTTTGAGCTGACCAGTACCATATTAATTTTGTAGCGCATGGTATAATTGCTTGACATATACCATTATGGCAAAGCCAATGAAAACTCTGTCTCTCTCATTGTCCAATGATCCAGTTTTTGATAAAGGGATTTATGCTATTATAGCATTACTGGGCACTTAGTATTAAAACGTGCCCCCATAAACTGTATGAGGTTGCCATTGTTTTTGTGGCACGTAAAGGGGCTTAGTACCCATAACGTAGTAATCTTTGACAATGTCTAAAAATGTCTTTAAATACCAGCGCTGTAGCCAGACTTTTCACATGGACGAGGCAAAAGGTGCAAGCGCCAGAGATGCTACCGTATTTACCCGTGTATTAATAGACCTCGTGTGTTGTTCAGGTAAGTACTATCGAAAATATGAAACGATCACAGCAAGTTTCAATGTGAAGTTTTAATATTCTCGCATGTCCGCAACCAAGTCTAGGTGCACCCCCACCACCACATCATGAAAATAACCTCATCTCGAGTGCGCTTTCGGAAAACTGCCATGGGGACGAGGTTGCTTCAAGAAAATTTTGGAACAGAAGCTCTTAACACTATTTTTAGTATTTAGAACTTATGAGGTATTTCTTCAGAAAAAACAATTTTATTCAACTGAGAAATGTTTTCCCAACTGAATGTATCTCATTTTTCATTTTGGCATAAATCTAAACAAGGCAGCTGCCTCGTCATGGCTTTTGCTAGCTACGGCCCTGAAGAGATAGTTAGAAAAACATCAAGAGGTAGTATTTAACAGAGAAGGAA
>OX393563.1:18513341-18530841 GCA_947652115.1 Blastomussa wellsi | reverse complement strand
GCCAGGGTACATGATTTCATTAAAAAATTCAGGGTGATGTGATCTTATCCTTTTCGGCCAGATCTCAGCAAAACTGCTGAGATATCAGAGATCTCGGCGAGATCTAGGCAAACATTTTGCACGGGTGGCTTACCTAACTGTTGTAAAAATCTTCTAGCAATATCCTCAGGCAGAACTCTTCTACTGTGAATGAATCTTGAGAGGTCTCCTCCACTGCAGTATTCCATGATTAAGAAGATGTATTGGTCATTCCACTACAAAAAAAGATAAACAAATTAAAAGAAAAATCATTGAAGGTCAGTCCATCTTTAACTAATAGGGTTTCTATTTTAAAAAGTTTGATTCCCCTATACCTTATTGATTTCGAAACATTTCTTTTTAATGTTACTTCTGAGAAAAAAATGTTTCTATCAAGAAAAATCCCAAATCAATGATCTTTTCAATTTGTTGCCTGTTTGCTAGTTGAGATAGCAGACAGAGCACTGTTGAGAATTGGAGTCCCTATATTTACTTAAACTACCTGAGTTTTACTGACATGGTAAAACATTTGAAACCTTTACATGCTGTTTAATAAATGAACAGCAGTGTTTTATAAGGCTTAAAATCATGAGCCTTTCAGCGAGTTACTTTAGACCTGATAAAACATGTGACTGTGAGTTTATTGAACGTCTTCAAAGACATTCCTGGAAAGGAGTGTCCCAATAGAGTTCACAACAATGATGCTTTTCTCAACTTACATTGTAAATTAGCAAATGATAAACATAATAGGTAGGAAATTAGTATGCAAGAAAATCCAATCTCACATGTGTTTGAACTTTTCTAACCAAAGAGGGCAAGGCTTTTCGGAAGCCTACAAATGCTGAGGAAGAGAGGAAGTTAATCGAAGATGCTACTCCAAAGTCAACACGTGCAGTGACAAAGAGGTCTTCAAAAAGTTTTCCAGAATTGTAAAATGGTAGGAAAAGCAAAAATTCAGCAATCGAGCACAGGTCATTTTTACAGTACTTTTGTTTGTCCTGGACTGTTAGTATCGGTTTTATCTGATGTTTGTGTATTATTTGCTGGTTGAACACATTTAGACAGGTTTTAGACACTGAAATGAATGATTTTACTGCAAATAGAGTTGCTTTGAAGACAAAGAGAGCTGAGAAAGTCCGCAAAATTTACTGCATTTGTAATTAATTGAAAGAACAGTAAATTTCACTCACCATTTGTTGTGTCAGTTGACATGTTGATAATTAATATTTATAAGGCTTGTGCAGTGCCTTTACTATAAGGAGATGGTTTCATTTATGCACAGTCACTGTATGATGTATTATCAATCATTTGATACATGTAGGTCAATGAACTCATGAAGCATTAATGAGGGTTTAAATTTTGGATACAACCAGGTAGTTTGTTCAACCAGTTTGAAATTTTTAAACTGGTTCCATTCGAGTTTATACAATGGCAAGAAGAACTTATAAATTTAAAGATGAGAAATGCAATAAGAAAGATCACACTTACTTCAAAGTCTTTTAATTTGACAATATGTTCATGATCCAATTTCTTTAGCAATTCAATTTCTGTAAGTAAATTCTCGGTTGCTGTTTTGCTTAGAGAACTTTTTTGAATACATTTGATTGCAACCACATCTCTGGTATCACCCTGCATAAAAATAAAAACAAATCAAGTTTAAAATTAAGTGCCATGACAATGTATTTAGCTCCACTGTGCTGATTGGGGATACCAAATAAATTAATAAACAAAAAAATACAAAACAGGAACTTGTTAAAAATCTCAACTGGAAGAAGCCTGACAATTTGGCTATACACAAAGTGTAAGATAAAGGTAAAGTCTGCATATGAGCCTAGTGGCCCACCAGGCCTGGCAGAGCTTCTTCTCCCGGTTTCCTCAGCATGAAGCCACTAGGAGTATTTCTACTCCAACTGGAAGGGATGCTAGTCCAGCACAGGGTTGTCCCCCCCAGCCTTAAATTTGCTGGTACCCATTTGTACACCTGGACGAAGAGAGGCACTATGAGAGTGAAGTGTCTCGCCCAAGAACACAATGGGGTGCCCCAGGCAAGGCTCAAACCCAGACTGCTCAATCCGGAGTCCAGCACACTAACCATTAGGTCACTGCGCCTCTCATATATACAAAGTGTAGAGGAGGTGAATTTGGGACTACAATTTAACACAAGTGCTTCCAGTGGTAGTGAGGATGATTTGAGGACCTTCAGATTGGTACTATTTTTTTATTGAATGGTAAGCCACACTTGCTTCCTGCATTCCAAAACTTATAAATATGATGGACAGGTCACTTGGTCATATACTTTACCTAGCTACAGTAGGTAACAGCTCAAATCATGATATTCCCTATTCAACAGGACACTCCTTTATTTGGCCATAATGGGTATGTTCCACTATATAGGGTTTAGCTTTCAGGGTTTTTGCCTCAAAGAGAGTATCGACCAAAAATATTATTGTAGTATTATAAGGGGTACATTATTTCGGTTTGTTCAAGTAGAATTGCATTTGTTTCGCCCCAAATAATCAATCAAAGTTGCCACACCCAGACTGAAAGTCTGTTTGCTGGATTATTTGTAACATGATTTATAATTTGATTGATACAAGAAAAGTTAAATTCATCCCAACAACATTTGAGATAGGAGATCGACATCCACCAGCATGAAAAAATAACTGATAGTCTATTACATGGAATCCACGTGGGTACAGACTCAGAATTTGCTTGCTCAATCTGATTGACTGAGAATCAGGGGGAGGGGAGGTACTCTCATGTTTTTGAGCTATATTGGTATGTGCTGCTGTGAAGGATATGGTTTCAAGCAGTTTTGTGTGCGATTGGCCACAAAAATCGGACTTGGTCTTGATATCATTTACCAAAAAATAGTCAAAATTCATGCCCATCTTCGAGATGGGACTGAGCCTGTGCTCTTTGTCACTGAAGTTGCTAAACAACATAATGTGTTTGCTTGTGTGATTACTTTGGGAGTACTTGTGAGTGAGGCATGGACAAGAGTCAGACCAGATTAACTTGGATCGCTCATTAGAATAGGAATAACAGCTATCCATTAAAACAGTTGCTGCTATTCTTACTCAAATCAGCGATCCAAGTTGATCCAGTCTGACTGTTGTCCCTGCCCCTTGTGGGCGCTTTTGTGCTTCACTGGTTTTTGATTGGATGAAATAAGTTGGAACTCTTTGAGTCCCTCAATAACGATTTACCAAAACTGGTCCTTGTCCCCCCGACAGAAATTTCTCTATGCAACACGCCGGTTTAAAACGACTACCTCGTAATCTTGTAGCAAATAATTATGTAACGTATCACTTTCATTTTCAATTAAGCTTTAAATGAAGGTTTATCACATACACGTCCTCTATTCCTTTCACGCATAAATAACCTTATTACCAAATTTTCATAGGCTATTTTAATTTTTCCCATTAGTCGTACTGTAATTTGGACCAACTTTGTTTTCGAAAGGACGGGGCCGGAAGCCAGGGATTGGCTGCGGGAAATCCCAAGAGACTTCAGTCATCACTCACAGAAAGCTTAAAGTTTCTACCACGTTACCTTTTTAAATGCCTTGTACACAGTTGCGTAAGTTCCTTGGCCTAATTTTTCAGTCATCACATAGTGCTCTAACCTCGGAGGCGGAACCACTTGCAATGAAGCTGCCGTGGCCGCCATCTTGGTTGTTTACAGCTGAGTCCGCGCGCAATACCGCTGGTCAAAGAACCAAAATAGAATTGAAGTCATGTAGAATGTTTTTGTAACCCTTGACAAAACTTTAACTGTAGAAAACTTCTCATTCTGGTCAGGTATAAATTCTTGATTGAAAATATCTAAGATCTAGCCCGACGACATGGTGGTTGTGCAAGAGCAGATTGCAGAAGTATGGCGCAAAATTATCCAAAATACACCCGAGAGGCAAGGTAAACCTTGGGTTGTATTTCGACACGGAACTTGTGTAATTCTTATGGATGGTGCGTCTAGCAAAGAGGATGCAACCACAAAAGCAACACAGATTATTACACAGTACGGCCCTGTTTGGCCTGGGACACCAACTGCGGATTTTAATATTACGGAGAATACTGTAACGCAAGGATTTATCGTCACATGCTGGCACGATGATGTTTTGACTTTCGTGGGCAAGAATGAAGGAGGGGACAACATGCTGACAAAAGCTTTGCTTGGAAGAAGCAAGAGAGATCAAGATGGACGAAGTCCTGAGGTTCTGCATGTGGAATATCAAGCTTGAAGCCATGCCGTTTTATAAATATGATCGGACTTATCAAATAGCTACTAATTTTACCGACTCTGGACAGGGTGGACAACCTCAAATTTCTGCAAATTTGCAGACGATTAAAAATTCTCAGTACTAATATATGATCTGAATCATTACTTTTACACTGTAAATACGCAAAACAATAAATAGTTTGATAAACAAATGATACAAAATAAATGCCTCAATCATGGCTGAACTTTTATCACCCCCACTCCACCCCCGTTGAATCATTTTTTCACTACCATCATGCTCTATGGGTTGTGCGCGAATGGCGTCGCGTTACAAAAGCAGGCCGCTATGATGGAGAATTTTTTGACCGCAAAACTATACCTTTTTCTTTTTATAGGGAATGCGTATACTTTTGCGAACTAGTCACAAGGTTCCTCCATTGCCAATTGGTCTTTTAAATTGATTAGCACTGAAGTTTTGGCTTGCATTCTTCAGTTTAACTGAAATGGCGACGGATACAAATTACAAAGGTCTTTTGCAAATTCACTGCCAAAAAGCTAAAGTCGAACTACCTCACTATAGCTGTACCCAAAGAATACAGGGTCACAGTCCAGTGTTCTTAGCTAATTTGGCTGTTTTAGGGCGAAGTTTTACGAGTGAAGCCGAGTTTGGTAGCAAAAAACAAGCCGAAAAAAACGCAGCTAAAGTTGCTTTGCGTGAATTAGGACTTCTGGACACAGGTGAGCCGAAAATACAAGTTGACCATGAAAAACCGCTCCTGGCTGCTAATAATGATGGAACTGATGGTCAAGCCCAATCTGGTACAAATTCAGACCCAGTAGCAACAGCATCGGCAGCCGAATCACGAGAAGACACACTAGATTCTTCTTCACCAGAAGCTTGTAAAACAGGATCAGCTCAAGTTCCAGCTAATTCTCCTGCAGAAGTTGTGGGAACATTCTTACCTCCTACCCCAGTTACCCCGACTCCCTTATCATTCAAGAACGTCCTCCAAGAAAGAGCCCAGAAACTGGGAGTGGGCCTCCCCCAATATGAGACTATACCAGAAAGTTTTGGTTTTGTCTGCAAAGTAACCTTTAATGGGCAACATTTCAAGAGTGAAGGAATTTCACCTAACAAAAAACTTGCTCAACAGAATGCAGCATCAGTAGCGATCAAACAGTTAAATACAGAGCAAGAAACAGACAGCAGCTGTCCATTACTTAAAAATGATATACAGGGGCCTGCAGCCATGCCAGAAAAGTTTGATGCCACAATGTCTTACAAGAATCTTTTTCAAGAGAATTGCCAGCAGAGAGGAAACAAACCCCCTGCATACTCAACAACATGGAATGGTAATTTAGTTCAACCACATTAATTTAAGATACCTTATTTTCTTGATTAATGCACTGTGCCACAAATAAACACTGGATTCAAATAAATGCTGGATCTATCACATTGAGATTAAATAAATATCCCACGGTCCTGGCATTTATTCAAGGTCTGACATTTATTTGAATTTGATCCTATAAAACTGTATCTCATTGATTAATATGCTGGTGTAATGATTTAGGTTCACAAGCCACAACAATCTACATGTAGCAGTTCAATTTATCAGTTTTTCTCCCTCACATTTAACAAACCATAAAGTTCATCATTTGGAGTCATTTGTTCCTATCAGCAGTTTGACTAGAGACAAAGTTGGTGATATTTTTGGTGTTTGGCAAACATTTTTGTTGAATTTAATGATACAATAAAGGTTGTGGCAAATGAGGGTGATGGTAAATTTTCAGCTCGGTAAATTATTCATGAAAGACGAGTTTATCAACATGACACGAGCGTGGGACAAAGAAAAATTCTGAGTCCCCGACAAGAATCGAACCCATGACCTCCCGAACACTGGGCGGGCGCTCTATCCACTGAGCTACGAGAACTCCAGGAGAACTCAGTAGAAATGACCTAGCTCTCCAGGAGTTCTCGTAGCTCAGTGGATAGAGCGCCTGCCCAGTGTTCGGGAGGTCATGGGTTCGATTCCTGTCAGGTACTCAGAATTTTTCTTTGTCCCACGCTCGTGTCATGTTGATAAACTCGTCTTTCACAATAAAGGTTGTGTAAAATCAATAACTTACGCTAACCCCTTTCTAACCCTACCCTAACCCTAATCTAACCCTAACCATAAAATGTTTGTAGAACTACAACTACATGTATTGGTCCATTTGTGAGAAAGGTTGCCTTTTGTATTCCAACAATCAACTGACAAACAGCCAACAGTCATCTGATAGACAACCGACAGTTGGCCAACATTACAACCATCAGGTTTTATTAAGAAGTTGTTTTTTACAATTCCTGATTCCCTCTATAAGACTTACATGTACGCACAGGGGGCCATGGTAGTTGTATTAATCACATACACGACATCTAATTGGCATGCAAAGTTCAGTACAGCTATAACCATGATTCTCCATGTGTGCATCAGCCATTACAACCAATACATGTAGTTATGTGTTAACTGCTACTGTTTTTCTCCCAAGTTATATTGTAGCCTTGGCTTTACACCTTTGTCACTTTTCAAATTTCATTTCCAAGGATCTGGATATATCAGCTTTGTTCAATTTGGTGACAAGACTGTATCATCCAAGGTACCATGTACCACCAAAAAACAAGCAGAACAATTGGCCGCCCGGGAGGCACTGTTGGCTATAGGAGTCAATGATCCAGAGAATGCCTATAGAAACAAAGGATCAAGGAAAAACAAGTCAAAAAGTATTCTTGTAGCAAAGACAGGATTTAAAAGAACATGGGTACATTCCCGTGGGGCTCAAGGTCCTCAACTTGATGCAAATTGGTATGTATTACACCATTGTGAACTCCTTTTAGAAATATGTAGACATCTGGGAGCCAGGCACATATCGACAGCTCTGTACTGAGGTAACCATTTGGTAACCATCTGTTCTGAATACAGTGGACCCCTGCCCTACAGTCACGTTGTTAAGGTTACACAATACCTTCTGAGGGCTACTTTTGGCAAAAAAAAAAATTTTAGCACTAAAAGGAAGATTGCTACATGTATAAAATCTAATATTTCCCAACAAATGAAATTAAAATCTTGAAATCTGCACAAGTTATCTAGAAAAAAGGTTTTTTTAATAACAGTTTATAAAACAGTTGGGTGTCATAATCCTCAGATCATAGCATGTCGGTACCCTAGGGACCTTTTTGTGCTAAATTGCTTTATCTGGGAATTGGAATTGTGTTACTGACCAACCCTACTATACTCTACTCTACTCCACCAACACAACGCTACTCCACCATCACTGCTCGACTGGTGTACTTACATATCCACTTTGATGTTAGGTAGAAGAGAAGCCCTAAAAGTGGGAGTTTATATACGAAAGGCAGTCGAGCTAGTCAAGCAAAAGAAAAACTCCACCAATATTTTCTATCCAATTTTGTGCCAGGTATAGTGTTTTCAGTTCACGCAAATCAATTCGAAGACATCACCGTCAAACCTAAACCAAATAAACATGTCTTTGAATACATTATATATGCCTGAAAGAAAAGTGAACGAGAAGAATGTGACTGTCACACAAAGATATTGTCCTAGAATTCTCACGAAAATAATTATATGCCATGGGTGCCGTCATCTGATTGGCTTGTAGCACATTCTGTTAACGGATATCTCAGTGAAGGTGACACGTGCTTACAAATCTTTAAACGGCGACAACTCGCTTTAGGTATTGGCAAGAATGGTGACTGATTTGAACGAAATTTGGTCAGAATATTCATTAAACATTGAGAAACAAAAGTGTGACAGGGATTTTTAAAATTTTCGATATTCCTCTTTTGGGAGCTGCGAAATTATGCAATGAGGTCAAGAAAATATGTGATACTGTAACATTACGGGTTTAAAAAAAGATAACCGATCAGAATGCAGGAAAACCCTGACATGCTGAGAGATGGATGCTTGCTGATTAACTGTGCTTTCACCTACCCCCTCCTGACTACCCACCCTCCTTCCCAGGGACATTCTGTTAATGTCTACTTTTTTTCAAACCTCTGTCTTACATGTATCAGGGTTTGAACCTTCAACTTATTGCCACTTGACCATGAACAAATTGATGCAAGTCTCACCCAAATTTGTCCATATACCTTTTTGGTCCCAGATTCCCCTCTTCTCTGCTAATTATTTGAAAAATTAAGGAATGATGTACAAAACATTTTAACCCATTGGTGGCTGGAGATTGTTGGAAAAAGCACTTTTTTGGACATTTGTGACATTTTATGGTCAGTTATGAGCTAAATCTGCTCCCAACTACTCAAATTGTCATTCACAGCATGAAAACATGCCTACAGGTCTTTCCACAAGCATCATGTTTTGGACATTTTTTCCCGGGCATGCACAAAAGGCAAAGTTTGGAGATAAAAAGTGACCTATGTCGTTAAGGTTACCATATACCTTCAAGGGCCAATTTTTTGCAAAAAAATTTTTAGGCCCAAATTAAACGTTACTAGTCTACCTTCATATTTTTCCAAAAAAAATATTTCAAAATCTTGAAACGCGTGCCAGTTATCAACAAAAACGTTTGTTTTCAAATGAAACTATTACCCGCCTGAGTGTTATAAGCCAATTAATTGACGTTTTCGTTGACACAGTTTTTCCTTTTGACTCTCACTCTGATCTGGGTACCATTGGAAAGAGCTTAAATTCCTCCTGTGGAGATTGAGTATAAAATTATTAAAGTGATGCCTTTTTTGGTCAAAGGTGATAACGTTAGAAGTGGAACAAAGGTAGTGTTTATCCTGGCCGGTTTTGGCCAGCATGGGCACCAATAAGTTAACTGGTTCAAAAAACAAATTAAACCAGAGGTAAAAACCTGAACTACAACATAGCCACAATAGTGTCAAAAGTGTTGACACATCGTCCAACACTTTTTTTTATACTACAGGTTCATTTCACCCCACCCCCTCATTCACGACCCCCTGCCCCTATAAATGTTGCAGTCTGTCTGGGGGGGGGGGGGGGGGGGGTTTGTAAAGAGTAGTGAATTTTCTATATTTTCAAGCTCTAACAGGGTTATTTTTAAGAATTGCACTAAATTTGTGTTCTAGAGCCATTTTTGATTGTTTAAAGTTGCAAATGACATATTTTGGATGGAAAATCGAAATATGGCGGGCTAATTGCCACAACAAAATTAAGCATGAGGACTCCGCGGGGGTTGCATCATGCAGTTTGTCGGTTTACGAAGTTTGAGGAGGTTCTACGATAATGAACATTGATAAAGAACATTGTTTGTTGCATTGTTAAGGAAATAGCACCAACATTTGAACGGGATGGTGATTAATGTTCTTTAGCCCAACGCAAAACCAATTTCTTGGGTTCTCTGTGGATTAATTTAATTAACGAATGGTCATGCGTGATCGATTGACTGGAATATTGCACAAATTTGTATGCTGAAAACAGGAAGAAATGGTTTTTCCTTTCAGAAATGTATTGCTTCATTGTTTTTATGACAAGAAATTAATGAATACATGTACATATGTGTAAATAAGAACGATTACCCACGGTTAACCATGGTTAACCATCAAAGTTAAAGGCTAATACTAATGTTATTTATTTCAATATGGTTAACCATGGTTAACCGTGAAATTTACACTTTTGGTCCTCGCCGAAGGTTGATTGTATCAAACAAGACTAAAGTAAAGACATTCTATACCTTAAGTTGGCAATTTATAGAGAAATTATGGAATAAATATGCGACAAAGAATCCCCAAGTAACAATAAGTTGATTTGTCACGCGTGCATGTCACGTTACACCTTACTGCGTTACTACATGGCACAAAGTCTTTTGCATTGCTGGAAGGAATATTACTTTGACCTTTTGACAATTCGCAGAACGGTAAAATTTCTTTTTTTATTCCTTGCATCGGCGGTTCAGAAGTGAATTTGGCTTTGCACAGGGATCTTCTCTTTCCTTAGAGAATCCGAGGGCTGATTCCTGGTGAAGATTCCTGTTTTCAATCCTCGTAAAATGCTAAAAACCGAGGAGCTGGAATTGCTTAGTGCTAGCAAAATCTCCTTCTGTTTCAATCCTTTCTATCTCCGGGAAAAGCACAAGTTTCTTCCTCAGTTTTAGCCGTGAAAATAATTTTGCCTCAATTCATTTAATTTCTTTAAGAAATTACTACGTCAAATTAAACCAAAGAGGTAAAAACTGAACTACAACATAGCCACAATAAGTGTCAAAAGTGTTGACACATCATCCATTTAAGCCCCATTTTTTTATAATACAGGTTCATTTCACCCCACCCCCCTCATTCACAACCCCCCTGCCCCCTATCAATGTTGTAGTCTGTTTCTGGAAGTCCTTCACTGCAATCATACATGTACAACATTGGATGAGTTTCATAAAGGAGTCATCATTATGCCTGAAAAAATGCCATGTCGGGTCAATGTGTCAACTACTTTAATTTGTCACTTATTGCATGTCTGTTCTTGTTTCTGTACACTGGGAATGAAGTTTCTGCATTCTGGAAACTTATTTAATATGGGTGGTGCAATATGGGTGATCCTACACCCTGTACCTTATTGAGTTATTTTTTTCAAAAAAAAAAAAACTCTTAGTCGGCGTACCGACGTATGTCGCTATTCAGTGGATGGATGGGTGGATGAGCGATGTATTTCACACCAATCAGAATTAGGATACTATCGATCAATAACCAATGAAATTGCCGCTTGTATGTATCGGATTCAAGGGACGGCCATCTTTATTTTCATATAAACTTGGCCTTATTGGGCGGTGTTGGCATGAAATCTCTATTTCCAGCACTCGGTGTTTATGTAGCTCTGGTGTACAACGTTATGTGTGGGTTTTAAGCAGAAAACTGTTCGGAAATTTTCATGGTGGTGAAGAAGGTACGAGGATGTGAAATTTACATGCTGCGAGCAGTCTGTTTTGGTGGCTTTGGGTTGAGGGATTGTTTTTTGATTGCGGTTAGTTGTGAATAAGAGCCATGTTGTGTTTTAAAATGTTTCTGACTGAAGTAAGGATAGCTTTAATTTTGGTTAAATTTGAAGTTGTGGATGTACGCAGCTTCCTATTTCTTGGAGATGAGTTATTTGAAATCAGTAGAGCTGAGAGATCAGACATGATCAGAGACTTTGCTTCAGGACATAATAGATGTCATACGGCATTTAAGAATTTGAAGGTAGGGGGGCCACATACTCAAGAACGCAGGGTACAGTAATTCCGGAGAAACAGCTTTCATTGCAGACGTACCAGCTCTGGTAAATGTTTCACGAACCGTTCGTAATTAAATATGCAAAATATTTCACCAGGATTTTCGGCACAAATTTCATAACAACCAGAGAACAATGTACAAACTGTACTACGTTTTAAAAACCCTTTGGAAAGATATATTTTTTCCATTTGATCCGTTGATTGTCTTTCGATAAAATACTTTGATGCGTGTTTAATAAATCACAAAGTATCATGTTTCAACATTTCAAAGAAAGACAAAAGTATCATATTACAAATAAACAAAAGTATTGTGTTACCGCTGTCAAGAATCACGTTTGGTGCACTGTCCTTTGATTCTCTGAGTTTTTCATTTTCAGGTAGAAATAGCTTTGTTACAGCGGTTACCGATCACACGCGCCTGGACGTCAAATCATCCGTGTTTATGCCTTGAATGATTGCATGCGCCAGTTTCGATTTGCTCTTTTTTCGCCAAACACAACAACAAGATGACAATGTTCTAACCTTTTGTGAACTATTTCCATGATTTGACGAGTATTTCAAAACAGCGTCTAAACATTTAAGCAATAGGCCGTAACTCGAATTCCACAGAGCAAGCAAATATGAATAAATACAAAATTTCTTTCAAGAGCGTAATATTGTGACAAAACAAAAAGGCCCGCCACTAAAAAGCAACTGCTCTCGCCAAAGCATCACGCCAAATACTTATGGAAACCAAATATTTTCGAAGTGGTTCATTCGAAGAATGAAAGTATCTATCTTTCTAATTGCAGCTATATAACACAACTGTGTCGACAACGAATTACCTGAATATCGACTTGTTTCATGAAATTCGTGCGTTATGCATGATCATTTTTCTTTTTTTGCAATTTCACCGACAATATTCAGGACTTGAGTGCTGTTTCTCTTTCCAAAGGGTAAAAAACAGCTGCCGGGAAGCTGAATGTCACTCCACAGCTTCAATGAAATCTACTACTGTTGTGGAAACAGATGATTGACGTCCATCGAAACTCATTTTTCAAACGGAAAAAACATCGTTGGAGGGCGCGTGTGATCGGTAACAGCTGTAATTAGAATTGGCATTTAGTCACAACAAGCGGTAGGTGGGTATGTCTTCACAACATTGTAATGGCGTGTAGTAATGAGTAACGTTAAAGAAGAGAGTTTAAAAGCATTGATATTTTCTAAAGATTTGTAGTATGGAATCCCTCAAATATTGCTGCAGACTTTATGGCGGCAAGTGTAACCGCAAAGTAATCAAATTAGACTTTTAGGCGTCACACCCAAGTTAGTGACGTACATCAATCCAATCAGGTTTGGGGTTGCATGAAGAAACCAGGCAAATTGTCAATCTTGTCCCCAGAGTTCGTTTTTCGTGATGCTGACCAAAAGAAAAGCGGGCTCTGGGGACAAGATTGTGAAATTGTTTGATAAAAATGGAATGACATGCGCAGTAAAGTGATTGTTAATTAATCACTTTACTGCGCATGTCATTCCATTTTTATCAAACTATTTCTGATTACTGCAGTTTTTACAGATATATTATTCATGGACGACAGGAAAGTTTCGTTGTGGATGAATTTGCAAGTCAAACGTATTTTGCGTTGCGCTCATTTACTTAAAATGCAAAGGCCCAACACTAAATTGTTCATTGAGCGTTCTTTTTTATCAGGCTAGTTTTGCTGACAAAAAAAAGATACCCAATACGTCCATATCAGAACTGAAAAAAATATCTCTCGCGCGCATTGCATGCGTATGTTTAATACAGTGACCATTAATATGGCCAAATTTTTATGGCCCATTGATGACTGTATTAACAGGGTTCCACTTTACTAATTATAGGTAGTTTTTTCTTTTTTCACAATTGTTAACAGGGGAGATGTGGATTACTTTTGGAAACAAGCAGTTGCAAGCAAAAGATTCAAACTGGATCCAAGTGAATCGCCTGGAAGCTGGAGTGGAACTACATGCCGTACATTTGCTCTCCCATTAGAACACAGGCAGGACTTGACAGTTGCTGAAATCTGGAAGGAAAAGAAAAATATTGTCATTGTTGGGAATGCAGAGTCATCATTTATTTTGTACTGTGCAAGAGTTCCTGGAACTTGCAACATTTTCAACACTCAAACAATGTCACTAGTTCTGCTTGAACCTGGTAAAGAAAATTTCTATCACACTAAAAAACTATCAGACCCATCCACAGGGGTTTCAAAATGTTTTGAAGTGCAATAGGTGTTATCGACTGGAAGAGTAGGTGGCTGTTATAGGTGAGCTTTTTGGTCACAAGCTGAGTGCTATGACCAGAGTTGCCGGGGCATAATAGTCAAGTAGCCGGTGGAACTCCGGCAGTCGCCGCCTTGTTTTGAAACCCCTGTATCCAAGGTTATCATATCGCACAGTAATCCCGATTAGGGTTGTGATAAAGAAATATATCTTGAGTCATAATTATTATGTAACAGGGCATTTTCATTATCTAGAAATCCCTGTTCTACATGTATAGTTCATCATCCCCAGGTTTACTTAAATTTTTCAATTACCATAGTTATACATGAAGTCTGGTCTCTATTACAGTAATCCTTTATAAATTGCCAAGTAGAGTTGGAGGTGTGGGATTGGGATTGGTACACCAGGGCTTGAAATTGCGACCAACAATTGAGCACTGGTGACTAAATTTTTAGAACTGGTCACCAGCTGGCGACTTGCAGTTTGTCCGATAACTAAAGAAAGCCACAATACAACTTTTGTTTCTAAATCTTTATATAAGGAAATAATTCTTTATATACACTGTAAGGAAATCATTCGGATCTGGTTGCTAGTAAACCAGAGACAACAGTAGCTTTATAAACCTTTAATCTTTAATAGAAGTGCCAACTAAGTGTTACTCGTGCTGTTTCTAATCGTTTTAGCTCTTCAGGTGTGGCTATTCTTGCATGTAAAGTAACATATAAAATCGTGTTCTTGTGCAAGTTATACATAAAATAAGTTGGCGACCAAACTTTACAATCTGGCGACCATAATTTTCCTGTTAGTCGACAGCTGGCTCCTGAACGAAAAAGTTAATTTTGAGCCCTGTACACTGATCCATTAGTGAGGGGATCAAAGAACATAAATGCAACAAGTAACTAAAGGCTCTTACCATTTGTCAGAACTGGTCAGCCAGACAGGTACATTTGAAATGAATAGACCTTTCTTTTGAGAGTTTTCCAAAATTTTATAAAAATTTCATAAGAAAAGTGCAAATAGTCAACAAATTGACTGATCTGGCCTTACAGTTCTGATCAAGAACATAATTCTCTTCCTAAATGGACCAGTCTGGTCAGCCGGTTCGGACTAATGGTAAGCACCTTACTGATTGTATACCTTGTACCTTGACTGATTGTATACCTTGTATATCTTGTATTGTAACAAAATTTTTAAAAAAGTGAGGGCCATTAGCAAATGCAATGAATCGTCTTTAGTTACTTGTTCTAGCATAGCTACCTACTCTGTTTTTAAAGTTGAACATGGTACTATCTGTCAATATTACTAAACTGCTAGATTTATGGAAGTAATTTCCAAAATTATTCATACCTTTTGTCACATGTACATATAGGTCATCGTATAGTAGGTCTTGATGCCTGTTATACTGATCACAATGGCAAGGTTGCCCTTCAAGCTGAGAGGTGTGCTGATGTCATCATTCCTGAAACACCAGATCCTGTGTTGACAAGCTGTGGTGTTGTACTTCTGTATCAAGATCCACAATCGAGGCAAGTAAATTTTAAGTTTTCTCATGCTCCAATTAGCAGAGGTACATGTATGCTAATTATTGTAGGTTAGCCTTGCTCTGAAAAAATAACAATGTATATGATGTTCTTAATAAAGTTTTGTTGATCATTTTATGAAATGAAAAGCTGTTCAGTGTTCCTTGAAGTGCACCTAACCCCATATATTTTTTCAGTAAAATAAACCTTTGCACTAGTTCGAAACGCATTGCACCTTTCGTTTCTCCTTTTTACCAAATTCTGACTATTTATATCATTCAAAAGTTACGAAAAGCTGTGCATCATAATTTTGTTCCACGACCGAGTCTTGAGGGGCGTGGGTCTATTCCTGATACATGTATGACGTCACAAACTGATTTGCATGCATGTTTACAAAGACTTGATGCGATGCAAATCAATCAATTTGCGACATCATATCAGGAATAGACCCACTTTGTACAGTTTCAGATCTCGTGCAGAGAGGTATCAAATACCAAAAAGCAGGCCAGTGTTTCACTAAGAGTAATTTTAATACCCTGGCAATATGGGTGCATGTGTTCCAGCCCAGAATCCCCCATTTCCTCTGACTTTGAGACTTGCGCGCAGGGAATCATGGTAGTTGAATTCATCATGCGAACAACATCTTCGAGAATTGGCACGCAAAGTTGAATACAACTACCATGATTCGCTAAGCGTAAGTCTCATTGACGGAATTGGCCATTTGCCTGGTGCCTGGCCCTCAGTGAAACCACTGAAGAGGTTTTATATATTATTTGAAGTTACAGTTCAACTGCTTGAATTTTGAATAAGTTAATTGTCTGGTAATATCAAACACAATCAAAATTGTATTTGGTTTCAGATCACTCCAGGTGCTCCTGAAGCGTTACCTTTCCAGTCAAGCATTTGTCAATGTAGCAGCAGCATTAGCACAGTATTTCCGCCGCATGGTGTCTGGCCGTCCTGTGTGGCTGGATACTGAAAGCCTGACAGAACACATCCATGAATGGATGTTAGAGGAAGTTCAAAACATAGCAGCAATGCACGAAGCAGCTCTTTATCAGCTGTTTTCTCACATGTGGAAGTTTAACAAGAAATGGTGCACTGTGCTAAATCCTCCTCTTCCACATGATCTTGAATTTCTGAAGGTATGAACAATTGAAACAGATTTCATCCGTGCTCTTCATAATCATTGAGGCAATTAAGCCAACTTGGTACGTACATGTAGGTTGCATGTTGTCTCGCATTCATATAATCAGAGATTGAATGGCCAAAAAATTTCAACAAAGGTTACCTGCATGTAATGTCTTATCAAGTTTGCTTTAAAGGGGCACTGTCATGGTATATTGGCATCATATTAAAATGCTGCAGAAATATGTTACATGTATATCAATGGAAACCCAAGAATAATGGTGTAGTTTTGTTACCAAGGAGTATATCACTACACTGAAACCATTTTTTGCTGCATGGAAATGGATTGAAATCTGAACATATCGCCAGAAATTCATTATGGTTTGCTGTCTGAGCCACAATTCGTTTGATATCTTTTTCCCATTTTGGGCACGAGTAAAGGTACAGTGTACCAGGTAATGATTTTAGCAACAAATGAAACTGAACACAGCAAAACCCCTGTGACAGTGCCCCCTTAACTGTCTTTCAAGTGACAGTCAAAGTGTTCTTCTTGCTACATGTTTTAAGCAGCCTTCATAGTAGGGGGTAAGTTTCTAAAGAAACTGTGGTGCTGCGTCGGTGGGAAGTATAACAATATAATTTGGTTTTACCAACTGGGTTGATAATGTCAATTGGCCACCGTAAAGAGATTCAAGAGCTGACGTTTCGAGCGTTAGCCCTTCATCGGAGCGAATCAAGGAATTGTGCGTCGTGTGTCTTTATATACAGAAAGATGGAGCTTCGCTATTGGCTGGTGCCTGGTAACGTGAAAACTTCGGAATAAATTAGTTGAATGAAAAGCGTTCGTTGATGCCGTGAGGATTAAGAGTGCCGATTTGAAAAATAAATTTTTGTTCTAGAGTTTTACGGCTTTCCGTGTTTCCTTGGTGAAGGGAAAGGCCGCAGACTGCCATATGTTGCTTAGAATGATTTGGGAGATTGAAGTGTCTCGCGACCGGTTTCGAAGCATTTTTGTCGTCTTTCTCTACGTCACGAAGGTGTTCTCGGAATCGGTCGCCAAGTCGTCTCCCTGTTTCGCCGATGTATAACTTTTTGCAAAGAGTGCAAGTTATACAGTAGATGGCATTGGCTGAGGT
>OX393563.1:18501722-18513141 GCA_947652115.1 Blastomussa wellsi | reverse complement strand
AACCAAGCTCGGAAACATTACTCCGCCTGGCTGAGTTAGTGTTAACACTCAACTGTTTTTCATTCGTGAACAATTATTACAAACAAATCAATGGCGTGGCCAGGGGTACCAAAATGGGACCCAGCTACGCCAATCTTTTTGTAGGCTACATTGAACACCAATTTTTCAATCAATACAACGGCCCAAAACCTGAACTCTATTGTCATCCTCTACCTCTGCTACCAGAGAGGATCTTAATCAATTTTTAACCGCTGTTAATTCGTTTCATCCTGCCCTTAAATATACCTGGGAAATTTCCGATACTTCCTTAGCATTCCTGGATATCAAAGTTTCTATCGAAGGCAACAGTTTATGCACCAGTGTGCACTACAAACCCACAGATTCTCATAGCTATTTGTTGTATTCATCTTCACATCCATCACATGTCAAGAATTCCATTCCTTATTCTCAGTTTCTTAGACTTCGCCGTCTATGTAGTGACGACTCTGATTTTTCCTTAAAATCAGAGGAAATGTGCAATTTTTTCGACAAACGCCGCTATCCTGCTTCTGTTGTTCAAGCGGGCCATCATCGCACCCGGCAAATTGATCGACAGTCAGCACTACAAACGTCACAGAGAGAAAACAACGATAGAATTCCATTCACCCTCACATTTCACCGTCACAACCACGCAATTAAATCCATCATTCTCAAAAACTTTAAATTACTTCAAAATGATCCCGACACTGGTAGAATCTTTTCGCAACCTCCATTAATTCCATTTAAACGTGACAAAAACATAGGTAACTTTTTAGTCAGAAGTGCATTCCAAACTAGTGATCAACCCGGAACTTTTAAATGCGCTCGCGCACGATGCAAAACATGCCCTTTCATTCACAACGTTGACAAAATATTGGGACCCAAGCGATCTATCAAAATCACTGATCATTTCACCTGCACCTCAGCCAATGCCATCTACTGTATAACTTGCACTCTTTGCAAAAAGTTATACATCGGCGAAACAGGGAGACGACTTGGCGACCGATTCCGAGAACACCTTCGTGACGTAGAGAAAGACGACAAAAATGCATCGAAACCGGTCGTGAGACACTTCAATCTCCCAAATCATTCTAAGCAACATATGGCAGTCTGCGGCCTTTCCCTTCACCAAGGACACACGGAAAGCCGTAAAACTCTAGAACAAAAATTAATATTTTTCAAATCGGCACTCTTAATCCTCACAGTATCAACGAACGCTTTTCATTCAACTAATTTATTCTGAAGTTTTCACATTACCAGGCACCAGCCAATAGCGAAGCTCCATCTTTCTGTATATAAAAACACACGACGCACAATTCCTTGATTCGCTCCGACGAAGGGCTAACGCTCGAAACGTCAGCTCTTGAATCTCTTTACAGTGGCCAGTTGACATTATCAACCCAGTTGATAAAACCAAATTATATTGTTATACTTCCCACCGACGCAGCACCACAGTTTATTTAGAAAATTACCCCCTTATACATAAAATAAGTTGGCGACCAAAATTTACAATCTGGCGACCATAATTTTCCTGTTAGTCGACAGCTGGCTCCTGAACGAAAAAGTTAATTTTGAGCCCTGTACACTGATCCATTAGTGAGGGGATCAAAGAACATAAATGCAACAAGTAACTTAAGGCTCTTACCATTTGTCAGAACTGGTCAGCCAGACAGGTACATTTGAAATGAATAGACCTTTCTTTTGAGAGTTTTCCAAAATTTTATAAAAATTTAATAAGAAAAGTGTAAATAGTCAACAAATTGACTGATCTGGCCGTACAGTTCTGATCAATAACAGAATTCTCTTCCTAAATGGACCAGTCTGGCCAGCTGGTTCGGACTAATGGTAAGCACCTTACTGATTGTATACCTTGTACCTTGACTGATTTTATACCTTGTATATCTTGTATTGTAACAAAATTTTTAAAAAAGTGAGGGCCATTAGCAAATGCAATGAATAGTCTTTAGTTACTTGTTCTAGCGTAGCTACCTACTCTGTTTTTAAAGTTGAACATGGTACTATCTGTCAATATTACTAAACTGCTAGATTTATGGAAGTAATTTCCATAATTATTCATACCTTTTGTGTCACATGTACATGTAGGTCATCGTATAGTAGGTCTTGATGCCTGTTATACTGATCACAATGGCAAGGTTGCCCTTCAAGCTGAGAGGTGTGCTGATGTCATCATTCCTGAAACACCAGATCCTGTGTTGACAAGCTGTGGTGTTGTACTTCTGTATCAAGATCCACAATCAAGGTAAGTAAATTTTAAGTTTTCTCATGCTCCAATTAGCTGAGGTACATGTATGCTAATTATTGTAGGTTAGCCTTGCTCTGAAAAATAACAGAATGTATATGATGTTCTCAATAAAGTTTTGTTGATCATTTTATGAAATGAAAAGTTGTTCAGTGTTCCTTAAAGTGCACCTAACCCCATATATTTTTTCAGTAAAATAAACCTTTGCACTAGTTCAAAACGCATTGCACCTTTCGTTTCTCCTTTTTACCAAATTCTGACTATTTATATCATTCAAAAGTTACGAAAAGCTGTGCATCATAATTTTGTTCCACTATCGAGTCTTAAGGGGCGTGGGTCTATTCCTGATACATGTATGATGTCACAAACTGATTTGCATGCATGTTTACAAAGACTTGATGCGGTGCAAATCAATTTGCGACGTCATATCAGGAATAGACCCACTTTGTACAGTTTCAGATCTCATGCAGAGAGGTATCAAATACCAAAAAGCAGGCCAGTGTTTCACTAAGAGTAATTTTAATACCCTGGCATATGGGTGCATGTGCTCCAGCCCAGAATCCCCTATTTCCTCTGACTTTGAGACTTGCGCGCAGGGAATCATGGTAGTTGAATTCATCATGCGAACAACATCTTCGAGACTTGGCACGCAAAGTTGAATACAACTACCATGATTCGCTAAGCGTAAGTCTCATAGAGGGAATCGGCCATTTGCCTGGTGCCTGGCCCTCAGTGAAACCACTGAAGAGGTTTTATATATTATTTGAAGTTACAGTTCAACTGCTTGAATTTTGAATAAGTTAATTGTCTGGTAATATCAAACACAATCAAAATTGTATTTGGTTTCAGATCACTCCAGGTGCTCCTGAAGCGTTACCTTTCCAGTCAAGCATTTGTCAATGTTGCAGCAGCATTAGCACAGTATTTCCGCCGCATGGTGTCTGGCCGTCCTGTGTGGCTGGATACTGAAAGCCTGACAGAACACATCCATGAATGGATGTTAGAGGAAGTTCAAAACATAGCAGCAATGCACGAAGCAGCTCTTTATCAGCTGTTTTCTCACATGTGGAAGTTTAACAAGAAATGGTGCACTGTGCTAAATCTTCCTCTTCCACATGATCTTGAATTTCTGAAGGTATGAACAATTGAAACAGATTTCATCCGTGCTCTTCATAATCATTGAGGCAATTAAGCCAACTTGGTACGTACATGTAGGTTGCATGTTGTCTTGCATTCGTATAATCAGAGATTGAATGGCCAAAAAATTTCAGCAAAGGTTACCTGCATGTAATGTCTTATCAAGTTTGCTTTAAAGGGGCACTGTCATGGTATATTGGCATCATATTAAAATGCTGCAGAAATATGTTATATCAATGGAAACCCAATAATAATGGTGTAGTTTTGTTACCAAGGAGTATATCACTACACTGAAACCGTTTTTTGCTGCATGGAAATGGATTGAAATCTGAACATATCGCCAGAAATTCATTATGGTTTGCTGTCTGAGCCACAATTCGTTTGATATCTTTTTCCCATTTTGGGCACGAGTAAAGGTACAGTGTACCAGGTAATGATTTTAGCAACAAATGAAACTGAACACAGCAAAACCCCTGTGACAGTGCCCCCTTAACTGTCTTTCAAGTGACAGTCAAAGTGTTCTTCTTGCTACATGTTTTAAGGTCATTCCCCTGAAATAGAACTGACAATAGATTTTCGTTCAAACTTTGCCCATTTGTTGTTCATCGTAAGGGAATTTAAATTTTGAAATGAAAAAGAGGGGTTACCATATTCGTTTAGGAGCAGGAGCACCTTGAAAATACCCCATAATTCATTAAAATAGCAGCTTAAGAAATGTTTTCATTTGACTAGTCCATGTCACGTCTTATGGGAGAAGAAAAAAATAGGGAGAAAGCAAATCAAGGGAAAAAACAATAGATATACTGTATCGCCTTCAAGGAACAATTTAATATATGTTTCATTATGAAAGCACGCATTTCCAGTCAACCTTGATTCAACTTGTTACTAGTATGCAGTGATCTCGAGGCCACAATATCTGTTCAATAAGTTCACGTTTCCGTCGATTATTTATTTTTCTGCAATGGGAATTTGTTTATATTCCTGTTATAGGAAGAAAGTGATTGCTAGTCTCAGAAAAAGGGTAAAAAAATATAGGTCACGATACTCGTTTACGAGAAAACGACGATTTATCTCCTTCACGAGCAAAGCCGTAAATAAAACGCCGCAGTTTTCTTTAGGTGCGCGCGCTGATGACGCAATAAATCGTGTGCAGTAAGGATGCGCAATGCAATACAGGGGAATGACCTTAAGCAGACTTCATAGTACATGTACGTAGCATCCACTATGTAAGTCTTGTAAATAAGCCAAGGCCACAACGTTAGCCACTTAATTGGAATTTTCACTCCTCAGTAATGGAAGGCTCTGAAAGTTCCCCTTGTTCATCAGTCGTGTTACTAGAAGGAACTTTGTTATCGTCATTGTTTTCAGGACCATGATTCTGCTCAGTTAGCAGACTTGCATCTGGTGGAAAATGTCGACAATTTTCTCTGATAGCTATCCAGTTTCAGAATGTTTTTGGAGGCACACAAACTTTAAACAAATGAGGTTAATTACAGTATGCAAGTATATTCAAAGCAGCTGACACGAGCACACATAAAAAGCTGCAAGCAGAGGGTCTGGTGACAAAAATAAAGCAAACATGAAAGATCACTGATCAAAGAGTGAAGATAAAAACTATGGTTTTTCATGTGTTTATAAAAGCTTCATAATACAAGGAAAATTTTCCAAATAAAATCCTTTCCACAAAATAATTGATATCTTACTAGCTGTTTCACTACTGGGGCACAGGCACGGCCTACCCGATACCTGTATAGTTATGGTCCAATCCAAGGTTAATTTTAATAGTAAAGAGTAATTAATTACAAAGTTTTCAAAACACTGATTCGTCAGGGAACTGTCGACAATGCCATCATGTTCTGGAAATAGTTCAAAATAATACAAATTATTAATATCGACTTCTTTTATCAAGGCTAGAGCGGAGGATGAACTTGCCCGTCGAAAAGCAAGTAATATTCAGCACCCAGAAGATTTTTATCATCCTTGGAGTCTGCCAAAAGGAAACTTCAAACACAGAATGCTCTCTACAGGTGTGAAGACAGACTAACTGATTTCACAGAATGGTCTTCAAAAGATTTTTTTTATATTTTAAACATACTGGTATTTGTTTAAAGAAGTTCGCCCCAAGAGCATGCACTTTGCGCATCTTGGGGGCTCACTTCTAAATAATTTTACAAAAGCATAAGGGCAAGACAATTACGAAGATGCAGAAAAGAGGTCAAAAGTGTTAATCGCCTTTCTTGAAACCCTTACTTTCAATAATAAATTTTTGCACATGAAAAAACAATTCCTTGTTCTGAGCTAGTGTCAAAAGAGATGAACCATTCAAAAAACTATTCAATAACATTGAATCGGAAATATTTACCACTTTTTGGCAAAAAGAGTCGCAGCACAGGTGAGCATATTAAATCTTAAGGCAGCATAAAATGGGCATTTCATAAAAAGACAGGCCGGAGAAACTTTTTTACCGATTCTAAACAAATAATAATTAAGTGCACATGCATCAAGCCGCAGGTGAGTGTGTAATACTGAGGAATATATATCTATTGACAAATCAAACAGAAGATATGGGTGTTAACAGCTGAAAAGTGTCTTGCCCAACAACACAAGGGATCAAACTCGGGCGGATCATGTTTACTGTAGGTTGTCTCGACCGATGTATCCGTCGAAATATCAGTCGATAGTCAGTTGATACTTGGACTGTCTCTCAATCGATACTTGGTCGAGAGTCTAAGGACTATGGATCAATATAGCGACTATCGGTCAATATTTCTTGGCGCTTCTCGGTCAAGTATTGGTCATATGTCGTTGGTATATCGGTCAAGTGTCACTGATATATCTGTAAACTGTCGGTGATATATCGGCCAACTGTCGGTTGTGTATTGGTCATGTGTGGACCTTAATGTATTTGAAGTCCGAATTTGTTTCGCGTGGGTGATTAGTTTGAAAAGTTAATGAGCCGCATTTCTTGGTGTTTTGTTGTTGGTTTCTGTCACAGATCATGATCCCTCAAACTTGTGCATCCAGCAAAGACTGGCCATTTGTATTGAAATGCTCTGCGACAGGAAAGCCCGGCAGGTTCTTCTCAATGCTGCGGAGGTCGATGTTCAACGAAGCGTTGCCTTAGTGTGCGGCCAGTCTTGCCGATGTAGATAGCAGAGATGGCATTTTAGACCAGTTAATTTGCATGTAAATGCATCCCAGATGGATATGGAGCATAATTATGTAGATATGGCGGAGTATCTGCGAAGTATCGGCGAAATGTCAGTAAGGTATCGGTGAAGTATCAGTGAGCTAAGAGCTATGTCGGCCGACATACATCTCTACCAATATATCGACAAACTATTGACCAAGTGTCCACCAAGTATCGACAGATATATTGACAAAGTATCGACCACGTGTCCACCAAGTGTCGACCAATATATCAACCGACATTGGTTGGGACTTCCTATAGTAAACATGGTCCACTTGACCTGGAGTTGAGTGCCTCCACATGTATCACATAAACATTCTGGAGGAACAGACAAAAAAGTTTGTAATTTACCCCCATTGTAAACCCTATAAGAAATTCTGTATTTCAAAGTTGCAATTTTATTTCAGGTCTGTTTATTGAACCAGCTGTTGACTGTGCAGTAAGAGAACTAAAGGAAGAGACAGGAATTAAACTAGATGCAGATGAATTGAAGAACTGGCCTTCAATTGACTTGCTGCAGACAGATAATTTAAATCCCCATAAAGGTAGTGCGTTTTGCTGCAAATAATCACTTCCAAAAAGCAAGTGATGTATATGTAAAATGATGTGACTGTGACAACAATATCTAGCCTTCTTTTTAATCTGAAGTACCAAGCTGTGATAATAATATAGTATAATAATAAGATATAGCTTAAACCATTCCCAAAAACCACAACAAAATTGTGATGCATACATGTATGCTTTATTGTAACAATAAAAAATTGAATGTTAACGTTATGAACCTTCCAACAACTTACAATTTACCCGTATATTTGTTATATACCAGGTGATATGGTAAAGTATTTCCTGTATGAATATCCTTCTGAAAACAACGAAGACTTGAATCTGTCACAGGAGACAGATCTAGGAAATAGCTCCATTGAGTGTGAAGCTGAGCGACACAAAGATGGAGGTTGGTACAAGAATACACAAGATTCTGTCATTGAAAATATACTTGCGAATCATTGCAAAGTAAAGACATTTGCAAGCTTAGTGACTCGTCAGGCTGGTGCTTGACAAATGTTACGCCCCTGCCAGGCTACATATTACAATACAGTGGAACTCTGTTAATATACCGTCACCAATGCAATGGGCCATAAAAATTTGGCCGTGTTAACAGGTTAGGACCTGACTGATACATTTGGACTTCTAATCAGCTGTTCTTTAATAAACATCGAGAATGCAACAACTGCTCTCCATGCATACAATTATATTAACCTAGGCAACTTTGAACATAACTAGATTCTAAAATTGAAACAAGAACAGACTTGACTGTACAAATTCTTCTCAAAAACAATGGCCCAAACCTCTTTGACTTGATATATTGTTTCTCAATTACTGTATTCGTTTTGTTTGGAAGATTGAGAATGCATATGTGGTTCAAGTGGCTGTATTACAGCGCGACGCGCCTAACTGTGGCCACCCAACAAACTTTTTTGACGAGTTAGCCAATCAAAGAGCGGCAATTTGTTTGAGTTGTCCCGCCTCCTTGTTAAAAGCGTGACAGGTTTCGTGAGAACAGCTTTGAAAATTCCTAGGAGGCGGGACAGCTCAAACAAATTCATGCTCTCTGATTGGCTAATTATAACTTGTCAAAAAAGTTTGTTGGGTGGCCACAGTTCGGCACGTCGCGCTGTAACGGGGTAAACTTATAAAGAATTATACTGGTTGGAATGTGGCCGGTGGCCGTATTAACAAGGTGGCCACATTAACAGGATTTCCTTAGGGTTAGCTATACTGGTTATATGCCATTTGGGTTGGACATTGGTATTTTGGCATAATTCTGGAATGCATAACAGTTCATCTTGTTTAGAGTGATCACTCAACTTTTAACAAACAACAGAAGAACATCATTTTGAACAGTAAAGAATACCCAATGTGTTTGTTATTGCATACTTTCAGAAGAAGATTCTTTTGCAAAGTTTCCAACCCTTGACACATCAGCTGAGCAAGAGGTTGCTGAAGAAAGGCAGGTTGACAAAATGGTTGATGAGGATCCACACAAGCCTCAAAGTGACATCCGCGAAGACTCTGACAGCCTCAGCCATGGGGCAGAAAGGCATTCTAGCACTGAACCCTTGCAGGTGGTGCAAGAAATAGCTCCGTGTGACATGGAACAGTGCAAATCTACAGGAATTGAGGAAGAATTAGAGGTGAAAAGAGGTGTTAAGCGCAAGAGGGATGAAGATGATCATGATGATGATCACAGTGAAAGCTTCAATGAAACACGAGGTAAGCAGGTCATAGGGACTTTACAGAATTAATTTTCTGTCAATATTTTTTTGTTAACCTAAAATAAATTTTAATTACCGGTACCGGTACTTATTTTATTGGCTTACAAGCAACCATAGCTGGTGATTTTCTTACATGTTTGTTTTTTTTTTTCCTTTTTATTGAACAATTGTATATTACAATGCTATAATTGTAATACAATCACAGAAAAGTATTGTGCACTTAGATAAATGTTCCTGTATTAGAAATTAAAGTCTTTCTATATATTATATATTAAATCTAATATCTTGCACTGATATAAATACTGGTGTGAACATGTTTGTTTGATTCAAGGAGAAATAAATTTACAATACCATCTTGGGACTTAACTGTGCTATGATGCTTATGAAAAGCCACTTCTGCAAACTCATTTGACGACACTCGTAAAAAAGGTGGATTGAGCAGCTCCATATTGTTTTTTCTGGGGTTAGAATGCCAATGGAGACTTATTTTACTTTGTTTATTGTAACACAGAGAACTACTCATTGCAAGCAATGTCGTCAACACCAAATAAGTGTGACATATCAGTTGACTCTTTGAGCACACCCATGTCTGGAGATAAACAGGAAGTAATCACTGCAAAGTCTCCTTATGTTCAGGGGAGCGTACATGAAGAGTGTGCCTGGTTTACTGTTGGCGAGGCAAGAACCAAATCACCAGTATTTGAACAGATATACCACACAGAACAATTCAAAAAACTTCTAGCTTCCATTTTGGCTCCAGAAGAGAGGTAGCAACACTCTGCTGATCATACATTAACTTTCAAGTTTTTAATTACCAGTGGTAATATAAATTATGATCAACAAAAAGAACTATCAATTTGCACCAATGCACCATGGCAATGTCATACAATCCTTTGCAAGAATGGCTTTGAAAGTTTTTTATCTGCAATTCAAGGCCCTGGTTTCAATGAATGTATCACCAGAAGTGCAACACGTTGCAAGTAGCCTGTGCCATTGACAAAACCTGGATCAGACTGGATTGAACCAGATTGAAAAAATCTGGTTTGGATTGGACCAGACAGAATCTGACCGACAAAACCTGGATTGGATTGCTATAAGTTCCTTCCAAAATAGTCACACCTGATTATCCAATCATGATTGTGTCTATGAAGTGATATTCATGATTAAGTGTCCCTTTAACACACAGATTTATATTCAATTCTACTGTATGTAAAAGCAATGAGCTACGGGAGTTGCAAACTCTGAGAAACTACCTTGTTCAACCTTATCTCTTGTAGAAAAATTATGCGGCAGAAAGGTGACTACCTATTCCTACCTGTAGTCACTGGAAGGGATAGACGAGGAGGCCCTTGACATTTCGTGACCTTTTATGTAAAGTAACAGTGAATGAGACCATGTAAATATAAGCACAGTACACTATATATGGTTACACAAAACGTCTCCGGTTTGCTTGCGGTTAGTTCCACTCATGTTTAGCTTTAATTCTGTGGTTTGGGTGACACTGTATTACATAAACTCAGACTTATTTAAAATTGCAAAGTTGGAGTCCTTGCAGCTGGCGCTTCTGTAGTGTAGTGGTTAGGTGTATACTTCTTGAATCGTGTGTCCTGGGTTCGACTCCCAGTGTCCCCATATTTAAATATCTTCTTGAATTTTAAACTAGTGAAAAGATCTCAGATAGTGCAGAGTGTCATCTACAACTGAACATGGTGGCAAACGAGGACACATTGTTGCGGACACATTGTTGCTCCTTTCGAGCAAACTGGGAAACATTTTTTGTAAACACAAAATGTTTCTGAAACAAAAACAGAAACATTTTTTGTGTTCTTGGGCAAACAGGGAAACAATTTTGCCCGGGAAACGTTTCTTCATTTGCCACGGCCTTTAAGATCGTCATCTACATAGGTGACAGTATTCATGCAGGTCTCCGCCCACTCCCAGCCAATAGTGGCTTGCTTATAATTATCAACTATTTCCTTGCCAAATATGAGCAGACAGAAACTTCGATTAAAAATGTTTTGCTTTTAGCTCAGTAACATGATACGTTTGATTTCTCGAAAACATACATGTAGTTAAGATGTGTTTCTTTTTTTCTTCAAGACCTAAAATAGCTGTAGAACGATAAATATACATGATGAAAAAGTTGAAAGAGAAAATATTTGTTTCATTCAAAAAAGCAATTTTTCATCAAGAACTAATTTAATTATCGAATAGTCACGGAATAGTACATTCTTCCGTTGTCGCCGTCGCTATCTTCTGTAAAGACACTTTAAATTCTATTCACATACAATTATATCAACTTATCTAGGAAATGTTTCAAGCAAAAGTATTGAAGGTAAACAGTTTTGCTTGAGCAAGAGTTTACCACACTGGTGAAAACAAATGCCTCAGACACTAATTAAATTTATTTGCGGTTTCGGAAAGCGCCACGGAGTCTATCTGCAGCAATATTTCGGAAGCTTTTTTGCTTGAAACTCAAAAAAATTGTCCAAACATCAATGTTTTCACTCTCCTTTTTCAGTGGACTACCCATTATTGCCA
>OX393563.1:18451722-18496722 GCA_947652115.1 Blastomussa wellsi | reverse complement strand
ACAGGTTGGAACCGGTTTCTCACGAGTATTCTCCAAAGTTTGTTTTGCAATGGTGGACCAGTCTATTGACAGTCATTTAGGGATGGTGCTTTCTCGCTTGCTCGGGTGGACGCATCGTAGACAACTCGAATCTTCGTGCTTTCCGCTGTCTCTCGAATCACAGCTTTATGCGGGATGTAGAACTCCATCCCTTGTGGTTCACTGTGCGATCGTTCAACTATTCCCTGAGATAACTGATCCTGAATGACCTCGTCATACTTCTCCAACATGCCTGGTTGTTTCTCCAACTTGTAGTCCTTTCAGGCTGCCATGTTTGTTGTTAGGGAGGGGTGGGTGATTGCCTTTCCAAAGGAGACCAGTCTCATACCATCGTTCCGGTCTCTGGTTAGTTGCTCCTGGAATTCTTGGTAAACAAGATCGGGGGTGACGGATCCTTTACCAGTAGCTACCAACATAGGTTCCAGCGGCTGTTGAGGTACCTTCTCTTGTCAAATTGAAGAGTGATGTCTTCGGTTGCAAAACCTGCAAGATGCAGAACAGCGACACTCTGGGGCCTTGTGATTTGTGCCGGTGCAGTTGAAGCACAACTGTTTACGATTTAACTCTCTCCTGCACTCTTGTAGTGTCGCCACTTTGTCGCAGTTCACGGACTGGTGATTCGCACTTTCGCAGTACACGGTCTTCTCTTTGGTTCTTGTTGGCGTGCTTGATAAGTTCTGGACTTCGGTAAAAAGGGTTTCATTTGCTTGTAAGGTGGCGACTTGTCTTGGCTTTCTCTTCACTGAGTTTGGGCGGGTTTCTGATAGTCCACTTTCGTAGTACCTTTAATAGGTGTGGAAAATCCCAGTCTTGTCAATTATCGTCAGTTCGCACTAAGTCCCCTCGAATGCCCTCCAGTTTATCTAGCGTCATCCTGACATATCCATTTACTTCCCTTATCTTGCCCATGGTTTCTAAAGCTTGCAGATTCGGTAATAATGTTTCGTAGAACTCCAAAACTTTGGTAGCATTGGTGCCCTGGACTACCGGAAGCGACACGATGTTAGTGACATGTGCATTGATGATTTCGCTTTCCTTTCCGTACTTGGTTGTTAAAATATTCTTTGCTCGTGAATAGCCTTCTGAGTTGAACGGCAGGGCGTCGATTGTTGAACCGACTTTCGGATCCACTAGTTCCTTTAGATATGACAACTTTGTGATTGGCGATACATCATCCACATCAATTTCCGCTCTAAACTGGTTCCAAAATCGAAGTCAATCGGTGTGCCTGCCCTTAAACTTTGTAATTACAAGTTTTGGCAACTTAGCGTTGATTGATTTGTCATTCTTGTTTTGATCTTTCCGGCTATCCTCTATTTGCTTTTCGTACTCCAGCCTTTGCTCTAATTTCTCCTTTTCAAATCGCATTTCATCTTCATATTTTCGTTCGGCTGCGCGACCTTCTTCTTTCTTTGCAGCTTCAAGCGACACGCTCTTAGATTGTTTAATCCTTGTGTCAAGATCAACAATGGTCGTTTCAAATACGCCCACATCTTCATCTAATTTCGTGCTCCAAAGCTGGATTTCATCTTCCTTTTCCCCCACTTGGTAGGTTGGGGTCTGATATAGTAGGTCGGGGTCTCACATTGTATGTTGGGGTCTGATATGGGAGGCCTGATATGGTAGGCACGTTCCTACTCTAGTAGCTTAATGTCGTGGACTTCTTCCACCTTCTTTGCTAGGGTGTTGTGTAGCCTTTCCATTGCTGTGAAGTTTCCATTCTCTATCGCGGTGTCTGCTTGCGAACACATGAACTTTAACAGTTTAGCTTCGCGTCGATTGTCTTGTAGAGTTGCTCAATTGTTGCTGTCATCTCGATTTGTTGATTCCTCCCATCATGGTTGCCACTTTTGTCGGGGACGGGTATCCGACAAATAAGTCACAGATTTTAAGATTCTCAGTTGTTTTACTGCTGTTCTCCTGGTTACAGATTTTTCCGATTCTCTATCTCTCACTTGAAAATACACCCCAAAACACGATCTTATTTCAGTATTTTTACAATCAAAGGTCCAACATTCAAAGAGATTGTCTTTCACTTGTCACGCTATGTTACGCTTCTCGACAAATGTATGTAATGATTAACAACATGTCAGACATATTGTTACCAGATGAACACTTTTATTATTCGGCCATTTTAACTTTATTAAAAACAAAATGACACTATAAATACACACCTAAATTTCATGTTACTTTTCAAGATGTGATAGGTGTAACTTTACTATTTTGGTGAGAAATTATGGCGATTCACATTCTTGGGATCTGATCCGGGTTTTGTCAGTAGGATTCTGTCTGGTCTGAACCGATCCAATCTGATCTGATCCAGTCCAGTCCAGTCTAATCCGATCCTGATTTTGTTAATGGCCAGTAGCCTGGGCCACATGTAATTTGTGGCAACCAACTTGGTTCTGAAATTTTATCTTCCATTCATTTTTCATGTAACCATAAGATGTACAGTTATATCTGAAGTGTTCCTCTGCTTTAAAACATACAATTGTTTTAGTGGGCTGATTTTCTAAAAGTAAAATGTACATGATGATCTTTGACCAGGGTTGGGGGCGAGTTTCCCGTATGAAAGCTCACAAGGATGCTTGTCATCTTGCTTAGGGGTGTAAATTATTTTGGCTTTTGTTAGGGCTGTACCAAATAAACTACCTTGAGACAGCTTAAAAACGTACTAGGTTTCCTATGTGAACCAGCAAATTAAAAGAGGGAAATGATAACTTTATGGCTATTGAGTAATCAAAATTTGTTAGTGGGAATGTGTTACATCAGAGTTTGTTATGTACATGAAAAATCATTTATCCTGCTCTACTACAAAACTTTTAGAGGTGTATTTTCCACAGTCAGGTTTCATATGTTTTAAAATTTGAATTTAAACCACACACTAGGCATGTAGAAAGGTATGGCTTAAAGTGCACCTAACCCCAAATGATGTTTTCGCTAAAATAAACCTTTGCACCACTTTGAAACGCATTGCACATTTCGTTTCTCCTTTTTACCAAATTCTGACTATTTATAGCATTGAAGAGTTAAGAGAAACTGTGTATCATTTGTTCCATGACCGAGTCAGAAGGGGTGTGGGTCTATTCCCGTTTTGACATCACAAACTGATTTGCATCGCATCAAGTCTTTGTAAACATGTACGCAAATCAGTTTGTGACGTCAATATCGGGAATAGATCCATGCCCCTTCTTACTTGGCCATGGAACAAATGATGCGAAGTTTTTTGTAACTTTTGAATGCTATAAATGGTCAGAATTTGGTAAACCGAAGAAACAAAAGGTACAATGTGTTTCGAAGGTTTATGTTAGCGAAAAAAATATTTTGGGGTTAGGTGCCTTTAACCACAGGTTGCCCAAGCTCAATATATGAGCAGCTCTTTGTATGTTGACCTTTGTGTTGTTACGTGACTCGGGCGATTTGCATGTTTATAAGGATTTGTATGGGGAAAATAATGATTGTTTCTGTAACCTTTGAAAATGTAGCAATTTAAATAAAAATCGTCTTACCTTACTTTAGTTGAGTGGTTTTTCCCTTCTGTGTGGTCTTCGAGCCGATTTATGACCATTCTATTAGTTTTAGTGGAACCGGTTTTGCTCTCTATATCCATTAGGGTGGATGTATAGAGAGAGCAAAACTTGCTCTCTCTCTATTTCCTTTAGGGTGGATACATAGAAAGAGCAAAACCGGTTCCACTAAAACTAACCTAAACAAATCCTTATAAAAATGCAAATCGCTCGAGTCACGTAACAACACAAAGGTCAACATACAAAGAGCTGCTCATATTTTGAGCTTGGGGTACCTGTGCTTTAACAGAAGTCGTTCCTATACTGAATAACATTGTTCTTGCAGAGTTTGAATTACTTACAACTTTTCTGTGTTTTTATACGCTCTTTTAGGGTTTTCGCAAGCAAAAGTATTATAGGTAAATGTACCAGTTGTCATCTTTTTCCTTACGGTGGATTAAATAAATTAAATAATAACCTTGTATATTCAATTGTGAACTGTTTCGATTCATAGCTGCATATACCATTTCTTTGCTACTGAATCAGTTAACACAGGCAATGTAACATGTACATGTTTGATGAATACCAAGTCTTTATTGTGCCAAGCATGCACGCATCCATCAGCATTTCGTAGCCAGACAGAAATGTTCAATTTCTTAATAATAGTTTGCATAAAAGTGCATGTACCTCTACATGTCCTTTATAAACACCAAGCCAAGCTTGCCTTGTTATAAACTCAAATGTTTAACTTTATAACTACATAGCGCGAGTAACAATGAACACAATGAAAGGGAGTTTAAGCATTCACAATGGAGACATCAAGGGCAACATTCAAATCAAAATAAGGAAGTTCGACTTTACTTATGATCTTGTGATTATCTAAGGGTGCGTTCCTTTGGGATGATCTAGATCACGATCAGTGATCCAAGATCTCTCGGATCATGATGCATCAAAGGTGCTGGCGAATCCACTCTGAGCAAGGATTTGCCGGTTCCTTTGATGCACCATCTGAGTGATCTCGGATCACTAATCCTGATCCGGATCACCCCAAAGGAACACACCCTAAATCTCTTCAGCTTGTTACGGATGTCTACACGTGAAGGCAACAGTCAAACCTAAAGTTGCAGATAACTTTCACCACTGCTTTGCACAAAATAATAATGAAATGAAACAACAGCGAATGACATTCTTGTTGCCATTACTGTCACCATTTGCTAAACGTCCTGTCACGGTGACGTCCACTACTGCAGGGAAAATCATAGTGCTTTACATGCAGCTGCCAACCTCTTTTTAACACTTTATAGGCAATATATTCCTAATGATGCAAATAGCAATTTGCAGAAGCAGTTTAGTTTGAACTAATAAATTGTTTCTTATTTAATAAAACTATGCTATTCCAAGCAATGATCAACCAATCTTACCAGCAGATGTAGGAAGAGTAAGAAACATTCCCCCATTCCCCCAAACTTCCTTTATGTCAACTAACAGACAATGTAATCAAATTCAAATTCATTTCTACTTGATTTGCTTTAAGGTATTAAGGTGTTAATTTTCTTGCTAAGAAAGGGGGACAAAACTGTTTTGGCCTGGCACAAACAGGCCAAGGCATTTTTCCAACAAAAAAGGTGGTAACCAGTCGTTGAAGTCCACCCCCTTGATCCACTGTTCATGACTTATGCGATACTGTTAAACCTGTTTCTGTTATGGTCATAATAAACCAACGTGATAGAGGACTTGCATTTCCCAACATCTCATACACACTCATATTACTGAAAACATTTACCACTATAAAACATTGGTCTTTTAAAATAAATAAAATAATGGGAAAACCAGCCCTTAATGACATATTTGAAAACATTATATTTCTTCATAACCTTTAGGTGCCACAAATCCATGTTGAATGCCATATTTAATTATGGACTGATGCGCACCTCAATCAAACTATAGGTTTGTTTGCCTAATGCAGCTGGGCGAAGAGTGGCCTATTTCAACACGCAGGCACAATGCCCTTCACCCTTTTACATGCAGGTTGAAATGCCTTTTTGGATGGTACTCCTACTTCCATGTACTGGCATTTAAACAAATGCGAACTTCAAAGCAAGATTGATTTTATGTAATTGCATGTAATTACTTCAAGCTTTTCGGCACTCAATTGAAACTCCCTCTATTTACCTAAGTAAAATTGATCATTATACTTTGGTTTGTGGCTTCTACATGTAATTCTCTAACATCAAATGATATTTTTATAAGTACCAGTACTTATTTTTCTGTGTAAAATATAATTTTTAGATTTTTTCCTATTTTTAAATGTCTGGCATTATGCTTGGATCTTTGATTGAAAAATGTGATCATTTGAAGACCAAGGCTTGGTACAGTGTGCCAAGACTTGTACAAATTGAGACAATTGCAAGAGATGATGACATGTGCAAGTTTCCTAGTTCTGTCTCTACTCACATGCTTATCTACATGTCAATCATGTTGTAATGAAAAGTATTTTACATTCTGCCATTTTGGCCAAGACACTAGGTGACAAGTTGCTGTAGCAGCAATTCACCTTATGTGACATGGTGAATTTTGTCGCTGTGATCGGTCACAAATTCAAACCAGAAGTTGTTTTGGGCGCAGTACACATGGAGCAACTTGTCACAGATACCTGTTGCTGTCAATTATCGCCTAGCATGTCCAGGCCTTTAGAGGCAAATAAATTTTTACAAAAGTAGATAAGAACTCTACTGTACCAATAATCCACTTAAAGTGTCAATGGCCTAGAAAGGCCTACAAGTCTGTTCATGTGCTTACGAATGCACATAATGATGCTAGGGTGAAATACTACGGTTGCTAACATACACTGAACACTGTTACATGTTAGTTACCTAACAGATGACTGAAGTCTCTTTTAACTGATTGGCTTTAAATTAATTATATATTAATTATATTCCTATTTCGTGGAAAGAAAATTGCAAATATACTACAATTAACATCCTTAAATAGTCTTTCTTTAGTAAAGTTTAAATTTCTAACTACAATATTTATTCACCATATTGCTGTGTTTAAGACGTCCAAACATCTTGGATACAATTTAAAAATCACTTGACAAGTTTCAAATCAAAGTCAGTGCTTCTACAACATTGCACTAACAATTCGTGGGTATAAATAATATTTATGTTACCATAAATAACCTGAAGCAATCTTCAGGAAAGATCTTTAAGATTAAGAAATGCTAAAATTGTTTCCAAGGAATAATCTGAGAATTATTGAAAATTAAAAAAAGAATAAAAGTTAATAATAAGTTAATACATTGAAAGCTCTCACCTCTCACCTCTTCCAGGTGAGAGGGGTTATTGCAGGAACAAGTACACTCTGCTGATTCAAGGGTTGTTACAAATTTCCCAAAATATCTATGCTAAAGTATTGTGGGAAAGAAAAATGGTAAAGTTGGCACTTGAACTTACGTTTCTAAGATGAGTTGTTCTAACATTTTAGAAGTATACCTGCCAACGTTTCAGAGTCGTGTGAGATTTTTTATTAGTGTTTTTGAAGATGACACAACTAGATCTGAATTCGTCGGAGGAATTCCAAGGGCATTCTGAACATTTCCGAAGACACTCCAAACATTTCTGGGTCACCAGTCCAAATATATGTTTTGTCAAACACAACTTCATCATATGTACTTTTTATCTGAAATTGGAGAATCCAGGCAAAGTACCATCATTTACCTAGCTACTAGTTTGCAAATTTTTAGAAACTGTCAGGTAAGACTATGATAGGCCAATTTCTTGTTCTAGTTTGTTTGTGACCCTGGCCAGCATTCATCTGTGACTGCTTGACCTAGAATTCAATTCAAAAACCTTAAAGGCCCCTGCACCTTCTAATAAGAGAACAGTTTGTAAGAATTGTTATATTACAAAAATTTCATAAAGGAAAACAGAAATGCCAGTGATTTGACATCATTTAAGAATATTGCAGCCATCAGGTGTTTACAGACTTCCTAAAGTTAATGTTTAAAACAGTGATGAAGTTAAAAGCTACCTAGTTCTGGTAGTACTGTGGTATTCATAGCTATATGCTAAAAGGTAAAATGCTTCAAAACATGAATTGATTTAGAACACATAAAAGGAAATGCAAAATAAAATACTTCAAAAGTGAAAATCAACAACTGAACTCATTTTCTTTGTTTTCAAAAACAAGCAAACTCTGCTCAGTCAACATTTTATATTCACCTCTGTCAATCATCTATTGAGCGGACCTATCAGGAAACAAGTTCACTTGAACCCATTAAAAAGGTCATGTCTGTTGGTTGTGATCAGAAGATTTCAATACATTTTGTTTCTCTTTCTTGAGGTTCATTGACTGTCACCATAATTATGATTGATAGCAGTGAAATATCCTTCAGGTAGGCTTTGAACTTCATAGTTTCCATGGTATTGCAGGACTCAGTAATTTGATGAGTCACTATTTGATGTTGGCAACATTTACACATGGACTAGCAAATGTGGCTAAACCACAAATTATATTCTGAAATGCTCTTTAAACGTCATGCAAGTTATTGGGTGATTTCTAACTTGTTTGATTCAGGAGAACAAATCTAACCAATTTGGCAGTCACCTCCCAAAATAATGGTAACCTGTTTCTGGAAACAGTACACTAGTATACGTTCAAACTTAAATAATAACACACACACACACACACATGTATCTATGAACACTGTGATTGATTAACGACTGTACATAAAAGCTGCTAATGTCCCAAGTCCAAGTGTAGTGAGAAAAACACCTTTCCACCATGCTCCCTCTTGGCCTCTGTCATTGAACTGTTTATCCAGACCATCCTGAAAAGAACAAATTTTTTAGGCCATTGGAAAGCAAACATTTCATTTTCCATGAAACAAGTGAAATTCAAACATTAGTTCTAATTTTATTTTTCCAACTCAGACTGACAAAGGATACTATCTACATGTTGAAACACCAAAATGTGATATTATTTTTTGGCCTTTTCTTAGTAACCGTAACAGAATACTTTTGTTTGTTTGTAACATGATTATTTTGTGTTTCTTGCAAATACTGCAACATGATACTTCGTTTTTTTTTATGCAAACACCCCAACATAGATAGTAGCTCCTTTGCTTTCAACAATAAAATGAATCAATATTTTAAAAACAGTTTCTGATGAGTAACAGACTTTCAGATGAGATGAAGAGATAATAGGTTGCTTTGTTTTTCCACATAACTGATTTTCAACACAAAGCTTCATGCTTCATGATTTATCAAACATGCACGAAATCTTTTTCAAAAGATAATGAATGGATCAAATGGAAAAACCTTTCTTTTGAAAGGGTTTTTAAAGCACGCTTCAGCTGGAATATTTTCCCCCTGGTTGTTAGAAATTTGACGAAAATCCTGGTGCACGTTTTTGCATATTTAATTACGAAAAGTGCTGTGAAATATTTACCAGACCTGGCATGCATTCAATGAAAAGCTGTTTCTTCTTAACTACCGTGCTGTTTTGATCACAAAAGTTCTCTTTGGAAAACATTTTAGCAATGCTGAACAGAAAAATATCACTTATTACACATGTCTTGGAGGTTTGTGTGATGGCCGTTATCTTCACAAATTAGCTGTCTCAGGAGGCATGCTTCCCTACACATTGTATTCCACCATGGGAAAAAGCTTGTGATGTTCTTTTGAGCATGCATTCAAGCACAATCAAGAAAGAACTCTAGCTACCGGCTTTTTCAGTTTCATGTCTTTAGCAGTTTCCGGTTTTTCCATTGTGTAGCACTTGGTTTTGGGTTTTCTGCAAAAAAAACTAGCAGTTTTTCGGATTATTTTGGTATCTGATGTGGTTTTCGATTTTTTCCACTCGGTTTCATTTCACTTGGTATCCACAAATTCTGCGATGAAATATAGTTTGGTCAGTATGCTCCTCAGATCAGTTAGGTTTTTGGAAAATGAGGATAGCAAATTTTAGGTGCTGGTAGTTGTAACAACAACAACAACAATGTTTATTGTACCCAAGAGGTTAAAATCACTTGCTTTTATGAGAACATCTCATTTTCGGTCCAGCCTAATTAAAAATGTTCTTTTTTTAATTTCAAAAACAAAGTGGTACTGCAGTAATTCACTGATATGTATATGTTCATATCACTTATGGCTGGATCATTTTGTACCTAAATTTGCCACTCACAACAAATAGGAAAGAAAATTTTGGCCTTTCTCAGCCTTAATGTGCTTTTTAAAAAAGGTCCCTTTAAAAAGAGAAAAAAAAGGGTGTGCGGTTTTTGGTTTTTGTTGAAATTTTTTGTGGTTTTGGATTATTTTTTGTGCAGTTTTGCAGTTTCTAACAGGCCCCAATGTCCCCCTCTCGACTTTGCCTCTGACATTTTCCAGATGAAAATAAAATCTTAAAGCAGCCTTTTCACTGTTTTTCTTGATCACCAAAGATTTTGTCACCTCCCATCACCATTCTCTATTTACAGGACAGGTAGTAAACATACTTATTTCAATACTTATGTCTTGATTATCCGAGCAGTGCTCCTGGTTTTATAGATAGTCAGAACCTTCACATCCCTTAAGGATGTTCGTGCAAAATTTTCTAACATTGACTTTCATTACTGCAAGATAATGAATTACTAATGTCAGAAATGTATAAAAAATGGGGGTTCACTGACTTTGTTTTGGAGATGACAATTGCCCTGAAGAACACCCTAAATATGAAAAATCGCCCTTTGTTAGTGAATACAGCTAGTGTCTGTAAGCCCCAAAATATTGCAAATAAATCTCTGAAGTGAACGTGTCTATGCCAACTGTTCTTCAAGTATACCCATTAAGTGAATTTATTCAATTGGTGTGGTTCCTTCAAGAAAAAAATTCGCATTTTGTGACCACATTTCCACTTGCCTAACACCAGAGTCGCAAGATTGCAGGATTTGATGCCCTGTGGTCAAAAAATGTGAAAATTTTTAAACTTCCCACAGTGATTTTTTGTTCATTTTTTGACAATTATCTGTCAAATTGTAAATAAAATCAGTTCATGGAAAAAAAGTAGAGGTAAACTACAAGTGAAGTTAATACAATAGCTTCTGTCCCTTTGTGTTTCCTCAGTGCACACGCTCAATAAATGACGTTGCGTGAGATTGCAACATGAAGTGCATTTGCAGTAATGATGCTCACAGACAATTAGCGCGAACGGCCTTAAATGGAGATGTTCCACCCAATGGAAGGTTGTGATATTATTTTGGAAATTCGAAGGGGGTGGGAGTTGGAGGTGGAGCCAAAGTTTTTTAAGGGAGATATATATATAAAGCTACACTGGAGTTTCTGGATGGATGGGAGAGTTCAAACCAAAATCTTGCTTGAGAGACAGAAGTGGATATTTTCTTAGAAAAAAAAATTGTGTGGTATCTCCCATTTCCTTATGTGGAAAAGAGTATATGAATCTAGGGATGTTTTCCATTTACCCAAAGATTTTGGCAATTTCTGTAAGAATTCAAATGGAAAGGTCTGTTTCGACCAGAATATTCGGGACCACCTCTGGAGGTGGTCCACTTTGCCCGGTTGGGCCGACCGGACCAAAATTTATCGTTCCATTTTCACAAACTGGTTACTAGTTTCCTCACTTCAGCTCAGCCGAATCTTGGGGCCTGGGGCAGACCGACTGGGGAAAGGAATGCAAAATGGGAAGGACTGTTCTGTCCGGCTGGCCTGGTTGGACTGAGATAATGGAAAGCACCCTTGAAGCTTCTCTGATGTTGTTTCCTTGAATTAGTTCTTTAGTTTTTCATTTGTTATTGAAAAATGTGTTTCGTGGAAAGGGGATGAACTAGGATCATCCAAGTGTTATGTTTTCAGCTTTCAGTTGACATGCAAAGTGCTGCATTTGGCTCTAGTGCAGGGCTAGGAGCATTCACCTCCCAGAAAGGATGATCCTAGACTGGGACAAAAATGGAACCCTTCACTCAGATGATCTTGTTACTAGGATAATTTTTTCCCCAGTAAATGGGGCCTAACTCACTATCGTGGTCTATGACCCTAAATGGCTCCTTTATTTTTTGTGAACAACTGGGGATAATTGAATATTTGTTATTGAGAAGATGTTATAGTGGTCTAAAATAAACCCTGAAGTTGTCATTTTAAGCCAAATCTGGACATCAGTACAGTTTATTTTTACCAGTAACCTTTGTTAATTTACTTCTTGAAACTTTCTAAAATTGCTGTGGTTACCATACCAAACATAATTTGTCTTTATTATGAGGTAGAAGCATCTGACAAGACTCGACAAGTACCTGCTATTTGTAACCATTAGCATCTCAAAATTCCGAGCAATGCAACACATTTTGAACTATAGTCATTAAAAATTGCTTCCTCAGCATATATACCAACAACACCCTAATGTCAAAATTCCTATCATTAACGTCGGCTCTGTGAAATTGGTTTACTTAATTTCTTTTGTTGACAAGTAATCACGCTTATGCTCTTGCACTGACAAAAGTACAGAAATATCCGGAATTGTGTTCTTCAAGTTCGGTTTTGCACGAAAATACACTTTTTATCCACAGGGGAAGCAGTTTGAAATCGGCTTACAGTGGGAGTTCTTTGTGGAAATAATAAATCATTCAAAAAATTCATCCAACTACGCAACGATTTTTCTCAAACACTGATAAAAAAATTCTAAAAATGTTCTAATTAAACAAAAATACGCACGCTTAACAATTCTGGTCTTTTGTTTGAAAATTTTCTTTTTTTAGCTCAGGAACTAATAATGCCTGATTGTAGGAAGAGTTTTTACTCCAACAGCCAGTAAGAAGATGATAATTATTTTATTATTTATAAATACCAGTTATAGCAGCTGAAAACGACACAAACTTCAACAATCTTTTGTTTACGCGAGAATTTTCAATTATTACAAGCCGATCCAAGGACGGTAACCGGGGTTTTGAAAAAATACCCGAAGTATTTTATGCGGTTCAGTTCTCTCGTTCAAACGAGAATAAACAATAAGAAACAAGACGAGACAGTAAAAACAGAAAAGATTAAAATTTTTGACATACCCATCCACCATGATTTTCGATCCATTCACAAAGACTAGCGCCAACGTATCTTGCTACCCAGTCAGTGACTAATGCAACAAGCTCTTTCATTTGGTGTTGATCGCAGTACACGGCCAGCTTGCCCCCAAACGCATAGAGAGCTACAATTCTCCCCCAGTTTATACCATCAGCGAAAACCTCGCTGGCGATTTCGAAAAACGTTTGATAAACAGTGGCCCGTGTTATACTTAATTTGTGGCACAAATGGTTCAATAGTGAAGGGTACTGCTCTTCGATTTGGTCGGCAAGTTTGCGTAGAGTTGCGGCAGTCGGTGACACGGGTGAAGGGCTGTTTCCGAGCCTGTACGATATAAAATCATTGGCGAGAACCTTGGCTTGTCGAGCAATCGGCGAATCTTCCTCCTTGGGTAGTTTGAGTCGACTTTCCATAGGGCTTTATATTTTTGAAGCATTTACTTGTACAGACCACACGCGCTTTTCAGTTTATCCTGTCTTGTCTTTCCGCACTATGAAGTCTTCGGCGTCTTCTTTTCGTGAAGTCCTCCTTCGCCCCATCTGCCTAAAAGCAAACCTTTGTCGTAAGAAAATGAAATAGTGCATCACAACTTTCGAAAGCGCAAGCGAGTAAGAAGGTTCGGTGCTTTCGAAAGTAAACAAATTGAAATACCTTCCTCCATCTCCGCAATCCAAAAGCCGAAAGGAACTCTTTGATGTTGGTGAATATTTATAACATTGTCAGAGGATTTTAAATTTGCTGTATTCTTATTGGTTCAAATGTCACGATCCAAATTAGCATTGTCCTAACATGACCACCTTTGTTGGACCAATATTGTTTTATTTTCCCGCGAAGTTACGTAACGCCGAACGTGCTTTCGCGGCAGAATTCATCAAAACACACGTCTTTCACATGTCTAATCAGATCCCCCGTTCTTGCTTCCTGATTGGCTGGTTTTCTGATCAGATGCTGCGTCAAGGTTTATTTTTACCACATTTTTTCTGCGAGAAAAAATTTTTCCAGAACTGTCCGGCATATTGTTTGTTTCAATTTTCCTTGCGAAGGCGAAGAGAGACGATCAAGTGCGAGGAGATAGAATCTCTGATTTACGATTCATAAAAACAAGTCCCAACGTTTGGAACCGGAGTGAAAGACAAAATCCTCTCCCAAGGGAAGATACGTATTTAGTATTGTCATCATTTTGAGCTGTGTCGTGTTTCAAAATATAAGAAGCGAAGTGGTTTCGCCGCTAACCGGTTGAGTGGGTTGCGGAAAAGAACATTTTGTTCAAGAACAATTGCCGATTGAGATCAGATTCAACAGCTGAGGAGCAGATTTATCCATTTTTGAGAAGGATTTGTCGACGAAGTGCTGCGTCAACGAAATTTATAGTTGCTTGTTCGTGACTGTTGTCGTCGTTTATAACGGTTTGAACCAGAAAAACAACTACTGTGCTTTAAAAAGTGTATAGACTTAAACATGGCGTCGCATCTAAGCAGAATTACAGCCGCTGGCGATGGAACAATGACAGAACAAACTGAAAACTTAAACTCAGGGAGCGAAAATGAGAACATTGAGCGATCATCAGACCATGTGGAAAACGGCCAGCAAGCTGTGACGCAATTGAATTTTCAGGAGATTTTGTTCAACAATAACAATGTTACTCCGCGTCAAATCGGCCAGATCTTACAAGCTATAGGTGACGAGCTTAACAACTCATTCAAATATCAGGTGAGAAGCAGTAAGAATGGATAATTCAAAGAAGGAATGAGAAAGAAGATAAGATGAAATTTGTACATGACCGAATCTTCGACGGTCTCGGTAGTAACTCCCGTGTACATGTACTTGAGGTTCAACAAAACCTTCTACGCTAAGTTAAATGCGAACTTTTTTATTTTCCCATCGACAACGTGGAATTGTTATACAATTTACATTCAACATGCCCTTGGGACGTGATCTGCCAAGGCGACGGTCGATTGCTTTGTTGCGATTGGCCAGGAGTTGAACTTTCTTATTTGTGGAAAGTTTTCGAATTGTAGCTTAAAAAATCCCCATGGGATAATTCCCTTAAAGCAGTTTTATGTTTGAAAATCTACTTTTGATTTCAATGCTAACTGTAGATTGTAATTATTGTATATTCAGGGTGTAAATATAAGCAGCGATGGTCGGCCTTATTTGCAAAGTGATGTTAGCATGTCGACAGAATCGAAAAGAAAGCAGATAGAAGCTGGCCATTGTTTTGTACATTTGTAAATGCTGTTAAAATACTTGCTGTAGATAAAATCTTAGAAACGCTATTGTAAAAATAAGAAGATGTAAAATTGGTTAAGTTATTTTAAAGCGCAAAACTTGTACAGAGCTGAAGATTATATATTTAATATTTGCCGGAAATTGGACGTGTGTCATTCGTGCGTACGTGTCTTGTTTATGTACCTTGCGTGACCACCTGTTGTCAATTTCGAAAAATCAAACCAGTAGTTAACTACAATAAAACACCCAAAATTTGCTGCTTTTCTTATGTTTCCGCTTGCTTTATGCTGTGAAATCGAGGGAGAGTTTGCTAATTTTGTAGCTGTCTTCAGCGGAGAGGTTTATATTCAATCCCAACGAAACTTAAACATATTCCGCTCTCAAGAGCGCTTTGTTTTGTCTGATGTTATTTGTATACGTTTCCTTTTGTTTCGCACTTTCTATCTGTTTCTGGTCACAAGAAATAGCTTTTGTTCTTTGTTTCGATTTGCTGCATGTGAGAAGCACGTGGAGTTAATGACAAGCCTGGGCCTGGTTGGTAGTCACAAAGGAGCATCAAAACGTGGAGTAAAGTTCAATGCCAGCCACTCAGCTACAAGTTGATTTTGGCAGACGATCGATATTTTTATTTCTTTTCAGTTCTCTTTACCTTTCTTTCTTTGTTATTATCCTTTTTGCCAAGATGTGATAGTTGAAATTCATCAGTTCTCACCTTGTACCCAGAGATCTTTGCAGTTTACAAGTTTAGACTCGGATAATCACTGCAGACCTTTCAATTCTGTCCCTCCCTCCAAGGCAGTTTTGGGTGGGGAGGGGGTCGAGAGATATCCTGTGAAAAAATATGCTGGTTAACTTGGTCCACAATGCTTGTTTTAGACCCTTGGACCGTGTTAATGGTAAGACTCTTACACAGTCCAAAAAAACCCTGGACTGATATTTACTTGACATCCCTGTGTGGTAAACTTATTTTCGAGGAGGTTTTTATATATGAAGGGGGGGGGGGGGGGGGGTGCATATTTTATTCTTTGAGCAGGAGTATTTCAGGATTTTATGGATCACCATGCACTGACAAAGCTTTCTTCGAGTGCAGGACGAGAGATTATTTGTTTTATTTATAATCAATGTTTGAGTTACAGTACAAGTGTCAGTGATTAGAAGTCAAAGTGTATATAAGGTAAAATTGAAGAGAAGTATAGATAGAATAGTTTCCAATTTGATGGTGAATTTGTCAATGTGCACATATGAACTCGGGTTACATAATATGCAACTTTCATATTACAAATCAATGTCTCCACAATCACTGTGCTGAAGGTAGAGACCCAGGGGCAGGTTGTCGGGGCAAAACAAAGTAAACCGAACAGCGAAATTGGTGCGAACGAAAGTTAACAAGAATTTGCAAAAGTGCCTGGGATGCTATTCTCAAATGCAGTTCCACGACCCATTTGAATGCTTGCCTCTGATTGGGCACAAAAATATTTCTGCGGCCAATCAGAGGCAAACATGTATCACACTTCTGTGATTTTTATACAAAGGATTTGACAAGATATTTTGACTGACTGTTCGCTATACCTGTTTGGCTCAAAGCTGATAGAAAATGGCTGTGCTTCATGCAATTGAAAATTATATGTTCTGATGTTTACGAATTTAACTTTGATCAGTCCACAGTAGAACAATCTTGTATAAGTCGACAGGCAGTTGTATATTAATGAGAGAAAATTGCACAACATTAAAGAAACTGTTCTTTGAAATTCTGATTTGTGTGCATAACAGCGTCTAATAAATGTCCCACACACCAGAGAGCATTTATGAGAGAAATGTATTGTATCAAACTAAGCAGTGGCAGATCTAGACTTCTTTCTGGGGGGGGGGGGGGGAGGATTTTCCGGCCCTCTGGGCCTTAAATTAACCCCAATAAGGGGGGCCTTCCACTGATAAGAGTTTGTTTTCACTTCAACGCTTGGCTTCCCTGTGTAGTTCCAGAACACACATGAAATTGCACAATCGTATGTGCACTAATTAGAATTAAACAGTTTCTTTCATTTCACAAGATTCTCTATTCTCTACTTGCACAATACCATAATACATTGCTTCTACCCCCCAAAAAATTTGCACAGGCATTGTTTTAGATTTCCCTTGGGACATCTTCATGTCCCAAGAGAATTTGCAAACAATGATTATGCAAAATTTTGGGGGGTAAAAGAGGTGTATTATGGGATTTGTGCAAGTAGAGAATTGTCCTTCCTCGTTAGCATTTAATGTGGAAGTCATTAACATATAAAAGTTTGAGTCTGATTTCTCCAGTTTGTGCTTTGTTTTGTTTTGGTCTACTAGCATCCTAGATTTCTGGAGTTCTTTGGTCTTGTGGGTCGCAGTTTCAATTAAACACTTCTAGGGGAAAGCTCTCTTGTTATCTCTCCAGCCAAACAAGTATGGCGAACAGTCCTGAAATAAAACATTTCATCAACTCCTTCATATAAAAGATCATGGAAGTAGCGCGATAGATGTGAGACTCTAATTGGCTAATCAGAGGGAAGCATTCGAATGGGTCATGGAACTAGGTGTTTGAGAGTAGCATCCCAGGATTCTTCGCATCGATTTCACTGCCGACTAACCGCTCCCGGGTCTCCAAGGATGATGGGCTCCTGCACCAAATCAATTTTTTGCAAATTTCATCTATGGTCACATGTAGCCTGCGTAGCAAGCGTTCCCAAGCGAGCGATGAGCTGTTATTATCTGTTATCATATATCTGGCTGCACAAAAATTAGGGCGAACGCTTGCTATGTGACAAACAACAGAATGTATAACTTGGAAGAAATTATTTTGGGAGAGGAATTTATTATAATTATTATAATAACATACACTGGTATGATACAGGCAACACGGGTCATGCTCGGTGAAGAAATGCATCAGAATTTTTTTAGAAGTATAAAGGTGTTACTCGATAGACGAATGTAGTTTATTACAGCTTTCTCTTTGATACAGTTACTGAGAATTAAAATATTTTTAAGATGTCAGCAGAAAGTTTATAACAATGCTGAACTGTTCTAACCTATTCCAGTTTTTCTTGTCAGGTTTTTGTATTTGGCTTAAATATCCTGTATAGATTTTTTCCATACAGCCCACTTCAGGCATGAACCATTATTTCTTTCCAGAAATGCCTCGAGTGTTGCAGTCATACCAGCCTTTCTTCGCATTCATCAAGCCCTGGAAATCCACTGTTGTTGTTCACGATAGCTGATGCCACATTTTTTTTCTTTCATCTGAACTGGTATTGAAATCACAACATCCAAGTTCCAATGATACGAGTAGAGCAATGGATCGTCTGCGCAAACATGTATCTACAATGCACTAGTCTGTATGTATATGGGCAGCGTTAAGAATGCTTTACTATCAAGCTGCAGATTCGACGTGGGTAGTAGAATCTGTAGTTTCGGCTCGATTCTTATGTTTGTAGTGACTGCTTAACAGTCCTTTTAACTGATCTTCTGGAAGAGTGTGGTAGAATGAAAGATAGCGGAAATCTTCTGACAAATCTTCCTCAAGCAGGCTAATAAGGTACACAAAGGTCGGCCGAGCTTTGGTGTTGAATTGCCAGCATAATGTCATCATTTCATATCTGTAATAAGATCATAAAGCAAGATCATAAAGCAAGTTTTCACCATCAAAATCCATATCTCAGTGACAACAGAAACTTAAAATAAATCGAGCAAAATAGTTTGGGTTTAACTACCCTGGATATCAGAGGATTTTCACTTGTGGCAAAGTCGCTATCAGTGAGCGGTGAAGCTCACGATCATGGCTTTGCCACTCACTAGCAGGGGCTTTGCTGCAAAAAGACCTCTGCTGACACCCAGGGTAGGTTTAACCTGTACGGCTACAAAGTTAGCCTCCAACGCAGACGTTCTAATGGATTGTCACACCATCTTCCTCCTTTGGTGAGGAAGATTGTGTGTGTGTGCATGAACAGCCAAATGAAAGTCTGCACAAGGTAGGTAGGTAAAGTCTGCATACGAGCCTAGTGGCCCATCAGGCCGGAGCTTATCCCAATTCCTTAGCATGAAGCGACAGAGTATTTCTACACCCCCCTGGATGGGGTGCTAGTCTATCACAGGGTTACCCCCAGCAGTAAATTCACTGTTTCCCATTATTTTACACACTTGGGTGAAGAGAGGCACTGTAAGAACAAAGTGCCTTGCCCAAGAACACAACAGTGCCCCGGCACATTAACCATCAGCCCACCATGCTTCCCACAAGTCTGCGCAAGAGGCTACTACAAAGTTGATCTTTTCATAAAGATAGCTTCATATGTGCACTGCATGAGTGGCTTAAAGGTAAAGGTTAAGTCTGCAATCGGGCCTAGTGACACATCAGCCCATCAACCATAAAGTGACTTACAGCCTGTCGGGACATTCCTCTGGTTTTTCCATGAGCCCGCCATCCACCACATATTTGAGCACCTCTTCATTTGACTTTCCAGGGTAGGGTTGGCATGCCAGTGTGGCCATCTCCCACATAACCACTCCAAATGACCTGTCATGTGCAACAAATGAGTTATCACTATTTAAATACTGTGCATCATCTATACAGCGATATTACTGAGTTAAGTTCTACTCACCAAACATCGCTGTAACTTGTGAAAACACCATCTTTTAGGGACTCCGGTGCCATCCATCGTACGGGAAGCAAACCTTAACATAATTTATAAAGTTATCAAAAGAAAGAAACAGCAACAGATTTATCATTACAGGAAGAGCAATATCATTTGTTTTCAGACTTAATTAAGTATAAATGTCTATCTGTTTGCTTGACGTATATCATTTCTGCAAATAACTGAAAAGCCAGTGATTTACTTAGAAACATACAGCCTCTGTAGGGAGTCAAACTTATTGTCTTCATGACCCTTCAGATGTCAGCTCTACCATTTTCACACCATGAGCATGGATTGTTGCAAGGGATACAGTCTAGTGGCTGATACATGGTTACAATTGTCAGGTGTCTGTGTTGAGAGGGTGGGGCTTCACGGGGGCATGCACAGGTGAATAAGAATGCGCATGAGCTTACTGTGGGAGAAAGTATAACCAGACCAGATGAGCTTACCTTTTCCTCCTTTTCTGTAGTAGTCTGTTTCATAAATATCACGAGTCATTCCAAAATCTGGCAAAAATATAATCACGATTACTTTTCAAAACAAGGACAACAACAAAGCCAACTTTTGACTCAAGAACAATAACAAATGGCCTCACCTCCTATTTTAACAGTAAAATCCGAGTTCACCATACAATTTCGTGCTGCTAGATCTCTGTAAGAATGGAAACATGCAATTGAAAATTAAAATTCTCCCATGTTCTATTCAGACTCATATATTTTTTAGCCTACAGAACACATGGTTTAGCAAGGCAGAGTGTGGAGAGCCAACATGAGCGCTTGGTAGACTTGACAGTCAGTTCGTGAATGTCGTGAAGTATTCTCATATTCCCAACAAAACTCTAAAATCATTATCATTTATGACTTTATACTGACCTGTGAACATATTTCCTGGCTGCGAGGTAAGCCATTCCATCTGCAATTTCACCGGCCATTTGAAGAAGTTCTTGAAGGGTTGGGGGAGGCAGCGTTCCTTCCTGTTAGAGACAAATTAATTAGCAGTGGTGAGAAAGTTCTTATAACACGTATGGATTTTTCTCGTCTCCAAAAGAAATCTCACACTGACCCCTGGCCGACGAGAACGTAAGAAGTTCTTGAGATCCCCCTGTTCCATCAGCTCCATGATAACCAGTGTAGGTTGCCCCTCTGAGACCACACCCAGTAGCCGTACCACGTGGTTACTGCAGAATTGTCTGATTAGGAAGCGTACAAGAAACCAAGCTATAGACAGCACTTGACATTATGGCTACAAATTAATTAATCATTTGTCTTTACATTTGTAAAAATACAATGTTTTATTAGGCATTTTAGCATTCAGTCTCACTGTATATTTTTAGCAGTCTTCAAGGTTGAATCTCTTAAACATCTCAAGTGGAGTACAGAAATCATTATACCCTTTTTACATGTCATTTGCACTCCTGACGAAGTTGGATAAAATTAGAACTCTCTAGGATTAATTTGTTTGTTTTGAGAATTTTATTCCTCTGTTCTATGGTAACTGTTGTCAACATTTGCATTGTTTTTCTACATTTTTTTCAATGCATTGTTGCAAAAATACATTAATTGCACTCCTGCGAAATGCAGACTTTTTGTTTTAAAAGGCAAAACACTTTTTATTTTATTTGCTTACTTCAACTTTGTTTTAGAATTTTTCAGACTGCTAATTTTGTGCATTGAAGAACTACCGGTATCTAGAATTTGCCAGAAGTTTTACTGTAACAGTTTAAACAGGTTTTTGTAGTTGCATCAGAAAAAATGTTTGGCTTGACAGTTTGCCATCTTGTTGGTGGTGGTTTCTTGTCGATGGTGGGGTGGTTTTAGTGTGGTTTTTCAACAGTATACAAAAAATGTAGCTTAAAAGGACACAATCAGCTTTGGGACCGCACTGACCCGGACACTAGTTTTATCACTTTGAAAAAAGTTTACCTCAACCTGAAATCAAAGGTATGTGTCGAGCACATCTATAAATCTGCTTCAATCTTAGCAGCGTTTCACTCAAATTTGTTAATCTTTTACTGAAAATTTGCTTTGGAGTGTGCTTTTGCTCAACCTATGATATGTCTTTCTTGCCGGCTGAGCTTGCGAAAGAGGCAAGAAATGAAGTTCTCTCACACTGAATGGAGACCTGGGTACGAGTGGGTGTCAGTTTACATGCTTGTCACATGGTTCAGTTTTTGTTTCTTGCCTTGAAAGTGCAACAGTTTTTATTTTTGCTCTTCGTTGTTCCAATCGTTTTTTCTCGATTCGGTCAAGTCAGTTCCCGCAGTAATAAGTCTCCATCTAGCGCATCTAGGAAGGATCGCCGATCAAAATCGTCCAGCCGCTCGGACTCACCAAGCAACACGCCATCTTGGGCGAAGAAAATCCTCGAGGCCCATGAAAAGCCTCCAAACACTCGAACGTGAGTTAAAGTCACGGCCAGCCACCGAACGATCTCGGGAAAAATCGCCAGCCAAGCCGGACTTCAAATTCAAGAGGAATAAGATCAAGTACGAGCTGAACGAGAAGGTTCTCGAACAACTGGACGTGGCCGCTTCTAATAGTGTCAAAGCTGAGAGAAACGAGGCCTTGGAAGAAGGTAAGAGGCTCTTAAAAGAGAGAAATAAACATATTATGTTAGCAGAAAAGTACGGCTGGGATGCTGTTGATTGCTATGTGCAGGAGCCGCTAGCAATTGATTCTGATGACGACAAACGGATCAGGCGGGCAGTTAAAGAAAGCAAAGCGCTAAAAGCGGATAACAAGAGGCCTTCAAAACCTCGGGCACAATTTAGTAATCGTTTCCAGCAGTCCTTCACCTCGAATTCTGGCCCCAATGCAAAACGTGTAGTGATTCCCGCGTCGAGACAGAAATCGGATCCCTCTCAAAGCGAGGTCTGTTTTCGTTGCGGACGTGCCGGGCATTTCGCCAAAACCTGCCGCGCTCCTATCCCCGCAACTACAACGGGAAAAACATACTGAAACAGCTCATCTAGGATTTAATTGTGATTTTGACGTTGATTGGAATGATAATTTAGACATACAGGACGTCTCTGGGCCCGGTTTGTTGAACATGTACAGTAGGCTTGGAATGTCAGAGCATGAAATGAAGAGTGATATGAACATTAACACTGCATGTGTAATTGACAGTCCCGTACCTGCAAGTTGTGTTTTTAAAGTTAGTCCTGAACAGGGCCCTGTTTGTGTTAAAGGTCGATTGAAGGACCACTTGGGTTTTTGGCAAAGAATTAAAGCCAACAGATGGGTAGTACCATTATTAAGGACGGCTACGCCCTCCCATTTGTAGAACTACCACCCACACGTGCGATGGAGAACCATAAGTCAGCCGTAGATGATAAACAGTTTGTCACAGAACAAATCAAAGAACTACTTTCAGCAGGCTGCATAACGGAAGCTAATTTATCAGAAGTTCATGTTGTCAGCCCTTTAGGTGTTGTTAAGAACAGTGTCAAGAAGAGACTGATCCTCGACCTCAGATATGTTAACCATTTTCTTCGCATTCCCAAGTTTAAGTACGAAGATATCCGCACAACACGGGACATTTTCACACTAGGGGACTGGTTCTTTAGATTTGACTACAAATCAGGCTACCACCATGTAGACATTTTACCTTCCCACCAAAAATTCCTTGGGTTTAGCTGGACTCTGGAAGGGGAAAAGAAATGGTTTGTGTTCTCAGTCCTTCCATTTGGCTTAGCATCTGCACCCTACGTCTTTACAAAAATTCAGAAGGCCCTTGTTAAGCACTGGAGAGAGCAGGGCATCCGGATTTTTACCTACTTGGACGATGGGGCAGGAGCGGGTAAGACTTTGGAAATTGCCAGAACAACATCTGCAAGAGTTAGAGAGGACATTGCGGCCAGCGGTTTTGTTGCCCACCCTGAGAAGTCCTGCTGGGAGCCAACCCAAGTGGGTGAACTGCTTGGCTTTATTCTGGACTTGAGAGCAGGTGTCATTCGCATTCCACCGCGTCGCATCGACGGACTGAGAGAACGGATTGATCTCGTAACTCGTCAAAAATCTGCAGTAATGGCCCGCCACTTGGCAGGCTTGGTGGGGACAATCGTTTCTATGGGCTTAGCACTTGGCCCAGTCAGCCGTTTGTGGACGAGAGTGATATATCGGGATATTTTGTCTGCTGAATTCTGGTCACAACGCATTGCCCTTTCCCCTGAGGCACTGAGGGAGGTGCAGTTCTGGAAGGATAGTTTTGAAGATTGTCACGGTCAGCCCATCTGGAAGGTCAACCCTAAGATTGATGTCCTTTCCTATTCAGATGCAAGTGACTCAGGATGGGGGGGCTACTGTGTGAATGTGGCAGGCTCAGAAGTTGCAGGCAGTTGGTCAACGGCCGAGAGTCGAGAAAGCTCGACATGGAGAGAGCTTAGAGGAACGAGACTGGTGCTCCTGTCTGTCGGGGAAAAGTTGGCTGGTAAAACAGTGCGCCATAGAACAGACAACATGAATGTGGAACACATCCTCAACGTAGGCAGTCCAAAACCTCAACTTCATTCAGAAGCTGTCGCTATTTACACACTTTGTAGACGATATCAGATTCATCTGGAGCCTGAATGGATCCCCAGGGAACTTAATGAGGAGGCCGACGAGCTTTCCAGATTGGCCAGTAAAGATGACTATATGCTCAACCCGAACATCTTCGCGGCTTTAGACATCTTGTGGGGACCACACACAGTCGACCGTTTTTCTACCTTTCGGACACGTCAAGTCCCCCGTTTCTGTAGCCGTTGGCTGAATCCATGTACTGAAGGAGTGGATGCTTTCACACTTTGCTGGTCTGGAGAGAATAATTGGATTTTTCCTCCCCCCTACTTGATACCCAGGGTACTGAAACACATGGAACATGGTATGGAGACAGGAACCCTGGTCGTCCCATTGTGGACGTCAGCTTCATGGTGGCCCCTTATCACCACAGATGGAACACAACCTGAAGCATTCATACAGGACTGGGTGGAAATTCCATCTTCAGAGGATATGTTCCTTCCAGCCACCTCAGGCGCCTCTTTATTCAGCGGAAGGCCATGCTATCGTGTTCTGGTCCTCTGGGTTGCGTTTACAGGCGCGGAAGCTTACACAGCTAGGCCATTCTCCTTCTGAAGTGTCAGCTTGAAGTAACTGAGTGCAACATGTTCTGGGGCTTCTAACCAGCATGCTATGACCTGCATAATGGCGCCCGTGGGCGCACGACGGGCCAGTGCTTTCTGGCCTTCGAGGGGCCAGTGTTCTTAGGCCCTTGAGGGACCTATGAGTTACTACCTGGGAGGGACAATTGTGTTAGGGCCTGTAGTGGCCAATACACTAAGGCCTGTGAGAGGCCAATGTTTTCATGCCTGCAGGAGGCCAATGTGTTTGTGCCTGCGAGGGGCCGACGCTTTAGGGCCTGGGAGAGGCCCATATGTTAGGGCCTGTGAGAGGCCAATATATTGGGGGCCTGTGAGTGGCCAAAGCCTGCAAGTGGTTAACACATCTTTTTGATCTGTCATGAACTTACAGTTATTACAGCCTGTGTAGAGGCCAAGCTTGTTTCGACATACTGTGAGACTACTTGTTTGTACAGGAACACTGGATGCCCATTGCCAACCTACTAGTGATTCTGATCATACCATGCATACTTGGTTGTGCAGTGCTGCTGGTTTATCCACCAAAAAACAATTCCTAACATCCTCTAAATGTCTTTCTCACCAGTTCCTCCTACTCTGAGGGATCTGAAGAACAGTCGCCACCCGGAGATACTCAGGCAGATTGCTCAGGCAGTTCCGGGCATCATGGTCCAGGACAGAGCTCCAAGTACCGTTAAGAAATACCGGTCATCCTTCTTGGCATGGCAGAGATGGGCGGAGGCTAGAGACATCAATGCCCTTCCCACATCTGGTCCAGAGCTTTCTATATACCTGGTGCATCTGCTGCAGACCACTAAATCTTTGGCATCCATCCAGTCGGCAGCTTTTGCAGTGGCATGGGCCCACGAAAAGGCTTGTCAACCTTCGCCTTTACAGCACACCATGGTGAAACAACTCCTTGAAGCATGCAAGCGTATCCTGGGTACCTGCCCTACCAACAGGAAAACCCCACTCACAGCATCCCAAGTCAAGGATATAGTACTTCAGTTTGGCAACGGAAATCCCAGTGAGCTCCAGATAGCATGCCTCATTGCCCTAGGCTTCGCAGCATTCCTTCGTTGGGATGATCTTAAGGATCTTAGATGTTGTCATCTCCAAATGACAAGCGAGCATATGTCAATTACTCTCACCAAGAGGAAGAATGACCAGTTCAGGGAAGGTTCTGTAATCCTGGTGGCCCGCACAGGCTCTCGTACATGCCCCGTTTCGCTGACCGAAAAGTTCTTACTCACTGGACGACACAAGGGATCTGATTACCTGTTTAGGAAGGTGTGCCATACTAAATATGGCTTCTCTTTCCGTCCGCAACAGTTGACCTACTCACGGGCAACCGAGCTGTTTAAAAAGCATCTTAAAGCTATCGGGCTTGACCCCAGCCAATATGGCCTTCACAGCCTTAGATCTGGGGGAGCATCATCTGCCGCAGCAGCTGCCATCCCTGACAGATTACTGATGCGTCATGGAGGTTGGCGTTCGCAGACAGCAAAGAACATGTACATTAAAGAAACTGAACAGGCCCTTCTTGAGGTTTCAAGGGCTCTCCATCTGTAGGGAGGACAGTAACAGTCGACTCAAACTATTTTAGTTGTTGCTCGGAACTTTTATGGCGAACCTTGATTATTTTGTTTTTACTAAGTTTCGTTTTTGCATTCAGTTAATGTTCCGATCTTGTGGGGTATGTCATTCGAGCGAGGTTCTTAAACCAAGGAAAATTGTCTTAGGCTCTATACTTTTTCATCTTGTGTAATAAAGTGCTGTTGCATTTTTCGTGTGGCAGGCAAATGGCATTCAGTGTGTGAGAAATGTCTTTCTTGCCGGCTGAGCTTGCAAAAGAGGCAAGAAATGAAGTTCTCTCACACTGAATGGAGACCTGGGTACGAGTGGGTGTCAGTTTACATGCTTGTAACATGGTTCAGTTTTTGTTTCTTGCCTTGAAAGTGCAACAGTTTTTCCCACCCCCCACCCCTTATAATAGTAAAAAGTGATTGAGAGAGCAATGAGAGAACAACGAACAGTCATGATTGTCATTTTTTTTTATTACGTATCTATGTTTTGTTTCTTGTGTAATAAAGTGCTGTTGCATTTTTCGTGTGGCAGGCAAATGGCATTCAGTGTGTGAGAAATTATTTTATCAAAGTGTGATATGTAAATTAGCTATGAAATGGAATCTAATGCACATGTGCACAAGCTGACTGTGTCCCTTTAAATTAAACTATATTTACTTCCCCAAACGGAACAGTTATGCTAAAGAACTAAAACCTGTAAAAGCCATGCAGCCTTACTTCATAACAGATGCCTCTTGTAGAAATTCCACCCTGTCTCGTATTGACGCATTTTCACTTACAGTCTGCAGCAAGAGACACTGAACATGTTAGCATATCATATCCTTAGTTAAAACACCAAACTGAGTACTGATTTCACCTGTGCTCAGTTTGATGAGGGGGTGGACAGAACTTTACAAGAATAAAGTATCATAAGAAATTATGTTAACACACTACTTATGCCACTGGCTGAATGCATTTTCAATTCAAAAATTTGGTAATGTTGCTGTCAACATTGTGTAAACTGGACTGTCATGTTAAAAAGAGGGGCTTGACACAGGTATGCCAAATCAAAGCAAACTAGCTTGGAATAGGGCCAACAGAAATCAAGACCGGCCACAAAAGAAATAAGTTTGACAATTGACTACTTATGAACCACGAAAGGGGTTAACGTCTATTACCCTGAGTTAATAGAACACCCCTTGATACATTTATGTCTACATGAAGCAGTCTATTTCAAACGCAACCAACATAATTTATTTTAAGTTTACCTTGACAGCTACTTTGCGTATAGGGACATCCGGAGTAATGTCTTCAGCTTCTCCCTCGTAAACCATTCCAAAGGAACCATTCCCTAGTTCACGAACCAGTTTGATCTTCTCTCGCGGAAACTCCCATTCATCAGCAATGTACACTGCAAGTACAGTTAAGCCCTTTAAAAACATTCTCTGGAAAACATTTTAAAGATTCCAGCCAAAAGATTCCATACTGCAGATTTAGCCCTGTAGAAACTGATGCTCTAATATGACATGGGAAATGAAAGCACAGTTTATTCTTGCATTTTTAGTTACCTGAACAAAAGCACATTTGTTATGGCACCAGGTACAAGTCATAACATTTTAATTATCCCATCTCTCAAGGTTGTTGTGGGTTCCAGGCATTTTTATGTTTTATTTTTTGGCACACCAAAATTATGGTTATTGTCTTGAGAACAGGAGCACAGAATACTAAAGTTGTCATACCGTCCGTGGCTGTCATGTATTCTGGGTTAACAGAAGCGTACAGTACACCTGGAATCTGTTCATCACTGTACCTGAAGTATTAAAATACAAAGCAATCCATCAGTGGTCGATATGGACAGGACATTCAAATACCATGCCTGTGATGAACTGTTTCACAGCAGTTATTTCAAGCAGTCAGAGAGAAAAAGGGTGCATGTACATACAAATAAGTTGGTGATTTATAAAAGCACAGCGAAGTTTCCCTTTTAGCTTGTTGTCATAATTATTCAATTGGACCACAAAAGTGGGCCCAATGGAAGGCCTCAGCATGATTGGGCTCCTGAGTAAGACCATGAAACTGAATGTGGTTCTATTGGCCTGTGGGTCATGGCCATCAAACGTTTTTTATCTTCTTTGCATATTATAGAATTTTGTTTGCTTTGGCCTGGCTTTGATCATTCAAAATCTAAAATTGATGTGCAAGAGAATGCCCTCCTCCAGATCCCCAGCAATGTTGTGATGTCAATCACTGCAGTGGATGAAGGAAGGTCCCAGTTATAAATAAGGTAACACAGAAATGGACAAATTGGAACTTACCTCTTATATCTCTTACGTGCAAAATACCACACCACAAATCCACATGCTAACACAAACACTAAACTGGCTGCAAGACTGGCGCCCAGGACTGTACCAAGTGGCATGGAACCTGTATCACGAATTGGAGGGTCTGGAACAGAGTACAAATGATTTGAAACATGAACATTTTCAGATTTATAGTGGTGGCTTACTCCTGAAAGAGGTTAGGTGATCAGGCGACAGCAGGCTTCAGGAAGGGTCTTGGGGCCAAATCAAGAGAGGGTCCCTACTCAGGGATATAGCTAAGAAATTACAAAACTGGCTCATAAACAAGCATAGCCGGCTTTTCTGACCAGTCTACCTGAAAAATTTCTTTGAGTCTTTATTTTCTAGTGAAATTTAAGCTCTCTTTCAGCCTGTGAAATTAGCCGGAACCAGCCCTTAGCTACATCAATACTTAAAAGGGATCCAGTGGAGCAGAACTTTGACATAGTTCAAATTGGGAGCAAATACTCAGTAATGCCACAAAGTAATAAACTTTGACAATCCGACAAAAACATGAAGCAAAGCTTTTACTTACAAAGCAACAACTAAACTAGTGGATGACAGAGAAAAGACTACATGTCAGTTCTAAAACTCACTTGTCGATTCCTCTTTATTTCGTAATGAGAAGGCCACTGTGTTACTCCAAGACCCATTGCCGGCAGGGGTAATGGCTCTTACTCGAGCAGAATAATTCCCCGCAGCACCAGAGCCTACATATCTTGATTCCTTGCCACTTTTGCATTTGATCTCAGCTGGGGTGGTGTCCTGCAGATTAAAAACAACAGCTTGTGCAATGCTTGGATGTCTCGAAAACAAAAAAAAAACAAAAAAGAAACGTTCTAACAGGCATAGATACAACATTGCCTGTTGTGAAAAAAAAAAAAACCTAAGAAATTCATCACTGGGAGATTACACCATCTTACTTGCTATGATTATGACTCCTATGCACAACACACAACTATTCACATCGCAGCACTCCAAAATAGTCCATAATGTACTGATATAATTTGGTTTTATCAACTGGGTTGATAATGTCAATTGGCCACCGTAAAGAGATTCAATTGCTGACGTTTCGAGCGTTAGCCCTTCGTTGGAGCGAATCAAGGAATTGTGGGTCGTGTGCTTTTTATATACAGAATGATGGAGCTTTGCTATTGGCTGGTGCCTGGTAACGTAAAAACAACGGAATAAATTAGTTGAATGAAAAGCGTTCGTTGATACCGTGAGGATTAAGAGTGCCGATTTGAAAAATAAATTTTTGTTCTAGAGTTTTACGGCTTTCCGTGTTTCCTTGGTGAAGGGAAAGGCCGCAGACTGCCATATGTTGCTTAGAATGATTTGGGAGATTGAAGTGTCTCGCAACCGGTTTCGATGTATTTTTGTCGTCTTTCTCTACGTCACGAAGGTGTTCTCGGAATCGGTCGCCAAGTCGTCTCCCTGTTTCGCCAATGTACAACTTTTTGCAAAGAGTGCAAGTTATGCAGTAGATGGCATTGACTGACGTACAGGTGAAATGATCAGTGATTTTGATAGATCGCTTGGGTCCCGATATTTTGTCAACATTGTGAATGAAAGGGCATGTTTTGCATCGTGCGCGAGCGCATTTAAAAGTTCCGGGTTGATCACTAGTTTGGAATGCACTTCTAACTAAAAAGTTACCTATTTTTTTGTCGCGTTTGAATGAAATTAATGGAGGTTGCAAAAAGATTCTACCAGTGTCGGGATCATTTTGAAGTAATTTAAAGTTTTTGAGGATGATGGATTTAACTGCGTGGTTGTGAGGGTGAAATGTGAGGGTGAATGGGATTCTATCGTTGTTTTCTCTCTGTGACGTTTGTAGTGCTAACTGTTGATCAATTTGTTGGGCGCGATGATGGCCTGCTTGAACAACAGAAGCAGGATAGCCGCGTTTGTCGAAGAAATTGCACATTTTCTCTGAGTTTAAGGAAAAATCAGAGTCGTCACTACAAAGACGGCGAAGTCTAAGAAACTGAGAATAAGGAATGGAATTCTTGACATGTGATGGATGTGAAGATGAATACAACAAATAACTATGAGGAAAACAGGAAAAAAAACTGTGTTCAGTCTGGGATGTAAGGTTTGCCAAGAATGCACAATAACCTGACCAAACGCCTCTAGCCAAGTGCTAAAAATGTGTTCATTGCACTTACTGTTCTTGTTTCTATATCATACTTGAGTACCACTCCATTAGGGTCCATTGGGGGGAGCCAAGACAGGACAAACTGCAACAGAAAAAAATATAGCTACAATACACAGGAAAGTGTTATTGAGAGCTGGGCAAGACAGGTGTTACAGCAAGGAACCTATAAGTGTGACCTCTTGTAATTATTTCATACAGTAATTAACCCATTGACTCCTAAACTGGCTATAACCGGCCGTGACAGACCTTGACCTTTGCTCCGCTTCTGACATCATCAGCTTTGACCAAAATAGGAATCCCATTTATCCCAGTTCTACAGAAGGAAAAGAGCTTTCCAATGATACCCAGATGATATTGATTGGGCCAATGGAGCTTGAAATAATTATGCAGGAAAACGCTTAGAATTTTCCGCCAAAAACTAGGAGGAAAATTTCCTCCACTTACCCTTGGCTACTCCATGTTGAGCATTTCCCATCTCAATGATGCTTTCGTGGCAATTCTTGAAACGAAAGCAAGCCCAGTAAAAGGCCAACAAAAGCATAAAAAGATACGAGGAAAGGAGAAAGAAAAGGCGAAAAATAAAAATAAAGAAATCGAAAAGACTAAAGACGTGGGTCACTTTCTCGTCCAAAAAATATCTCGAAATTTTGATTTGTGCGCATGCCCAAGCTAAAATATCGTTAAATGCGATACTAGTGAGAAACCTGGCATGCCTTCATTCTGCAAATGCATTTCGGAGAAATTTGAAGCACATTTAGACTATAACTGACTAGAAAATGTTCAAAATGTCTAAAAAATATGTTTCTTTCAAAAATCTCCAGGAGTCAATGGGTTAACCAATCAGAAGTGAGGATAGGTTCCAGTTGACTTCTGATTGCATTTTATTTTTATTTTATTATTTTCTTTAAAATAAATTTAAATTTAAATTAAATCTGCACGAAAGAATGTGACTTATTAAAAATAATTGGGCTCTTTACTTTAACAGGGGCCCCAAAAGAACCTTGTATGTGAAAAAAAAGATGTGCTTACTTCTCCTGTGAAGTTGTCAACAGTCACGTTCAGAGGTCCTCTAAGATTGTCAGCTGTAACTGAATTTAATAGGAAAGGATATCAATATCCAATAATTGTTGTCCATTGCTAACCAAACACTACACATCAAGACTTTTTCACTTACTCTTTCTGTTTGTCATCCCTTTTGTGATCGCACAGGAACTTCCAACTGCACAACCAGCTTTTGTACATGCACAGACCTGAAGATGAGTAACCATTTTTATTAACAATATGTAGCAATATCTAATGGTGATCACCAATTATGAATTTCACTGCAATATGTGTATTAAACAGCCAGACAGGTATGTTAGAATTTAAGACAGAATCCATCAGGAAGTTGAGTAATATTTATTTGAGTTGGACAAAAATCGAGTACCAGAATAATTTAAATCATATTGCGTTATTTTTTACCCTTAATAAAAGGTTAAAGATGTAAGTAATTATTTGTGATAACACCGACAATAATTTCTTATCAGAGTCCTATATGCTATAGGAAAAATCTTATGTGTAGCCATTTTGAAATTTTTTTTTCTATGTTTGGTGTTGTTAGAAAAGATTTAACACAAAAACTTGCAATAAGGTGTAACTAATTCTGGTTCATAATTTTGTCCAATAAATACTCAAAGTCCTAACGGATTCCGTCTTAATAACTGTTTACAAGCGAAACTATTCATGGCATCAGCAGACCCTTGTCACTGTCTTTGCCAGAAGTGAATTTGGACAATTTAGAGCTGGCCTTCTAAACTCTAGATGGCTTTCTGGGCCAGTGCTTCACTCTATTTTGCATAGCATAAAACCAAGGAGTATTTCTATTTCTGCTGGATGGGACCACTGCAAGTAAACCCAAGTATTCCATAGTCAATCGACAGAAATCAAAATCGGAAATCAATCGATACACTCGATATCAATCGCCAATTGCTATTGATTGATATTGGTAACTGATGACAATCGAACTCAGAAAAAATTGATTGTTATCGATTGGCAAAAATCTATAACAATCAATAATCGATAATTATCAACAACAATCAACAATCCAAAAGAGAAGACTGGGATTGCAATCTAGTAAACAAATAAACGAGAAAGGCGTTACAGGTTAATTGCATTTTATTATACAAGTACTGGGATTTACTCTAAACAAAGCTGTCAAATAAAAATGATCTGACAAAGACTAGAAACAATGTGATTGGTCATACGATTTTTCTCACAAGTGAAAAATATGATATGGCCAACCACAGTCTGCATACAAAATTTTTCACTGGTGAAAAAAGTCGTAATCGGTTTTCCCGCCTTTTTGGGCGGCCAGCCAAGGTGGATGAAAGTGAATGTTTGCAACATTTCCTACTTGCCGAGTAGAAATCATGGCTTCAAAGTTTGCAGATATTGACATTTCAGTAGAAAAATTTATCGACGATCAAGAAAACGAGAATACAAAAAGAAAAACTAAACAGAATGTTGCTTTGCTCAAGGAATTTCTGACGCTAAAGAACAACTAAATCTTGAAAAGAAATTCCCCCGAAGGAGCTGAATCTCATGTGAGCTAATACTTGCAGAAATTCATCAACTGTCAAACATAAGCTTAATTCTTTTTGAACAGGCATTGCTTTTTTCCTGAAATGAACTATTTTCAAGTACAGTTCGTCTCATTAAGCATATTCAAATTCAGTATTTTAGATGTCTTAACAGCATTGAGTGTGTCTAAATAACGGCGATATTACATGAGTTCGTGACTCGATACAAAGTTATAAACATTTGTAATATCTCAGTGCTCATATAATAAACAAATTACTTCATGGTTAGTTCGCTTGTACAACTTTTATTCACTTGTTGTGAAGAATCGCAAACTCACTCGTTCACTGAGCTCACTCGTTTGTTTGCGATTCTTCTCAACTCGTGAATAAATATCGTACGTACTCACCAACCATGAAGTAATCTCTATTTATTATCGATTTCATCCTACTTGGTTTTCTAGCATTTTCCTATAGTATTTTGTTTTGTTTTTTATTTTGCTTCAGTATTAAACAATACATTACACACAAGTACTGCTTACAGGCATTACATTACTGATATTACGTACACTATTACTTGCACAAAGGAAAATTCAATATATTCAATATATAGTTTTCACTTAGAACACACACTATTGATGATACTTTAATTATGTGACATTTTACTTTGATTACGTGACATATTAAAACAATACACTACTTACGTTACGCGTTAACAATATTACTTACAATACATTAAAATGTGTTGACTATTGCTGCGTGTTACATAAAGATTGATTTTACCTGACACTGTTCACAACAAATTCAACAAACTACGTACAAACTACGTACGTACTATAGTATTTTGTTGATAATTATAAAACTATCACATGCTATGATGATGCTATGATAAAACCATACAGACAACATTGTGTCGATGATTAACTTGCAAAATGACAAAAATCATTTCTGGTAACAATCGATAACATTCAATAAATCAATTGTAATCGATTTTTATCGGATATCAATATCAATCAAACTCACAACTTTATTTCTTTATCGATTTCTGTTGATTGGTATTGGAAATTGATATCAATGTTCCATTGCTATTGATTGTTGTTGATTAATATTGATTATTGTTTTATTGATTGACTATACCAGGAGTATTTCATCAGGTTTTCCAAGCAATTATCTGATAACCATTTGCCCTGTGGACCAGAGTTCAAACCCAGACTGCTCGACCCAGAGTACAGTGCATGAACCATCAGAAAACTGCACCACCCCAAACTGAAGTAATCTATGACCATTTAAAATTAACGTAAAAAATTATAGAACTTACAGTGATGGTATAGTCTGAAAAGTGTTTCAGTTTTGTCAGGGTGACACGGGTAACATAGCCATTTACAACCAAGATGACATTAGAGGAAGGTTTGGTTGGTGGAACTGTGTGATTCGTGGAGGCTGGCTTGGCAGACATGGTTGAGGACTTTGATGTTGTTGTTTGGTCACCTGGTGGTGCTGTCGTTGGCTGACACAATGGATTCTGAAAGGACAACATCCATTTGTATAGCTTCTGTGATTTCTTTGGTCTGTAATTACTCAAGTTACTTCAATACAAGATAAATAAGCAGAGCTGATGCATTTTTAGTGGCCACAGGCCATAGCATTGTAAACAATAATGTTTATGGAAGTACACGTTGATGTCTTCCTTGGCATTCATTTATTGGTTACAAAATGCAAAATACAAGATTACAGTACGATTCAAATGTTGAGAAAAAAGTATTATAGGGTAGCACATTTTGAAACTGAGTCTATACTTTTACACAGGACTGGACCACTTCAAATTTTCCAAATCAAATTGGACAGGATTGGCTTCTGTTTACACTGGAACATTCTGGGCTGTCATGGAAAACTGGACCTGCTGCTTTGTAGGTGTAGTTATGGATCTGCTCTGGACACGTTAAAAGACCCTAGTAGACCTAACCCTCTTGTGCCCTACCCCCACCCCCCACCAACTCAAATCCATGGCACATCTTTCTTGTGAACAGTCCTAACCTGTGCACTGTTACTACAGTTTGTATCATTTGCACCAATAGGAGGGGTGGTGGTGGTGGCCACTGTGGTACTGTTTGTTGTTGGATTCTCATTGTCATCTTCATCTTTTGTGAAGATTGTCTTGTACAACTTGTCTTGGAACTCCTTTGCGAACAATGCTGCTTGCTTTTCTGGTTTAACTTCTTCCTTGTCCTTATCACAGTCACAAGTTATGTTTACCTTGCAGTTTCCTGCCAAATATGAAACATAAGATGTCAAACCATGCCAATTACCAGTAAAGCAGGATGCCCACAAGGAGGGAGTATTCCTGTATATAAACTACATTAGACATGTGAGACCCAAAAAGGTATCATGGTTTTTGAGCTGTTCTGATCTGAATTTACCCGTACGGAATCCTAGTCAAAAATAGGGTATAGTTTAAAATAGAGTATGATTTGTGCATGTTGGTCAGCAGTTAGGTGAAATCTTAGAAAAACTATTTCTATTAGAGCTATTATTTACCTCTTAAGAAGTGCAATTAAATTTAGTCAAATTGACTGTTGCTTCACGCTCCCTGTGGTCAAATTTCAGTGAAGGACGCATGATATGTTTACGTTTTGGGGTGAATAGGGTATGCAAATCTGTCAAACCGTGCTACAATTTTATTACACCAAATCTGTCAATCCATCACTACCGGTATTTTCCTACAAATCTGGATCTGTCTTCCTTGAAAACTTTCTGTGATACACTTTCACTGTAACAGATGGTAGATGCTGTTTTTTGTGGCAATTTTTCAAGAGGCTTTGTTTCATTGCTTGTTTGCAACAATTCTAATTTAAGGCGGTTGCCGAGTCTCATCCGAATACAAAATGAAAAACAACGTCAACATGCTGACAAAAGATCCTTGATCCAAACGACATCAAAAATGAAGTATCCACTATCCAGACTTCATGGCAAATGCCCACTATCCATGGACCTTTTAAGGTCAAATCCATCAATAAGGAAACCTATTCACCCCCCCCCCCCCCCCCACCCCTTATGCAAACAGTACAGCCCCGGAATAGTCTAAAACGGGCATAGGTTTCAAGAACTGTGGCACATACCACACCATTAATTCTGTTTCCTTCATACTTACCATCAGCAGGCTTATCTGTGCTTCCTTCCCCCTCACCTCCTGGGTTGTTGCCAAACACTTGCCGACTACACCAGTCCAAATCTTGTTTCCAAGGAGAGTAGGTGCTGGCGTGATATTTTATAATATACTTGGTGATGTTCCCATTTGGAAACAAAGGCAGCTGCCACTTGACAAGCAATGCAGAAGAGCTGATGTAGTTTGCTTCCAGACCCACAGGCTGGGATGGCACTACAAGCATGAGTATAAGTTGTAGTTAATATTCATGTGACCAAATTTTTGAGAATTCTTTTGCCAAAAATTTGGGTAATCCATCCAAGGCAAGCTCAAAAATGCCAAAAAGACTACAAAAGATAGATTTTGGATTTTTATGTTGAAATGAATTTCAGTTCAATGACTTCAAATTTCTTAATAACCAACAAATGTTACTGTTTAACTCTGTGCATAACATATAATTATTGCGGACATAATCATGGATCATGGTCGACAAACTTGACAACATTGACCAATTTATCTCTTTCAAAACTCAAAGGTGTTAACCCTTTAACCCCCAAGAGTGCCAATTGGCACATATGGTCATAACTTGGCCAATATCTGTCCAATTAATTTGAGTTTTTGGCACAAAAATTGCCTCGGATAGATAAGCCGCACCCTGAATTTAGCAACTCAAATTTTGGAAAAATGTTTTTTGAAAGAACTCATAAAAAATCAAAGGGTTAAAAATTCAATCCAAGGTCGAGTCTTGAGACATCTTTATTGAACGTAAACTCATGATTAACATTGAAACGGAAACATTGAAACTTGTAGCACAGAGAGAGTTCCATAATCAGTTCGACAAATTTGCTATCAAAGTGCTGAAGAAACAGTGATCCATCTACCGCGAAAACTCGAGAATAGTGTGCATTGTATTTTCTTGCTCATAGAGGATTGCCGGGGAATGAAAATTCTGTGCTGTGTAAAATTTTCCTGTTCGAGAAAAGTGACTATAAACCGCTTGAAGGATCTGTTAACGAAGATGGTTTAATGCTTTTAGTGGCGGCAACAAATGTAAGCACTGTAATAAGCTTTTGCTTTATGCATCAACAACGGCTCTTTTAGGAGTCACCAAACTTGCAAAAGCAATGAACAGCACTCTCTTGCAGTTTTGTGTTATCTTTATTTACATACTTTTCCATAAAAGTGTCAGTTCATTGAAATTTACGGCACCTTTTTCAAATGTTCCCGCAGATAATCCGCACCCCTGATTTCGGGCAACGATTTTTGGAAAAAAGGTGCGGCTTATCTGCGGGTGTTTACGGTAATAACAACTTGTTTCAACATGTTTCACCTTGTCTTTGCAAGGATCAAGAAAGAGTAACCTCGCATACAGTCATAGAGTGCATTCGTAATTGCTAGCTTGTGTAAACATACCACTTTCATTAGTCTGAATAAACACCAAATCGCTCTTGGCACCTTCATTCTTCAGCACGACTGCCTCAACTTGAAATGCATACAGGGTAAAAGGCTTCAGCCCTGAGATTTTCTTGAAAATTTTACGAGCCTTGGTTGACAAACTGCTTGATTTGGTGCCATTTTTCTTGAAGAAGGTGACGTTCACTCTGAAAAAGAGAAAAAATCCCACAAGTAAATAAATGGCGTATAAGGAATTATGTAGTCTATAGTTAGGAATCACCAGCCCATATACTTATTTCAAAACACTTTTTATGCAGAAACATAAGCATAAAGTTAATCAAACATATTATTTCCAAGCATCCACATATTATTTTGTTAATTTTATAAACACACCAAAAAGTAAATAAAGTTTTTGACGACTTTCCAAAGATTTCTGTCCATTTTCTTAACATCTCAGAAGATCAAAATGCTCTCTGAAGGTCACATGAACATTTCTAAACAATTCCAAAGATTTTTCGAAGATGTCTGAAGTTCGCCAAAGACTTACGAGGAGCTGACAATCTTGTAAAACACTAGCTGCAGCTTATATATTAACAAATACGGCAGTTAAGGTATTAGAATCGCTACAAGCTCAAAAATAAACCATCCCTAAAAATTCGATATTTGAAAGATATTAAGGAGGTTAACACTGGTACAAATTCAAGAAATGAGGGCTTCTTTCAGGCTAGTAGCAGAGAAATTGAAGCCAAAGTTGGTTTCTACAAGTGCCATTTTGTTGACAGCAATTTCACGCAAGGTCACATTCTATCATGAGATCATATCTTCGCAGTTCTAGTAAAAGACAGCTAAATTTTTTTTCGGGTTACATCTTCAAATACGACTCGTGAACATTTATAAACCTCTAAAAGCCTATGAAAGAGCTGTTTTGTTATCCGACCCACATGGAGCCAAAAGAAAACACAGCATAAGATCCGCTTTTGCAACTGTAAAGTCTGGTATTGCTATGTACCTCGTATCTGTTTACACCACCACGATTTTTTTGACAGTAATCGAAAAAATCTGTATATTTCAGTACGTTTTTGTAGATCAATCGTTTCAATGCTGCCTTGAACACATTGAACAGCAGTCTACCAATGAGAATTCAAAATGGTGGCCAGAAAATGCAAAGCTTTCGTTGTTTAAATTCAGCACAGACCGCACTCAAAGGTACTTTTAAAATAAAGACATAGATTTAACATATCTGGCTGAAATTTTCACAGATTATTCTTAGAAGGTGGGTTGTTCTTTTAACAGGTGCCCGGAGTAAACTATGATTTCTACTCGAAATTATGGCTGATTTAAAGTCGTGATATTATAAAATTATTTATACCGCAATATCTCAAGAAAATTTAGCAGGCACATCCCGGGTATTAAAAGCTAGATTAACATTGTAAACAAGAATCGATTCCAATCTCTGTCATGGAAATGCCAGAAATCTGTGATCTTTGATTTTCAGAGCCTGTAATTTAATAAGAAATTGACAACTAAGGTGTGAAAGTTGACACCTCATATATCAATTTCATGAAAGTCCAAGTCTTTGTTAATAAGCATACATAACTTTTATTTCTTAAAGTTATTTTACTTTGAAGATATTAATTTTCAAAATGGAAATGTTTATAGCAGTACCACTACTTAAATAACAATTGGGTATGAGATGGAAGACAGCCAGCAAGGGGAGTGTGGAAAGAACTGAATCCAGAATCCGGAACCAGAACCGGAATTTTAAATACTTTAATTTTTATTTAACTTTTTATTTTTTGTGTGTTTATTTTTCATTATAATTGTTAATCATTTCAAAGAGAATTTCCTCATAGCACGTATCAAGTTTGAGCCCGAGTCAAGTTCAAGTCAATGTTTTTTCGCCTTTTCTTTCTTTCAGTAATACACCAAAACGTTAGAAGGACAAAGGAAGGACCTTAAATATTACTGATATATTCACTGAAAATTACGTCGACAAAAAAAGGAAAAATAGATCAAAGGAAAAGCCAACAACAGGGGTACTCCTGTCTCCCACCCATCCAAATACTAACCCTGCTCAACAGGGCTTAATTTCAGTGATCAGTCGTGAACCTGTGCTTCCTTGCGGTATCAGTGACAAAGGGTCAAGTTCACGCAAAGAGAAAACAAAATGATTTAAATTAGGTCTTTCGTTCAATTTGGCACTCTTATCTGTTCTAGACTACCTTTCATTTTCTAATTTACCTGACTCTTAGTTCTTTTTCTCATCTGGAACCGATAGCACAAGAAAGTACCAGTTCTATTCCGATTGACAAAGTTAAGCCCCGTTAACCCATTGACTCTGAAACCGGCCGTGACAGACCTTGACCTTTGTTCCGCTTCTGACGTCATCAGCTTTGACCAAAATAGGAATCCCATTTATCCCAGTTCTACAGAAGGAAAAGAGCTTTCCAATGATACCCAGATGATATTGATTGGGCCAATGGAGCTTGAAATATGCAGGAAAACGCTTAGAATTTTCCGCCAAAAACTAGGAGGAAAATTTCCCTCACTTACCCTGGCTACTCCATGTTGAGTATTTCCCGTCTCGACGATGCTTTCGTGGCAATTCTCGAACCAAAAGCAAGCCAAGTAAAAGGCCAACAAAAGCATAAAAAAGATATGAGGAAAGGAGAAAGGAAAAGCGAAAAATAAAAATAAAGAAATCGAAAAGACTAAAGACGTGGGTCACTTTCTCGACATTTTGATTTGTGCGCATGCCCGAGCTAAAATATCGTTAAATGCGATACTAGTGAGAAACCTGGCATGCCTTCATTCTGCAAATGCATTTTGGAGAAATTTGAAGCGCATTTAGACTACAACTGACTAGAAAATGTTCAAAATGTCTAAAAAACATGTTTTTTTCAAAAATCTCCAGGAGTCAATGGGTTAAACGATGGTGAGTACTTGGATGGGTGGCAAAAAGTAATACACCTTGGTTTTTCCCTTCATTTCCCAACAATATATTAGTGACATTATTAAGGAACCCCTCCTTTGTCATTCTGGCTTCTTCTTTGTTTTTTCGTTTCTTTTTTTTTTGTTGTTTTTTCTTTTTGGGGTGATTTTAAACAATGATAAGGCCGTCCCCCTATTTTTCTTTGTTTAGCGTCGTCGAACCAAACGAAATTTACAGGCTTAAAATAATTTTTAAAATATTTTAAAAGCTTTTTCAGAATGTCTACTAAGTATTGCGTATTTTACAAGAGTTTGTGTTGCGTGGCATATTCAGCTACAAGTGCAGAATTAAAATCGAAGTGAACACCTAAATTTGTTGTTTTTTATTAATATCACTTCTGTGACAATATGTCAAATTAAACTATATTTTAGTCAAATTAAACTATATTTATTTAAAAAAAGAAGAGACGGCAAAAACAAGAAAAAAACATTGACTCGAACTTGACTCCGGCTCAAACTTGACTCATGCTACAAGGAAACTCGCTTTGAAATGATTAAAATATAACTAATAGTAATCAAAGTGCGTACGACGACTTCGATTCGCTTGACTTCATTTTGACTTGGGTTTCCGAAATTCAAGCTTTCTTTAATGCTGAAATCAACATTTTTAAATATCAGTATGAAACTCTTAACATAACTGTAGTCGATGAACATGATGTTTCCGATATATTCATACAAATACAACGTTTGGAGTTTTACTGCATTGCGTGACACCGCTACTCATGAATAACAAAGTTGCGGTCAGTGTTTAGAAAACAGCAGAATGTGGACTACACTGATTAATTATCAGCCAAAACATTAAAAAATCAGCAAGTAGTAGCAGAACAGTAGAGCATCACAACTCTGTACGCAGACAGAAGTTGAATCTCCAGTGAAAAGCAGCTGAGTTTGTTGCTTGGGCTCCTTTGTCCTTGTCCTTTGTTTCCTAGAAAACACACCACCAGCAGGCAGGTTTCTGATGTTCTGATAAGAAGCTTCAATCATCTTTACCAGTAGTGATGGATCCTTCAGAGAAGGTTGCTCTAAGCTTTGATGATATCATAGGCACGCTTCTGCATTTGTTAGATTTCTGAGAACAAATTGTGGCCAATTTTGGAACTACACGCTGTAAATTTCTGAAAACAAATCATGGCCGCTTCGCGTACTCACAGCACATGGCTTGGCCATGACGTAGTTCGTTTTTCGCCCCTGCTGCCGGGTGGCCAAATCGGTGTCGCAACTTCGTCCCAAGGTGAGCACATCCATAAAATCTCGCTCAAGACTGGATTAGGACTGCGTTTTATGAACGCAAAAATGGGACAACAATAATAATAAAATAAATAAATAAAAAGATAAATAAAATTAAAATATTTAAAATTCTGGTTCCAGTTCCGGTTCTGGATTCCTTGTTTTCCACAAGCCCACCAGCGAGGCATGTAGAGCCCAGTTGGCAATAACTACCAGTACCTCGTTTTATTAAAGACATCAAAGAATTACAATATCTGAGCTCCCCAGCTATTCTTGCTGGCGTTCACACCTGCTATATTTGTGATCCATGGTATATGAAGTCTTACAATAAGCACAACTATGAATGCATTTTGATTGGTTCCTATCTATGATCTATTAAGAGACACACGCACTAATGGCTGTACATCTTGTTTCTTTATTATAAAAAACAGATATCTGTCCTGTAATAGATCACAGAAGATGTCAAAATGTGGTAAGAACATCAGCAACACACTCGACTGCCACTTGTTCTTACCAAATTTTGACATCATCAGTTATCTATTGCTGAACAGACACACTGCAACATGAAATCTATTTGTTAAATATATCATGGCCATGACATTAATAGCATTATCAAATAGGCCATTTCCAAGTTCGCTTGAGCCTCTATTTCAAGGTGAGTCCAAGTGCAAAGTCTGAAATGAGTTTTCATTCATATGGAAAGCAAAACTAATTACCATCACAAAACTTTTGCACTTAGACTCGCTTTGAAATAGAGGCTCAAGGGAACTCGGAAATGGCCTATTAATGTACTTACTCTGGGGTCCCTACTACATGGTCCACTCGTGTCCAGCTGAATAACAAATAATTAAAATGCATGTAAAATACAGACCTCGTGTTTACAGTTTTGTTAAAATATCAACAACATTTCTGGACTAGAAGAAGGCAGCACAGAAAGTGCCTATACAAATTTCAAACTTGAGTCCCTTCAGTACTGATCAAACATCAAACACTAGCAGCAAATGTATATAGGTTTGGCATTTCAAAATGCTTACTCATTGAATCAATGTTTCCACAGAAAAAACATATCAACAGAGAAGCTTTATGTGCACAGAATAATTTTTTTTCTGGTGTCATTTCTGTGGGTTAAAAGGCTGAAGCTTTTAAAATGTTTAAGTCTGTCTTCAAGCCTCTGCTTAAATACAAGTCTGGAGTTCAATTCTTGACTGGTTCCCAGAGCATGAAGTGACCGGGAATCTAGGAGTATTGCTTCTTGGCCACTAGATGGAAAGCTAGTCCATCATAAGTAAACGTGAAAGAGGAACTGTAAGCCTGCCCCCCCAAAAGACAATAATCATATAAATTTTGCTTAAGTCATTTCAACTTACACATTTTCACTCTCGCTGCTGCATGCATCCACGTCATCATACTCTGTGATCTTTCTATTTGTCCTGAAAATATATTGACATTATTTAATATTTAGTAATACTATAAATACTGGTAATAAAGTAAATTATGATTGTCACCCCTCCCCTCTCCCCCTTAAAGGGCCCTAGTCAGCTGTATTGCTGAAGTTATTTTACTGGCAGTGTTTAAATTTCTTTTAGCATGTTTCTCAGTGATCTATTTGGGTTCAACAAGCTCCGCGTAAAATATAGCAGGGCGTAAAATTGCTCCTAATACAGGCGACAATGCAACTAATTTTTCACTTTGGTGACCAAATCCTGAAAATTAGTCGCCAAATTGGCGACTAGAATTTCTAATCACACCTTACCTTGAGATCCAGTGATTGTTGAAGATTTGTAAAGATAAATCTGCAGCAAAGTTCCTCGTTAAGCCACGCAGCACATGCACGATTTGGAACGTAAATCTATCATCACTAGACGCCATCTTGGATTCAGGTAACCTTTCACGTGGTATATGACCCATTCTAGTGTCCCCTTTGTAGTTTGTGCGAATTTTGCGGGCTTATTTTTCATCATGTTTGACAACATGATATATCTGGCACGTGAGCTCATTTGAATTTAAAATGAGCAAGGAAATTGATCGTTGCGTTGTTTCTTAATTTCAACATTGTAATGGCATGTAATGAGGTATTGAACATGGATAAATATGTTTAAGTTAGTGAGTTTGTTCCATGAGCTTGATGTTTTTATGACTGTATCACTATGATTCATGAGCAATTTAATCTATCTAGTACAGTGACAGGGTAAAAATTGTTTTCTTTTGTGTGTGTCATAATGGCCACCAGCTTTTTGGAATTGGCTACCACTTTAAAATATTTAGGAGCCAAGTGGCTACCGGAAACAAAGTTAATTTTACGCTAAAGGTGTGGCTGACTAGGGCCCTTTTATGGAAGGACACCTCCCCACTGGAAATTTGAAGTATTAGTTCAGCTTGCCTTTGAGACCCCTCTCCTCCCAAACCTCCTCAACCAATCCTTTCAGTGGGCGTATAGAGATTTACTGCAACTGCACATTAAAATTTACTCTCTAAAACATTCAATCATTCAGTGGAATCATTTTTATGAGACACTTGCTGCCATAGGTTGGCAGCCACCAGGTTAACCTTTCTATATTTTGTTTACAAAAGTAAATTACATTTAAGTCTGCAAACAGTAAAACAGCAAATATAACATTTAGTCACACTTACGCCTCTCTGTAAGATATAGTGTAAAACAACACAGTTCTGTAATCGTCAAAAACTTCATCCCACTCTACTTTCATGCAGACTGCTTTACATCCAAATGACGCAAACAACTCCTTTAAAGTTACATTTATTTTGCGAACATCACCTACAGACCAGCAAAAAAATCAAAATTACTTTCAAGTAATTCATTAGCAAGAGTTCAAACTGGGCATAAATTCTTATACAAAAGCAACCTTGTTCCCTGGGTCTCTCATCTTCCCACCCTCCCGAGCGAGAGAGGAGAGACCATGGTTTGGTCTGGTCACATGCCTCTTGGACAATTGAGAACACTAGGGAGGGGTCCACTAATGTCAGGAAATTTGTCTTGTTGTTATTTGTTGATTTCAAAGTGAGGGTATC
>OX393563.1:18409222-18444222 GCA_947652115.1 Blastomussa wellsi | reverse complement strand
AACTTAATGAAACAAAATAATACTTATATCATCAATCTTGTTGTGAGGTCATTCCCTAGTATTGTATTGATCCTTACTGTGAATAATTTCATGCAATTTTCATACAACATTTTCTATTTGAGGCCTATTAATTTGCACCATAGAGGAAAATCGTCATTTTCAAAAACCGAGTATGACGACCTATCATTCTTTTTCCATGGTTTGAATCAAGCAATATGGTAACTAATTTCTTTCTGTAAATTAAATGCAGATTACGGCTGTGTTTGCGTAGCTCCAGTCAAGAATCCCTTATTACGTTATTCCATTATTACAGCTGTGTTTGCTTTGCCACTGTCAAGAATCCCTTATTACATTATTACGGTTGTGTTTCCTCAGCTCCAGTCAAGAGTCCCTTATTACGTTCTTGCGTTATTACGGTTGTGTTTCCTTAGCTCCAATCAAGAGTCCTTATTACATTCTTGCGTTATTACGGTTGTGTTTCCTTAGCTCCAGTCAAGAGTCCCTTATTACGTTATTACGGCTATGTTTCCTTAGCTCCAGTCATGAGTCCCTTATTACGTTCTTGCGTTATTACGGTTGTGTTTCCTCAGCTCCAGTCAAGAGTCCCTTATTACGTTCTTGCGTTATTACGGTTGTGTTTCCTTAGCTCCAGTCAAGAGTCCCTTATTACATTCTTGCGTTATTACAGTTGTGTTTCCTTAGCTCCAGTCATAAGTCCCTTATTACGTTATTACAGCTGTGTTTCCTTAGCTTCAGTCAAGAATCGCTTATTACATTATTACAGCTGTCGTTGCTTAACTGCAGTCGAGAGTACCTTAATTATTACTATGAGAGAACACTGAGTGAATCAGGAAATCAGTTCTAATTTTCTGTAATCAAGATATTTAAGGTCGTGTCTTTTAAGACAGATATAGTGCAGTGTTTCATGCATTTTTTCTTTAAGTCTTTAAATGTGGTCGCTTACAAGAGGTTCCAAATAAATTATAGTGATTTGTCTTGGAAACTTTTGATATTTTGGAAAACAGGTCGCTCAAGAGAGGTGATTGCTTAGGAGACGTGGTCACAACTGGAGGTTCCACTGTACACGTATCTGGTTAGCCTGAATACGTAGTATTTTGGATAGCCTGAATAATGTTAAGGTTAGCCTGTTTACGGTAGTTCTCAATAACTGGAATGGTACAATGATAAATGCATGGTCATAAATGGAACATTTTCTGACTGCATTGGACACAAAGGTTTTTTTGTTTGTTTGTTTTTTCTGTCTAAATAGGGTAATTCTCATTTTCTTTGTTTTGGGTTTATGACTACATAGTGCATAAAAATTGATGTAGGTTGAAACAAATTGACCTAGTTTTAAAAATGAATTAACCTAAGGCTCAATTTAATCTACAACATATACACCATCTGGTGTATTTCTTAGACTATAACATGCTCACCAAGTTTCAGTTTCATTGCATCACTACTTGCTGAGATAGTCTCTATTTTGTGTTTTTACACCCATACTGTCATGCCTTGTGACATCATCAGTACCTAATTTGCTTAATACAAAAAAATGATATCTCTGGAACGAGATGAGATATCACAAAAAGGAAAATGCCATTCTTCTTCATTTTTAAAGGCCTTTCAAATAAGCTTATTTCTCAATAGCTTGATTTTTCATTTCATAGGCACTTTAAAAATACACAACTTTACAGACCTGAACCGCCACTTCCTCTTATGTTAACAATTAAGTTTCCATCGATTTCTGTGCAGCCTTCATACTTAGCCAGAGATGCCAGTGAATCAATGGGTGGCCTTTCGTCACTTTCAGAAGTTCTACCTGTTTTGTCAGTGGTCTTACACACTATATGAAACAATAATTGTAAACAATAACTATGAGGAACTTCAAGCAGTCGTGGAGGGATTGAACAGGTATGACAGTGTCAATAACAGTTGATGAATGCAAAAGTAGGGAATGACAAGCAGGTGATGGGAAAATATGGATTAGGAGTAAGAAATAACAATGGCAAGAGGCTCTGCGAGTTTTGTGAAATGAATGGGTATGCAATAACGGGTACACTATTTCCCAACAAAGATATACACAAGGCTACATAGCTATCCCCTGGTGGGCTGACAAGAAATCACATAGATCACGTGTAAGAGGGAGTTCAAAACACCAGTAACCAAAACAAGAACACACAGAGGGCCAGATGTTGTGAGTGATCACTAACTTGTGAGAACAAAGTCAAGAACAAACTACATCCATGTCCAATACTCTTGAACTGATATGACCTATGAATGGCTTGACACGACTTGTACAAGTCTACGGAAAACTCAAAACTCAGTGAATTGGAGTGAAGTAGCATCATTTTTAAGTACTTTTCTTTTCATTTGTTTCTTTTAGTTTTTAGTATTCAGATGACTTGGATATGGTTGCACCATGTTCGAAAACCCTGCTAAAAAAAGGTTGGCAGGTATATTATTTGAGGGAGGCACTCTATCTTCAACTAATATTTTTTCTTACATAAGGGTAATCCTTAATCATGGGTGGTGCTCAATGAAGTAAATAAGGTGTTTTTCAAAAGTGATGAGCAAATTATAAATCATTAATTATAACATACCTCTTGGACACTTCTCTACCTTGCACTTTATACACTGTTGAAATTCCTTTCGGTAGCCAGCTGGACACACCTTCACACACTTTCTACCTTCATTATTTTCTACTTTTAAATAGCTCCCAAGGCACGTGGACACGCATTTAAATTCATCAATCTGAACACAACAAAAATTAATGTACATTCAGTAACCAATTATCTGCTATAATACTTTTAATTAATAATTTATTATTATCAACATTACCATTATCTTTTACACATAGGAAAAACTGAAGTGATCACACATGAAGCAGGCAGTTTTGATAAAGTTGGGAATCACAGAACCATTTTTTGTCAATATAATGTTATTAAATAAATTTGAAGTCCTGGGGAGGGAGACTCACATATGAAAGGGGCGGGGATGCTTGTCGTCTCGCTTAGGTTAGTCTCACTTAGGGTGTTCTGGACAGAATACCGTTATAGGGTTGCACGCAATGAAATATAAAACTATATAATTTATTGAATGTGTATATTAATTTCTAATTTGTTATATATTTACTCGATTCATAGAATCAAAGTTTTCATGGTCTCTTTTAGGGGTCAAAAAAAGCTTAGGCCACACCCACTTCGGTCTGCTTTAAGTGTTTAATTAAAAATTTCCGACAAGCATCCCAGCCCCTTTCATATGCAAGTACCCCCAACCAGGGTCTAAAGTAATATTTCCTCGACATTTGATGAAGATTAGACAAATTCCATTAGAGTTATTGACCCAAAATATCTTTCAAGAAAACTGAAGTCTTCATAAAGGTCTCACTCAGCCTCACATCTATTAAAATCTTCCGCATGAAACCTCTTCACTATTATTTACCTGATTTCCACACAATTTTATTTATATCAAAGATAAACAAGGTACATTCATATTTCAGTGGGGGGAAACAGTTGAGTAATTTTGGTCTTTTCAGGTATGTGAAAACCCTCACATTAATGGTGTACCTAATTTGGGAATGTTTATCAAGTCAATCATCATTCACCAAATTCTTAAAGGAGCTACATCACAATCTTTTGAGTCATTTTTTGTGGCAGACCATTTTACCCTCAAAATGTAGGTAACCTCAAAATAATAGGTTACTAATTAAGAAAGAAAAATACCAAAGAGGTGACACTAAACCGAAAAGGAACAAGGTTGGTTAAGGATGGTGAAGATTGAGACAGATTATAAAATTATGACGAATTTGAAATTTTAGGCAAAATTTTTCAGTGCACAAATTAAACCATGAAGCAGATCCTTTAATTAATGGATACCGCAACTAAAACATTATCTACATCAGTGGTAAAATGGCAGAGAAACGTAATTAAACAGGCCTCCCAAACATCCATTTAATACATCCATTTTAACTCTCTAACGCAAGCCATAACCAAAACAAACTTTCTTATAACACAAAAGTAAATTAGAAAGTTGGTTTTGGTTATAGCTTGTGTTAATAAAGAAAGCCCTTAAGTAGAAGGTACATACCAACCCTGGGAATGTTAAGACGGACTTGCATGGTGGCGCAACTTATTACAACCAAAAAACCAAGTAAGCTCTCCTATTCCCTTTTTGTTGAAAAGACGAAAACTACGCCCCAGAAAAGCCAAGAAAAATGGCTTAGTGTCTGTGCACAGGAAGATGATGTGCAAATCGACTGGGAAGCTACCTACAAAACCGCAGCGCATTGCACTGCTTCTACCAGACTAAGAGAATTCCAATTTAAATTTTTGCATAGAATAATAGCCACAAACTTGCTCTTGCACATATTCATATTCAGTAATTCCAGTTTGTGCTGAATGTGAAGAAATGATTACGCATTCGTATTCGGAATGCCCCATTACAGCCGAATTTTCACTGTAAATTAACTGATTTCCTAGTTGCCTATTCAGTTGCACCAAGGCTAGATTCAGTTAATATGATAACTTTTTTGGGGCTCAAAAGCTACACTGACAATCAAACTACTTTATTATCACATTGCTTATTATTAGCTAGATATCACATTTACTGATCACGCTTAATCGGTATAAAACCTTCTTTCTGCTGTTCTTTAAAAAAAGTTAAGGAAAACTGTGTAATTGAAAAGGAGATTGCGTCTCAAAAGGATGATCAAAACGACTTTCATAAGAAATGGAATCTTCTTGCGGCCAAGCTCTAAAAACTAAATCAAACCTTAGCTACGGCTACATCCCCTTTAACCTCCATTCCCTAATCAAGATTCAATTTAGTCATATCAGTTACCATTAGCTTTATACAAAATTAATAGTGTTTGTCACCTTCTTGTATCACGTATATAAGATTTATCTTCTAATAATTAAATACTACCTTGCCACATCTATAATTGAACAATATAATATACAATAACTTGTTTCCTTTATTATTATTGATTAATTACTAATTCGCCTTGTTGTTACTAGGATAAGTCTTAATTTTTTTCTTGTTCTGTGTGTAAAAAAGGAAAACATAATATGTAGTAAAGTGTTGTAAGTAGTGTAATGTAACCTTTGTAGTGTTTTGTAAAGAAATAAAAAAAATTATAAGAGCTTTAAAAATATTTTTGTACCTCAAAAAGGGGCAATGGGCATGCCTTAACACATTCACCATTAGGCATACGACGATGTCTGCAAGCATAACAGTGACGTGCAGAGTTCAAATAAGTACATCCTCCCAAGCACTCTTCGTGACAACACCGTAGGTTCCTTGATCCCTTCAAGCAGCCCCATTCCCCGCACTTCATGTCACATACTGAAAATGAAAAAACAACTTTGAAATCACAGAAATAGCACAGAGACAACAACTTCACGTCAAAACTTGTTTTACAACCCTGAAACTGTTGTGTCTTTTTGAGAACTATGGAATCAAAATAATTTTCAGTTAACTGTAGTAAATACAACTTACTAAAGCCAAAGGGTTTTACACTAATAGCCATGTCTTTTAGCAAATTATTATTTTGCTAGAAACTCTGAAGTTTAATTGTTTTATTACAAAAGACCCTTAAGCTAATGTTTTTTGCATGGGTTTAATTTTAATTTTGATGTTTTTGGACATCATTGAAGGATCACAAAAATTACCGTACATTTGCCAAACGGAAAAGATCATGTGACAGTTTTGCAAAATGTAGCCAAACCTTGATCTGTATGAGAGCAAGATACGCGGCCAAATTGAAATTTGGCCTCGTCAAAATACACGCTGTGCAGGCCGCAATGGCCCTGAAGCTGATTGGTTCACACGACGAATTTACACCAATCAGATTATACTCAGACCGTTTGAAGCGGGAAAACCATTGACGTGCGTACAGCACGCTTTTAGTCAGGATTTGAAAACTGGCCGTTCAAAATTGGCTATGGGGCCTGCTAAAATGATCAATTTTTAAGGAAACATATGGAAAATAAAACAATTTTCTTTAACAAGTGGCCGTTCCTAAGACACCTGGACGGCCATCTGGCTAAAAGCCTGGCGAACAGCAAGCTTTGAAGTTTAGTTTAACACAAAACACATAGTTTTCAGAGAGAAAAATCGGTCTACTTGTTATAAATGGGAAGAATGCAGACAAAAAATTCGGATTTAGACTTGAAGATCGGCTAGAAGCAAAAGCACAATCCAGAAGAAACAAAGAAAGCAAGTTCTTGTCGTCTTTACAAGAAGCGAAACATCATTTGCTTGATTCCTACAGTCGAGCAAAATTAGCTCGCCTGAAGTACTGCAGGAATTTTACACCGAAGGTCAACTGGAAATTGTAAGTTCATCAAATATTATGATTATCTATGAGTTCTTAACTCATTGGCGATTATTTTCATAGACATGTAGCTATATTGGCAATGTTCTGCACCTGTTCAGAACATATCAGTCTGGCTTTTACAGTTATAACATTTTCAGCACAAGGTAAGTTCTTACTTGTATTCTTGAAAACGTTATTAAATTTGTTAGTCATCAGGATGTTATTTGGCCTTGTATATTTATTTGATAATAATGACATAGACATGACTTTTATCGGGAATATTGTTTATTGGCACCCTTGTGGTGACATTTACGACTCTCGCGCTTCGCGCTCGGGCCGCAAATGACACTACGCAGGTGCCAATAAACAATAATCCCTCAAAAAGTAATGTTAATACCCTATCATAAAAGAAACAATGTATGTATGATCACAACAAAGTCAACTCTATGCCATGCTTCTGCTTAAAGGCCTGAAAGAACTGTCAGTAAAATGGGCTATTTTGAAGACCATCAACTTCTGTATATATCAGGTTTTTGTGCCAGGGCTCGAAATTAACGTTCGCAAACTCAATTTTGTTTCATCCAAAAAGCAATTTATCACTGAGATGATAAACAAGAACTAATTTAATTATTGAATAGTCACGAAATAGTATGTTCTTCTGTTGCAGTCATCACTTGTATTAACTTCTGTAAAAGGCACTTTAAAAAAATTAAAATTATATTTACATGCAATTATATCAACTTATCTAGGAAATGTTTCAAGCAAAAGTATTACCCAGTAAAGGTAAACAGCTTTGCTTGAATGAGAGTATACCACACTGGTGAAAACAAAATGCCTCAGACACTATTACATTAAATTTATTTGCGGTTTCGAAAGGTGCCACAGAGTCTGCAGCAATGTTTGGGAAGCTCTCTTGCTTCAAACTCGAAAAAATATTGTCTAAACATCAATGTTTTCACTCTCCTTTTTCAGTGGACTACCCATTATTGCCAAAGATTAAACCCTGGCAGAAACTTATGTTCTGGAGGAAACCAGGCAGTGTGCAACTGACAATACCTTCAAATTTAAAAAGTTTACTGTAAAGCCACAACATTTTCAGCTCTTCTTCGTGTCCATTACAGGGAGAAATAGTTTCTTCGCTTTATTTGAACCCTGACAAGTACAGTACAACTTCATTTTCAAAACCGCAGAAAAACTCTCTTTACACAAGCTTGGGCTATTCAACGCAAACAATACGCAATCAGAATACTGAACTTTGCATTAAATGGGGAAAGTGTCAATACCTGAAATAAGTCAAAATATTCCCCCTCCCTGACTAAAATCAGAGTGTATTAAAAGAATGCGCCTTACACGTTGTGTTCTGCAGCAAGGAAGAGAACAAGACGTTTTTGTGCGATTCCGTATTTACTATTATTTACTATTATAGCAACACAAACTAATCTTCTGCGCATACGTTGGGAGCAAATCACTTTGTTCTAGAAACTGTAGAAAGGCTAGTACCACAAGGAGGGTATGGTGTTTGCTGAAACATATATATATACCTTTTGATATCCAAGGAGCAGTAGCGCAGATACCAGCATTTTATGTGGTGCAGCACACACAGGTTCCTACTACCCCCCCCCCCCCCCCCCTTCGCAAGACTAATTAATTAATTGAAATTAATTAATTCAACAAACATTAAAGTTTACACATTAGTGCCTTATAGCTTTAGTGCCCTAGTGGTTAGAAGCCGACAGCCCACAAAACATCATCCCAATAGTGCACTCTGCAATAGTGGGATGTTTATTTCCCATCTCATTGATGCTTTCTTGGCAATTCTTGAGCCAAAAGCAAGGCAGTAAAAGGCCAACAAAAGTATAAAAAAGATACAAGAAAAGGAGAAAGGAAAAGTGAAAAAAAAAATAAAGAAACCGAAAAGCCTAAAGAGGTGGGTCACTTTCTTGTCCAAAAACTATCTCAACATTTTGATTTGTTAAATGCGATGCTAGTGAAAACCCTGGAATGTCTTTACTTTGCAAATGCATTTTGGAGAGATTTGAAGCAGATTTAGCCTATAACTGACTAGAAAATGTTCAAAATGCCTAAACAACATGTTTTTTTCAAAAATCTCCAGGAGTCAATGGGTTAATACAAAAAAGGTGGAACGAAAGAAGATATCACAAAAAGGAAAACATCATTATTCCTCAAATAAGCTTAAGTTCATTTTTACCCCATTGGCTGTGGCACTTTAATTCAAGGCTCTATATTGCACACAGCATAGCTAACCAGTCATGCAAACACACCTATAGCTAGTCTTGGACCCTGAATCCACTTTTTCACTAGTGCAACAAATGACACATTTAAAGAAATGGGGATACTGAGCATGGTTTACCACATCTTGAAAACACACATACTGTGGGTACCCTTCCCAGCTAGCTTTTGTCTGCCTATGCTATATAATCAAATATATTGACATGGCAGTATTGCTGCATTCAGTTATATCATTATTTGACCTGTACCACTAATCCTTCAATTGTCAACAACTAAATTTCAATAAATAAGATAATTGAACAACACAATACAGAAATTAGCAGTCTGCACCTAGAGAAGTGCATCTTCAAAAGACACTGATTCTGCATGAAAAGGGCTAATGTGTTCTGGATTTGAGTACTAGCTGCGACACTGTGTTGAGTTTTTGAGCAAGAGGTAGACACTTACTCCCATATAATGCCTAAAGCTAATAAGCTATAATGCTAGGGGAACCCTGTGATGGACTAGCAGGGGAGAGTCTTAGTCCATTCATGCTAAGGAAACTGGAATACGCTCCAGCCTATTGAGCCACTAGGTTTGTACAAAGACTTCATCTTATTCCCATACTAAATCTAATTCAATCCCCAATCAAGACTAAAATTCAAAATATATTTAATTAATAAAAAAATAATAAAACTGGTTTCAAAAACACCTTAATTGTAGGGAACAAGAAATGTGTTCATTATCCATAAAACCAAAAATTATTTTATAAAGATTTTTTTTTTTCAAAACGAAATTAAACTGGGTTTCAAAAACAACTAAACTGCGACATTACATTAAACCACAGGAGACAAAACTCAGATCACAGTTGTTCATTCACGAAGACCAACCTGATAAATTTCCATCAAAGTGAAGACGAAATTAACAGCAATGATCATTCCTCACTTTTATCTACATCCGCAGTTCAAATTAGTTTATGAATTATTTCATATATACTTCACATCATTTCACTCCACGGGAAAATATGAACTCAATAAATTGACCTTGCTCCCAATGTGTGGCTTCATAGCTCAGTTGGTAGAGCAACGGGAAACGCGGAGGTCACAGGTTTGAGTCCTGTTGAAGCCCTGATTTCTTCAGGCTTCTTATTTCCAATTGCTTAAATTGGAAATTAACTACGATGATCATTCTTCACTCTCATCTACATCCGCAGTTCAAATATGAATTCTTTCATATCACAAATTACCATCAAGTTTGTTTTGGCAATAATTATCCGATGGTAGAGATTTCACTTTTGGCTGGTGACGGTACTGCTCACCCTTTGAACAAAACCCACCAGATACACCCAGTAGCAGTTTCTTTACATTGTAGGTAAAAAATTTAGATTTCACATCCTTTCTGAAATGAAAATGTTTGGATTTGCGTGACCTTACAGCTGTCTTGTTGTGTGAAACAGGCCTTATAATCTTGTGAAAACTAGATTGTCAAGATCACAAGCAAAAAGGAAGTACATACAATTGGAAGAGCTGGGAACTAGTACTGTGATTGACTTATTTTTCAGCTTCTGCTTGCGACTCCAGCAGTCTAGCTAGTTTTCACTGGATCATGAACAGTATATAATACAGTCATTCAAGCAGAATTGGAAGAAAATTGTTCTGATTTCTTAAAAACGTACCCGTAATTACATTGACCTAGCTTGTAAGGTAAGGTAAGTCTGCAGTCGGGCCTACTGGCCCATCAGGCCAGAGCTTATCCCGGTCTCTGTAGCATGAAGCAACAGAGAGTATTTCTACTCCCCCCTGGATGGGATGCTAGTCCATCGCAGGGTTACCCTACAGCAGTAAATTCGCGGGTACCCATTTATACACCTGGGTGAAGAGAGGCACTGTGAGAATAAAGTGTCTTGCCCAAGAACACAACGCAGTGCCCCGGCTAGAGGCTCGAACCCGGACCTTTCGATCGGGGAGCTTGTGGCTCCATACTTGATGTTTTGCTTCTCCAAAGGATTTAGTGAATAAACATGATGGTATAAAAACAAGAAATGCTTGCCCAGAATGAAGGAAATTGCTTCTCTGTAAAATCACTTTTTTTGCCTAGGGGAGCATGTCCCTAGAAATTCAGCCCTTTGGGCCTCACTGTTGACATCAATTCAATTTTTCACTCCATACCAACCAGAAACCTTGTCATATATTTTATAACTTATTTTATGTTACAGAGATTTGAGAAAATTAACTATTTTCATGTTCTGTTCATTGGTTTATTCCTCCTCTACCATTTAATATTTTCAGTTCGAGGGGTGGGGGTATTGAAACACAGCTTATGCTTCCCTTATAAAATAGGGGGACCTGAAAATATTTAGTTGTTCAAAGGGGGTATTGAAAAATAAAGGAAAATTTGTTAATTTCTCACCCATCCCCCCCCATAAATGGTTCCAATTACAACTCTGACTCCAAACCCATCACAAAAAAGTCGTTCAGTGTCAATATATTTTTTTCTGGATAGTGATTGATTGAACAAACAGTATTTAAAATTCTATATGAGGAGAAAACTGACAAACTTTATTTTACATCTTTTATGTGCAATCTTGTGAACGGCCATAAATCAATTTTCTTGATAGACAGGGTATTCTATTACTGTATTAAGTCAATCTAATGTCAAAGGTGGAAATCAATGTATTCGCATAGATATTATTAATTAGATTAATTTTTCCAGTCAATAACAAAAAAGTTTAAGATTTACCTACCTTGATTTCTGTTATAAATTTAAAAGCGATGGTTTCATATACAGGTATTTACTGGAAAAGTACAACTTTAAAAATATGCAAATCATTGTACATGTTTAAAATAAACATGATAATTTTTCCTGTCAAGGTAATTGCTAAAAGAAGGGCAATAAACCGGAAAACCTTCATGCAATTAATAAATAATTCAATCCTAAACTATTCCTTTCATTTAAATGGACCGGTAACTGAAACCGTAAAGCGAAAAATTGTAATTAAATATATAGGAGCGTAGAGCTTCAAGTGTAACTTAACACAAAATTTTATAATTGCGGAAAGACCGAAGGTATTAAAAGGCGGATTAGTTTTCAACCCATCTGTATTTTTAATGTAATCTTGAGCGTTTAAAGACTACAGAATTGAATGATAAAAAATGTTTTCTACTCACATGACTGGCAATCATAATTGTGTTTACTTCCCGGAGCCCAACAGTGCTGATTTGTTAAACTGCCGTGACCAGCTGGGGGTGTGCACTTTCTCTGTCCACGTTCTTGGAAGCATTCATCATAGCAGTCATTATTATTCGAATTTAAAACCAGCGAGTAGAATTCATCATCCGTAATGGTTCTAATAATCGACTTCCACCGGATAGTCTCAACGTAGCATAAATTGATGTTTTTCTCGATGCGCACTCCGCCATCCAGAATGGTAGTTAGCGAAGGAAGGTTGACTTCTTCGAGGCCGTCGTTCTCGTAAATGACAAGAGAATATCCTAGAAACAGCTCGCGTCCTCGAATCACGGCAAGGTTAGGAAAAATCTCTTTCAAACTACGCTCCTCGTAAACCAAGGAAACTAACAAATGACCGGTGATTTCTGTGAGCATGGGAAAACGGAGTTGTTCCATAACAGTATAGTTCGCCCTCCTCACGATTTGTATTTGAATGCTCCCTTCGTACGTTGTGCAATTTTCCAATAATTTACAATTGTCGCATTGCTCTTTATGTACTTTCAAAACCAAAGGCGGTGCTCCGAATCCACGATCCTTCCCTTTGCAAACTATAAATAAGAACAATAAAAAATCAGTCAAATGTATTTGACATTACAATAAACAGTTTTGAATTGCACTGAAAATCTGTTCCCAGCAATTCTTGCAGCTACAAAATATTCCGCTGATGTCAATTCCAAATAAAGGTACTTACGTTTGAAGTTCGGTTCACTTCCATTATTGAGGCCACAGCTCCATACAAATAAGAAAGTGAAAAGAACTTCTTTCTTCATTTCCAAGATTAAGACTGCACGATTCACAGTTTACATGGAGATTACAAACGCCACTCGCTAGCAGACAGGATCCGCTGAACCATGATACGTCAAGAACAACTCCCGCTAAGAAATATGCAGCTATTTCCGACTTTTGGTATTGAAAATGAAATAAATATACGGAGATGAATGCGTTGAAGTTTCTTCACAGTGACAGCAGGGCAGCTTGTAAGCAGAAGCTTTTGAAGTTACACAACACAAACAACGTTCGAGGAACTCAATGCAAACCCAACATCAACATAATCCCGAATACGCACGTCACCGTGACCTCACATCCTCTCCAAAATAATCAATCACTGAATATGCCAAAGGGCAATAAGCTTAAGTCAATTTTTTTTAAAATTATTTGCCTGCAAATTTGCTTTGTTTCCACCAAAGAAAATCATTGAGATCACGATTTAAAAATTCCATTATTCTGAAATAAAAACGTGACTAGAATTGATATTTTTCCTCCGGGGGAGTGAGAAACCCATAGTGCAGTATCGGCACACTTGCACAAAATAACAATATTCAAGAATTTTTATTAATTAGCATTTTGCGGGACTTGCTCGGATATAACTCAGTAAGCAAATAGATAAATCAAAGTGCAAACAACGGTCATGGTATTACTCGACTGTAAATGTTAGAAAAAAATATATAGAACAGGAGAGATATTCAGGGAATAAAATAATCCGTCAATAGGAGCTTCGAATATAGCACTTGACTTTTGAAACCTTTTTCAGTTTTCAGAATTTTATGGTTTAAGTTCTCTTTTCATAACTTTTTTCGACTTTTGTTGTTGTTATTTTTCTACTGTGTAGAATAAAATAATCCTGGTACAGTACCATGTTTTACCGCCAGTCAGTATCACATTTTATTAGCGGCTACTCAAGTAGACGTAGTAATTTCTTTCCATTTTTTTAACAAATAAAGACGGAAGCTTAAGCCACAGAGGTCAGCTCTGATACTCAGGTCATTCAGCGGACTGATTGATTGGAGTCGGGAAAACGCTCGCCTAAAACACGTCCCTTCTAAATTCCTCTCTTTTTTTCTCACATTACGGTTCATGTGTCAGGAAAGTGTCATAATTCGTAATTCTAATAAATACATGACTTTAGTGTAATTACTTAAAGCGCTGATAAGGAAGTGAGGAGAGCCCATAACAAATGCGGTAGAGAACTGATAAATCTTTCCAGTCAAAACCACGAAACGCGGGTTGTTTCTCTCCGATGCTTGGATACTTTGTGTAAAAGAAACAGAGTGCCAATAACTAAATCAGCTAATCAGTTTGCTCAATTGCCGGTCCAATATTTAAGTATTCGACTGGGAATTGTCCCGAATTACCCGCACGAGATTCGTGCATTGTCATGGTTTACAAATGAAAAATAAACTTGACAGGCATGAAAAACTTCACCTACTTTTTAAGGTAAATCAATGGTTTTGCACTGCGCATCTCTCACTGCGCATAACAAAATGGTGGCCAAAAAGGAGTTTCTGCAGAAAGATCATTAACGAACGAACGTTAATGAAAATGTTGGTAGGCACGTTTTCTGGACAAGATGAGTCTTAATGTTTCAAAATTTGCATATTAACCCTTTTACAAGGGAATTACCTAAACTGATTTTCAAAGCAACATTAATCACAGGGAGCCCATACAAGCAGTGCGTCTGTATGTTCGAAATATAAAGAAATGTATGGGAACACTGAAAGCGTCCTACTATCGAAAACTTATTTCGAGCAATGCTTATTTTTTGGTTGAAATAAACGTGAACTTACCTCAGGTGTTGTATCCTCTCCTCTAAATCATAGAACGCCAAACCCCCCGTCCCCCAAAAAGAAACACACAAGCCAAACTTGGGTGCTGCTCGCTTCGAGACCAGCGTTCGTTTATTGCACTATAGCAAGGTAAAAACCACGTACAAGCATAACAAGCATAGCAAAAGCTACCGAAATGGGGTTGTGGGACAACAGCTGGGTGAAAAACCTCTCCGTACGCCCACTTGCCCCTAAGAGGAAAACCCCAGGCCAGCTGAACCCCAAATCGGACGGTCCCCCGGGCAAGACCAACAAAAACAAAAACCTAAATGCCTAAAGCCTTAGAAACAGACAAACGAGAAGCGAGAGAATCTTTGACATAGCCATCTTTGGCGGAAGCACTAGACCAGCGACCGTGACGTAAAAAGAGACGATCCGGAACACCGGCATTAGCTGCAGCAGTAGCTCCGCCACTCCTAAGACTGTGAGTTCCAAAACGCGCTAAATCAGGAACAATGCCTCTAAAAACCTCAATTACTAATTCTCTTAGCCTAGTGTAACTAAGACCTCTAGCTCTAGCCTTGTAGCCATATTTGGTTCTAGTTAACTGGCAAAAAAGAGGACTGTCGTGACTAAGCTGAGCCTTATCGAGATACCGATTCATCATGTTAACAGGACAGGTAACTTTCCCTGTAACAGCTACAACAACCCATGCACCGTCCCTGTATTTATCGGTTTTACTAGACTCAATGAACAACTGTAACTTCTCACTATCGATTTCAACATCTGAGCGAACTAATTTCGCAAGCTCATCAAATCTAAGAAAAGCTGCAAAGGCCAGCAGACAAATTAAAACAGAACGAATGTCATATAACGAAGCCATCGACAGGGCTTTAGAGTTAACTAATTGCTCCAATTGAGCAACGGTAATAGGTTCCTTCTTGCACGTATGGTGGGCCAAAAGACGCTGAGCACCAGCAAGAACATCCTTCACCAACGGGTGCTCTGAAGGCGATCTCTCCCCAGCCAAATGGTGCACCCAGGCAATGGCATGAATGGCAGACTCTATGGGAGCAGCGGTCCTAGCTTCCGCCATCAAGTGCCGCAAATAGAGAGCGAAGTGATAAGGAGACGCAGGAAATGCTGGCAAGCCCTGATCGCGCGCCCAACGCTTCCATCTGGCATAGGTCGCGGAATACTTGGTAGCAGTACTGGGAGCTCTTCCCGCCAAAGCCACATCAGGAAGCGAATCGGCTAACAATCTTAACTCAAAGTCGTCCCGAGGAACCGCGGCCTGAAGGTTCGACCACATGGCGGACTTAAAAACATCTACAAAAAGAAAAAAGAGGAAAACAAAAGGACACACGGCAACAAAAATATATGATACAATAAAAACAAAACACGAACGCCGGAAAGCGAGACCGAGATGAAAGACCCACTCTTTCACGGCTAATATATATACACCCGCCAAAATACCCCACATACCAACGCACAACAAACAAAGATAACGATGAGAGCATATTTTCCTGCTAATTCCGCTGTCAAACGCAGGAAAATACTACTCTCCTCTAAATCATAGAACGCCAAACCCCCCGTCCCCCAAAAAGAAACACACAAGCCTAACTTGGGTGCTGCTCGCTTCGAGACCAGCATGTAGATACACACGAGAGCCCGAGAACGGGAATCGAAATCTAGCGAACAGTAAAGGAACAAAACAACAAGCAAAAGGTAAAATCAGAACGAAAGATCGATATAAGCAAAGAATAAACTACAGTTAAACCACCCAAAGGCTAAGAACAGGCGATAAAGGCTAACAACAGACTAATAACATAAGCACCCACTGGCTAAAAAGAATTCAAAGCGACTCCCTGATCTTTCAACTACACGAAGAGCGAAGACTACCCATAAACTAAACTAAGAGCCACCCACTGACCTCATAAATCAAAGGCCACCCACTGACCTCATTAATCAACAGCCACACACTGGCCCCATTAATCAAAAAACCTCCCACTAGCCTTAAAATCAACAGCCACCACTGGCCTTATTAATCAACAGCCACCCACTGGCCTTATTATTCAACAGCCACACACTGGCCTTATAATCAACGGCCACCCACTGGCCTTATTAATCAACAGCCACCCACTGGCCTTATTATTCAACAGCCACCCACTGGCGTTATAATCAACGGCCACCCACCGGCCTTATTAATCAACAGCCACCCACTGGCCTTATTAATCAACAGCCACCCACTGGCCTTACTATTCAACAGCCACCCACTGGCTATAGACTAAATAAAAATACCCCCGAACAAAAGGTCACCTAGATTATACCCCATAACTATGAAACTACTTACCAAACACGAACAGAGCCACATTTCGCACACGAGCCAAGATCACTGGTGCAAAAGCCAGCATTGAAAAAGCGAGCGGATCTGAAATTAATGCGAACTGCCAAAACTCTGAAGTGAAGATCTTCCCTGCCAAAAAAACCATGACTGTGACGACCGGGACAGAACGTCGACTTCAAAGGAGGAAGATCCATCCAGTCCACCACAAAAGATGCAAAATGTAGACCGTCGGAAGTAAGAAGAGGCCAGAATGGAGCGGATCGCCATAAAGGAGTAATCAAAGTCCCTTCTGCACAACATGATCTCATGTGCCTGAGCGCTCTCACAACCAAATGAGGCGGCGGGCAAAGCCAGTTGTTCTCGAACTCCCACGATCTTGTAAAAGTATCCATGGCTTCACAAAGAGGATTCCAAAACCTGGAATCAAATCTGGGCAATAAACAGTTATGTTCATCAGCAAAACGATCAACAGTGTGGGGCCCCCATCTAGAATTCAAAAGCTGGAAAATGGGCAGACTAACAGACCAATCGTCAGGGTCAACAATACGACTCAAATAGTCAGCTTGCTCATTACTGGCCCTAGGTACCCATTCGGGCTCAATTGAAATACCGTGAGAAACACAAATATGAAAAATGCGCCTGGCTTCTTCTTGTAAATGCAATTTTGGACTACCGATGTCAATTATACGGGCAACATTCTGATTATCGGTGAACCATTTAACACACAACCCCGCCAACTTAGCGGCAAAAGATTCTAAAACTTTACGAACAGCTAAAATCTCACGCAACGTTGAGCTTTGATTCGCCATGTCCGAAGACCAAACACCTTGCGCGGCCACCTGAGGACCAAGTTCAACAATGTAGCCGCCATAACCAGTGTCACTCGCATCCGAGTAAGCAATCCTTACTGTACTGGACTTGAACCAAATAGGACGCCCATTGTGCTGATCCAAATTTGAAAGCCAAAACACTAACTCGCTCTTGACCGAGTCATGAAGAGTAAAAGGGCAAAACCAAGATACTTGCTCCGAAATCTGGGAATACATTGATCGAGACATCAAACGCGCAGTGTTGCCAATAGCCAAAAACATAGAAATAAGCTGACCAGCAACGCTGGCAAGTTCCTTGGCCGTTACAAAACGTTGCGAAAGAATGCGCGAAATGCTCTCCTTAAGCTTCATAATTTTAGCACTCGGCATGGAAATGAGACAACGACTAAAATCCAAACAAAAACCCAGCCAAACACCAACCTGAGCTGGAATCCACACAGATTTTTGGTCGTTTACAAAGAAACCTGCCTTTTCCAAATCGACACGACAAAGACGACTAACTTCCTGACAAGCGATGAAATCAGGAGCGCCGCCAATACCGTCATCAAGAAACATAACGACACGACGACCAAGACCCCGCCAGTAGCCAACAAGCGCCCGCACTAACTTGGTAAAAATATAAGGGGCTGACGACAAGCCAAAAGGCAAAACCGAAAAAACAAAATATTTGACACCAAAATCAAACCGCCAAGAAAAACCGAGATATTGCCGATGATCAGGAAATATTTCAACGTGATGATAACCGGATTTGAGATCGAAAGTGAAGAAAAAATAACCCGAGTGAAATAAATCAAACACAGTACGAACATCTTCATAACGAACCGACTGCTTCCAAACGAACTTGTTTAAATACGACAGATCCAAAATAAGCCTGCATTTCCCACTGGACTGCTCCAGCTCGACTCCCGTCTTTTTCAAGAGCGCGTCCCACGAGAGGCCTGACGACGTGTAATAATGTGCCGGATCCAACCCGTACTGCTTTTGGCATAGGTTTTGGAAGTTCTCGAAAACATCTGCCAGCAGGGCGACATCAGTTTTTACGTAGAGATCATGATAGTCGCCGAGAGACGTGCACCCGAATGCCTCCCAGACCGTCTGCGCGTGCGCGTACTCTTCGTCTGATATGTGCTGGTCCGTGAGTTTGCTGTAAAACAACTGCTTGTCCGGCAGCCTTGTCTCGCTGAATCTCTCCCAAGAGTCCATGTACTCGTAAGGGTAGATTCCCTTTTTGTAAAGTAGCTCGCGGCCGTTTGAGATGCTTGTTGTTATTTTCAGACATTCCTTGGGGGTTGCGGAGACAAGTGCATCAGGACTTCCTTGCAGAAAGTTCAAGCTGTCAATGAAATGCAGATTCCCAACTGAAAGTTTGGTTTATTTCTCCATGTTGTTGGCGATGCATCGGACTTCTTTCTACTGCTGGGCCATCGCTTGCATAAGGTGGTGTGCCTCGTAGCCTCTGAGGTTGTAAAATACAACAGGTATTGGGAGAGGTTTGGAGTTTATTCGCAGTTTGAAATTGCATGCGTTGTGCGCGGCTCCGCGGAACCTGCCTGACATGTGGCAGTGGTCTTTTACCGCGTCTCTGTAGTTTTTTAAAAGCAGTGGTTCTGCGCAGAACAAACACGTTTCCTGATTTTTCGCTATCCATTGGTCGTTTTTGTCTTTTATGTCATTTAATCTTTTTAGCGTTATGAGCTGTGTTTTCTTTGCTTCACAATAACAGCTTTTGTGACTTTCACCACTATACTTGTCTTTTGCATTGTTCCAAACCGACAATGTGTCGAAAAGAAGATCAAGGTCTTCTGCGCAGAACAGACACGTTTCCTGACTGTTTGTTATCCATTCGTCGATTTTGTCTTTCTTGCCTTAGGTAAGCTAAGTTTTTCTGCGCTTTGTAAAAGCATTTTTTGTGGCTTTGGCCGCTATACATGTATTTTGCATTGTTCCAAACTGGCAATGAGTCAAGGAATTGGTCTTTTATCAAACTTTTGTTACAAATATGACAATCTGTTGCGTTTTTGAATTTTTCCCAATCTTCTGCTGTCATCACAATAGGCTTTGGTGTGGCCAAGCTTTTTCTTATTTTCACCTCTTCCTGCAGAATGTCCTTCAGAAACGTTCCCACAGCATTTTCACCCCTGTAAACATTTGTCCCTGTAACTTCGCCGTTGCTTCTCACAATCATGTACGCATACCCACATGCCTCGTGCCGTTCGGTCCTCTCCGTGAAACTTTCTTGCTTGCTCTCTGGCCCACGGGGACAGCCTGGAATCTTTCTGACCAAAGCCTCAAAGTCCGCGTATATCACGAATGGCGCCTTCATCTGTTTGTGAAAATTTTGGAAAGAAAGGGTGTTTTTCCCCTCTTCCGGCATCTCGATCCTTGTCGGCCTGCCGTGGACGCCATTGCAATATTTTTTGTGGGAGACGAGCAAGTCCGCTCGTGAAAAACCAGTTAAGCACAGCATGCAGTAGTGCTTTGCGTTGCTGTTTCTGGTCTGATCGAACAGCAAAGCGGAGACCCGTTTTACAAAACAATAGTGCTGTTTTTCCCTCTCTCTAACAACATCAAGCTTATCCTTTGTAAATTTCTCTCTTTCTCACTTATCCTGTGGACTATCACACGGTTTTTTCCTAGCCAAAGACATTTATTGCGAGGCGTTTGTTTTGCGCCTCAAGCTTGTCAATCTGTTTCACCTGTGTTGGGAAATCGATGCCGTTGTAGTCGATACCATCGTTTAACGGGTATTTGCTTGGTCTTTGTGGGTCTTTTGATGCAGGGAATAAAGCAGCTTTGAGTGCCCACTTCAAACATTCATTGTCCCTATTTTTAACGTTGACTATGGCCTTCTTGTTTGCCAGATTGGGTGGAAGAGGCAAATAAGTTCCTCCTCCGCGCAGCAGTTCATAGCGTGCGGCATTCACGTATCCAGTCATTATTCTTGTAACTTTCCATCCTGTTCCACCCTCAGACCAGTTTTCTATTTCTCCATTGATATTTTCAATGAAATTGTGGAATTCTTTGTCAATCTTTTCTTCATCATGCCTTTAGAAAACATGCGGGTCTTCTTCTTTAAAACAATGAATCATGTTTTGCGTTTCACCTTCTTCATCTTCTCTTTCAAACTGTACTGCTAACCCAAAACTTACTTTTATGCTTTTAAAACTTTGGAGTTCTTGTTCAACCACATAGTGAACTTTGAGGCTTCGGTCAGAAAGATTCCAGGCTGCTCTCCTCTAAATCATAGAACGCCAAACCCCCCGTCCCCCAAAAAGAAACACACAAGCCTAACTTGGGTGCTGCTCGCTTCGAGACCAGCGTTCGTTTATTGCACTATAGCAAGGTAAAAACCACCTACAAGCATAACAAGCATAGCAAAAGCTACCGAAATGGGGTTGTGGGACAACAGCTGGGTGAAAAACCTCTCCGTACGCCCACTTGCCCCTAAGAGGAAAACCCCAGGCCAGCTGAACCCCAAATCGGACGGTCCCCCGGGCAAGACCAACAAAAACAAAAACCTAAAAGCCTAAAGCCTTAGAAACAGACAAACGAGAAGCGAGAGAATCTTTGACATAGCCATCTTTGGCGGAAGCACTAGACCAGCGACCGTGACGTAAAAAGAGACGATCCGGAACACCGGCATTAGCTGCAGCAGTAGCTCCGCCACTCCTAAGACTGTGAGTTCCAAAACGCGCTAAATCAGGAACAATGCCTCTAAAAACCTCAATTACTAATTCTCTTAGCCTAGTGTAACTAAGACCTCTAGCTCTAGCCTTGTAGCCATATTTGGTTCTAGTTAACTGGCAAAAAAGAGGACTGTCGTGACTAAGCTGAGCCTTATCGAGATACCGATTCATCATGTTAACAGGACAGGTAACTTTCCCTGTAACAGCTACAACAACCCATGCACCGTCCCTGTATTTATCGGTTTTACTAGACTCAATGAACAACTGTAACTTCTCACTATCGATTTCAACATCTGAGCGAACTAATTTCGCAAGCTCATCAAATCTAAGAAAAGCTGCAAAGGCCAGCAGACAAATTAAAACAGAACGAATGTCATATAACGAAGCCATCGACAGGGCTTTAGAGTTAACTAATTGCTCCAATTGAGCAACGGTAATAGGTTCCTTCTTGCACGTATGGTGGGCTAAAAGACGCTGAGCACCAGCAAGAACATCCTTCACCAACGGGTGCTCTGAAGGCGATCTCTCCCCAGCCAAATGGTGCACCCAGGCAATGGCATGAATGGCAGACTCTATGGGAGCAGCGGTCCTAGCTTCCGCCATCAAGTGCCGCAAATAGAGAGCGAAGTGATAAGGAGACGCAGGAAATGCTGGCAAGCCCTGATCGCGCGCCCAACGCTTCCATCTGGCATAGGTCGCGGAATACTTGGTAGCAGTACTGGGAGCTCTTCCCGCCAAAGCCACATCAGGAAGCGAATCGGCTAACAATCTTAACTCAAAGTCGTCCCGAGGAACCGCGGCCTGAAGGTTCGACCACATGGCGGACTTAAAAACATCTACAAAAAGAAAAAAGAGGAAAACAAAAGGACACACGGCAACAAAAATATATGATACAATAAAAACAAAACACGAACGCCGGAAAGCGAGACCGAGATGAAAGACCCACTCTTTCACGGCTAATATATATACACCCGCCAAAATACCCCACATACCAACGCACAACAAACAAAGATAACGATGAGAGCATATTTTCCTGCTAATTCCGCTGTCAAACGCAGGAAAATACTACTCTCCTCTAAATCATAGAACGCCAAACCCCCCGTCCCCCAAAAAGAAACACACAAGCCAAACTTGGGTGCTGCTCGCTTCGAGACCAGCATGTAGATACACACGAGAGCCCGAGAACGGGAATCGAAATCTAGCGAACAGTAAAGGAACAAAACAACAAGCAAAAGGTAAAATCAGAACGAAAGATCGATATAAGCAAAGAATAAACTACAGTTAAACCACCCAAAGGCTAAGAACAGGCGATAAAGGCTAACAACAGACTAATAACATAAGCACCCACTGGCTAAAAAGAATTCAAAGCGACTCCCTGATCTTTCAACCACACGAAGAGCGAAGACTACCCATAAACTAAACTAAGAGCCACCCACTGACCTCATAAATCAAAGGCCACCCACTGACCTCATTAATCAACAGCCACACACTGGCCCCATTAATCAAAAAACCTCCCACTAGCCTTAAAATCAACAGCCACCACTGGCCTTATTAATCAACAGCCACCCACTGGCCTTATTATTCAACAGCCACACACTGGCCTTATAATCAACGGCCACCCACTGGCCTTATTAATCAACAGCCACCCACTGGCCTTATTATTCAACAGCCACCCACTGGCGTTATAATCAACGGCCACCCACCGGCCTTATTAATCAACAGCCACCCACTGTCCTTATTAATCAACAGCCACCCACTGGCCTTACTATTCAACAGCCACCCACTGGCTATAGACTAAATAAAAATACCCCCGAACAAAAGGTCACCTAGATTATACCCCATACCTATGAAACTACTTACCAAACACGAACAGAGCCACATTTCGCACACGAGCCAAGATCACTGGTGCAAAAGCCAGCATTGAAAAAGCGAGCGGATCTGAAATTAATGCGAACTGCCAAAACTCTGAAGTGAAGATCTTCCCTGCCAAAAAAACCATGACTGTGACGACCGGGACAGAACGTCGACTTCAAAGGAGGAAGATCCATCCAGTCCACCACAAAAGATGCAAAATGTAGACCGTCGGAAGTAAGAAGAGGCCAGAATGGAGCGGATCGCCATAAAGGAGTAATCAAAGTCCCTTCTGCACAACATGATCTCATGTGCCTGAGCGCTCTCACAACCAAATGAGGCGGCGGGCAAAGCCAGTTGTTCTCGAACTCCCACGATCTTGTAAAAGTATCCATGGCTTCACAAAGAGGATTCCAAAACCTGGAATCAAATCTGGGCAATAAACAGTTATGTTCATCAGCAAAACGATCAACAGTGTGGGGCCCCCATCTAGAATTCAAAAGCTGGAAAATGGGCAGACTAACAGACCAATCGTCAGGGTCAACAATACGACTCAAATAGTCAGCTTGCTCATTACTGGCCCTAGGTACCCATTCGGGCTCAATTGAAATACCGTGAGAAACACAAATATGAAAAATGCGCCTGGCTTCTTCTTGTAAATGCAATTTTGGACTACCGATGTCAATTATACGGGCAACATTCTGATTATCGGTGAACCATTTAACACACAACCCCGCCAACTTAGCGGCAAAAGATTCTAAAACTTTACGAACAGCTAAAATCTCACGCAACGTTGAGCTCTGATTCGCCATGTCCGAAGACCAAACACCTTGCGCGGCCACCTGAGGACCAAGTTCAACAATGTAGCCGCCATAACCAGTGTCACTCGCATCCGAGTAAGCAATCCTTACCGTACTGGACTTGAACCAAATAGGACGCCCATTGTGCTGATCCAAATTTGAAAGCCAAAACACTAACTCGCTCTTGACCGAGTCATGAAGAGTAAAAGGGCAAAACCAAGATACTTGCTCCGAAATCTGGGAATACATTGATCGAGACATCAAACGCGCAGTGTTGCCAATAGCCAAAAACATAGAAATAAGCTGACCAGCAACGCTGGCAAGTTCCTTGGCCGTTACAAAACGTTGCGAAAGAATGCGCGAAATGCTCTCCTTAAGCTTCATAATTTTAGCACTCGGCATGGAAATGAGACAACGACTAAAATCCAAACAAAAACCCAGCCAAACACCAACCTGAGCTGGAATCCACACAGATTTTTGGTCGTTTACAAAGAAACCTGCCTTTTCCAAATCGACACGACAAAGACGACTAACTTCCTGACAAGCGATGAAATCAGGAGCGCCGCCAATACCGTCATCAAGAAACATAACGACACGACGACCAAGACCCCGCCAGTAGCCAACAAGCGCCCGCACTAACTTGGTAAAAATATAAGGGGCTGACGACAAGCCAAAAGGCAAAACCGAAAAAACAAAATATTTGACACCAAAATCAAACCGCCAAGAAAAACCGAGATATTGCCGATGATCAGGAAATATTTCAACGTGATGATAACCGGATTTGAGATCGAAAGTGAAGAAAAAATAACCCGAGTGAAATAAATAAAACACAGTACGAACATCTTCATAACGAACCGACTGCTTCCAAACGAACTTGTTTAAATACGACAGATCCAAAATAAGCCTGCATTTCCCACTGGACTGCTGTACAACGTGTAACGGATTAATGAACACGGGCGGAATGTCAACTTCCATAACACATCCACGCTCAATTAATTCAGAAATGGCTTCATTGACAAAATCCTTAAACTTAAAAGCAGAAGATCGATTAGGAATAGCATAACTTGCCGGCAAATCGAAAAAAGGAATTCTGTACCCATCAACAATGGTACTGATGATGAAATCCGAAGCCTGAACAGAATTCGACCAAAAATCAACGTGAGATTTGAGAGAGCCAACGTTAAATAAAGTAGATTCAGAAGAGCTCTCAAATTCAAATGCATCACTTGCTAAACTTATCTGATCGTGTGAAGGACCTGACGTTGGGGCAGCTTCTTCTCCAGTGTCCTTCCAATCCACACGCAAAGCAAACTCCGGCTTGATTTCTTCTTCTGAAAACCCCTGGGATAAAGTTGGCCTGCCGAAACTGAAAGGGCTTCTGAAAGGACTGCAAAGAACTGTCAGTAGAGGAACGCAAATGCAAATAATCATTACTGGGAGCAGAGTAATTGGACTTAAACCCCGTAGATCTGGACCGCGATTTCTCTTTCTTGGCGTCCCAAGCCTTCTTAGCGGATTTTTCAGCCTTGGAAATACGCCGCTCATCGTCCGGAGTATCTGCTAAATCATCGGCCAAATACGCTGAAACAGTAGCCCAACCACACTCTGATCGATCGGCAAGCTTAATCAATTTCTGCCGCTCAGCCAAAAGTTTCTTACCTTCCTGTAACTCCTGCCTGGCTTTATCCAGCTTCTTCTTGTCAATGGCAGCAATGGCCGAATCGAGCTTGGTTTCCAAGGAGTCGTTAAACTTAAACTGCTTTTCGTTGCCGACTTTTTTCCAACTAATCGACTGATCTTCTTTTACTTTTTTCACAACAGACCGAACACAGTCTTCCTGGTCTTCAGAAATGCTTCTCTTGAGATCTTGCAATTTAGAATCAACGCAACTCAAAATCTTCTCTTGAGACTTCGCCAAAATTTCAATCAGCTCTGCTTTCTCCATCACCAAAACACGAACGCCGGAAAGCGAGACCGAGATGTTTTCTACTCACATGACTGGCAATCATAATTGTGTTTACTTCCCGGAGCCCAACAGTGCTGATTTGTTAAACTGCCGTGACCAGCTGGGGGTGTGCACTTTCTCTGTCCACGTTCTTGGAAGCATTCATCATAGCAGTCATTATTATTCGAATTTAAAACCAGCGAGTAGAATTCATCATCCGTAATGGTTCTAATAATCGACTTCCACCGGATAGTCTCAACGTAGCATAAATTGATGTTTTTCTCGATGCGCACTCCGCCATCCAGAATGGTAGTTAGCGAAGGAAGGTTGACTTCTTCGAGGCCGTCGTTCTCGTAAATGACAAGAGAATATCCTAGAAACAGCTCGCGTCCTCGAATCACGGCAAGGTTAGGAAAAATCTCTTTCAAACTACGCTCCTCGTAAACCAAGGAAACTAACAAATGACCGGTGATTTCTGTGAGCATGGGAAAACGGAGTTGTTCCATAACAGTATAGTTCGCCCTCCTCACGATTTGTATTTGAATGCTCCCTTCGTACGTTGTGCAATTTTCCAATAATTTACAATTGTCGCATTGCTCTTTATGTACTTTCAAAACCAAAGGCGGTGCTCCGAATCCACGATCCTTCCCTTTGCAAACTATAAATAAGAACAATAAAAAATCAGTCAAATGTATTTGACATTACAATAAACAGTTTTGAATTGCACTGAAAATCTGTTCCCAGCAATTCTTGCAGCTACAAAATATTCCGCTGATGTCAATTCCAAATAAAGGTACTTACGTTTGAAGTTCGGTTCACTTCCATTATTGAGGCCACAGCTCCATACAAATAAGAAAGTGAAAAGAACTTCTTTCTTCATTTCCAAGATTAAGACTGCACGATTCACAGTTTACATGGAGATTACAAACGCCACTCGCTAGCAGACAGGATCCGCTGAACCATGATACGTCAAGAACAACTCCCGCTAAGAAATATGCAGCTATTTCCGACTTTTGGTATTGAAAATGAAATAAATATACGGAGATGAATGCGTTGAAGTTTCTTCACAGTGACAGCAGGGCAGCTTGTAAGCAGAAGCTTTTGAAGTTACACAACACAAACAACGTTCGAGGAACTCAATGCAAACCCAACATCAACATAATCCCGAATACGCACGTCACCGTGACCTCACATCCTCTCCAAAATAATCAATCACTGAATATGCCAAAGGGCAATAAGCTTAAGTCAATTTTTTTTAAAATTATTTGCCTGCAAATTTGCTTTGTTTCCACCAAAGAAAATCATTGAGATCACGATTTAAAAATTCCATTATTCTGAAATAAAAACGTGACTAGAATTGATATTTTTCCTCCGGGGGAGTGAGAAACCCATAGTGCAGTATCGGCACACTTGCACAAAATAACAATATTCAAGAATTTTTATTAATTAGCATTTTGCGGGACTTGCTCGGATATAACTCAGTAAGCAAATAGATAAATCAAAGTGCAAACAACGGTCATGGTATTACTCGACTGTAAATGTTAGAAAAAAATATATAGAACAGGAGAGATATTCAGGGAATAAAATAATCCGTCAATAGGAGCTTCGAATATAGCACTTGACTTTTGAAACCTTTTTCAGTTTTCAGAATTTTATGGTTTAAGTTCTCTTTTCATAACTTTTTTCGACTTTTGTTGTTGTTATTTTTCTACTGTGTAGAATAAAATAATCCTGGTACAGTACCATGTTTTACCGCCAGTCAGTATCACATTTTATTAGCGGCTACTCAAGTAGACGTAGTAATTTCTTTCCATTTTTTTAACAAATAAAGACGGAAGCTTAAGCCACAGAGGTCAGCTCTGATACTCAGGTCATTCAGCGGACTGATTGATTGGAGTCGGGAAAACGCTCGCCTAAAACACGTCCCTTCTAAATTCCTCTCTTTTTTTCTCACATTACGGTTCATGTGTCAGGAAAGTGTCATAATTCGTAATTCTAATAAATACATGACTTTAGTGTAATTACTTAAAGCGCTGATAAGGAAGTGAGGAGAGCCCATAACAAATGCGGTAGAGAACTGATAAATCTTTCCAGTCAAAACCACGAAACGCGGGTTGTTTCTCTCCGATGCTTGGATACTTTGTGTAAAAGAAACAGAGTGCCAATAACTAAATCAGCTAATCAGTTTGCTCAATTGCCGGTCCAATATTTAAGTATTCGACTGGGAATTGTCCCGAATTACCCGCACGAGATTCGTGCATTGTCATGGTTTACAAATGAAAAATAAACTTGACAGGCATGAAAAACTTCACCTACTTTTTAAGGTAAATCAATGGTTTTGCACTGCGCATCTCTCACTGCGCATAACAAAATGGTGGCCAAAAAGGAGTTTCTGCAGAAAGATCATTAACGAACGAACGTTAATGAAAATGTTGGTAGGCACGTTTTCTGGACAAGATGAGTCTTAATGTTTCAAAATTTGCATATTAACCCTTTTACAAGGGAATTACCTAAACTGATTTTCAAAGCAACATTAATCACAGGGAGCCCATACAAGCAGTGCGTCTGTATGTTCGAAATATAAAGAAATGTATGGGAACACTGAAAGCGTCCTACTATCGAAAACTTATTTCGAGCAATGCTTATTTTTTGGTTGAAATAAACGTGAACTTACCTCAGGTGTTGTATCTTGTCGTTCCTCGGCTCAAAATGGTGAATTTGTACGCGTAAAAGAATGGGGAAAGATATCCTTTTTGAGATATTGGTGATCTGGCGTTTTTTGCTATTTGAGAAATGAAGCTTTAAAGTTTTACCAGGAGCTATAATCGGTTATGGCTCCTGGTTTTACTTATGCCTAAGAGTCAAAATTGGCCGTGTAATAAGGGGGGGGGGGGGAGGGCATTTGTAGCGAGAGGGTATTGAATTGTAAGGAGCTACATAAATTTTGCATGCACAACCCAAATAGACACCATTCACTGAAATGGTAGGCAAGCATAATAGGCGTGTAAAATAAAAATGAAAGGGACTTTCAGTACAATGATTGCAGACCTCTCATTCTAAAAGACGGTAGAGCTTTCCAGGTAAGTATAACTGAACTAGGTTGAATTGAATATACTTTGTAAGCACTTTTTTCCTTGTAAACAATTGTTGCTATGGGCGTTGCTATGCTATAATACAGCTGCCAGTGTGCAGATTTCTTAAGTTAAACTTAAATAAAAGCGGAATTAGAATTAAATCAGTTGAAAACAAGTTTCACAAATGTTTAGAGATTTCAATTGTTCTAGTTTCAAAAAAAATGTTTTTTTTTGTGGGAAACTTCATATATTTGAGTGGAAGACCACCTTCATCAGATAAAACTCTTAATAATAATAATAATAATTAAAGATTTATAACGCGCCCTTTCCATGCAAATATGATCAAAAGCGCGTAACAACTGATACTTAAATATTTAAAGTAATTAAAAAATGAAAAGAGCATTATAATTAAGGCTAAAACTAAATAACGCTAAAAACTAAATAAAACATTACAAATCAAAAGCTAGTCTAAAAAGATGCGTAAATATTTAAAACGTTCAAAATTCTCCTCAAGGCGGATATGAAGGGGCAGATTGTTCCATAAATTAGGGGCCGCAGATGAAAAAGCACGATCCCCTAAAATCTTTTTCAGTTTTAAACTGGGATACTTTAAGAAAAGAGGGGGTAAGTTTCTAAAGAAACTGTGGTGCTGCGTCGGTGGGAAGTATAACAATATAATTTGGTTTTATCAACTGGGTTGATAATGTCAATTGGCCACCGTAAAGAGATTCAATTGCTGACGTTTCGAGCGTTAGCCCTTCGTCGGAGCGAATCAAGGAATTGTGGGTCGTGTGTTTTGTATATACAGAAAGAATCGGTCGCCAAGTCGTCTCCCTCCTCTTTACGGTGGCTAACCTAACCTCTAGACCTAGAGTATTTAGGTTGGTTTATTAGAATTTCAAGAGTTACTCTTCTAGTTCTTCTAGATTTAAGCGCAGCGTTCGACACAGTCGACCACGACATCTTACTTGCTCGTCTCAAGTCAAGTATCGGCATTAATGGCACTGCTCTGAACTGGTTTACGTCTTATCTTAACAACAGGTCGCAGCGAGTCTCGCTAAATGGCTGTATATCTGACAGTTTCAGGCTACCTTATGGCGTTCCACAAGGGTCGTGTTTGGGCCCATTGTTGTTTACTATTTACTCCAGTAAACTCTTTGAAGTCATCAAATACCATCTACCTCAGGCACATGCCTATGCTGATGACACCCAGCTTTACCTGTCGTTTAGTCCTGACGCGGCTACTAATCAGACTGATGCGGTCGTTGCCATGGAGCGCTGTATATTGGACATTCGGACGTGGATGCTTGCGGATATTAAAGCTTAAACCTAATGATGATAAAACTGAGTTTATGCTGATTGGTACCAAACAGCAACTTTCTAAAGTAAATATTAATAGCCTCACCGTAGGAAGCATTGACGTTGCTCCTGTCACTGTGGCAAGAAATTTAGGGACATGGTTCGATTCTAATCTGAATCTCCAGGAACAGATCCACAAAATTTGCAAATCTGGGTTTTTCCATTTATACAATATTCGGCGTATCCGAAAGTATCTTTCACAGGAATCTGCACGCACTTTGGTCCATGCTCTTATTATAGGTTGTATTGACTACTGCAACAGCCTTCTATTTGGTTTACCCTCTGTTCATCTACTTAAATTGCAACGCTTGCAGAATGCAGCTGCTCGGCTTATATCTAATGTTCCTCGGTACAGCCGCATAACACCAGTACTGTGTTCGTTACACTGGCTTCCTATCAAATTTCGTATTGATTTTAAAATACTTCTTCTTACTTTTAAAGCTATCTACGGTCATGCACCTGGTTACTTGACCGATCTGATAGCTATTAAAGATCAGCCGCGCTATCATCTCCGTTCAGCTAGCGGTCTTTTCTTAAAGTATAATTTGGTTTTATCAACTGGGTTGATAATGTCAATTGGCCACCGTAAAGAGATTCAAGAGCTGACGTTTCGAGCGTTAGCCCTTCGTCGGAGCGTTAGCCCTTCGTCGGTCTAGTAGACCTTCCTACGTTGAATTTTTAATTATTTGTTGCGTCAATTTCTTCTTGTACACAAAATTCATGCATCGTTCATGATAGGCCATGATCGATAGCCACCGTGCAGTTTATCAAGTTCCGCACTTGCCTTTTCTGGGTCGCCGTAATTCGCGTAAAATGTAGATGGCCAAACCATCTCAACCTTAAAACGCATGGGCAAAGCCATGTTAGGTGAAATGAAGCACAGCATATCGGATCTGAAAAGACTTACCTGCTTACGGTCCCAAAAAATAGTAAAGTAGAACTACCATTTATTTTTCATCTACTAATTTTTTAATTCTAATTCTAATTGTAAAACTAATTAATTAAATATTTCCTATCTCTCTTAAATTTTGCCACGGAACTTCTTTGGGAAAGACTGTTTCTTCCAAACAGATCCCCTAAAAATCACCGAATATTAAAAAACGAACAAAGTTAGCATGGATTCAAGTTTTGAGTGAAGCGTTTTTGGATTGCTTGAAACGTGAACATACCGTTTCGTCGCAAGTGAAATAAGCACAAGCATAAGTACCCTCGAGCAGGCTTACTCCGGGCAAAACCGCGAGTTCGCCGCCCCTGCCCGGAGTTAGCTACGCTCGATTTCCGCCGTTCCCTCGAGTCCGGTCATAAGCAAAAGAAAAAGAAACATTTTCCTTTTTTCTTGTGCTTATTTCAATTGTGCTAGACTTATTTCACAAGTGTGGAAACAGGCTTGTGGTTCAAGTATGAAACCCTTATTTAATCAGGAAGTGGCCAGGTACGTCATCAGGGTTTATACTTTTAGCCGTTCCCGAATAACAAACGATAACTATACAGCGGCTACACAGCGGCAATATTTTATAGGATAATTTGAACCCAGTCTCCTCCCACGCTCGGATAGTTTGGTTTGAAGATGGCGGCTGCCGCGCCGATTGGTGAAATTTGTTATGTCTGAACATAAAGATTCCTCCACTGTCTCTGAGGGCTGTTCAGATAACCTGGAACGTGTTCAAGAAGTCTTTGGTAAATGCTTAGTTAATTTTGTTGTTATTCCTGTTAATTTGGTTTGAAATCATAACGGGGATGAGCTTTATTTTCCTGTTTTCCATACATCGGGACGTTACAAATCGATCATCGAAAAGTTAATCGATAAATTGATATTCATTGATATTTTTCGATAACAATCAATCGATTGGTTAAAATAATCGATAAATATCGATAATCATAAGATTTGGAGTCGAATTATCGATTTTGATCGATCGCTACTAAAAACTTGAAAAAGAGTATCTGAGATCAAATAAAATATATTTTATTGTCCTACAGTGACCTCAGTGACGTTATCAGGCATACCAGAATCAGAATGCAGTAAAAAATCCTCGGGGAAAACTTTTAGCACAACAAACACGCATACAAGAAAATATCGGGAGCGGTACTTACGTTACTTGACAGCGGTTTGAGGGGAAAATATTCTTCTAAACTGAAGCACTATTCAGGTTATCTGAGGAGCTATTTAATGTAACAAGAGCTATACCTTTGCGAAGAGATTTAGTCTTTATAGAGCGGTTTCACTCACGTGACCAAAAATAATAAATCGAAAACCATTCGGTGGACAGAGTCAAGAAACTACGATCTTATAGAGGAAAAATAAAGAAAACACTTCTCCAAGTTTCAGGTGTGTGCATTATTCCAAACTTCAGATATGCATCGAAATGTCTCGCACAAATTTACAGAGCCTAGTATGAAGCCGCCATCTTGGTGTACCTCAGTGGAACACCAACATGGAGGCTGGAAATAGTGTAAACATCTGGAGTTTACTTTGGTTATCTAGGCGACTGGCTACCTTTTTTCAACAAACAAATGTTCATATAAACACTTTTCCAAATACGTAAACTTCTCAAATGGCTAAATCTTGCGAGATAAGTATGTGTTTTTCGACATACATGATCGTAACTGTATGTCTTGCACCGCCATAACTCTGAAATTCAAATTGCGCTAATTTCCAAACGAAGGATGCTGTTGAGTTGAAAAATTGTATACCTGATGAGTATAAAAAGTTTCGTGGCTCTTTGGTTTTGGATTTTAGAATTTGATGACGTCACGTGAAAACGCTCTATACCGGTGCGATATTGAGGTAGAGTTAGCTTACAAATCGTGATCACGAGAGCGGACGTTCTTCTCGTTTGCCCAAAAAATTCTCCCAAGTTGCCTTGCCCAAATTTAGTCATGCTGCCCAAAAAGTCTGATTTGCCCAAAATTTGGGGGGGGGGGGGGGCTGCTGGTGAGTGTCAGACTAGCCATGCGTAACAGTGTTAAATCAAGGAAGATAAAAGTCTCTCTGCTGTATAATATAAGTGTGGCTGTTAATCAAAAACAAGTTACAAATAGTCCACAGGCACAAATTATGTTTAAAAGACATTTCTTGTAGTCTCCAGGTGCAGATGGGTTAATCACGTGACCAAATTTTTCAAAAGATGAGTCCTCTTGCCATAAATATAGACAATCTACCTAAAGCAAGCTCAAAAACGTAAAGAATGTTGCAAAAGGTGGTTTTGGGGTTTTCATTTTAACCCATTGGTTGCCCTTTGTCTGCTTCTGACTTTATCGTCAGTCTTTTACCCAAAATAGCATCACTTATACTCAATCTCTGCAGGAGGAGAATATCTTTTATATGATACCCAAATCAGAGTGACAAAGTCAATTGAGCATGAAATACACACGAAAATGCTTAGAAATTTGAGTGAAAAACTCAGAGGAAAAATGGCCTCAAAACAAAACAGGAAACTTGTGGAAAGACAGGCATGTTTTGATGTTACAAAGGAAGGTTTGAGTATTTGGGAGCAGATTTAGCTCACAACTGACCATAAAATATCCAAAAAGCACTATTTTCAAAAATCTCTGGGTACCAATAGGTTGAAGTGGCTCTGTATCCCCCTCAACTTTACTAAAAATCACAACATGACATGTTCATCATACTCAATAATAAAAAATGTGGGTCACCAAATGCATTGTTAAGTAATTAGCTTGCAAAAGATGTTTTTGGCAGGTTATAATGTTGCCATGGTAATCTCTAATGTCAAGGAGCCCCATAGCCATAGAAATTGTAAGAGGACCATGTAGTTCATTTTTCATGGTCCAATTGGGTAGTGGCATGACTTGCGGCCACGTACAAAAGGCGATGATGATGATGACGATGAAATCACCCCAAGATGGCACCCCAGGAGCATGTTGACCTGGTTAATCCTAAGGTTAACAAAAGCTTTCATTTTTGGTATTGGACATCCATGTTATGACCAATTAACAGCTGTCAAAACATGGTATCCACTGCCCAGTATCTCATGACCATATCTGGGGCTCAGTTTTAGAGCTCATCAAGGTCATGCTGTTTTTTTAAAATCAATCGCTGACCATGTGATGGTTTTTCATTGGATTGCAGGCTCAAGCAAACTTTTTTAGGCTAGAGCTCTGACAGGATTTTGTAATTTGTCATGCTCATCCTCAGTGGCTTGGCTAAATCTATATTATTTTGTTTCACTGATTCAAGGTAGACTTGCCTTATGTTTATAAACCTTCCTTTGTTTACATAATGTAACTCGACTTATTCTTATTTTACAGATCTTATAAAGGGTATAAGGGTAAGTCAATATGAATACTGCTGTATCTGTTTCTTACTAATTTTTGCTAGTACTAATTTTAATGATTTTAATAAATTTGTGAAATTAAATATGCATTAACAAACGATTGCACAAAATGTAATCCCTTATTATAAAAAACAATTTTGGATTAGAAATGTTCTGAGTCTGGACCTTATGGTGCATTGTTCTGAATTAAACATCTATTTCCTTGAAGATGTCTTTCCGGTCTTAATAATTATTTCAGCTGGTACTCTTTCACCGATTCACTGCTTTCTTCAGCTTGGAATTTGGCCAAAACATCTTTATTGTAGTCATCAAGGTTCCATTTATAGATTATAGAGCGTTTTCACTCATGTGACCCAAAAAAAATAAATTGAAAACCATTGAGCAGACAGAGTCAAGAAACTACAATATTATAGAAGATAAATAAATACACTTCTCCAAGTTTCAGGTGTGTGTGGTATTCCAAACTTCAGGTATTTATTGAAATGTTCCACACAAATTAA
>OX393563.1:18376722-18404222 GCA_947652115.1 Blastomussa wellsi | reverse complement strand
AAAACACAAAGGAAAGTTGTTAGTCATTCAAACTCGGCAAGAGCAATGTTGTTAGTAGTAGGAACGACTTCTGTTAAACCATTCCTTGCTATATATCCAGTGGACTTTGTTTGGGTCGCAAGGTATTGTGGTAAAATGTACAGCCGCCATCTTTTTTCTTATAGTGGATTGCGCGCGCGTTTTTGAAAGCGATTATTGCGTACTGTTACGTCATGATCAGAGCGTATTGTGAAAAAGATAAACAGGTCGAACGCAAAAATGGCGCTCCTTCCTTCGTGCTTGACAAGCTTTGGAGTTGAAAGAACGGACAGCAGTCGATTGGGAGTCCGAGTTGTTCGCAAAACGAAAGTGAAAAAACTTAAGGTAGTGGATGAAGATGAGTTTTACGATGTCATGAACTCACACGCTGGTACGAGCGGCGAAGTAGATTACGACGGGAAATTGGGGAAGAGTGATGCTGGAAAGAAACGTAAAAAGCGATCGTTTAAAAGAAACAAAGTCGCACCGGCACCAGAGGCAGAAGCTTGGAAGAAAACAAGCGAAAAAACATCCCGTGCGGCAGAAAAGTACGTCTGCAAAGAAATATGCTACACTACGACAACTGACATCCTAGAAGATGGTCAAGTGAAACATTCAACTCAGAAATGGGACGCTAAAACTGGGAAAGAAATCAAACTTAATAAGAATGCTGGTGAAGAGTCTTCGTCTTCTGTTGGTACCGATCCGTCGTCTTTTCTCAACGTTCTGACTCCATTCAGAGCAGACAATTTCCATGTGTGTAATCCAAACGGGTCCTCATGCGACCTGACCGGTTATGAAGATGACTGTGCTCCTGATCCGAGTAGTGTTTTCATTGCGAATGAAATGGTTTTAGATTTGACGGAAGGCAGCGCCCGGGACGTCACCGGAAAACGCACCGAGAAGAAATCGAACTTCTTTTCAAGCTTCCTTTCAAGATTCAAGCGGAGTGGACCAAAAACCACTAAGGTCCACAAAATCCGAATTTAAATTCTGATCAGTTTCAAGGTCCCCTTTCACCCCTCCCCCTCCCATTTTCAAACCCCTTTTGCAGCTGCCTTTCTTTCCCTCGGGCGTACATGCTAATTCATATCCTTACCCATATAGCGGTCAAACGTGGCGCGCGCATGCACTTCCCGCTAAAACTGCCTCATGCAAACTCTTAAATTTCAGTCGCTGGAAAGACAGTCGCTGGAAAGTTAAGCTTTGTACTGAGTTTAATTTCCCAGTTTCAAATTACGCCATATGACGTCATTCGAGCCGTCATGTTAGATACGCCATAAGTCAGACAATTACGGTAATTAATACGAAATCAAGCCAAAATGCAACTGGGATAAAAATACACAAAAATACAACAATTCCGCTATTTTTGTTAAGAAAACTGAAAAATTATGCCAACGATATGAGAAAAATGTCGATATTTGGACAAGCCTGCAAATAATTATGCGGTAAATTACTGCGAAGGATTAATGAACAGCCACTGAAAGTTTACTGTGACATTAGTGTAAAATAGCGGAAAAACTGAGGGGGAGCATTAATTCCCCACGCCCCCTGTACGTCCGAGGGTTACCCCCCTCCCTCCCATATCCCCTTTACAGTAGGAGCTTAAGCAACCACGACGGCGGTGACGGCCCGGTTAATAATGAGTTTAAATGGTACGTACGAATTTCCCACTATCCTTCACGTTGTTGTTTTTCGGAGGACGATAAAGAAATCTTTTATTTAGCGACGTTCTTATTGACGTTGCCGTCGTGGTTTGCTTAAGCTCCCTAGTGCCCTCTTTTCCATAATCCCCCTTTTAAATCACTCGTTTTAACTCCCCTCCCCCATTTCAAAACCTGAAACTTTCCGTTTGGAAAACTGATCAAAAGCTGTGATGTTTATAGAAATAAAAATCATGATGAAGTTGAAAAGTTTCTTTGTTGTTCTTTTAAAAATATTCAAGGTTTTGTTTGTTTTTATAACGTGGAAAGTTGAGCGGGTAGTTCTTTTTTTAACATACACTCAACAGTCTCTCATCGGACAGCTCTATAACACAGACAACTGATGTTGGTCCTTGTGTGCCATTATTTCAATCATTTTCCTGTATCTAAACTCTATGAGCCGGACACTCTCCCGACGATGTACGTCTTAGAGAGGGTCGTTCACATCTTTCTCGTTTGGCTGGACCACTGCGGTTGGGACGTTTTAAGGCGGCGAAATACGAGATACAAAAACCCTCAACTTGTCGCGCAACATTGTTTCGTTGCAAGTTTTCGTCGATGTTTCCCGTTTTTCACCTTGCGTGATGAACTTGTCGCGCAACAAAAACATTTGTTGCGGGTTGAAGAAAGTTGTTGCGAAAAGTAGAGCGCGGGTCTATTTTGAGGAACAAATTTTGGCTTTGCTGCTCGTTTTTCATCAAACTCACAACTTGTCGCGCAACAAATTTGCTCGTGCCCTAGCAAATCAACCAATCAGCGCGCTGCATTTCTTAAACCCGCAACAAATGTTTTTGTTGCGGGTCAAGTTGATCACGCAAGGTGAAAAACGCGAAACATTGACCAAAACGTGCAACGAAACAATGTTGCGCGACAAGTTGAGGGTTTTTGTATCTCGTATTTTGTCGCCTTTAGATTCGCGCGTCATCTTGCATATCGGATTTGACTTCGTGTTTAGATGAGGCTATATAAACACGGAAAAAGTCTTCTATTGCTGAAGTAATGGCGGTTGTCAGCAAAATTTGACGCATGCGAAAAGCTTACGACTCTACGACTTAGGACGCGTCTTGTTTCGTTTACGGATTAAACCTTTGTACATCTTTTTTGCGACTGTCGTTTACGACACAAAAATACTAGGGTTTTTAAAAACATGTTTCAAAATCCTATGACCATCGTAGTTTAAGGCAATGTAATGATAAAGGTTGTATACGAAACGAACAGTGCGCTCTACAAAGACTATAAATGTCGAATGGAAAAACGGTCTTAACGTCCAAATAGGCTTTAAATTTTTTTTCGACAAAAGCTCAACGTTCGAAACCCCAGTTTAATTAACCCTTAGAAGACGGGAGGCTCTGCATTTTACCGCAGTTTTACACGTTGAATGCGATTTTGGTGTGCCGTGGCGCTAAATCGGCCTGAAATCAGCAAATGAAACACTTTTTTTCTACACTGAAACTAGAGTTTAATGAAGATTAAGTACAAAAGTGTACAAGATTTTACTTTGGTGCATGCGCACAAGTGAAAATTTGGACTTTTTTGCTGAATCGTTCTTAATTTTTTCTTGCTCACTTTCCTTTTCTTTTTCTCGGCCTTTCTTTTCTCGCTAACTTCTGCTCTCCACAGCCTGTCTAGCTGCTGGAAAAGTTTCGGTCTTGATCATTCCAAGGTTGGTAAACACTGAAAAGGTTGCCCAGATCTACTACAGGTATATTGGCCTTTTTATGCACCAATTTTACACCAAAACCGCGATCAGGTTGTTTTTTCTTAGCTCTGTCAGAATGATTTCGATACTCCTATTAGACAGTCGTATGGATAGACCTGTCCCAGATGCATCAGATTCTTGTCACAAAAGTCAGCGGACGTGCAAACTGATGACGTCAAATGCGGTACAAGAAGCATGATGATTCATATCCTTTATTTAAACACGATAAGGTTTATCTACGGATACATGCGTACTTAGTACTCTACGGGTTAATGTGGTAAAAGAGGTTGTTTGTCTGACGTAGAACTTAAGCTTAGGTTGCGTTCGATTGACCTTATTCCGGAATAAGAATATATTCTGGATTATTCCAGAATAGCCATTCCATCTGATCGTCAATAAAACGATTATTCTGTTTCTCGAATAATGGCCCGCGATATAACTTTGTAGAAAGGGCACTGTTTCCGCTCTTGTTGTTATGGTCCTCGCATTTGCCGAAGGCCAGTGTGAGGGCTTTCCACTTGCCCTCACACTGGTCCGACCGTGGCGAATCTCTGTTCCCCTGGCTCTCGCGTTGGATTCTCGCTGCGATCATTTCCCACACTTGTTTCTTTTTGTAATTCACATTTTGGAAATAGTCTGCCATTTCCTGATATAAGGAGATGAGCAGGAGTTTCTTCCCGACTCCAACAATAAGCTTTCTCTCGGAGAAACTCGTTTTCTTCGTTTTGTTGACTTTCTTTTGCACCACTAGCGGCGCCATTTTTGTTCAGTTCGGCGAAGTGAAGAGGGTGTGACGTCATTATTCCGGATTATTCCAAGCATTCTGCACCAGGGAGCAGAATGCTTGGAATACATTCTGCGTATTCCGGAATTGGATTGGCCTCTCAATCGAACGGATATTCCATTTTATTCCGTTTATTCCCATTCCGGAATAAAGTCAATCGAACGCACCCTTAATTTCGCGAAAATGGAAGAGGCAAATTTCGCGAAAAGTACTTAAATTTCGCGATTTGGCTTAAAAATCGGGTTGATTCAAAGTCGATTCTTACTTTACTGCTGCTGGGAAATCGATGATGGCCCCGGGAACGGGATTGGCATACAACAAGTTTAGCATACAACTTCTTTCCTGTAAATCATACCTTTGTCTGGGACAAAAAAATGTAGGGTTTAATGGGCCGACGGATCAGAAATTAATTTATGCGATTAAAATCCTCTTCCATCGACCTCACGAGGCTTGTAAAAGCTATACAAACTGAGGTGAAGGATTATTTGGTCATTTGTGGATGTTTTAAAAGGAATATCTTGCTTCGATTTTCATATGAACATCACAGGAAATATGATGTTCTCGAAGGGTAATACGCAAAGCAGATCGGGATGAAAGTTAAAGCAAAGAGATGAAGTTAGACAAACGGGTGTTCGAGCGCACGTGAAAACTCCAAAACAATTGCAGAAGGCCACGGTGGCTCATAGCAGCGTGCAGTGCGCAAACTTGCCAAGTTTCTATTGGTTAAAACACTTTATTGTGACAATGGCCCTTTAAAACATGTTTTTCAAAACCTTGCGACAATCGTGGCCTCAGCCAATGTCATGATGGAGGTTGAATACGAAGCGAACAGTTCACGCTACGAAAGTCGCATGTAAAAACGGTTATATCGTCCATTTCTCCGACAAAGCGCAATGGTCGAAACTTCAGCTTAATCAACTTCGGTAGCTTCATCAGGGTCGTACCTAGGATTTATTGTCTGTGGGGGCAAACTCCGCACACCTCCACTTCCTGCAAGAAATAGCGCATCAAAATCAAACACTATGTTAGAAAAACAAAAAATGTAGTTTTCCTGGCGGAGGCAGCCAGAGGACAACTGCCCCCCCCCCCTCTCCGCTATGTACGGCCCTGCTCCTGAATTAAAGTACGAAAGTTATTGTCTGATTAATTAAGAAAATCTCCCAACCAATGTGTAAGGTGGCCATAAGGAGAATTTGTATGTTGGCAATTGCGCGCGCGTTTTTGAAAGCGATTATTGCGTACTGTTACGTCATGATCAGAGCGTATTGTGAAAAAGATAAACAGGTCGAACGCAAAAATGGCGCTCCTTCCTTCGTGCTTGACAAGCTTTGGAGTTGAAAGAACGGACAGCAGTCGATTGGGAGTCCGAGTTGTTCGCAAAACGAAAGTGAAAAAACTTAAGGTAGTGGATGAAGATGAGTTTTACGATGTCATGAACTCACACGCTGGTACGAGCGGCGAAGTAGATTACGACGGGAAATTGGCGAAGAGTGATGCTGGAAAGAAACGTAAAAAGCGAGCGTTTAAAAGAAACAAAGTCGCACCGGCACCAGAGGCAGAAGCTTGGAAGAAAACAAGCGAAAAAACATCCCGTGCGGCAGAAAAGTACGTCTGCAAAGAAATATGCTACACTACGACAACTGACATCCTAGAAGATGGTCAAGTGAAACATTCAACTCAGAAATGGGACGCTAAAACTGGGAAAGAAATCAAACTTAATAAGAATGCTGGTGAAGAGTCTTCGTCTTCTGTTGGTACCGATCCGTCGTCTTTTCTCAACGTTCTGACTCCATTCAGAGCAGACAATTTCCATGTGTGTAATCCAAACGGATCTTCATGCGACCTGACCGGTTATGAAGATGATTGTGCTCCTGACCCGAGTAGTGTTTTCATTGCGAATGAAATGGTTTTAGATTTGACGGAAGGCAGCGCCCGGGAAGTCACCGGAAAACGCACCGAGAAGAAATCGAACTTCTTTTCAAGCTTCTTTTCAAGATTCAAGCGGAGTGGACCAAAAACCACTAAGGTCCACAAAATCCGAATTTAAATTCTGATCAGTTTCAAGGCCCCCTTTCACCCCTCCCCCTCCCATTTTCAAACCCCTTTTGCAGCTGCCTTTCTTTCCCTCGGGCGTACTTTCTAATTCATATCCTTACCCATATAGCGGTCAAACGTGGCGCGCGCATGTACTTCCTGCTAAAACTGCCTCATGCAAACTCTTAAATTTCTAAAACTTTTCCCTTTCAAGCCAAAAATTAAGACAGTCGTTGGAAAGTAAAGCTTTGTACTGAGTTTAAAATTACGCCATATGACGTCATTAGAGCCGTAATGTTAGAGGCGCCATATTGGATTTCACTATTTTCTTAAAAAGGCAGACAATTACGGTAATTAATACGAAATCAAGCCGAAATGCAACTGGGATAAAAATACACAAAAATGCAACAATTCCGTTATTTTTGTTAAGAAAACTGAAAAATTATGCCAACGATATGAGAAAAATGTCGATATTTGGACAAGCCTGCATGTAATTATGCGGTAAATTACCGCGAAGGATTAATGAACAGCCACTGAAAGTTTACTGTGACATTAGTGTAAATCATTGTTTTTTTTTTCAAAATAGCGGAAAAACTGAGGGGGAGCATTAATTCCCCACGCCCCCTGTACGTCCGAGGGTTACCCCCCTCCCTCCCATATCCCCTTTACAGTAGGAGCTTAAGCAACCACGACGGCGGTGACGGCCCGGTTAATATGGTACGTACGAATTTCCCACTATCCTTCACGTTGTTGTTTTTCAGAGGACGATAAAGAAATCTTTTATTTAGCGACGTTCTTATTGACGTTGCCGTCGTGGTTTGCTTAAGCTCCCTAGTGCCCTCTTTTCCATAATCCCCCTTTTAAATCACTCGTTTTAACTCCCCTCCCCCATTTCAAAACCTGAAACTTTCCGTTTGGAAAACTGATCAAAAGCTGTGATGTTTGTAGAAATAAAAATCATGATGAAGTTGAAATGTTTCTTTGTTGTTCTTTTAAAAATATTCAAGGGGAAAAACGATGGCTAACAACTGCGTGATCAGGTCGGATGTTTCTTTTTATCACATGGAAAGTTGAGCGGGTAGTTCTTTTTTTAACATACACTCAACAGTCTCTCATCGGACAGCTCTATAACACAGACAACTGATGTTGGTCCCTGTGTGCCATTATTTCAACCATTTTCCTGTATCTAAACTCTATGAGCCGGACACTCTCCCGACGATGTACGCCTTAGAGAGGGTTGTCCACATCTTTCTCGTTTGGCTGGATCATTGCGGTTGGGACGTTGTAGATTCGCACGTCATCGTGCATATCGGTTTTGCATAACCATCTCAAATTCTCCCAAACCCCGTCGTGTTTAGATTAGGCTATATAAACACGGAAAAAGTCTTCTATTGCTGAAGTAATGGCGGTTCTCAGCAAAATTTGATGCATGCGAAAAGCTAACGTCTCTACGACTTTGGACGCATCTTGTTTCGTTTACGGATTAAACCTTTGTACATCTTTTTTGCGACTGTCGTTTACGACACAAAAATACTAAGGTTTTTAAAAACATGTTTCAAAATCCTGTGACCATCGTAGTTTCAGGCAATGTAAGTATAAAGGTTGTATACGAAACGAACAGTGCGCTCTATAAAGACTATAAATTTCGCATGGAAAAACGGTCTTATCGTCCAAATAGGATTTAAAATTTTTCCTACAAAAGAGGTTTTTTGTCTCATGTAGTCAGTTATGATGTACCTTCACATGCAGGCGTTATTAGCAGGTGATAAGGTCGACTAGTTACGTGTAACCTTACAAAGCACTATGCTCCGTTGTGATTGATCCTCGCTGTTCCGGTTTGCTGTCGGTCCTCTGTCGTACCGTTCTCCTGTTGTTTTGTTTTTTAATCGCGGGCGTCCATAATTCTGGAATTTCGAATCCTCTATCCCTCTTGTTTTTAAGGTGAAGTCTTATGTGAATTGCCTCTTTGACCTTTCGAGTGTACCAATGTGGATCACGATTAGCGAACTTTACCTCATTCCAAAGCGGATGATGTCCGATGTTGTGCGTGGGCGTGCTCTGAAACGGCAGAGGTCTGGTTGTGGGCGAATCGGATGTCTCGGTCGTGCTCTTTGACCCCGTCTTGCATCGGTCGTGCCGATGTAAACTTTCGTACATTCGTAGGGAATGCTGTACGCAACGCCATCTTGCTTGTTCGGTTCAACAGCGTCTTTCGGCCGTGTTAGGTGATTATCTTTGTGTCGTGTCCGACTTGAGAACAGCCCGCACGTCTTTCGGCCGTGTTAGGTGATTATTTTTGTGTCGTGTCCGACTTGAGAACAGCGCGCACGTCTTTCGGCCGTGTTAGGTGATTATTTTTGTGTCGTGTCCGACTTGAGAACAGCGCGCACGTCTTTCGGCCGTGTTAGGTGATTATTTTTGTGTCGTGTCCGACTTGAGAACAGCCCGCACGTCTTTCGGCCGTGTTAGGTGATTATTTTTGTGTCGTGTCCGACTTGAGGACAGCGCGCACGTCTTTCGGCCGTGTTAGGTGACTATCTTTGTGTAGTGTCCGACTTGTGAACAGCCCGCACGTCTTTCGGCCGTGTTAGGTGATTATCTTTGTGTAGTGTCCGACTTGAGAACAGCCCGCACGTCTTTCGGCCGTGTTAGGTGATTATTTTTGTGTAGTGTCCGACTTGAGGACAGCGCGCACGTCTTTCGGCCGTGTTAGGTGATTATCTTTGTGTAGTGTCCGACTTGTGAACAGCCCGCACGTCTTTCGGCCGTGTTAGGTGATTATCTTTGTGTAGTGTCCGACTTGTGAACAGCGCGCACGTCTTTCGGCCGTGTTAGGTGATTATCTTTGTGTAGTGTCCGACTTGTGAACAGCCCGCACGTCTTTCGGCCGTGTTAGGTGATTATCTTTGTGTAGTGTCCGACTTGAGAACAGCGCGCACGTCTTTCGGCCGTGTTAGGTGATTATCTTTGTGTAGTGTCCGACTTGTGAACAGCACGCACGTCTTTCGGCCGTGTTAGGTGATTATCTTTGTGTAGTGTCCGACTTGTGAACAGCGCGCACGTCTTTCGGCCGTGTTAGGTGATTATCTTTGTGTCGTGTCCGACTTGAGAACAGCGCGCACGTCTTTCGGCCGTGTTAGGTGATTATCTTTGTGTAGTGTCCGACTTGAGAACAGCCCGCACGTCTTTCGGCCGTGTTAGGTGATTATCTTTGTGTAGTGTCCGACTTGAGAACAGCGCGCACGTCTTTCGGCCGTGTTAGGTGATTATCTTTGTGTAGTGTCCGACTTGAGAACAGCCCGCACGTCTTTCGGCCGTGTTAGGTGATTATTTTTGTGTCGTGTCCGACTTGAGGACAGCGCGCACGTCTTTCGGCCGTGTTAGGTGATTATTTTTGTGTCGTGTCCGACTTGAGAACAGCGCGCACGTCTTTCGGCCATGTTAGGTGATTATCTTTGTGTAGTGTCCGACTTGAGGACAGCGCGCACGTCTTTCGGCCGTGTTAGGTGATTATCTTTGTGTAGTGTCCGACTTGAGGACAGCGCGCACGTCTTTCGGCCGTGTTAGGTGATTATCTTTGTGTAGTGTCCGACTTGAGGACAGCGCGCACGTCTTTCGGCCGTGTTAGGTGATTATCTTTGTGTAGTGTCCGACTTGAGGACAGCGCGCACGTCTTTCGGCCGTGTTAGGTGATTATCTTTGTGTAGTGTCCGACTTGAGAACAGCGCGCACGTCTTTCGGCCGTGTTAGGTGATTATCTTTGTGTAGTGTCCGACTTGAGGACAGCGCGCACGTCTTTCGGCCGTGTTAGGTGATTATCTTTGTGTAGTGTCCGACTTGTGGACAGCCCGCACGTCTTTCGGCCGTGTTAGGTGATTATCTTTGTGTAGTGTCCGACTTGTGAACAGCGCGCACGTCTTCTTGTTGTCAAAAGCTGCCAAGTTGTTCGAAAAGACCCTTGACATAAGGTAAACCCGCAGTGGATTTAAATTCGGTCGGGGGTCCTGCCCTGGTGTTTCGAGGTGTTCGGTTTTCTGGTCTTGGTGATCTTCTGTAGGAAAGAAAAAGGATAACCGTTAGAAACAAGAACAGATGACAGATGTTGTTTTTTCTCCTTGGAGATAACAGCGGGTTTTGTTAGGAGACGTTTAGCGCGCTCGTTAACACAAACAATACTACGTTTAACTGACAGAGGGTTGTGTGAATCATACGCCAAGTATTGATGAGGGTGTGTGGGCTTCATGTGTATGCTAGTGTTGAGGCAGTCGTCACTAAATGCAAATTACCAAAGCTATTGTCTGACTGATTAGTGGAATTCTCCCAACCAGTAATTAAAAATGCAAGGCTACCATTCAGGAGAATTTGTATGCTGACACTTGATGTACGCGCGCGCGTTTTCGAAACGTGTTATTAGCGTTATGATCAGAGCGCATTTTGAAAAATGAGAAATGCTAGGAGAATATCGCGGGATATATTTTCTTGTGTTCCTTCTTTTGCGGTTCATAAGCTTTGGTGTTGAAAGAACGGAAATACGAAAGAGAAGAAACTTAAAGCAATGGACGAAAATGAGTTTTACGATGTAACGAGCTGACATGCTGGTTTGAGCGGTGAAGTTGATTAGGACGGGAAATTGGGCAAACGTTGAACGAATGGTGCTGGAAAGAAACGTAAAAAGCGAGTGTTTCTTATGTGAAGCGTGTGAAATAAATTGGCCCTCCCAGCCACGATACTACATAAAAGATAGAGGATATTACATGGCCGCGCGGAGATACGAAATTTCTCCTCGAGGGTTGGAAGATATTTCACGAGTGAGCGCAGCGAACGAGTGAAATATGTTTCAACACGAGAAGAGAAATTTCGTATCTCCAAGCGGCCATGTTATATTCTATTTTTTCTTCAACTTTGTTTCGTAGTGAGAGAAATATTTAACCCTAACTCTTTTGTCTCTAGCTGGACATCTTCCTTTCCAAGGGAACACATTCTACAGAGAATGAAAGTAAGTTTTATGCAGTAACGTGGTGAATTATTAATAAATTTGAGAAAACCTCATACAGCATACAATTACAGTGCCACGAACCGTTGCCATGTTTTTGACAGCTTTTTTCTGGCTTCTATTGGAACTGGCCAATCAAAACGAGGGAACCGTCGAGGGCGTCGTATTTTGATTGGCTATTTGACAATAGAAGTTGTCAAAAAGCTGACAAAAACCTATCAAAAACTTTCTTCCTTAGGTTAGGGCGTAGCGCTGAAGCACACACACATTGTAATACACAAGATGCAGATTCTGTTTTGCAGTAGTACTGAACTAACTTTCTGATAGAAATAGCGTTAAGAAAAACTCGGAAAAATCCGAGTTCCAGATGGGATTTGAACTCACGACCCTTCGTGATCTAGTCGGACGCTATAACCACTGAGCTACTGGAAACTCTATGGTGAGCAAGGGTGAAATGTGGCGTCTTTGACTGGAACTGCATTGCGCGGTTTCACAGCCAAACTAACTGACTTTCTGTTGTACAATTGTATTTTTTTGAATAGTCAACAAGCAGATTAACGACAAGGAGCGAATAGCAGCCGCAATGGAGAATCCAAATCTGAAGAAGATAGTTGAAGAGTGCATATCAGATGAAAGTTAACTTCCAATCAGACAGCAAGCAAACAGAATAGATATTAAAAAGCTCGGATTATTTCAATAAACTGAAAGTCTTACAAAGAAGCCTTGATTGACATTTTGGTCAATATTTCTCCTGGCCGTCAGATAGTAGGAGCAAGGGCTGAGTGAAAAGGATAGATTGTTCCAACCAGTGAACTATTTGTACACTGGCAAGATTTCTAAACTCAGAGGAAACATAAAGATTGTCCAACAAACTGATAATTTGTTGATTTTCTTTCCTGGTCAATACACACTGTAATTTTAATTGTTTTAGTCAAACGCAGTGTAGTTAGCCACCAAAGGTGGTTTCTTATGGAAGAACTGAATTTCATTATTTTTCACCCACCAGGGACTCGGTATTCCATTGCTAGTACTTAGTTGTGTTGCTTCTCCTCCCGTATGAATAATAATATGAACTTTGTAAAACAGAGGTTTTGTAAAGACCTATTTCATAATTGTCAAAATGTACCTTGACTCTTTAAAATGTTCTAGTTCAGTGAAAAAAAAAATAATGAGCCGAAATGAAGGGTTCTGTGGAATAACGATGTCATTTGTTCTGTGAGAAGGTAATGATTGCTACAATTGTTTTTCAAGTGCAATAAATAAGTATACAACAGTATTGATATAAAATAGCATGAAATGTCAAATATTTGGCAAACAGCGAAATTAACAGGAAGATAATAAATGAATTTGTAATCATAATCATTTACAGTTTGTATCTATTTTTTTTTGCAACATGATAACTAAGGTAATGCAAACATGTTTTCTTTGTATCAGTCGTAAGATGTCATTGTTACATTTTGCGTCAAAAGTTGTTCATTTCGCCGTTTTATGTTATAAGTTGCGTTAGTTGTTATTTCTTAGCGTTAAAGAGATTTACCGGAAATGAAACTAAAGCGAAGATGTAAGGGGCTTGGTAATTAGAGAAGACATCGCCCTCGGGCAAACATCAGTCATTTGCATGTGGCTGTTTTCTCCCGGATTAAAGCCGTTAGTGAAATTCTTCAACTGGCTGAATGATGGACGCTGCTCAAATACGCGTTCTAGATTTAATATAAATTTCCCAGCTTGACCGGTTATATTTTGCGATGAGAATGTTACAAACAGAACTTTTGAAAATATGAAAAAATACTACTGAAATGCTAAATGGAAGAGCCAAAACCCTTGACAAAAAAAAGTATAAACTTGCCAAATTTAAGTTCAGCTCATCGCCGTTCGGAAGCCAATGTCGGTGACTATAAAAGATTCTCCCAAACAGACCTGCAAAATACCCAGGACCTCCCAGGAACGCTGGACCGAAACTTTGGCCAGAGTACACGTTGGCACGTGATGCATGGGGAAATTATTATGTACCCAAAATGTATAGATACATTTAAATCGCTTTGGACGACATGACAGATTACGGGATATATAAATCGTTTTAGACTCTATAACAGATTAGAGGGGGTAAGTTTCTAAAGAAACTGTGGTGCTGCGTCGGTGGGAAGTATAACAATATAATTTGGTTTTATCAAACGGGGTTGATAATGTCAATTGGCCACCGTAAAGAGATTCAAGTGCTGACGTTTCGAGCGTTAGCCCTTCGCTCCGACGAAGGGCTAACGCTCGAAACGTCAGCACTTGAATCTCTTTACGGTGGCCAATTGACATTATCAACCCCGTTTGATAAAACCAAATTATATCTATAACAGATTATATTGGTTAGGGTAAGGTTTCATGATTGATTATATAATAATACCAATGGAAAAGCGGGCTCTGGGACGGGCGGTCAAGGCGCACACATGTGGTTCATAATCCGCTGGTCAATTTCAAGATTAGTGTTGCGGGCCTCTCTAGGGCCCGAAACAAAGAAAAGAAAAAAAAAGTAGATTGCCGAAACTTGGGATCTTCAGATTTCTCCAGTCTTACGATCTCCCCACCGTATCCCAACTGAGTAAAAGGAAGAAAATAAAAACATTTTCAGTCAATTCCAAAATAATCAACATTTGAATTCTGAATATTTAACAGTTATAACTCCATTTTGGCTCTTAAGTGATAGGAACTTTGCTTGTAAACAATTTAAGTTAATGCAAAGAAAAGATAGACTGGCGAGACCCGGGATTATTCAAAACTCACCGGAGTTTTCCGGGTTTGAACATAGGGCCTGACGCTCTGCCAACTGAGCTATCACGACAATCACGGCTGAAAATCACAATAGTAACAATGATTTAATAAATAAGACCAGAAGCTGCTTTTGATAAGACAAAATCACTCAATTCCGGTCTGGAGTCTGACGCTCTCCCAACTTAGATATATCTCTTTTTTGCGGGGTAATAAAATTTAGCACCCTGTCACGCCCAGCCGCAGGAGTACCAAAAGAAAGCAAGGAATCGAGGTATTAAAATCAGCCTACCAAGTGACTCCCAATATTATCATCTTCAATCCATTTTTGCTGTCAGCAGAAATCGTGTTGGCAACAAAAGTTGGAATTGATGGGCGTCGCTGATTTTCAACTTAAAAATCTGAAGTTTGGGCGTTTCCTCGAAGCAAAAGCCTGCGTGAAGGTTTTCGTTTTGGAGGACTATTGCTGTATTGTTTTCAGTTTTCCATTTCTTTGCATTGGTGGTGTGTTTTACTGGATTAGCCTAGATTTTTATTGTACAAACGACCCACGGATCGATCTCTGAAGGTTCTATTGCAGTTTTGAAAGTACTCAAACCTTCTGAGGCGTTCGATTTCCGTCCGAAATATCTGAGTGTTTTCGCTAAATGGTGGTTAGATTGATCAATTTTTATCGGTTCCTTTATTATTTAAATCGTTTTACTCCCGGTGAGTTTGGAAAACAGTTTTACTAAAGAAGATTGCGGTCGTTGGTTCAACAAAAACATTCATTTGAACAAATTTAGGATAAATTTTAATTAATATTCAATTATTCATATTTTTGTGTCACCCTTTACACGAGGAAAGTGAAGACCGAATGGACGTCGTTCTGCAGTTATTCAACAGCAAAGAAATCAGTGAAATCAATGTTGGTGGCAACAAATTGTCATCTGCGATGCCCAGAATGTCTACGACACTGTGTTGTAGGCGGTAGTAAGAGTTTTGTCTTGGAAGTTTATGGCAGTCCGCGCGTGTTGACATTCGACCGACCAACCGCCATCGAAGAGTTATTTCGCTGGAATTTTTGCCTCAGGAGGTAACTGTAAAATTTCAAATAACTGTACTATCATTCTAGTTGTCCCCGACGAAAGTTTAGTGATTTTCTTTCTCGTTTTTATCGTTTACGCTAACTTTTTCGCTGTCTGAACTGTTTAGTTAATTCGAATTCGAATTTATTTATTATGCTGAAAGTTTCTTACTGTGGGGATTTGTCGACTTCTCAATTCCTGCATGTTAATCGTGGGTAATTTAGTATTTTGGTTTTCCGTCACTGGTTTTCGCTTTCTTTAACGTTTTTGTTTAGTTGGTCCAAGCAGATTTTCAATATTTGGCAGTGGTTTTGGATTATACCCTTTGGAGAAATGGGGTACCCTTTGGGGGCAGGGTGTGATTTTTCCATTCTTCTCTACTCGGGAAAAGTGTTGTGCGATTGCTATGACAGTGAAAGCTTCTAAGTAGCTGCATGTTAAAACTTATTTACATGTAAACAATTGGGTATATAACCACCATTATTTGTTGGTACTTTAGCCAAGCTAAAGCTGAGCTGACCAAAGGCGTATCCCCAGGCCCCTTACCTCAGCTCTCTCCTATGGCTAGCTTCCATTAGATGCCTAACTTGGATTAAGCTCCCAACCTTATTAAAAGATAATCCCCATTCTCCAGTTGTTCAAAGGCTGGATATCGCTATCCACTGGATCCAGCGTTTGGCAAAACAAACTACACTATCCCCTGTGTGATTTATACAATGGATAGCGTTATCCACCCTTGTAACCCGGCTATTTTATACATATTTTAAATCTCTACGCATTATTCAGCACATATTTACGTACATTATCCACTTCTCTTCAGGGAAATACCACTCACAAAATGGAAAATCAGAAATTAACAAGTGCTTGTTTAACAGATGCGGAATGTCGCAAGATGAGACGCTTTGAATCATGGTGAGTTGATTGCTCTCATTGGATGATTACAGTTCACTGTTTAGCTTAAAATGTAACTTTGCGAAGTATACATATACATACTAAGATGTCGCTTTCAATGGCTCTTATTGGAGTCCTCAGCGGTTTGACATACAAACGAGGCTAACGGGTCATTCTGTATTGTGTTGTCCGATGTCTTGACCCTTTCGTCTCGTTCGCACGCTGTCTTTACAAAAGAATATATTATCGCAGGCTCAACTTCAATAACAGCTATTTCCGTCGTCTTAAAGTGCCTATGAAATGAAAAACAAGTTGACTTTATTTGAAAGGCATTTCAAAATGACGGAGAATGGTGTTTTCCTTTCTGCGATATCTTCTCTAGTTCCAGAGATATTCAAGTTTTTGTATTATGCAAATTAGATGTCTGATGACGTCACAAGGTTGACAGGAAAAGGCTAAAAACACACAATCGAGAATATCTCTTCAAATAATAGGGCAAACATCATCCACTTGCTAAAGGTTATTGAGGAGACCTAGTGCATTGTGGACATGTGTATGTTTCAAATAAACCAGATATTTGTCCTTATCGAGTCACTAATGGTAATATTCGATTCAAAGAGGATAGGGACTGGAACCAAGACTGTTGTCATAGCAACATCAAAATATGTACCATCTAGTGTATTTCTTAGGGTGCAACACAGGTGTCAATTTTCAATTGCATTGCTCCATTATTTACCGAGATATTCTCGATTTTGTGTTGTTAGCCCATTTTCTGTCAACCTTGTGACGTCATCAGACATCTAATTTGCATAATACAAAAACTTGAATATCTCTGGAACTGGAGAAGATATCGCAGAAAGGAAAACGCCATTCTTCTTCATTTTGAAGTGCCTTTCAAATAAAGGTAACATGGTTTTCATTTCATAGGAACTTTAAGGTGATTCCACCAAAATATAACTCAATAGATATTCATTCAATCTTTCTCTGTTGGCTGCTTTTGTTAAGGGAACTTTAAACATTTTTAACTAAAAAGAGGGTTCCCGGTATTCGGTTTGGTCTTTAGGAGCAGGAGGACTTTGAATATACCCCATAGTTTTACCTTATCGTTTGCAGAAATATTCTACATTTTGTGTTTTGACCCCACACTTAAACCACTAATAACGTCATCAGTTAGCTAATTTGCATAATACAAAAACGTGAATATATCTGTAACAAAAGAAGCTATTACAAAAAGAAAAACGTCATTCTTCATCATTTTGAAAGGGATTTCAAATAAGCACAAGTTATTTTTTTACTTCATAGGCACTTTATATTATCAGCTTTCAGAAACGTTTTCATTCGAACCGTTCACTGTACGAAATTTGTGATGGCAGCAAAACAGGGAGAAAGCAAAGCTAAAAGTTCAAAAGCGGATGTATGGTATTGATGTCAAGAAGCAATTTGATCTATTTTTCGTGATAAAGGCATGCATGTTCAATCTACAGGGATTCAATATGTTTCACGGATGCAGTGATGTTGAGGCCACAATTATCTTTTACGAGTGCTAACTAAATTCATGTTTTCGACTTGCAATGGAAATTGTTCCATATTTACTGTATAGAAAGAATGTGATCGCTACACTCGGATTAAGAAAAATGGTAGGTACCGGAACTCGTGATGAACGATGAAGTCAAGCCGCGTGAGAAAATCCGCCATTTTGTTGATGTGCGCATGCTAATTATGCATAAAATTCTGCGCAGTAAATATGCACATCGCAATAATGAATTCTGATTAACAAAGAAACGAATACGCGAGGTTAGAGTTCACCACCACTTTTTATTTCATTATTGCATCTTCTTTTCTGAGATGTGTCACTTCACTGAACAGATATAAACATCAGCTTCTGTTAGGTCTATTTTAATTATTAGCAAGCTGGCTGAGTTGAAAGAAGTATCCCTGTTGTAGGCCAAATTAGTTTATCTGCTTAGTATTGAAGATCCATTGTCAACTGACAGCTGTCAAAACAAGGTATCCGCTAACCAGTATCACATGACCATATCGCGGGCTCAGGTGTTCAGCTCATCGAAGTGACGTATTTTTTTGCAGTTGACCGCTTACCAGGTTATGGGTTTTTTTCCATATTATCGCAGGCACAGGTATTCTTAAATTATAAAAACACCAAAAAATGCAAGGCCCCGCTCTTAGGCTTGGTTAAACAACTCTTGAATATCTTGTTGAGCGTTATCGACTGATCTTCATTAACCTATCAGTGAAAAAAGTTTCGAACACGCGTCAAATGCTCACTTCCTGTGTGCAATAAGATTTTCACTTTCGCGACAAATTTTTACATGTATAATTATTAATAAGTAATCATACGGTTTTTCTCGTTCAATTTGGAATTAATTTGCACGAGTGAGTTTTTCAAAAAGCTGACATTGCGCGAGCCTGCGGGCTCCGAAGATAACAATTTACTGGCTTTCCTTTTAATGAATTCAACTTATTTTATGGCGTTGTAAAATGGAATTTCTGGCGTTTGAGTGACAACGAATATGCCGGAAATTAAATGTTTCTGCGGCACGGGAACAAAAGTGCAAGGACCTGGGCCCTTTAGTAAAGATGCATGATGGGTAAAGTTATATGAGTATTTTTTAAGGTTGTGATTGCACGTGGCGTTCTTCATTATTGTACGCTGGTGCTTGGCCGAAACATGCAAAATAAAGCTAATGGTTCAATATATTGGTTTGTTTGTTGTATGGAGAAGCTGAAATAGTGTTATCTTCAGGTTGAAGCAGATTTAACTCGGTTGGAAACAGATTTAACCTGGAAAGTAATTTAACCCTCAACATCCCCACCCACCCTGTCCAGTTTCTCTCAGTGGATTTCGCTCCCAAACCTCATCAAAGTCAAAGGGTCTTGATTAAAAATAATCCCAGGCTGCTTTACACATATTTTCATATACTCTTAAGACTCTCTTATTACACATTAGCCGAATTACACATAAGCTTTCTAGTTTCTTTTCGGTCTCCCTGCCACTTAATCATCATTAATATTATATGTGTAAAGTTTTTCTTTTTCTTTTTTTTTTGTATATATTAGTAGGTATAAACTGGGGATTCCTCCTACAATGGTGCTGCAGCGCTATTTGAGGATTCTTTCCATTTCAAGACATTTTTATGTAAATATTTTTTGCTGTCGTTGAAATAAAGCTTAATATGATTTAGCATGTTTTTACGTGTTATTCATTTCTTTCCAGACAAATGTCAAGCACAAAATGACAAAGTCCCAAATTAGCAATGATGAGTTGATTGGTCTAACTGAAGAATTGCCTTGTTTGACCTTGTTTGTTATATCGATGACGTCAACAGCCTGGGCAATGCGTGCAATGGACTGTATTCACATTATGCTGTTCTGTAAAAACCCAATTTTATAACTGACACCATGGACTTAGAAGAAAATCTAAACAACGAATTTATCCAGTTTCTTTGAAGTTTTCTAATTAACAGAACAGCATAAGACAGTGCAATCAAATAGAATTACTGTTTGGGACGCATTCCAAAGAAAAAGGAGAACGAAACATGTAGAAACAAATTAACATCAGTTCATTACAATACAATACAATACAATACAATACAATACAAAACAATACAATACAATACTTTAATATTAATTCTCCCCAAGGGACTTGCGGAATTAATTTACAATATTGTTTTGTATTTTTTTGAAAATTGCAACATTCGTTTTCGATGTAGAACTGAAATGCAAAACACCCGAGTTCGGAAATATTAACTTCAAAAAGCAAATGTACAGTTCTTGTTTAATAACAAGAGCAAAAGCAAATGTATAATGGTTTATATTATGAAACTTGATTCTTGGCTTTCGTTTCTTTGGACTTCATGCTAGAAAACTGATTTTATAATAATCAATTCTGATTGGCTAAAGTTGAGCAAGTTCCTTCGATCTATATTCTGAAGATTGAAAAACCTACGTTAATGGTAGTGAATACTTTATAGATTAATTTTTAGTTTAGCAAGCCTTTATACTCTAACACCAAAAACTGCTTAGATGAAACTGTGCTCGGAAAATAGTATTGCAATGGAGGCGAGTAAAGTTGACAAGTGTGAAAGGATTTGCTATCCGGAAGTCGCTTTAGTACCCTTAAGACCAAGATTTTAATTTATTTGTCCAAAGTGACACGTAGCCAGGCGGAACCGTTAACCGTTATTATCCTACTTTTGGAGAGTTGAAATTTAAAATTAGTCTTATTTCAGTGTCCCCAATTAGTAAAGGGTTTTTTTTACGTTGGCCTAAATACACGTTAACAAAGTCATGATGATGATGATAACGTAAAACTACGCACTAAATTCGTCGTGTTTCAAGAATGGACGCAAATTGTAGAACATTTCAACTGGTTGATTTCATTTAATAGCTTACAAACGAGGACGTATTTCTGGATGGTCCCGTCTGCGTTCGCAAGCTATCATTTTGAGCCGTCTTCATACTATTCACCATTGGCAATTCTTCACTGTTAGGTTCTTGTACGCGTGTATGCTACTGTCCATTCCACTTGCGGCCTGATTGGTTAGGATCAGTATCCCTTGGGACATCGTACGTCAGAGTCGTTACCATGACTACAATCAACACATCAAGTACGATATACAGGATAGCTGTAATGGTATCCCGAGCACGTGTGGATCAAGGCCGTACAACTTCAGGACATAGTGTAAGTGGAATTACGATATACAATTTTTTTCGCTCGCCTTTTTTCTTTGTGCCGTTCCCCACTAACCAAACGCCTGGAACAGGCTAGGGGAGGTTCTGCCCGAATGGGGTACCTTAGCATTCTGGGCTGTAGGCACATCAATTAAAAGGGAATAACAGCTCTTCGCTCGCTTTGGAACGCTTGCTACGCAGGCTAGAAAGGAAGGCAAAACTGCCATTTAGGTATTAAAAAGCCTTTTAAAAATTCCTCGAGCAGACCTGACAGAACAGTCGATGTAATAAATATTTTAAGGGGTTATTCAATTAAAAAACTGTAGTAACCCTTCAGTAGGTATGTGAAAGGGATGCGATTTTCCCGTGAAAGGTGTATGAAAGGGGAACTTTTTCTGTTGAAAAATGGTATGAAAGGATAAAGCGTTGGTCTTCGGGCTGTTCAGAGGTACTCTCTCCTGCCCGCTCTAATTAAAAAGTAACACATTTTGACATTTTGACGTCATAAAATCCAAAATGGCGGCGCGCGGGAAATTTAAAAGCGCATAAACTTTCACGTTATTATTATTTAATGTTGTGTCTCCCTTGTGCTACAAAATTTGTAAGTTAGGAATTATTTCAAACAACTCAACGTCATGGTGTCTCATGTATATGATGAGATTAAATGTCCTAACAAAATTATTTTGCTAACAACATAAGCTTGAAGCACTCAATTTTCTCGCCATCGCCTATGGAAACCATCTACTCATAGGGATAGTTCGCAGCTCTCTAGAACCTCTAATTCATTGGATCTTAATAACACGTAGCTCTATTGTGCATTGTTACTGTTGTTTGTTTATAATTTTTTCAACCAATACTGTGGGACCTTGTAGAGAGCTGCGTACCGCCCCTCCTGCATGTCTTGAAAAGAATCTGCTCTCTGCATTTCGAAGTTAGAATTTCGACGTTTAACGCCCAAGTAAATGGCTGGCAAACTCTAAATAGAGTTTTTTGCCAGCCATTTACTTGGGTAATAGGACTATACAGCTTTATCAAACTTCTGAAACGCACGGTTCTTGCATTGCATTTCCGAGTTCGATTCATTATTTACTTACTCACTGATTTTTCTTTTTCTGCTTCTCCACAGATTGCCGTTTCAAGTGGCACAACAGTATGTCAACAAGCACAAAGACATGCAAGAGGCACAGAGGTAGAGAGAACTAGATTTAATTTTGGAAAGGATCAAAGCTTAACCGTTTATGAGGGTCTCAATTCGGCAGTGGCTTTTGCGGATAAAGTTTAAAATTTTTGCTTTTTACGGTTAACAGTTGCCTTTATAATTTACGTTTTACGGTTAAAGTTTATTTTTTCTCTTTTACTTTTCGGACAATTTAAGATACAAATTGTATTTACGCAACCCCAAATCTTTGTCATTTCAAGATGTTTAAAAAATACAAGCAAAATCAATTTCTGTTGATGTTATGTTCGAATTTTTTTTATTGTTATCATCTGTTTTTAATAAGAATTTTCCCGCCAAAAAACTTACAAAAAATGGAACCTTACGAGTTTTTTTGAAGGAAAAGGCAAACACAGAGCGGGTGGTGCTTAAATTTTTCGACGTCTCAGAGGCTTCCCTGAAAAACAGGGACTGCTTTGGGCAGATGGCTATGTTTTAAAACTATGGCTAATCCTTTTCCCTGAAAAATAATCAGTTATCACCAATTTACATCTAGAACCAAGTGATAATTCAGTTTCTTTTTTCTTCCCTCCAGTAAAAACAACTCATAAAAGCCACTTCTGGCAGCAAATTTTATTAGGTTTCGCTTTAGGGCAGGTTTACAATTGAGAAAACGTTATTTGTTTTATATAATTTGACTTGTACAGGGAAAGGTAATTTCCAGCTCGCTTTTGAGCGCTCGGAGGAAAACAGGATTATTTCCACAAACACATTTGTCTCTATTTCTAAACGAGTCCTACTGCAGCACCTTTCAATTCCCGGGGGAGGGGAGGACCTGCCACTATATAGGGGATGGCTTTTGACCCCACAGTCCTGAACAGGGTAAGTAATTTAAGCGAGGCTGTCCTAAACAGTGGCACCCCTATACCCAAACATGAGCCAAGTACTCCCCAGGGCTTCCAGTAAAGCTTAAAGATTGAAGAATGAAGATTGAAGATTTCATCCAGAAATAAGTTTAGTTTGTATAACCAGAACATGTAAGTAATCTGTGATTCCCCCAAAGGGTCTTGCACCAGATTTCAAAGGCAAGATGCAACTCAGATAACGGTTTGCATTGAAGCTACCCACGCTTAACGGGTTTGAACTGGAGGCACTATTTAGACCTGGCTAAAATATAATTTCCAGCAAGTTACACGGACAACAATGTCGCGATGCCTGTTATCGCAGTTGACCCCGCGATAATATATTCTTTTGTTAAGACAGCATGCGAACGAGGCGAAAGGTTCAACACATCAGATAACACAATGCACAATGTCCCGTTAGCCTCGTTTGCATGTCAGACCGCTGAGAACTACAAATTCCATTTAGCCTCATCTTCATGCCTTAATCTCTTTTCATTTGATCAGTTCTGTTCAAATTTTGTTTTAGCAAATAATTATATATTCCTTTTAATAAATGTCTCAACTGGTCACTTGACTTTCCTAAACTCAGAAACGCATCAATATATTATATAAATTAAAGAAGAATTTTTGTCGCCTTACGAGTCTAAGAACTGGTATTTTGGCTTGAAATGAAACTTATTAAATAATTCCTTCTTTGTAGACAATTGCAGCACTTTCTTAAAATGTCAAAATTTGAGGACCATTCTAGATTCCCGACAGGAATCTACTGCATGGTTCATGCCTCGTAAAGAATGCCGAGACTAGGCTTGGATTTTATGATTTCTCCTATCTTCTAAGCCACCTTGACAAGGCACCCACAGCAGTGTCGAATGTCCTCAACGCAGGGTGTGTGCCATGATAATTCAACATCAATGTCCCTGCCTCTGCCCAGTGCCCCGCTGCCTGTAACTGAGACGCGACCAGCTTAACTCGAGCTCCTGCTTGTGACGAGGCACTGTCTGCAGGCCCATCCGGGTGGCTGACAACAAAGCTGATCAGGGGAGTCAGGAAGGGGGTTTGTGTCACCTCTGCTGTCAGGCCATGGGATATAAGAAGGTCCAGGAGTTCATCATCATATGAATTGGAATTGACCTGTGAAGACAGGATCAAAGTAAGTAATGAAAATAAGCAGTTCTGAGGCTACGCCCACGCTAAGCCGGATAAATTTGAAAACGGTGTAATTTCGCCACGAAAAAGGTTAAAATGTTTGCTGCCCACGTTATGCAGCTTTCAAATTGCTTCACCGTACACACTGAAACACCATTACTTTGACTGTTAATGGCGTCAACGTTTTTAAAAAGTTCCGTTTTCGCCCTCCACACTAACACACTTGGCGGTGACCGAAAACGCCGTTTTAGTGTGGACGGAAGGGCAATCCGAAGGAAAAAAGTTGAGTTTTCGAGTTTACCCGGCTTAGTGTGGGCATAGCCTCATTAGGGATTTTCAATCTGTCTGACATACATTCTGCTAAAACAAACAAGTTTGATTTAATTCATGTGGCTTTGGACTTTAATCATAGACAATGACAGGAACCTTGTTGGATGGAAGATCAGGTTCGCCATATAACACGTTCTTTGTGTCTCCTAGTTCATTTCAGAACAAGCACAGCCCGTGAGAAATCAGTCCGGTATGTTTCAAAGCCATCATCAGTTGCCCACAGATTAAGAAGGGATCCACCGGAGGTTTGAGTAACAAGTGGACCAAAAATTTGTTCCAAGATTATTTTCATTGTATTGCAAATTTATGTGCGACTGTTTTAAATATATTCTCAAAATAAATCGAAAACAAATTTCGTTCCAAACGCCTGTATTTGTACAATTTCTCTCAACTTTAAAATCTACTTTCTCGGGTTCCAATGAGAAAAAATTTTAGATATTATTTCAGGCAACTATTGATATCTTTAGCTTTTAGAAAATTCGAAAAGAACTGTAATATACCTAAAAGTATTCTGGTACTAGGTTTATGTCCACTAAAAACTGAAATTACTCGATTTTCTGTCGGATTTTGTCTTAATACTTTTACCTTAAGATTTTTCATGTTTTCCACTGCCAAGTGATGCATAGCTTCGCTCTTTGAAACCAGAGCAAACTTCAAGGCATTTAAGGTTCGGCACTTCAGCAGCATCAAGTTGTACACATGGGAACAGCACTGAAAAATGATAACAGCAAAAAGATTTTCCTCACTGAGTAATTTAGCTAAAATAAAAAAGTTCTGCTAACCTTATTAAGAATTTGCCACGACCAGAAGGTTTGTTCGGATTGCACTGTTCAAAGAAGTTTCGTGTCAAAGCAGGGTTCCAACAACACTCTATGTACAGGTGTACAAATGGGTAATTGGAAAATGCTTGGGGATGGGAGGGGTAAATGGGAGGGGTAAACCTGCGATGGCCTGACATCCCATCTAGGAAGGTTGCGGGGAGCGGGGGATACTCCAAGTCACTTTAGGCTGCAAATAAGCTTGATGCTTCAGATAAGCACTGTCTTACTGGACTTTTCTGCTCGAAGGCAGATTTTAAATGGTTGTAAAGACGGTTCATAGGGATGTTTTCAAAATAATGTAATTAACTTCCTCACAAGCCATACCTCAACATTGAGGCTTGTCGTGCTGCAGAGCTGTTTAAGCATGTCAACAACACGTTCTCCATCTCCATGACAACGAATTATTTTGTCCATGAGTTGAACCCAAGGGTTAGCTGATGGCTCATCACTGTTAAAAAAGATAAACACAACAATTAAGATCATGAGCATCAGTTTGAAAAGTCAAAAGCCAAAAGACAAATTTGCATTAATGGAACCTACAAGTGATGATCTAGCTTATACAGAAGGAGAATTTACACGAGTTTCACAGGCATGAGGTCTTGATCGCAATTTGAAAAAGTCTGGAAAACGTTTGCAAATTCTACCCTTGTCGCTTGGATAAATCGCTAAATTAAACTTTACTCCCTCCTGTATAAAATCTTCATATTGCTGGTCTTGGCGCGAATAAAAGAACTATTTAAGGCCTGATTACATTGGCAAATGTCAGCCTGGTTAACCAGGCTGAGATTTCAGCTTGGCTTCCGGAACAAATCTTCATAAATAGGCTGGAAATTCACCATGTAATAGGAACAAAATCCCAGCACGCAAACCGAGCTTATATTCACCAGGTAATCAGGCCCATAGTCACAATGTTAGCTACGTTATGACCAAAAATGCATCAAAATCCCTGTGATGGTGTCTCTTAAAGAAGCTTATCCCAAAGTCGATTCTTGTTTAAATTACTTACTTGAGTTCGGTAGCTGCAAGTACGGGCCATATCTGTAACAGGGTCCCCAGACAAAGGAGCTGAGAGAGTGCGAGGCTTTCATTCAAGAGGGTCTCAAATAGCTGATGCCTTTTAGTGTCACTGTCAATGTCTTCTGGTGTGAGCTGCATAAAGAGGTTAACACGAAAAAAAGGAAAGAGATTGTCAAGTTCAACTTCTTAGATGAAATAATCAACGTACGATTGATATCTGCTCCAAACTTTCTACTGAAGCAGAAAGTTTGTTACATAAAGTGTTCCGAGGCAATTAATTCTGAGTGAAAGTAAGCCTGCATTTCATTATAAAGAGAAGGAAGATTTGCCAGTAAAGGAAAAGGAAACGGACCCTTTGCACTTAGCAGTCACATGGAACAAAATCCGCTGAACTGCAGCGCAAGCCTTCCGCTGGGACATCCAAACCTTAAACTAGTCAAGCTTGACGTCGGCTTTTATGCTATTTGACCGTACGATGCCAAGGGCTGATTGCGCTCAACTTCATCACCTTTACAGTCTGTATGTGAAGTACGTAAATAATCACACAAGAAGTATATGATGAAGGATGACTGAGCTATTCATTAAATAAAGCACTGCTGTACCACGGCTGTCACTAATTTTTCAAGTAAGCGGGGAAAGTAAAAAAGTAGCCGGGGGATTTTGTTGTTTGATGTACTTTTCACTTTCCAGTGTTTTGGTTTTGTTTCAAAATAGCCTGGGCTAGTAGCCGGGGGAATTCCCCGGACCCCGAAACTTAGTGACAGCCCTGCTGTACTAATTGGGGGCACGGTAATTACAGAAACAAATATTGTAAATGAAACAGAAAGTCGTTGAAAATCCCAACTGGCAGGAGGCAGACCAGTTGGCTATTTACAAAGCATGGAGGAGTTGAATTCGCCACCACCGAAGACAAATCCATTTATAGTGGCAGCGTTTTTAGTCCAGCGCCCTAATCACTAGGCCACGCCTGCGAAAATCTTAATGGAAGTGAAAGCTTCTACCTTTTTGTTCCATGTTGAAGACACAACAGCATCTGTTTGGTAAAACAACAGTAGAAATGTGTCTTCTCCACTGAGATCGAAAGATTCCTCCATTAACTGTAGAACAGTGGTTTTTATTGCAGCGGACACAGAAACATCTGCACAGAAAGGTCGCAAACATTCCAGTACATCCTCTTGATTGGTCATTGTCCCCCCTTTCCGAACATGTATGCTCGCTGTGTTTATAATTGTCCGTAAAATGTCCATTGGGTTATTGTCGCCAAGCCATGGATGACAAGAATATGTTGTTTCGCTGGAAAAGAAAACAATAACAATGTTGTCTATTATTCGACTTTGACGAAAAATTTTCGAAAGAACATGTAAAATATGATACTTTATTAGACACTATGAGGTATTTATCAGGCATCTGTCAGTTTGTTATTAAGCAAGCAATTCCATCTGGTGCTTTCACCAATCACAATGAAGATGCGTTTTTGGCACAATCCCGTGCAA
>OX393563.1:18324222-18369222 GCA_947652115.1 Blastomussa wellsi | reverse complement strand
GCACATACTAGAAACGGACACAATTTATTCTTGAAGAGCACAAAAATAGCAGACTTCGTTAGCGAACACTACTTACTGGTTGATCTGCTTCACTTTCTTTAGCCGGCTTCTGCTCCCCTTCCCAAAATAGCTTCTCTATGTACACCCTAAATACACTAGGAGGCTGTATAAAGCTGTAAACCTGAAACAAAGCAAGTCTGAATTGAGTGATGTAGCTACACATGCAACAATGCCATGTGGGCAAATGGTTTACACAACACGACAGAGTCAACTGGTGACACAAGAAGTCTGAAAATACAAAGATCCTTAATTTAACACTGCATTATAGCTAGAACTTCAAGTTAGGAAAGATAGTCGATAAAGCTGATAAAAGGGAAGGTATGGTTTTAGAAGCCTTAAAGGGGAACTTATCATCTCTTCCTCCTATCAAAGGTACTGAAGCTCACCTTGGTTGGTATCTTTGTTGCTAGTTTAGCCAACAAATGTACGTTAGTACTTGTGAGCACAGGCTTCAAAACCTGCAGAGGTGAGTCTACAGTTGTAAGCTTCTTGTAGTCCAGGCCTAAAAAAGGAGAATGACAAGTATCCCTTGTTATTATAAGCTAACATAGCACAACCATATCAGAGGCTTGAAATGCCACTGAAAATGAAAGGGCACTGTTCAAAATACAACTTACCAGGGGCAGCTGACTTTATTTTCTTTAGTATTCTGAGATGAGTTTGAGCGTCTAATTTATCCTGAGAACATGAAAAGATTCAATTTACCTTTAATGTAATGTTATCAAGGAATAGGTCTGGATGAGACATAAGCTGCAAACTCTGTCTAACACGTGTAGACAAAACAGATTCTTTAACTGTTTGCTTTTACTGAGGAGATAAAAGGTTAAAATAAGGGGTAGGCTTTGAGATTTCATCAATCATCACAGATAGTTTGAATAAAACAGATAGTAGGAATAGTTAGTGAGATCCTTTATATGAGAGTTCTAACAGTCTTAACATCAAAAGTATTTTACCTTCAAGGTGGAATCTTTCTCTTCACACTGTTCCAGCAGCATATAGTAATAGATCAATCTTGCATGTTTGGTGCCATCAATGGTCACGTACACATTCTCTTGCAATCTTTCAGCTACCTAAACCACAGCAAGAGACAGACTTATCAGGGCTACCAAGTTCCAACAATAAATCTGAATAACATAGTTTCTTTTTATCTTACTTTGCACGGATCCTGCAATAGGGTGGTCATGATACCAAGTTTGTTGACTTTCTCTTGAATCTCTTTCGTTGACAAGCTGACAGAGAAACAAAATATGTAACAACTATCAAACCAGGGTTTTTGCGCAGCCTGTCTTTTTATTATAACAAATTGCATTATAACAATTCCAGAGAACCTGCGAATTTAATACATACTTTTTAAATACATTTCTTAGCAATGTTATGAATTTTATCATGAACAAGGAATGACAAATTAAAGATGAAATGTCCAGTTGTCATGAACGTGGGACAAAGAAAAAAGCTGAGTCCCCAACAGAATTCAAACAGATGACCTCCCGGATACAGGTCGGGCGTTCCAACCAACTGAGCTATGAGAACTCTTGGAGAGCTAGGCCGGCCTGCTAGGTTCATCAGGCATACTGCTAGGATCATCAATATGGAAAGCGTCATGTGTGTGATAAATAATAAAAAGACGATTAACGTTGAGCTTGGTGAATAAATGATAAAAATGAAATGTTCATTTGTCACGGGCGTGGGACAAAGAAAAAAGCCACACCAACATCATAAAAACCTGTTATAATTTGTTTTTACAATGATAAACTAAAAATATCAAGAAAGTGAGAAGGTTTAATCCACCTGTCCACTTCGTGATTGTAAAAGTTGTCCATTGAGCAGTCGATGAATTTCCCAAACCTTTTGCTAACATTTACAGCATTCTTTGGGATAATTGGGCAAAGTTAAAATAGGAGAAACTGGAAGAATATTCGAATCGAGTTCGGCTCATGAAAAGATCGGCGTCTGAACCAGAAAGAATAAAGAGAAAAATAGATACTCCTGTTTGAAACTTACCTGCTGTCTGAGAACAGGCACTCTAGATGAGTCATAAGCATCTCCCATTTGGAAACATCATAACGTTCAGCCAAGGACATCGCTGTGTTAAATACCTCTTCCTCAAGGGACCTACAAGAAATAAATAACTGCTTTGAAACACATTCCCTGTAGAGTAAACCTGTCTACCTTTGACGGCCGCAAATGACACTACCCGGGCGCAAATAAAAAATATTCCCTCAAAAAGTCAATTTATTCCCTTATTAGTCTGATGAAAAAGACCACTGAATGGTGGAACACGAGCCATTTAATTTATTGATAGGGAACTGGGATTACGACTTTCAGTGCAAGGAAACTGTTTCGTTTGTTACTAAAATGAACGTCTGTAAAACCATTTTGTAGTCTTTTCCTGTGACACTACAATACTCAAGTGTAAGCTAATCTCTCGCATTTTGAAGGTACTTAAATAAGTTTACAAAGAGACTCGTACTTACATTGCTAAACCAAGAATTGTCTCTCGCTTATACTCAGGATCTTGAGCAAAACGTCCAATGTCAACTCCTGTAATTCAAACAAAATTGACAATTATTAAAAGGCCATGACAACAAATTGAAAATGAAAGGATTTCAAACTGCTCAAAAAATGTAAAAATAAAATGTAATTTATTTACCCACAATACATTTAATAGCTGGAACTCGTTTCAAACATAACTGTGCATTCCAGATCGAATTGGAATTTAGAAATGTTGGTTTTTTAGGAGACGGGAAAACCAGAGAAAAACCTCTTGGAGCAGTACCGAGAACCAACAACAAACTCAACACACATATGATGTTGGGTCCGGAAATTGAACCCGGGCCACATTGGTGGAAGGCGAGTGCTCTGAACACTGCGCCAACCCTACTCCCCCGGTGACAACCACGTAAAGAGCTTCAAAAACAGACTTGGGCAACTTGGCAAATAAAAATTTAATTTCAATGCTGTCACATACCCTTTCCTAAGCTCTGAAGCAGTTGCCCTTGTGCAAAGTCCGCCATATGATTGTGGTACTGTACCAGGAAATTGACAATGTTCTGGGATCCTTTGGGCCAGTCACTGTGCACACCAGCAGCAACATGGCTCATAACATGATCAATGAGATCTGAAGGTAGGTGATGATACACATCAGCTTGATGAGTTGTCAGTGACGGTTGGAGACCGTTGTAAGTATTGACTGCAAAGATGTATGCAGCCGTGTGAAGACAGAGGTAGCTACTACGAAAACTGCTGAAAAATTCATCAACTTCGGATGCCTGAAATATGAATGATAAGAATTGGTTACTGCCTGCGGCAGCGAAAACTTGGTTCTTAGAAGGTTGCTACATCCAACAAGGTTAATGAACACCGAACACTGCCTGAGTTGAAATTGGTAACAGTACCAGGAGTTTCAAAACAAGCCGGCAAGTATGCCAATCTTTCTTTGGGAGATTCTGAAAGACTTTCTTTGTAAGGCGGTCTGTTACAAACCTCATTGAGAGCCAGTAGATAAGCAATCCCAAGTGTGGTGTCTTCCTCAAGAAGCGACTCTGCCAACTGGATCATTACTGTACAAAATAAACACAGTACAACTGTGATAACTACATTGCGACTTTTAGTGTCAAAAAAGAGAGCAATCTGATTCAGTGGTCGGCACAGCATCATGAATATTCCTGGTTTGCGATGATGGATGAAACGAACAAAAGATTTCTGTTTAGCCACTTTTGTTTGGTCATCCAAAATGGCCACCAAGCTTATTGTCTTTCGAATCTCTCAGGATTGGTTGCAAACTGGCAATATGTGAGAACTTTTGTATTACTTTATGAACGAAAATACATCCATACGGTCTTTCTTTTAATGTTTCATTTTCGTTTCCTATCCTAAGGCCCCATTTATATTGTCTAGGATACCTGAGACAACCCTCCCCCCGAGTTACCCTGGGCGAGCTAACTTTTCACTAAAACGTTGAAAACTGCTACCAACCGTTTACATGATCCTACCCGAGTTGTCTCGGGGGGCGAGTCAACTCTGGTAGGCGAGTTGTCTAGTCACGGCAGGTAGGGTAACCCTGGCAGGCGGGACAACTTTTTCTCATATAAACACTTTGGCTCGCCTACCCGGGACAACTCTGAACATGCCGGGTGTCACGTAAAGTCCGAATTTCAGGTTGTTAAGCAAAAAAATACACTAAAGAAATAGAATTTAACCCAGCAAGGCCTCCAGTGAGCGAATAAATATGAGACGTACCTTCATCAGTGGGTTCAACAAAGTCGCCTTCACACCTACTCTCCGACAGCTTTTGAGTTCTTAGCAAACAGCGACTGAACAGCAGTGGCCTGTTAGCCAACTCTTTAGAAATGTGCTGCTCATACGGCAATCTATCCTGAAAAATCAATCATTTGCAATAAAAAGACGAGTTAATTAACTGTGCTCCGTTCACTACGCTAGGTCACCGTTAATGGAGTCATCTTTCATGTATCTTTCGTAAAGTACAAATTTGCCTTCAAATCAAAGGAAAATGTGAAATAAATAGTCTTCCAAGCTACAAAAACATAAAGAGGTAACCATCAACTGAGAAGAAACAAGGATAGCTTCCAAAGACAAAGACTAACATTGACAATCAAAACATTTGAAGGCTAAACTTTTCAAGATGAATCAATCGTGACAGAGAGCTCCTTTTACAGTGCATCCAACAGACTTATGAGCAAAGCCTATAGCAATGCTCAACTTACCCCTTTCGATCTTGCAAAATTTCTTTCCACCAATGATTGGTAGAACGGATGAAATCCATGAGTGTTTACAGTCTGTGAGCTTGGCTTGATTAATTCACTGTCTGACAGTGTTGTCTGTTCATCTTGCAAAGGTCTTATCCACTTCATTGTGCTGCTCCAGAATTTCTTGTTCCCTACAGCTGACAGCAGGGACTTAGGGTGTGTTAACAGGCTCTGATCCACAGATGAATCATTGGTTTCCTGACAATAAATCACCAGAAATTAAATATTGTTTACATCCGCATGAACTGAAAAGAAAGCTTCAACTTGTGGAACAAATTTGAATTTTTAAGCCTGATTCCTAGCCTGGGACATGGTGCCATAACAACCGGTTTGACGGTAACAAAGAAAACCATTAATTTCATTTTCCTGTTGGCAAAAGCCCAAAGTTTATTACCTGGTCTGTCGCTTGCATGTGTCGATTCAACTCTTGGTACAAAATCTGCCAAATGAACATAAACTATTTCTGTTACTATATTTTTAATCTTAATCAATGTTGTATACTGTTGGGTACGAATAAAGTCGTTGTTGTTGCATCAGGCAGTACAGTGCAGCGATTATAAACACTCAAACTAACATATGTCTATTTTGAAAACCAACACAAAAAAACTGTACGCTGAACATAGTAAACAAGAAACATCAGCGGTACCGTGTTCACACGCTACGCATAACCATAGTAAACCTCATTTCATTGTTTCTAGTTTTAACAATTGTTTATACAAAAACGCATTAGTTCACCTGCGTTTCTAAGAGACTCCTTGATTTAAGAATAGATTCCAACTCATCTGGTGTGCAATGAGTAAGGGAAAATGCAAGGAGACTTTGCCTGGAAAAAATGTCAAGGAAAGTAATTAGCATAAATGCGATACAGGTAAACCCTTCCTCATAACGATAACAACGAGCCCGTGGTAGCAATACTTACCTCGCCTTAAGGTCTTTGAATTCTTCACATTCTCCAAGAATCCTGTGATAAAAAAATCGTTTAGAAAATCTGCAAATAGCTTGCCCCTTGTGGTGAACAATGCAAAAGTTACAAAGTGATCCTTGAAACCCTTATTAGTATTATTAGCAACGAACAAGAGTTTTTCCATATGCGTGCAAATATGAATCAGTTGTATTTACCTGCAGATAGTCCACACAGGAGTGTATTCCTCTGATATTAGACCTTGACATATTTCACATGCAAATGAATAATCAAGAGCCTGTAAAGCAGACTCAGCCGTCAACATGAGCACACGACCCTGCCTTGATTTTTCATCAGAACCTGAGATCTGTAGCAGGCTGGCAAGATGTAGGATCTGACACAACAAAATAAGAAATCTTATAAGACACAGATGTTTGCATTCTAATGTACTGTGTATAATGCAACTGTCAATGTTAAGCCGGTAGAGGGGGGGAAGGCTGGGCATAGGTGGGGGATTTGACAATGGTTATCGTCCCGTAGTGGGGACTTTTGACCGTTTTAATGATATTTCTAGCAACATTTTATTGACTTTTAGTTATTATTTTGACAATCCACAAATTCCCTAGGGTAGGGCATTTAAACAGAAAATCTCAACTCAGTTCAAATACCCCGCCTATGCCTGCCCCAGCCCTCCCCCCCCCCCCCAAACCGGCTTAACATTGATAGGTGCATAAACAGGCAACCATCACACCGTTTTCTGAAGCTAATTTAGCTAACCATTCCAAACCAACAATGAATGAGAACATGCATCATGAGTTACCTTTTGCTTCTGCTTGTAAGCTGTGGCTGTTGACTCTAGCACTTGCTTGATCAAACTGAGCTTGTCTTCACACAATCGCACTACAATATAGTGAAATGATAACAATAAAAGAAATTGAGAACTTAAAAACATAAGAAACACTAGCAGCTTACATGACTGTACAATATAGCCACGGTTTTGATGACTTACAAAAGATGAACTCTGTCAACCTTGGTTACACTATGTAAAGGTGGCAATGGCTCTGCTATCACAATAGACTAATTTCGATATATTTTTAAAATTCAGCCTAAAACAATAGACCTCAGCTTGAGGCTCTGGGGAATAAACTATGAGTTTGTGGAGTTTATTCCCCAGTGCCTCGCAGTGATGTCTATTGTTTTGGGCCGAATTTTTACAATACCGAAATTGGTCTATTATGATCCCTAGATCCGCTACTGACATCTACATCTACAGCGTATAGACAATTGTGGAATATAGCAGCCTCATTACTTCAGTAATACACGGGGCATCATGAACACTGCAAAACAAGAAAGATATTCCTCCACAGCCTTGCCAAGTATTATTCTTTTTGTATACTCATATGTCCTTATTAGATACCTTGTAAAGGAAGAATCGAGATGCCAAAATCATCCAGCAATGCCAAGGCAGCAATCAAATCAAACTCTTCTTGCAAGACAGGTGATCGATCCTCAATAAGATTCAAACACTCTCTAGCCAAGTCCATGACTTTATCAGACAGATCGGCAGAGGAGTTGAAATACTCTTTAGCAGCGTCCAAAACAAGCTGTGTGCCTCTGGCACACTTGATACGAGGACCCACCACTGGGCTGGTAGGTACTGGATAGTCATCCTCCATACTTGTCTTGCAAATCATTTTGCCAGCTAATTGGATACATTCTCTTCTACCAGAATGAAGAAGAGTCTCTGTGTAGATCTAAAATTTGAAGTTTGAAAACATCTAACTATATGCTTTTGAACACAAATGTGTACATCTAAAATTTGATGTTTGAAAACATCTAATTCCATGTTTTTGAACACAAATGTGTAGATCTAAATTTTGAATCGCTATGTTATAGAAATATGTTACGAGTTAGAGTAGCTGTCTAACAAAAAGTCAGATACACGAATTGAATTCACCAAAAAACTCTGCAAATCTTACAGGGACATAAGTTCCTTGAGTGATCATGCAGTATTTAATTTTCACACACAATATCAAACTGCCATATCATATACTCATGCCATTCTGTAGAGAAATTGACAATTTTTCCAATTATTGTTCAAATAAAGCACACGTTACTAGCAAACAGCAATGTGTGGTTTTTCTCAGTTTTGTCATACTGCAATCCTTTGACATGACATTATACACTTGCAAAATAGTATTTGTGAAGCATTCTAACAAGGTGTTCTCACACACAGCTGGGAGCCATGCCAAGCCGAACCACGCAGCCTGACCTTTATTAAAACCATAACAATAACAATAATTATAGTACATCAAGAAGAAAAACTCAATCCAAAAAGACTTGCAACAGAATATCCACAGTAAATGAACTGAATCAAGCGAATGAATTAAACGGTCTCTAATGAAAAAAAAAACGCAACCGCCTCTAGAATTACTCCATGGGTGGGTGGGTGGGGGGTGTCAGGCAATGGCGGATGACAAATGCAAAGTGAACCGTGAACGTCTCACGTGACCTGAAACCCCCCATACCCTCGAACCCAGACTCCCAGCCGTGTGAGAGAAAAACGTTTTCCGCTTCTTTCGTTCCTCAGCCAGCGGAAAACCACACTTTTGTTTTTGCTAAATCAAAATGCCACACAGGGGCAGATCTAGGGGAGGGGTACAGGGGTGCACCCCCCTGAGATGACCTGTGGCTTTTCAATAGAACTAGTATTCGACAAAAAATGTGCTTACACCACTCATGAGGTACGTCAATCCATAGTAGCACCTGCTCCCCCTCCTATGAAAAACCCTTGCTGCCCATCACAGACGTGTTGTGTAACTAGCAATGTAGCATCGCATTTCTTCCAGAAGAAAGCAAAGCATGAAACTAAGTAACACCGGTAACAATTATGCTAACCTCATAACACACAGATGGCTCAATGCAAGAATAAACTTCTCCTTGTAGGGCCAACATGTCACCAAGAAGTGAACTCCAGTTGTTCTCCTTCAAGCACGGACTCCTGTGAGTATGAAAGTACTGTTAGTACAATTTCAAAACCAAAACATTTCAAATAAGAATTCAGTCCTGCTCCACATTTCAGCCATATGTATTAAAGCGCCCTAGTCAGCCTCCGTCATTTTCAATGCATCAAAACTATGGAAATTGTATAGTGAAGCGCAACCGTATTGTATTGCTGCAGGCTGTTACTGGAAGTGATTACATTTCTTTAGCAAGTTTCTTTCGTTTCTTTCTTATCTGCATAAAATATAATACTGAAATTCTCACACGTAAACAATAACAAAGTTGTGGTTGATTAGGGCCCTTTAAATACTGATGGGTGTCAGAACTTAAAATTCTACAAACAATGCATTGTAGTTTTTGATTGCAAACATCACCTTCAATATTACATGCAAAGACAGAGCTGAATAGTTCACTGATTATAACCACCTGAGCAAACTACATGGCAGGATGCCCTCTCTGTAATGATACTGCCACTGTAGACAGTGGTCATGGTGGGCACAAAAACACTCACCTGCAATTATCTTTTTCGTTTTGATACAGGCTAACTGAAATATAGAACTCATCATTATGAAAAATCGTATGTTTTATGTTTTTTGAAGTTTGAATTTTTTGGCGGGAAAATGATGTCACCAAGTTGGCGCCAAAATTTTTTAAAATAATAATACATAACATTTTCTGACAGTTTCTGAAAGAACTTGTTAAAAAGATCCTGAAACTGAAAAAATTCTTAAATACGCCAATGCAAACAAAAGTTATGGTACATTGAAGTTTGAATTTTCCGCCATTTTGAGCTATTTTTAGTAACAAAATGGCAGGAAATTCAAACTTCAATTAGCGATAACTTTTGATTAGATTAACATATTTCAGAAAATTTTTTGGTTTCTGGATCTTTGTGACAAGTTCTTTCAGAAACTGCCATAAAATGTTCCATATTAATTAACAAAAATGTCATTTACCCGACAAAAAATTCAAAATTCAAAAAACAAAAAACATGATTTTTCAGAATGACAAGTTCTATATTTATGCAAAAGTTCAGGTACCCTGTATCAAAAACGAAAAAGATGAATGAAGGTGAGCGTTTTTGGGTCACTTTGTGTCCACCATGAAAAAATTGCTCTTATATTAGCCCACTAATACAAACAAATCAAGCCCCATTTAAGCTTCTTGTTTTAGTAATTGAATGAAGAAATTAATGTTCCCAACATGAATACTTTCCATTGAATTTTAAAAAGCACATATACGTATTTTGACCTATATTGGAATTCACATATTTGAATGACAACACGGCCAAGAATGCAAGGATAGATCACAATAATATCCTGCAATACAACAATTTTAAATTACACAATACATGTAGTTAAAAACAACACAAAACTAGTGTGTGAACAATTCCATTGAATTTAAATAGCACATATAGGTATTGCGACCTACAATAGAATTCAGGTATTCCAATGACAAAGCAGTGAAATATTTGAATGCTATGATAGATGACAATAATTTCCCAATGGCGTGCAATTCCATTTAAATTGGTAATTTTTGCTCATGCAGAATGAAGGAGACCCCATTTCTGAGGACTTAAAATACCAAAATTTCGGAATATGCAAACTCCATGGTTTTTTTGCCTTGAAATCAAGCAATGAATGACATGACTGTCAATGAAAATGTCAATGTCTTAACAAGTGAAGATACTTGCACAACAAAATTTTTATTTGCGTCAATCACAGCAGGCGGATAAGTCACGAAAACAGAATAAAAGACAATTTTTTTCAGTTGCATTCTCGTAATCATGCTAGAAAAATGAAGATGTAAACACACCTTAGGCCTTATGTGCGGACATGCACGAAGAGGGTTATGAAAAATACAATTGATGATCAATTGGACTACATTAGGAACTCCTCTATACAATAATGCTGGCTATGCCCCTGTCTGACATGAGGCAAAGCAGTATTCTAATGAGACAAAATGTAAGCAGTGATATCAGTAAATATCACCCTATATGCCTTCAATTTACTTTTTTGCTGCAGCCTTTGTGAGGGTTACCATAAGGGCTCTGGCTTCTTCCAAACTACCCTACATCAAGAAAAAAACCAACAGAACAGAGAACAAGTGTTAGCAAGTTTGTGTATTAGAGCAAGTTTCAACTGAGTGCTGTAAAGCCAAAACCAAAGTAATTATTTTGGCCAATCACAAAAGATGGAGACAATCAAGTGATCCAATCAAAACGCAAAGTAATAACACATCGCCGACACAAAGTGCAGGAAAACGTGTACACGTGAACCACACTTGGCTTTGGTTTTACTAGTGATTGGTTAAAAAAGGTGGTGCAAGATTTTTAAACCAATCATCGAGTGTTGCAAAACCAATGCAATCTACTCTAAGTTAACTTAAACCCAGTTCACACCACGGCATTCTTGAACATTGTCTAAACTGTATTTACTAAGATCAGCCTTAAACATTTCCTTGACCTGAGAAACAGAAGCATGATGTAGTTGTAATAGTCTTACATGTGTCTCCAGAATAAAGGACACTGGCTTCTGAAGACCATGTTTGGCTAGGGTCTCACAAGCACTAGAAGAAAATAGGAAAAATAAAATTTTACAAGTTAAACCAATACATGACTGTGTTCTAAGCAAGGCACAGTGGTGAAAGCACTTACCTTCCACCAATGTGGCCCAGGTTCAATTCTCGGACCAGACGCCATGTGGGTTGCGTTTGTTGTTGGTACTCGTCCGTTTTTCAACGGGGTCTCAGGTCCCCCCCCCCCCCCCCGCAAAACCCAACACTTCTAAATTCCAATCAGATCAGGAATTTGAGGGCCACAGGTTTGTTAGTCAAAAGACTAGTATGTGCTGCCCTCTTTAAACAAAGACGATTTGACTTGATTTTGATTCTTGTTTTAGGACAGCTTGACCCATAATAATTATATCTTATAAGTCACTGGCAGACCAAAAACTTACCATAGGTACACCTCCAACTGATCAACCTGTATGTTTAGCTCTTGAATCTGATCTGAGAGCACACTGAAACACAACAAAACAAAAATAAAAGATTACAGGGCTTTCCTTGTTGATACAATAAATCATTGATTATTTCTGGTAGTAAAATCCAACTGAAACTCACTGATGTTTTGAACAGCACAGTTGCTACAACAACTTAACTGCATTTCTAGCTCTACAAGAAAATTCATAGTCTAGTAATCTTATTTGGTTTTAATAGTAGCACTAGAATATAACTGGGCTGTGAATTAGCGTTCGGCCGATCGTCCAGGCAAGTGTCAAAATCACTGGGTGAGTACATATCATGGATCACTCTCATGGTTTGGTGAGTACGATTTTCATATCCAGAATATGTATTATTCAAAATATGCGCAACGTTCCGCTTTCCACTTAAAAATAAACTAATTTAACAGTCCACAAGATAAAATGGCTTCTGCTTTGTAATCGTTACATGATTCACTGTATTTTTGAATTCAGTTAGTGTTTAAATGTGGAGATATCTTTCTGGGGTGGCTTAACAATGGTCCTGTCCTAGTCTGAGACATGAGATGTCCAAGGATTATATTCTGAATATTTTGTACAGTATTTTTGTGGGCGAGGGGATCTTAGAGTAGCTTAAACAGCTAGTATCTCGGAGCATTTTCCCACCCAAGCCTAATTGCTAATTACCCATTGCCAAAATAATGTTTTTGTGTGTGGAGACTGGGCGAGTAAAAAGTTACCATGGCGAGTGCAGCTTGAAGGTCACTCACTCAGATGGCGAGTGCTCAGAAATTTTAGTTTATAACACTGATAAGATTTGACTTACTCTTCATTGCTGGCTGGTAGACATTCCAGTATACTGAAGGACAAATCCAGCTGATCAAATCTGTTAAAAAATGCTATAATCTTAAACAAACAATTTCAACTTAAAAATATAGTTTCAATGACATAAATACATTTCAAGAGAACCTGGATACCTTTTAGTGATATAAATGCAATCCAATGCAAGCTTCATAAGTTGGGCAGCATCTGCAATGATAGGTTCCACCATCTGCAATGAGTTATAACCACAATTATTATCAGTACTTACAAATCTTCAACATTACCTACCAAGTGGATGATACAAAAAGGGATCCATATTTCTTTTTTCTCCAAGTTGTCAACCGGGCAAGTATACCAGATGACATACTTGCCCTGGCAAATTATTACTTGGTTGAGTTTGTTGTTGGTTCTCTCCTCGCTTCAAGGGTTTTTCTCCAGGTTCTCCGTTTTCCTCCCTCCTGAAGAACCAACATTTCTAAATTCCAATTCGACCTGGATATGGGACACGCATGAAAACCAGATGAGGCTGATGTCGCTTCCTCTCTAAATATTGTGTTGTTGCGAAGTCAATTACGCAGTCCCTGGACGACCTTTTGGATTATTTTGGTCGTTCGTAGAGTTTTTAGTCGTCTCAGAAGTGGGGCAAATCTGAATATGGATCCTAGTACAAAATTATCTAATGCCAGTCACAATCAAGGCTGACACACTCTTGAGAGATGGTAAATTTTCAACTTAGTGAAGAAATGATAAAAATGAAATTATCAAATGACATGGCATTTTGAACTGGTGCAAAGGTCTATTTTTGTGAAAAAAATTGTTGGTGTTAGGTGCACTTTCATATCTTCTTCTTAAGTGACTTCTGGATGATAATTCCTTCCAAAGTTGTTATATTTTCCAGTCTCCACTGCAATAATTATTTTCCAAGCAGATTTTCATTGAAGCAGGGCAGCAAATTTCAAAAACATTAATAGTTTGTGTTATGCTTCAAGGATGGATGCCAATGGTAGTAATCAGTGCCTGTTTTAACAACAGCAACTTTGCTAACTTTGCTAACAACATGTTTACATTATAAATTACCTCTGGTGTAGACTTTTGGAATATTTTCAACACGCAAGTCAGGTCTGTCTGCAAAAAATAAAAATAGAAAACACATTCACCTTGAATCAAAGTATGTAAAACAGATCTCATATGTCATTAATTTGTTCAGCCCTTCAACTTCTTCTATTATTAGCTGACTGTCTATTGTTTGGTGCTCAAGTGCTTTGATTTCGAACTAAAACTCAAGGTGCATGTTTATTGAAGGAGAAAAGATTATGTAGTATGGTTTCTCACCCTCCATTACACACTAGTCAGCAGTTAAGTTAAAAACGCTATGCAGAATTTAACTGGTCCATAGAAGGAGTGAAAATGGGCTCACTCCATTTTCTGAAAGTCTTTCTCATATTCCATTACTATACAAACTGTAACTTCATAATGTTGAAAATGTTTTCTTTCATCCCCTTCCTTACCCCCCAATCAACTTTGATGTTAAATAACAGGTACAGAAGGTCAATAAAGAAAAATGTGCGATTTTATAATCACTTCGGTAAGGAAAGAAGTACATAAACAGAAACGGCTACTTAATTACTTACTGTATGTTAACATTTGTAAACCTACACTACCTTAGCAACATCAGTTAAATATTGATGGATCAGGTTAACTTGAGATTTCTTTTTGCGCTTTCCTAGCCGTTGCAAAAATGGAAGAACCCAATGCCTGAAGTCAGCAATGAATGATTCCTCTGTGGACTTAAATAGAAATAAAATAATGTTAGAACAGTCTAAAATAACACAGCTAAGTGGCTTGTTATTGTTAACTTTATCTCATAATTTTATACTAAACTACTACTGACAACAGAAGGCCTCCAAAGCATTTATTACATAACAATTTTGTGTTTGTAACTTTTCATTTGTTTTTTTGGTCTGTACCCATAGATGAACACCCTCTAGAAACTTAACTTTCCTTATCTACAATCCTTATTTGATTTTCTGTAAGACAAAATACTTGAACATTCATTTAATAATAAAGAATTTAATCATTCCTGTTCATTACATTTTGTAACTCCATACCAGACTATTCAATGTGATATAACAGAGTTCAGGTGTTTGACCAAAAAGAGGTTCAGAAACCTGAAACCTGTGATAGAGGACAATGAGATGGGAAGCTAATACTTTTTACAAAAGAAGCTTAAAACATACAAAAAACACTTGAATACTAACTTGCAACATAACAGAGTAACTATCGTAACTACTTATTGAATACAATTGTTCCTATTTCAATAAAAAGACCGTTTAATTATTTTAAATTACATCTTATAGCTCCATGCCAGACTCCACAATGTGATCTAACACAGAGTTCAGGTGTTCGACCACAAACAGGTTAAGACACCTGAAACCTGTGATAGAGGGCAATGAGATGGGAAGCCAATCTGATAAGTAATACTTTTCACAAAAAAGCTAAAAACATCCAAAAAACATTTGAATACTAACTTGCAACATAACAGAGTAACTATCGTAACTACTTATTAAATAAAATTGTTCCTATTTCAAGAAAAAGACCGTTTACCCGGTAATTATTTTAAATTACATACAGTATTAGAGCTCCATGTCAGACTATACAATGTAATCTATCACAGAGTTCAGGTGTTTGACCACAAACAGGTTCAGACACCTGAAACCTGTGATAGAGGACAATGAGATGGGAAGCCAATCTGATAAATAATACTTCTTATGAAAAAGCTAAAAACATCCAAAAAATGCTTGAATAGTAACTTGCAACATAACAGAGTAATTATCGTAACTGCTTATTGAATATAATTGTTCCTATTTAAATAAAAAGACCGTTTAATTATTTTAAATTACATCTTAACATAACTCCATGCCAGACTGTTCAGGTGTTCGACCACAAACAGGTTAAGACACCTGAAACCTGTGATAGAACACAATGAGATTGGCAACCGATCTGATAATTATTAATAATTACAGAAAAAAGCTGAAAACATACAAAACATACAAAAAACACTAATACTTGCAACATAGCAGGTTAACTATTATAACAGACTTTGTTGTAACTATTATCACAGATTTTTCTCTGCTAGTTTCTAACTATTATAACTAACTGTTAAATTAAATTGTCCCTATTTCAACAAATAGAACATTTAATTATAACTAAAACTCCATGCCAGACTGTTTAGGTGTTCGACCACAAAGAGGTTAAGACACCCGAAATCTGTGATACGGCAACCAATCTGATAAATAATAATAATTCCAAAAAAACTGAAAAAGCCAATATAGTAGAGGCTAAAAAAATTTAAATTAAAAAAAAAACGTCAACTGTTCTACATTGACAAACTGTAAAGAAAATTGTCATATAACCTTGAATACAAACTCTTCATTGTTAAAGAAATTCCCTAGTTTTACATTGCACATCCTCACTGCCCCTATTTCCACATGTGATTAGCACGCATGCATGTTGATACATGGCAGAGTTTTCTTTATGTCTGGAGCTTCCCAGGGAGGCAAAACGTAATTTTTTGTCAAACAAGTATGGTGACCTGTCATTTTTTCCTTGTGTTTTGAACTGAGCAATAAATTTCTCCCTGTAAAATAAGTTTAAACCAATTCCAAATGTAGAATTTGAAATAAATTATAATTGCCAAAAACATACATCTGGCAAGTCAATCATGAATAGAATCATAATTATGATATACAGGGAATTGTTGTGTTTAACCAAGGTTCTGTCATTCCTAAACGAGCATCAGGGTCCCCCATTTTTATCTCAAAATTTACTTTCCTATAGTACAAACAATCAATAGGCAAAGTTTGACAAAAATCTCATTGTAGGTGCTATTTCTGTGGTATGTCCAAAAGACAGTGGTTGCAGTGCCTAGTTTACATATAAAGCTCCATGTACATTAGAGCTAACTAATACCAACATATCAAAAACCATATTAAACCTTCCACAAGCTCCTTGTTTAGTTATTTTTTGAACATTACTGACAAGCAAATATTGGTATTGTGACCTACAATCGCATTCAGATTTTTGAATGACAAGGTATTCAAATATTTGAATGCGACGATAGGTCACAATAATATGCTGAGTTATGTTGTCCATTCTATTTAATGCACAGTATTACAACAATTTTAAAATTACAGATTAATAATTTTAAAAACAAAACAAAAATAGTGTCTGTAAGTCTACTGACAACAAATTAATTCCTCAAAGGCATGTAATTCCACTGAATTTAAATAGCACATATAGGTATTGTGACCTATAATCGAATTCAGTTATTTCAATGATGAGACAGTCAAATATCTGAATGAGACGGCAGATCACAATATGCTGCATTATGTTGGTGATTCACCAAGGAAGCGCGGAAAGTCGCAAAACTCTAGAACAAAAATTTATTTTTCAAATCGGCACTCTTAATGCTCACGGTATCAACAAACGCTTTTCATTCAACTAATTTATTCTGTTGTTTTCACATTACCAGGCACCAACCAATAGCGAAGCTCCATCTTTCTGTATATAACCCACACACGACCCACAATTCCTCGATTCGCTCCGACAAAGGGCTAACGCTCGAAACGTCAGCTCTTGAATCTCTTTACGGTGGCCAATTCACATTATCAACCCAGTTGATAAAACCAAATTATATTGTTATACTTTCCACGGACGCAGCACCACAGTTTCTTTAGAAACAGTCAAATATCTTAATGAGACGATAGATCACAATATGCTGCATTATGTTGGTGATTCACCCAATACACAAAATACTACATACATTAATTGCCACAACAAGTTTTAAAGCAATGCAAAACTTATGTCTGCATGTTTACTGGCCACAAATTAATTCCTGAATGACATACAATTCCATTGATTAAATAGCGCATGTAAGAATTGACCTATAATCGTGACCTATAATTGCAGTGAAATAGTTGAAAGTGAGGATAGATCACAATAATATCCTACATTATGCTTATAGAAAAAGCAAAAGTTATATATCCAAAAAGAATAAAAAACTATAGTATCTGTAAGTTTATTTTTTCCAGTGGGATACAATAGGCCATTTCCGAGTTCTCTTTTGTTTTAGTGTCAAAACGAGTGTGAAACCATTCATATGAAAATGTGTTTTACATGCATATTCACTCTCATGCAAAAAAGCTTATTTCAATGTGGAGTGCTTCGCACTAAGACTCGTTTTGAAATTTCCCTTTCTGTGCCAAATTATCAATCATGTATGAAGCGAAAAGACATGGAGCAGTGGGCATGTGTGTGAGCAACTATTAATTGTTGTGGTAGAGGATTGCCATTTCTTCTTTAAGAAATATTGCAACAATTAATTGTGGTTAAAATGGTATAAATGGCATCTAACTAGCAATTTTAACCTTTGTGGACAATAGCTCCCATAACAGCCTGTCGACCGACTGTCAGGCTATCAATGTATTGCCAACTGTCGGCCAATTTTAATCTGCACACAATCAGTTGGTAACCTGTCGGCCAACTGTTAGCACTCAAAAACTAGAATTCTGTTAGTGAGAACAACTTTCATGTGCAATTTTGTTGTGCTAAAATGTACACAATGATCTACAAATGATAATAATTATTTACACTGACACAAAGCACGAAATAGCGCATGCTTTTTACAGGAAGGAAAATCTACACATGAATAATAAACTACAACTGATTTTCACTCCCACAACAACTTGTATTGAGAAATACGGGAAACCAAAATAAAAATTACCATAGATCCTACGCTAAGCTACCCAGGTGGCATTTCCCTGTAATATCAATGCCAACAGTCTTGTAAGATGTTCATTATTTGCCCAATCAAGTGGCCTAATAAATTTCTGGCTCTAAAAGGGGGTTTCTTATTGGAGGGAGGGGGGGAATTTCCCTCTGTTTCACAAGACATTATCTCAAGTCATCTATGTTACAATGGGACTGATACATTTGGAATCACCTTATATATACCTTTTTCAGAAGCATCCTTAGTTTGTCCAGTTCAGACATGCTTTGAAAAGATTCCAAGCCGAGATACACATCTGCACAACTCTGTTATAAAAAGCAAAAAAGCTACTTCAAAACCAGTTGATTCTGATTTTCCTTTGTTGCCATGTGGGCTTTTTTGATTAATTTTCAAAACAATCGTTACATGAGAAAGCAAACAAATTATATTGAGTAGGAGACAACAAGAATAAAAAAACTTGCATGTTTAAGCCCTGTCCACATTAATGTTTTTGTGATGTATTTTTGTTGACGCATTTTTGCTTAATGTCCAAACGCCACTGACACAATTCAAAAGGTAGTATTTTTGGAAGCCCTTGTGTTCGCCCTGTTTTGGGGGCCTTAGATATAAACATGAAGTAACATTGTAGGTTAAAATGGACAACATGATCAAACTTAAGAAATGGGCTAATAAAAGAGTTGCTACAATAAAGACATTACTGATTTCTATACAACTAATAATTATTAGTAATTTTTTACGCAATATAATCAGGAAGTACATGTAACCAATGGAGATAAGGGGACCTAATGGTTAGCGCACTACACTCCATATTGAGTAGTTTGTTGTGTTCTTAAGCTAGACACTTCACTCTAATAGTCTCTACCCAGGTGCATATAAAATGGGTACCACTGAAATTAATGCTGAGGGTAACCCTGCAATAGACCAGCATCCCATGCCATCCAAGGGGAGCAGAAGTATTCCCAGTTGCTTCATGTTGAGGAAAATAGGATGAACTCCAGCCTTATGGGCCACTAGGCTCATATGCAGACTTCTAGCCACTATGCAGACTTCTAGTCTCTACATGTGACCATGCACTTTTCACCTACCTCATACACCAAAACCTCTAGTGTAACGAGGTCATCATAAAGATCTCCAAGCCCCTAGGTAAAAACAAATTGTGGTTAACAGGTTAATGAAAATACACCTGCTATTTTCAAAAAATAATTGGTGATCATTCATTGAAAAACAATAAAACTGTGCATGGACTGTTTACCTTGACTCCCCTTTCCATTCCAAGCTTTATAAGGTCCAGGGAATTTCCTACCTGTGTGCAGGAACAATTAATATATGGTCACATCAAAATTATACATTGTGCTGTGATTTATGAAATGAATCTCTTTTCCACAGCGAGTTATTAGAGTTTCAAAAACTATGAGTGAGAATAGCAAAGTTAATCTAAATCAGTTTATTCACAAGAAAAGTTCCAAACAACTACCTGCTTGGAGAGACGTTCCATCTCACAGGCTCTGTTCCTGTACCACTGCGTAACAACTTCAGAAGTAAGTTTACACCTAAAAGCAACATGCAACCACATAAAGTTATGAAATTCATCCTTGAAGTTGTTGTGTTATCATGCAACACTGGTAATTAAGGAATTGTGTTCCCAACACTTTTAAATACTAATAAACTGTCCCTATAAAGGTACAGACATCAAAAGGAGAGCAATTGTCAAAGCTTGATAGATAGAACACTTGATATATAATAAGATAAAGGAAGCCTAAGATAAAGGAAACCTAATATTGGTTTGAGTGTGTACAGGAAGCAACATCTTGCTATATAAGATGGAGATGAGAATGATTTTCTGACTCAGGAAATTATGACCAGATGGACTATGCAACATTTTCAAATCAGTGTCCATTTAAACAGTTTATCACAACAGTCAGACACTTTGCATAAATAGTGTACGCATTTGAATAACAATACTTATATATCCAAAGCCTCGCATTCACGTTAAAATATCCTTTGTCTATAAACATCCAAACAAGGAAAAGGATATACAAAGTATTATTATTCAAATTTGAGCACCATTTATGCCAAGTGCCTGTGGCACCGATGAAAGGCCAAGCCCCACCCACCTATACTGTTGTAAATCAGGGTTCTCAAGGTAAACAAATTCAGCTGCGTCTCCACTGTCATCCCAACCTAAAACAGCTTTGCACTCGGTCTTCTCCACCCAGTCAGCATCTCTCCAAGACTTTTCATCCCATTCTAAAACATCTGGATCATCTGACGAGTATCTTAATTAAACAAGAATTAACAAGAAATTTGGATGACATCAAAGGTTTAAAGGGACAGCGACCTTTAATTTGCACTTTTTCTGTGTATATTTTTATTTTCTTCAATGAAATGACACCATATCCTGATGTGAACATAAAAAAATTGAAAGCCTTTAATCTTCACTTCATTTTAGCCATTCAAAGTCATATTAAATTCACTTTTGTTTGGGCCAAAGTGGGACTTAAAGCTAGCCAAACAGACACAACAGGATTGTACTAACTAAACATTTTTTATTCCATATACCTTTGTTCAGAGTATGTCTCTAACAAAAACATCAACACAACAGAGGTAGGCAGGAATACAGGGCAAAACATTCCTGTTTTGAGGTCATGGTTTGACTACTGATGAGTAGCTTCTAGACACTCACTTTTAATTGTCTCTGACCCACCAAGATGTGAAATTTAATGCTGTGTGATATGAACAACACTCACCCTGTCTCTGGTAAAAGAGATCTATACTCAGATGGTGGCAGTGTCTCGTCAAAGTTAGAAAGAATAGCAAGCCTGTGAGGAAGTGTTTCTTGGCCATGGTATGTGAAGATAGCATCTAAGGCTTCCCAGTTTCCTTCCTAAAATTAATAAATAATCACTTACAATGTGCTCAATATTCTAGAAACTGCCAAGGCAGAAACCAGTATTTCTGACAAATTTGAGTGCTAGACTTGGACATTTTTTGTTGCAGACATCACCAGAACATTCTGGGAAGCAAAAGTACCTCAAATACTGCCATCTTGAGTTCTAGTGGCAAACAAAATCAACATTGATACTCATGAACTCTTGAAACATGACCAGTTGTCTGCTATAATGACGACAGTGGCCCAATGCTTAGTACACTGGACTCTGGTAGATCAATATAAATTGGTCCGACTTCAAGCCCTGGCTGGGGTGCTGCATTGTGTTCCTGGGCAATCGACAGTGCCTTTCTCCACCCATGGACTAGCATTTCATCCCACTCTAGGTCACTTGATGCTTCACAAAATGGCATAAACTCTGGCCTGATCACTAGGCTCAAAGGTAGACATGACCCCAATGAGAACAGAGGACTATCTGACTAATGCTGTCCTTCTATACTGGCAAAACATTCACTTACAATAAATTTCTAATTCATTTAGAGCATATTATAATAATCAACAGTACAATATATACTTTGACATACCCTAGCATATTCCACAGCAGCTTGGATAATGTTCAGCTCTCTAAATCTCTCAAAGAAGGTGTGACAGTATTCTTCATGAGCTATATGGACTCCACCTAAAATGACTTCGTAGGTGGAGAGGCGATCAAGGTACTGGAGAAGCTTCAGACGATACATGCAAATGTCTCTTTGCTCCAGGTTGAAACTGGTGAGAAAATACTGATTTAAAACAATAATTCATACATAGCTTACTGGTATAATAAACAGATGCAGGTTACCAAGCCATTGCTAGTGTGGCATGTACTAATACATCCAAAATATCACAGAAGAATGATCTTTATCCTCAAGACTTACAGAACATCTAAAGATGTCACATATATGCAGGTTCTGTTTACTCTTTTAGCAAGCATTAACCTGTTTGTGCATAATTTGACTCCCACTGAATGTAGGCACATTTGGAGTTGTGCAACTTTTTCTCCTTCTTTGACCATAATCACAAACTCCCGAATCCCAAATTGCTTTAACCTGAATTCACTTCTAGTAACAAACTAATTAAATTTCAAATTCTTCATATGCACTTGTGTCACATGCACCCATCCATCCATCTTTGATCTCAACAGACCAAGGTTACAGTGGAATCCAGAAATATCAAACCGCCCACTAATTGCAAGTAACTTGAAGCACAAGCCCTAGGATTTCACAGCAACAATCGTTTCCGATACTACGCTCGTGAAATAACAGAACAGAAAAATCATTTCCCATTGACACATTCAACCTTACTGGTCAAAATTCACTTGATATGAGCTTTTTTCTGCTGCAGTTGTCAATTACTGGAGCAATTTGTCAGTTGCAGTCTGGTTATTATTCGAACTGAAAGGTTGTTTAGCTGAAGCATCTGCTTGTCTGCCATCTTGAATCATTCCCAAAGTGCATTTAATTTATTATAGCCCACGTGTTTTCAGCTGATTTTGGCCGCCTGAACCAAACAAATAAAAATAATTATGGCTTCTGGAGCAAAGAAAAAAGTTTCGAACGTTTTAAGTGGTCCTTCAGCAATGACTTCACAGCAGAAACAAATGGTGATGGTCAATATGTTTTTAATCCTGCCTCGACTAGCTTTGCGGCAAAATAACTAAAATAAATTGTTGTTGGTCAAATCATTCTCTTGAAACTAAGTCTTGTGCAAAATCTGCAACAAACATACTGTTCACTTGAGTATGCTTCTTACTCAATTTGTTACAACTTTTGAACAATTTTGCCAATTCCGGGTCCGTTGATTGTTTTTAAATTGTTTTCAATTTTAGTTTGACTCTTTCGTCTCATGACATTTCCTTTCTGGTTCATCTTACCTTGTTTGGTGCCTTTTAAAACAAAAGCTTCAGTCTTCTCATAGCGTGACAGTAAATAAATGAAATAAATAAATTGGCTTGCAGTCAGGAAATCACCATCATTATTGAAAACAGGTTTACTTTTTTTAACTGATGGATTCCCATGAACTCTGGGTATGGAACCAAAAAACGGTTATCGATGAGATATGAAATCCTAGGGCTCGAAGCACTGTCTCATCTTAAAAAAAGAAAACAAAAGAAAAAACTTGAACTAAAAGTTTTTACTCTTGGATTTTCTTCAGTCAGTTGAACACTGCAATACCCTCCCCCTCCCCAACAATTTCTTGAACTCCCAAATTTCTCAAATAATTATTCCCTTTGAGCTTATTCATTATTGTTCTACAGTAGTACCTGGCAAACTTTAAGGACTCCTCACATTCCCTTATTTTCTTCTTTCTCTCTTCTTCATCTTCAAACTCATCAGCTTTTGCCTTTATGATGAATGGCAAGGGACCTTTTTCACAGCCCACTGTTTCCACCACCTTGGCATCTGTCCCATGAAGACCATAGCGCAACAGCTGTTTAGCAGCCTCATAGTCCTCTGGTACTCTCTCCACGCACTCATTAAGAACCCACAAACGATTCTTAACTTTACTCTATGATATGAGATGTGATTTCATGAGGTTCTTATCAACTAAATCAAGGACCGTAACTAACAAAACATCCTTAATAAAAGCTGGAAGGGTGGGTGGGCAGGAGGTGAGGTAATGACAAACAGCAACAAGAAAACCTTCTTGTGACTTGCCACTTAACTGCAATGTTGTGGAAAAACTTTCAGTCTGGTGTAAACATTGAATGCTTATCTGCGGTACATATTATATTTGGTGACTGGCAAAGAAAAGATTGCTTTTTGCTGTTCAGTCACATTATTCTTATCGCAAAGCAGTACATATACTTTTGTCGGACTAATAATTCCAAACCTCTCTTTGATGTTTTATTAATGTTTTAATTGGAAAAACAAGTGGCAAGCTCACTCTTTAGAATGGAGAAAGTGTGGCTTTGAAGACGAATAATTCATTGAAACATGCATAACTATTACTATAATTGTTTTCTTTGTTTATTATTAACACATATTTTAATTTCTGTCTTAGCGCCTTTGTCACCAGTGGGAGTGTGCCGTGGTGCGAGTGCGTGTTGTGGTGTGTGCATCCTTGTGATGAGGGAGGATGGGGGGTTAGCAACACTTAATTTTTTCTATAACAACACACCAGGTAGTCATGAATTGAGGCCACTGAGACTCTGGATTTCCTCCACTGTTTCTGATAAACCAAGTCACTGTCAAGACCATATGTCTGTGCAAGAACTAGAGCCTCTCCATATTCCTCGTGCTCAATCTGAAGCAATAATTTAAAGAAAGGTCAGTAGTCATTATACTCCCTTGCCAAGGTTTTCAAATTGTTGAGAAAAGCATAAAGTAACAATGAGAACACTTTTACCTTCCTAGCATAGAGTTCTTCAGGTGTTGTGGACCTTAAGCACACAAGTCGATATGTTCGGTGAAGAACTCTACAAAAAAGTAAAATTCTGTCTAATTAACAATTAGATCATGAGCTCGAGATTTCTGAGGTCAACTAGTACCTCAAGAGCGAATAATCTAATTGTTTTAGTAAAAATCATAACAAACAAATCGTGTGTCGGTGAAAAAGTTCTAAATCTCCTTCCGAAACTTTTAAGACGACCTTCAACCACTGCACTCTAATGGCTGATAGTGTGCAGTGGCTCAGCCAATCAGATTGTTGCATTTTCATTAGCATACCAGTAGATTTTTACCAATTACTATAATAACCTTACCGGTAATAGTTAACAAAACCCTCAATTTACAGCTAAAAGTAACTGTTATTTGAGGGTTTTGATAACTGCTTAGCCAAAGAAACAGACCACACTTAACTCTGGATTCTGCAGCATGAAGTGGCTAGGGGTATTGCTACTCCCCTGGATGGGATGCTAGTCCGTCACAGATTAATCCCCAGCATAATGTCAGGTTGACCCAACAATTCACTGGTGCCAATTTATACTCCTCAGTGTTCCAGATAAGAAGGGAGGTCCCAGGTCAAAAACCCGACTTGGTCAGCTTCCTGACCCGACAAGTAAATTGAAAACTTATAATGATTTGTTGGGAACTGTGGGGATTTGACCCACTGGAATATTTTGCATGGCACCTTGCCTCAAAAACGTAACTGGAACCCTGCTCCTGGGTGGAGAAAGCCCCTGTGAGAGTACAGTGTCTCGCCCAAGAACACAATAATGCTGACCCTCTAGGACTAGAAACCCACAACCACAATGCCACCACAAATCCAACTTTTATTAATTGTATGTAAAGTAACAATACTGTAAGCTGGCAGTCCCATTCTAATGGAAGGTACAGATCTATCTATAGGAGGGGTATTACTAGTTAAGATGTAATATATCAAACATGAGAGATAGTGTTTCATCACATTCGAAACATCCTGAAAGTTTGAGGCGTTGGAAATGTAATGAAACACTCTCTTGAGTGTTTGATATAAATTATCTTCTCAATCGAAACTAAAACTAAAGAGAAGATGAAGAAATAAAATCGGAAAAAACTATGCTTATTAAGATCAGATTTCCAGATCAAAGCAATAAAGCGCGAGTGTTACACTGCAGTAATCTGAGCTTTGGAGAACAAGATAGAAATTTTTAAATAAATAAATGGAAAATAAATTCCCTCACATACTTGCGTTTCTTAACAGGTGGCTGAAATCTTTCACTTTCTGTCAGGAAAAACATCACCTAGACCAACAAAAATTAACCTTACACCACATTGCAAACAATCACTCATAATCTGCAGTAGGGTATGAACATCGCCTAGCATCATATTATGATGGAAACATACAAAAATAATTACACTTGAAGCATTGGAACCATTCAAAAACAATTTCTGAAATTATTTCTAAGTTACCAACAAGTTGTTGGTTATTGGTTACTATATACTCACACTTGCACGATCACAGAAGATAAGCTACTGATACTGCTGAGTAAAACTATGAAAATAATTTAGAGCAGTTACCACAATCAAATAAGGTAAAATAAACCACAACATTCCTCAGGTGATAGGTCAATAGTTTGTAGAGACAAACAAAGGAAAGCAGAAATAACGAACCTGTTGAGCAAAATGTCTTGATCTTGACACCAAAGTTGGTTCATCCTCCTCCTCATCATCACTCTCTCCCTCACCATCTTCCTTCTCTTCTTTCTCATTGTCATTGTCTTCATTACTCAGCATACGCTTGGATTGCAAGCTCTTGATTTCATTTTCACACTACCAAAGAGAAAATAGGCATATATCATTATTACTTTAATTGCTAACAACATCTTCCTTTTTCTATGGTGTTCACCATGTACTTCTTTCTGTATATAATTCTGACACAAACCAGAAATTTTGGATTACTGTGCCTTTCAAACTATTGAACTGTTTATGGGGATCTTTATTGTGAGGCCCTTTTCAGGTTGTGAGTCAGCAGTTAAAGGTTTTTAAAGCACATTTGGTTTACAGATGGTTGCCATTGGAATTGTTATGTGTTGGTACATATGTATTAGTCAAGTCAGGTTGTGTGGTTCTTGTTTTGGGCTATCATTAGTTCAATTAAACATGCATGTTTCTTTACCTCCAAGATAAGGAATCCTTTATCATAAGCAGTGGTAATGCGAGACCATGGTTCACACATTTCTGGATGGCTGCCAAGCAAGTTATGAAGACTGAAATGGAGAAAAAAGTGTATGCAACTAAATATTTTTCACACACCATTCACTTTACAACTCATAGAAACAAGGAAAAAGTTTGACAGTAATATTGCCCGTAGTTATTTCATGATAATTCCAAACACTACAGGCATTCTTAAAGGCAATTTTTCCCACTGAAACTTCAAAATAGAAAGCATTTTCATATACTTTTGTTCTGTGGATGACACAGTTAATGCTCCAGTGCTGTGAGACAAAATTAGAGCCTGGAAAGAAACAAAACAAAAAGCCAAGATATTGCTATATTTGCATTCTGAGCCATTTAAGACGTCATTTCGCTAGTAATTTATTGATCCATAGAAGAGAAAGAGAGACAAGGCAGGCAGCACAAAACCCAGCGACCACAACCTTGTCTTGTTCAAGTGCAAACTGACACTAAACCATCATAATTCTCACCTCGAAAACGCCGGCATCCGATCGAGCACAAATTTCTTTGTACTTGTGCCAAGCTTGGGCTTTATCCTTCAAAAAGTTTCCGAGAAAAGCGATCCTGAAGTCCAAAAAACAGCTGTCTCAATATGATCGGTCTGATATGATCGAATCAACCAATCAACGCATCGCAACGCATTGCTGCCGTTGTTCCAAAGCCCAAGCCCGTCCCCCATTGGTAGATTCGAATTGACTCACATTCTTCAGATTCCTTTGGGCAAGAATCTGGCACTGATCATATCGAGAAAGCTGTTTTGGACTTCAGGATCACTTTTCTTGGAAAATTTTGGAAGGATGAAGCTCAAGCTTGACACAAATATGAAGAAATTTGTGCTCAATCAGATGTCAGTATTTTCAAGGTGAGAATTATGATGGTTTAGTTCGCGCTTGAACCGGACAAGGTCGTGGTTGCCGGCTGTTGTGCTGCCTGCCTTATCTCTCTTTCTCTTCTATGGATCAATAAATTATGACGTTTTACATGTAAATGGCTCAGAACAGGCAAACAATAGCACACCAGACTCATTTAACATTTCATCTGAACTTTTATTGAACATGTAGCATAAGCAGAGTATTTTGAGCAAATCACAGCCAACTTATTTATGTTCATGTAAATTTCTTTTGTAACCACCATTGATCGATGACACGAAACACACACAAACATCGAGTGGTCCCATCTTTTGGTTAATTCTAAACCCTTGGATTTAACAATTTGATACTGATTTGATAGAGCAGTGCTACATTTCTACACCACTGCCAGTTTTAACATCTTTTTGACAGCTTTTTGCTTTTTGCTACCGGCCTATCAAAAAACAGCTACTGTTGAGGCGGAGATGTTAAACTGTCAAATTCACCATTCACTCATGTAAGAATTTCACAAATGAACAGCAAGTTGTTACATTTTGATTGGGCATTAAAAAAAATTATAATGGTATTTAGAGATGATAAAAAGTAAATATAATTCATATGTGAACTGTGGATGAAGATGAAAGTTAGATGCAAAGAGATGATCTTTGCAGCGAAAGATCATCTCTGACATTGACATCCAGAGAGGACGCCACATCAGCATCTCGCCGTGCAAGTCCTCAATCCAGGTCAAATTAGAAATGTTCATTTCGGAAACAGAAACTAACAGATGTGGCAAAGTTAAGGTACATTAACACCTAACAGTGTTTTACAGTTTATCTCACCTCCTCAGTCCACCAATTGACGTCCATTAAACCATAAAATGAAGAATCTAAGGGGTACACAAAGGAAACATTGTTAAATAATAACACCACAGTAGACCAACAAGTATAATGATTAACTAACGATACAACCAACAGCTATTATCAAATGTAGAAAAACCAGTGTTATTTTGAATTCTTCAACTACATTTTGTATTTATCCGATGATGTAGTTCACAATTCTTCCACCTAATGGCAAAAAATGATAACCAACCCTTGTTAGAATCCAATGATTTCGACACTGAAAATCCAGGATGTTCTTCATGATTTTTCACTGGAGGCTGGCAGAGATAAAAGAATTTCAAGACTGTTCTGAAACTATTAATAAATCATCAAGTTAAAACAAAGGAAATCAGTACCATTACCATGGTTTGGAAATGCGATCTCAATTAGCATAGATTTTTACAGTTTTTTTTATCAAAAAGATATATCAAACACTCGAGAAAGTGTTCTCTTCTTGGTGTGAATGGAAACAACGTCTCGTGTTTAATTTCAAAATGAGTATTGCCAAATGAAGCCCTGTGTTGCAGACAAGCCAGTTAAAAAAACTAGGCAACTGACTAGTGGTACTGGCATCTTCCACTGCAACAAATGTTACAGTTTATACTTGTAGAAGTGATGTGTCAGTTACAACTCCAAGTATCTCAGCTTGTGACTCCAGCAAAGCTGCTTATTCAACATCTCCAGATTACATTTCAAGCTATTCATTTGACTGAATTTAAGATGACCGAGGTAAATTTTAACATCTTTCACTGGCATAATTAACTACTGTGACGTGGATTACAAACTTTACAGTTCAATTAGTAATGAGATCACAGAGCATTAGTTAAATTATATGTGAAAGTTTGATTGGTCAAGGCTTATAATCCAAGGAGCTAATACACAGAATATTATTTTTCTGGTAGCAAACACATGGCCCTACAATGAAAAACAGCAAGAAACGTTACACAATTTACCAACAGGTTCACTCACTTAATGTGCAAGAAGGTTATGTGTCTAATTAAGCAACTGATTACAAAGAGCTGTTATTGGATACTAACAAGATACATGCCAGATAAGAATGCAGAGAACCAATCAGTTCAGTAAATAAATGTTACTATTGCATATACAGTTGTCTTGGTGATTATTACAATTAGCAAAAGCTGATGGCAAAGAGACCCTTTTAGTAACAGTACCTGGTCATCTTGGGACCATGTTCTCTGATGCCTGAGGGATGGCACTTGCCACAAAGACAAGGCCCCTGTTAAATGTAGGGCAGCCAGTTTGGTGCCATCTGGGGACAGTGACATGCAGATCACACCATCCTAAATGAACCAAAAGATACATCCGGTGGTTATAGTGTGAGTACAATCTCCTTCATGATACAACTACTTTGTTATTACTGCCATGTTTTGGTTTGGACCTTTTTTAACCTATCACTAAGTGTAGTAAAGGAAAACCACTCCAGTAACACAATAAAGCAGATCATTTCATGTTGTGTCTAAACCTAAATATACAGTTACAGTACACTGAACATACACCAGAAGAACTTAATGGTGTATACTGTTTAAAAACATCTTTTTATGAGTTGTATGTCCAGTGCTTTACATAATTATATACATTTGTTTTGAAGATTATATAATGTACATGTTATATACACTACGGTACAAACAAAGACAGCTGAAAGATTTCTAACCTGCCCTTCAGTTCCTGGGTTTAGCAGTGGGAGACCTCTAAGCCTGTTCAATAGCCCAAAACAAGCCTTAACCGTACAAAACAGAATACAAAGTCACTGATGGACAACTCCAAAGTAAACCCTTTCATTATTTTATGGCATCCTTGTTAAAACACACAATTAGAACAGGAGGAACACTGAAAAGTCAATTTGATAAATTCACAAAGGTTGCCACCAACCTTAATAAACTTAGTTCCTTCATCTTCAATGAGATTATAATATGGATATCCTGAAAGAATCCTCCATGCAGTCAAACCACACTGAGAGGCTGGGCAAGACTGGTCTGTTTATAAAGAAAACATCAGCATTCATTTAACAATACTTCGTTGGCAATTCAAGTGGAAATGGTCTGTGTTATGGCTGACAGGGATTGGCCGCTAAATACCAGAAGTGGTTTGTCATAATTTAACACTGGGTATTATATAAACGTTATTTTACTGTCACTTAGTTTTCCCAAGTTGTATGGTAACAGGGGGAAAAAGACCGACCTATCAACAGGGTAGTAAAAAGCTAATAGGTGGCCAGTTAAAAGGGTTCAAGGTTCAAGGCTGTTCTTCAATATCAAAAGGTGCCTGCCACAACTGTCTAAAACAATACCTACAGTACATACTGTTATATTTTCTGAATGCATGTACTTTTTTAAAACTTTTGTCTAAACGTTGTCCATCTATACTTGACTAGAGCTTAATAATGGTATGTCCAAATTGGAATAGAGAATATAAAAGTTGAGCCATCAGAGGTCAATAAGGTAAAGTCTGCGTCGAGCCTAGTGGCCCATCAGGCCGGAGCTTATCCCGGTTTCTGTAGCATGAAGCAACTGAAAGTATTTCTACTCCCCGCTTGATGGGATGCTAGTCCATCGCAGGGTTACCACCCAACAGTAAATTCGCCGGTACCCATTTATACACCTAAGTGAAGAGAGGCACTGTGAGAGTAAAGTGTCTTGCCTAAGAACACACTGTAGTGATCCGGCCGAGGCTCAAACATGGTGTCACGAAATTTTCTATTTTTGTCATATAGTTGTTTGCGTTTAGTTTTTGTTTCAGTGGGTTTTGTTTGGTTTGGTAGTTAATAACGTAACTTTTCTAACATTAAAGTAATTAATATTCAAATATAGAGCAGAGAAATGCTACGTGCTGTCTACGTGCTGTGTGGCAATTGAGAGTAGTGTTGAAAGACCATGTGCTGAGGAGAAAATGTTGACTGAAAGATAAAGAAAAGTATGTGAAGACACGGAGCTAGGTTTGAACTAAAGAGAAAGAGAAAGATGTTTGTGGTATCGGTTCAGGTTTTGTGGTGTTGGTTAAGAACAGTCAAGGATTGTGTAAAGGAACTGCACAGTGAACTGCTCCATATAATTTGTAAATAATTAGTTCGTTCGAATTTGTGTGTTATTACTGTCTAGGTTTAAAATTACTTAAGTTAAAGTTAGGAAACGTATTAGTTTCGCAATTAGTTGTAATAATTTTCAAGCATAAGATTGATATAGAATATTTAGAATTAGTTTACTTAGTGTATATATTGTTAATATCGAGTGTTTTCCTTTTATATACTTAATAAACATTAGCTGTTGTAACTTATGGTGGTGTGTTGCAAGATTGTGGGAAGGGGTACGTGTACTCAGTTATCGTTAGTTTTGGTGTTATTGTTAGTTTTTGTTTCTCCATTTTTATCGTCAAGGGAATTTTCGGGGCTTGCGCCACACCCGGACCGTCCAACCTGGAGTCCAGCGCACTAACCATTAGGCCACTGAATACATGTACTTTTTTAAAACTTTTGTCTAAACGTTGTCCATCTATACTTGACTAGAGCTTAATAATGGTATGTCCAAATTGGAATAGAGAATATAAAAGTTGAGCCATCAGAGGTCAATAAGGTAAAGTCTGCGTCGAGCCTAGTGGCCCATCAGGCCGGAGCTTATCCCGGTTTCTGTAGCATGAAGCAACTGAAAGTATTTCTACTCCCCGCTTGATGGGATGCTAGTCCATTGCAGGGTTACCCCCCAACAGTAAATTCGCCGGTACCCATTTATACACCTAAGTGAAGAGAGGCACTGTGAGAGTAAAGTGTCTTGCCTAAGAACACACTGCAGTGATCCGGCCGAGGCTCGAACATGGTGTCACGAAATTTTCTATTTTTGTCATATAGTTGTTTGCGTTTAGTTTTTGTTTCAGTGGGTTTTGTTTGGTTTGGTAGTTAATTACGTAACTTTTCTAACATTAAAGTAATTAATATTCAAATATAGAGCAGAGAAATGCTACGTGCTGTCTACGTGCTGTGTGGCAATTGAGAGTAGTGTTGAAAGACCATGTGCTGAGGAGAAAATGTTGACTGAAAGATAAAGAAAAGTATGTGAAGACACGGAGCTAGGTTTGAACTAAAGAGAAAGAGAAAGATGTTTGTGGTATCGGTTCAGGTTTTGTGGTGTTGGTTAAGAACAGTCAAGGATTGTGTAAAGGAACTGCACAGTGAACTGCTCCATATAATTTGTAAATAATTAGTTCGTTCGAATTTGTGTGTTATTACTGTCTAGGTTTAAAATTACTTAAGTTAAAGTTAGGAAACGTATTAGTTTCGCAATTAGTTGTAATAATTTTCAAGCATAAGATTGATATAGAATATTTAGAATTAGTTTACTTAGTGTATATATTGTTAATATCGAGTGTTTTCCTTTTATATACTTAATAAACATTAGCTGTTGTAACTTATGGTGGTGTGTTGCAAGATTGTGGGAAGGGGTACGTGTACTCAGTTATCGTTAGTTTTGGTGTTATTGTTAGTTTTTGTTTCTCCATTTTTATCGTCAAGGGAATTTTCGGGGCTTGCGCCACACCCGGACCGTCCAACCTGGAGTCCAGCGCACTAACCATTAGGCCACTGAATACATGTACTTTTTTAAAACTTTTGTCTAAACGTTGTCCATCTATACTTGACTAGAGCTTAATAATGGTATGTCCAAATTGGAATAGAGAATATAAAAGTTGAGCCATCAGAGGTAAATAAGTGTTTCCTTTAAATTCTCACTGACTAATTATTGGAGTGTGATAAAAAGGCTGAGCATAGGCAAGAGCTGACACCATCTCCTTGCCAAAACAGCAAAATATCAACAGAACTTCAGTGAGCTTTAAGGGTCATTGTCATGATAATGGGCATGCACTCATTTTTGTGGCATGCAGCCACAGAAAGTGTTTTTAACCAATAGACATTTGGTAAGGTTTGGCACTGCATGCTGCCACGAGCTCCTGTCGGACCAGAAATCAAATCACCACACATGGACAGAAAATACTTGGTGGCCAAATCAAGAGTGAGCATTTGGACTCTTATTCACTCTTGCTCCTGTTTGATTCCAACTCAACAAAACTGACAGCAATAATAAACTCACCTGTTGAATTTCTCTGTCCCTGGCCTGTAAGACTGCCAACAATCAACAGGCTGTGCTGAGGATGGTAAACAATGCAGCACACTCCATGAGGCAGAACATTTGCAAATGAGAAACTGTGATTCTCTTGGAAACCATTTGTAGGGCTGTAAGAACAACAAATGGTTGCCCAGCTGTCATAGCTATCATGTCTTACTGTAGGTAAGTTATTTATCTTTTTCTTTTCTTTTAACTTTGTATATGTAATAGGACTACATGCTGTCCAATTTGAAAATAATTGGAAGAGAAAAATTCAGAGGACTGCGAAATTGGACGAGGCCGTAGGCCGAGTCCAATTTGGCAGTTTGAGGAATTTTTTGAATCCAATTATTTCCAAATTGGACAAGCATGTAGTCCTATTACATATACAAAGTTAAAAGAAAAGAAAAAGATAAATAACTTACCTACCTACTTACCTGGCAAATGGTTCGCCCTACAAACTAGTTTTTCTTGACAATTGATTGTTTTATGGAAGGTATCCAGATTTTTCCTAAATAATTTGGACAGTTTGAGCAAAAACTGTCCAAATTTAAAATGGCAAAAATTAAGAAAAAATGCATTTGTTGACAATAATGGATTTTGGTGTAGCTATATAAATAAGTTGGTAATACTTTGTTGTTTAGAACTTTCAATTGACTTTAAGAAGCATATGAAAGAGGTGGAGGGTTTGTTAATTTTCTTTAACTGAAATAAATAATGAAATCGTCTTTTGTTTAACAAGGCTTCCACATAACAGTATTGCAACTGACAAACCTGTGGCCCTCAAATTCCTGATCAAATTCAGGAGAGTTGGTTTTTATAGTGGAGGGAGGGAAACTGGAAAACCTGGAAGAAACCCTTTTAGCAGAGAAGAAAACCATCAACAAACCCAACGCACATACATGCCGGGTCTGGGAATCTCACCCGGGCCACATTGGTGGGAAGCAAGTGCTCTCAATTAACTTCACCTTCCCTGCTCCCCAAACAAAAATTTTAAAAAAGAAATAATTCAAGGTTCAGTCACTTTTTTAAATAACATCTACTGTAACTGTTTTCCTGACATTTAGAGTCAGTGGTAATCTGATCAGAATTCATGACTGTGCAAGACGAGTCACATCATCACGTCATTCAGACTGTAATTCAGTGATTTGAGAACCGTGTCAAATGGACTGCTTATTTTTACAGAAAAACAAGGACTTTGATGCAATGCAGCAAGCTAACCTGACCAAATAATTCTTCAGTAAACCACAATAATTTATCACCAATAACTCGGCAGACCTGGAAAGAAGATCAAGTTAAAGAAAAAATATTTAATATTATTAATTTATTAATAAACATACTGACACCTGAAAAGTCATCACCATTTGTGACGAGTGCTATCTGCTGCTTCACTTCTGACATTATCACCGTTAGCTCAAATACACCATCCATACTCAAAATCTGCAGGAAGACATTATCTTTCCAATGGTACCCAGATCAGAGTGATTAGAATGAAAAAGTTGAACTTCGGAGTTTTGAATCAAGTCACGTGTTAGTGAAAGGCCCTACAAGAACAATTTTCAAAAAAGATTTGATCTTATTTTCCTATTGTTTCAGATTTTGTAATGAGTAAAAACTAACAACTTTTTTTCGTATGGGTCGTGGAACTAGTCATTTAAGTGTAGCATCCTAGGGGCACTCTTGCGACTTCTTGTAAACTTTCACCCCTGGGCCTCCGAGGATGAGGGGGTTTCAAAATGTTTGAAGTACGCATCAGCAGCAGGAAGAGTAGGCAACTGTGACAAGATGAGATTGTTTGTCACAAGCTGATTAATATGACCAAAGTAACTGGCTAATCAAGTAATTGGCAGAACTATGGAATTGCCAGCTTGTTTTGAAATCCCTGTCATCTAGCAAAGTATATCAGAATCGTACCACTGAGAGCTGTGTTTGTGGTCAATGAAAACCAGTCCAGCTATACAATCACTCAGATCTGACGGAATTGTCCCCACTGGCTAAAAAAGATAAACAAAAAATCTGCATTTAGTGTTTTCAAATCCATTTACTATGCATGCCACTGATGTATGGAACAGACCCAAATTTTCCCCTCGTTACACCGCTCACTTTGTTGAACTGTCTTGCATACTTTTGTTAGTGAAATATTTCAACTGTCATTTTTAAGAAAACTGTACAATTACTCTGGATAATTACATTAGAATCATTGTTGAATGTTGAATAAATGGTTGGGAAGAAGTGTTTTCTATTACTTTCGAGTAACAGTGTCAAATGTTTGACAGTGAAAAAATTAACTACGATCATTTTTCTATTGCAGTTCAAGCAAGGTGTGTTGGCAACCCTCAACAACAGTGGCAGCAGGTAGCCTGCAAAGCAGCCGGTTTTTGTGGAGGGGAATGCTTCGAAAACAGCGATCACGAAAGATTAAATAACCGCCTGCCCGTAAACTTGTTTCTGAAGATGCCACCTCCAATCAGCGAGCTGTCAAAGGTCGGTTGTAACTCACCATCAAGCGTGAATTCAAAACAAACTCACATAACGTCAGTGGTATTTTTTTAAAGAAATCCGACAGTTTATCCGATCGATCCTGTTTGTAAACCCATGCAGCAGAAAAGTGAGAAATGCTCATGCGACAAGGCAGCAAGTGTTATCAAGAAATGAAGCCACCGATTTTAAAAGCTGGAAGGATTTTTCCCAGATTTAACAAGCGAATGAACAGTGAAGAGTTTGAAACTCACCTTTTTCCTGTACACATTTCTACAGTGTGAGACTCGTCCACTACCACTGTTACTAGGCTTTGATACAATTTGCTGTTGTCTTTTAGGACTTCAAGGAATTTATTATCGTGAGTACCTGTTCGGCAGTGCAGTAAATGAACTGCGGATGTCACTACAATTTTTGAAATGTTACCGCTGTTTAGCTCCTCAGCAGTGCAATTCATTGAACGCAGTTCCACAATTTGATCGATCAGGTTTTTCAACGGCGAAAATTATGACCGAAACGCTGGTTGTGTCATTCTTTCCCGCTCGATTCAAACACTTGTGTCTTGCAAACCAGAACACAGTGAATATCATAGTCTTTCAGAAACCAGTCGGAAGAATTCCTAGAACATCCTTCCCATTCATCAAATCTTTCACTGCTAATAGCTGTTCTTCTTTGAGGTGATCCTTTGTTTACTTTCTTTCAATTCATTGATGCTATCAACAAAGATATCAAGTCCTGCTTCGATAAAATCGTTCACAAGTCCATCTTTCAAGAAAGAGTCAGAAATGGTATCCGATGCTGACAGATTGATTGACAAATTTCAGTAACAACCAATCAGAATTTTCCATCCCTCTGTGGACGGACAATTCACTTGACCCTAGTTTAAGGGCACGCGGGAATTTACAACCTCCACCCTACCCCCTCCCTCTCTCTTTTTTCCTCTCCCCAGTGTTCGCATGCTGAAAATGGCAGCTGGTCTTTCGTGATCGCTGTTTTCGAAGCATTCCCCCACAAAAACCACCTGCTTTGCAGGCTATGGCAGCAGGGGGACAGAAAGTGAGGCGCACAAAATTTTGTGGAATTATTTTGTCAACAAAAGAGGATGGGCCGGCGATATAAAAATTTGATCTCATTCCACACACATCAGTGGTGAGCATAATAGTTAACTTGAAAATAAATTATTGTACAGCTTACCTGTGGAATTGTAAAGAGTAGTTCCCCTGCAAGGTCAAACACCACTATGTCTCCAGAGCTACACAAATAAATCAAAGAAAATATGTAACTCATAGCATGCATGCAGCTAATAATATTGCTGTAGAAAAACACCTGTAAAATTGTGCTTAAAAAGGCCTAATGTAGACTATAACTCAATAAAAACAAAGATCTACCAAAAGCTGTTGATGCAAGCAAAGGGAAATTACATGCTTTTTAGAAAAAAAATACAAGAAAGCATTAAGATTGAAACTCCTGTGTAAGTTTGGGAGAAACTTGAAAACTCTGTGGTTCACACACTTGCTTGCGGCTTTCAATGCCATGGCATGTCTTGTTCTCCCAAACTTCCACTGCAAGTGTTTCTAGTGTCCAATTCTCATGCCTATCTACAAAATATCTTGAAATATTACAAAACACTCAATCATTAGTATTGCGATCCTCTGATACTGTAGTTTTGCATGACGTGCAAGCCATCAATATTTTGTGGTATTGCCATCTCACTTTTCAAGCCCGTGATGGGTTCAAAAACTAAAATTGACATTGCTGCGATCGCTGCACTAAATTGGGTTGCTCACAGACGTAAAGTAACTGCCGTTGTTTTTCAAATGATTGCACAAATAATTCATTTCGAGTTCAAAAATATTTATTGAAAGTAGACTTCAGCACTTTGACTCATACATCAGTGGAAATCAACAGAACAAATGGTATGTCAATGCAATACTTTTTTAACAGAAGCCTGCATTTTGAATGAACCTCAAATCATTCAGGAGTGAAAGTTATGAATCAGACCTTACAAAATGTTGACAGTTTTACATGAACGTAAACATTGTAATAAAATTACAAAGTCACTTGCCTGACTTGTCAATTGGAAACTTAATGTTAATTTGGCAAGATTTCAAGGTGGTACAATGAAACAAATTGGAAAAGAACTGCCACTGATCTGAGCTGGAGGCATGTTGTAGACAGCTGCACATGTAGATCATCTTGCCAGTTTTGCCAGTTCATCAAACCTTTCTTTCTGTGTTTGTATTGAATTATGGCTGTAGGATTGGATGGGATTGGAATTAGCGTGGTCAGCAAGCTCCGAAATTGCCAGGGGATCAAAGTGTCCAGGAAGACTTTGAATGGCTGTTCTTCTACCCGACATGTTGGGTAAGTGCCCTTTTTCATGGATCTTTGCCTTCTTTGCCCTGTGTTTCATTATGTTGGAAAGCTCGTCCCATTTAATGGGCAGATGTTTCCTTGAGTCAGGTTTTTGATCGGCTGCAAATAAAATTCATTGATACTCTCTGGTTGGTGGCTGATATACTTCTTTAACCTGAGGTAGGGATCTCTCTCTGATCACCGTTTCCTTTAAATATCTTGTTGTTGTACATGCGTTTTACTTTAGGGTCCTCCGTTTCCCCGTTCTCGTTCTTGTCAATCGCTCTGTGTATTCAGACTAGTTGCTGCACTCTTTGAAGTCTTGAACTTTACAGCTGAGTTCTTGTCGCCATCTCATACCCAGCATTCAGGTGTTGTTCCACCACAACAGATGGAGTAACTAGTGGGGTGTCTTTAAGCCAACAGCACCTGTCGTCCACAGCTTTTCTATTTGGTTTTCATCTAGTGGTTCTTCTCTGTGAGTACGACTTCCTTTCCCTTTGGTCTTGAGTTGTTTCTTTTTTGAAGCAAGCTTCTTCAAATCTTCATCCTCACAAACATCGAAAAACTTGCCATCTTTTAGCTAAAGGAAATATCGCCTTAAACCATTTTGACAAGTACTCTTTGTTGATGGTTCATATTCCTCACATGGACTGCCTTTCCTTGGGTCTCATATTTCCAGAAAAAAGTGCTTCAGTGAGTCATTTGCATTAGTTTTGTTAATGCTTGCTTCTCACCACATCGATCATTGCACCATGCTTGAAGGTGATGAATAGCACTCTCAGTTAACAGTGTTTTTAGCAACCTGTGTTGTGGACTAGGCGATAAAAGACATAAAGGAGAAGATATCAAAATCACCTCCCCTACCCCCTAGGAAACGAGTTGCATAACCGCTAGGTATCCTGGGAAGAGTAATAAAAAACGCACAAGGTTCGTGTTGTCCGCCATATTGAATGTTTGTTTTAGTCCTAGCGAGTGTTTAAGCAGTGTTCGAGTTTTAAAGCAGTTCGGTATTGCGGACAGAAGTGCCAGAAACATCATTGGAGTAGTCACAAAAGTCTGTGCCAGGCAATTGAGCATCTTGAAACACAAAAACGGTCACAAGTGGAACGTGGAGACGGTTATGTATTTGCCAGTCATTTAACACCTAAGCAGCATGTAGCAGTAGCCAAGCTCGTAGGAAAGAAGTGTAAGGTGTCATGTATGCTGGATGGGATACCAGCAGAGGCCCTTTGGGACACAGATGCACAGGTATCCGTTGCATCAAAAAGCTGACTTGGAGAAAATATGCCTTTGTTAACAAAGGCATACTTTCTCCAAGCCAGAAGAGTTGCTTGGAGAGGAAGCAGGACTGAACTTAATAGGAGCTAATGGGGGACCGATAGGGATGGGTAGAGGTACACTTTCAGCTAGCCTGTAGTACGCAGTCAGCCGCCCCCATCACAATGCCGCTCCTGGTCGCAAGGGATGAGTTGGAATATCCTATTATTGGTTATAATGTCATTGAGAGGTGGTCAAAGGTAGACATAACATGGAAGGGCAGAGCACGGATTCCTTGAGAGAGATTATGAGCTCAGCTTTCAGTGAGGTGGAACAAGAGAACATAACTGCATTGGTTGAATTGGTGCAAAGTGCAGGTGTGGAGAGACTTTGTGCTCTAAGGAGTGGCAAGAACAGGTTGACAGTGCCACGTGGGCAAACGGTGTCAGTAACTTGTCGTGTCAACTGTGGTCCCCTAGAAGAAAGAACACCATTATTGTTTGAACCTGCCCAGGAACCAGCCAGACCAGCCGGCCAAGAACTGTTTGAACAACTAATCACATTGCCTAAAGGACTGCCTTGTAAAGTGAACATTGAAATCCACAATCCCACAAAACATGACATCACACTTTGTCGCCGCAAACCACTGGGAAGCTTACAGCTTGTACAATCGGTCACACCTTTGGAAGTCAGGAGAAAAGATCTTGCATGCCCTGAAGATACAACCCCAAGTAGAGAAAGTAACACATCTGAAGGTGAAAGTCAATTGGCCTCACAAGAGCAATGTCGGGGGCCGAGCCATGAAGATTCCCGTAGTTCCGGAAGGATACCACCTGTAGTACTGGGTAATTTGTCTGAAGAACAGCGACAATTGGTCATCACAATGCTCCGGGAGGAGGCAGAGTCGTTTGCCCAAGATGATGACAATGTGGGGTGTTTGAACGGACTTCAAAGAAGCATGGGGGATTACGCTTATCCATTGACTATAGGGAACTCAATCGAAAAACTGTACCAGACCGCCACCCAATCCCAAGGATCCAGGAGACATTGGACAAGTGGTGGAAGTTCATAGTTTTCAGTGTTAGATCAGGGAAAAGCTTATCACCAGGGCTTTATTAACCGCTTTCATCACACCGTGGGGTTTGTATGAATGAACGCGAATACCCTTCCGACTAACCAATGCACCAGCCCATTTTCAGCGATATATGGAGGATTGCTTAGAGGGTATTCGAGATGAGATATGCGTTCCCTATTTGGATGATATAATTGTGTACAGCAAGACATTCGAGGAGCATGTGGAGAATCTGTGGACAGTGTTGAGACACCTTCGTAAACATGGAATAAAGTTAAAACCTAGCAAATGTCATCTGTTTCAACGTGAAGTCCGATATCTGGGAAGGATTGTAAGCCAGAGTGGACCATTTCACAAGGTTTGCCCAAGCTTATGCTACGACCAACAAGTCTGCCCGAACATCAGCTAACAAGCTATACAATGACTTTATACTGCGTTTCGGATTCCCTGCTAGAATCCTACACGACCAGGGAGGGGAATTTGAGAATAAGCTCTTTCACTATCTTGAGGAATGTTGTGGCATGTTGCGGTCCCATATGACACCATACCATCCACAAGGAAATGGAAAGACGGAGAGACTCAATCAAACACTCCTTGCCATGTTGCGAACCCTATCTGAAAACCAGAAATCACGCTGGAAAGACAGTCTTAACAAAGTGGTACATGCCTACAACTGTACTTGCCATGAGGCCACAGGATTCTCTCCATTCTTCTTACTGTTTGGGCATTCACCAAGGCTTCCCGTAGATGTTATCTTTGGTACAGAACCCACCAATTCTCTGGACTATACAAGCTATGTCAAGGAGTGGCCTGCTGCAATGAACGAAGCTTATGCTTTAGCTTCAAAGAGATCCGAAGCATCTGGACTGAAGGGCAAGGGGCAGTATGACCGAAGAGTGAACAGTTCCATATTACAGCCAGGGGACAGAGTGTTAGTGCGGAATTTGAGCAAAAGGGGTGGTCCTGGTAAGCTTAGATCCTATTGGGAAGATGATGATCTCCTATTGGAGAAGGGAGTCCAGTTTACGAGGTCAAGCCGGAGACTGGTCCCGGACGTCGCTGTGTTATTCACCGTGATTTGCCCTTTGAGGTACGACAGGACAAGATTTGTAGGAAACCAAAACGAGTTTGGAAGGGAAGCAAATCACCCACACCACCACTACATCCAAGCCAAGAAAGCAGTACTGACGAGGAGCCCGATGGGATAATGATGTTTTCTCCAGTACGAGACCAGGAAAAGAGGGAGCCAGAATTGTCACAAGACTTCAACCCTATCAATGAGGCAGTCAGTGACCCAACTCCAAATCATCAGGACACTCATGAGGAGACATCTCAGGATGCAGATGCAGCTGAATTCCAATTACCAGCAAGCCTAGCAAGTGAGATCTATATCTGAGACAAACCAGGCAGACCATGTAGAGAACCATGGACGACCAACTAGACAGAGAAGAGCACCTACCTTGTTTACTTATGATACCAACTGTGCCAAGTACAGCGGGTGTGACACCATTGCTAATACCTGTTTTACAAGGACCTGTTGGAGGACCACAAAGTGCACGGCTGAACTGTGCCTGGCCATGGGCATACCCTGCCTGTTATGGAAATGCTGGAGTGTATCCTTGCTGGACCAATTGAACACTGACACTAATGCATGTGAAACTGTTTAACTACGTTGTGTAACCTAATTTCATAAAAATATTAATTGCGGAAATAGAACACTTTATTATCTCTATAAGCAGAGGAGTTTTACGTGAAAGTCCGCGAACTTTGGTTATGTAGTCTGATTTAGTTTAAAGCAGTCACAAGTTGTTTGTGCAGATTTTGTAGGCAAGGGCCTGATCACCCCTTTCCTAAAGGAAGTACGTGTAGGAAGACTAGTATTTTACTGTAAGAGACAATGGTCTCCGTGGTTTGCTTGTAATGTCGAGGATGAAATTTATTACTGTAGGGGAGTGTGTTGTGGACTAGGACGATAAAAGACAAAGGAGAAGATATCAAAATCACCTCCTCTCCACCCTAGGAAAGGAGTTGTGTAACCGCTAGGTATCCTGGGAAGAGTAATAAAAAACGCACGAGGTTCGTGTTATCCGCCATATTGAATGTTTGTTTTAGTCCTAGCGAGCAAAAATGCGAAATCCCATCCGCGGCCGGTAACACCTGCTTGCTCTGGAAATCTTCAGTTTCCTTGTCTTCTAGGTAAACAATGCTCCTTTTCCTCTTAAAAGTTCTGTTTTGTTACTTTTTGGCTCACTCTTTTCTCTCGAGGCGGTTGTTTCAATTTCTACATCAACGTTGGTGTTGACGTCTTTAAGAGTCCCATAAATACCAAAATTCGGAAACTCATCCCTGGGTGGCTCTTCAGACTTTGGGAACTCCATTCATGTGAATTTTTTACTGTTTTTGGTTTCAATTAAATCACTGATATAGCGAAACTCTTCCCATTGGGAATTACCTAATAGACATAAATACACAATCACTCAAATGGTCAAATTAACCTGAAGATGGCTTAATGCCAATGCCAAAAACGTTCAGTCTTTTTACTTTTTAAAGATTTTTTTAATCTTGTAAAAATTAATCAAATACAATAATATTGCAAGTAAATTTCAAATAACCTGCAACAAAAATTATTTATGCATGAAACTGTTACCATGGATACCTTTTGATCAAGTACAAATTAATTTATCTTCAGTTTTATTTATCCTCATAACAATGGTTTCACGATACAAGACTACCATAAATGATGTGATAAACGCCTGGGGCATCTATTAAATTTGTGTGGTGTAAGAGGGGGCATTAAAATAATAGATACGAGGCATTTATTAGAACAACTAGAAAATCTAAATAAAACTTCATAGTTCTATATCAACATTGCAACAACAATAAGTTTATATTTCTTTATCAGTGCGGGGATAACAGCAAGTTCATAGTTCTATATCAATGTCCCCATCATCTTCTGGGCCTGTCAACATTCTGAGCACATAAATTAAAATGAAAGAGCAATATCCATACTTTGAACTTGAGATCGAGCAGGATACCATTCATAAGCTATTGCTGCCCATAATATCAAGGTATTAAATAAATGGCACGAGTTTGCTTTTCAGAGTGTTATCTTGAGTTTTAGGGGGGGGGGGCTTTATTAGAGAGGGGTGTCTATTTCAAACTTGACACCACACCAGGGACATTTAATGGATAGGAGGAGTTTATAAGAATTAGAGAGGGGACATTCATTAGATCATTTATGGTGATTGCAATTTCGAGACAGCAATACTGCATTATATTGATGGCTAGTTGGGGAAAAAACATATTCTGTATTGGGTTCAGTCTCCCAACTAGCCATCAATATAATGCAATATTGCCATCTCAAAATCGCAATTATATTAAATACAAACCTATAAGAACAAGCTAACATAGAACAATCCTGACTCCATGCCAGCTTTCTCCATTGTGGACAGTTGTCTTCATCAACTGAAACCAAAACATCAAGGGGAAATGTAACCGTAGCTAATGGTTCCAAAATTTTGAAAAGGCTTGAAACAGCATGCGACTACCCCAGGCAAGCAAAATTTTGTGAGACCCAGAGAGGACATTTTCCTGAGTCACACGCACGTGATTGATTACTAGGGTTTTTGAAGATGCCCAATCAGATCTGTAGTCATCCAAAGACTTCTGAGGACATTCTGAACATTTCCAACAACACACGAAGATTTCTGGGTCCCAGACCCAAGATGCGATTTGTCAAACAAAACTTGGTTGCAATAACTTTTTCCTTCTGAAATCTGAGAATTCAGGGGAGTATCATAATTTACATGACATTATCTACTTTTTTAACTCATATTTTCACACATGGCTTCTAATCTACATATTTTAGAAACTGTGTCAATCAAGGCTATAGTTCAAGTTTTTCAAGAAGGTGCAAGATAATGACCCCTAGGTGTGAGGAGGAACCAGATCAAAGAATTGGACCTGCAGGCATGAGATCAACACTGAAGACATGGAAATTGGCAAGCACAGGCCTTTGTATTATAAATGTGACTACAATAATTTTATGGCAGACATGGTTTATTCAGACCTGAGACCTTTTGATCAATGACTTTTCAAGGACAAATCACATTTTTTCAAGGATTTGGTTTCCACTAAATTTGACATAATTAATGATG
>OX393563.1:18239222-18314222 GCA_947652115.1 Blastomussa wellsi | reverse complement strand
GTTTTCCTTATTACTTTTTCTTGTCAGTAACTGTGCTCACATCGTGGGTGGCTCCACCTGAAATGTTCTGCAATTGGTATAGGATTTAATGGAGCCGAAACCAATTGTGGAATTACAAGCATTTTAGGCATCCTACTGATGAACGGTTATGGCAATTAGATATTTATTACAGGAGCCAACATTGAGATTGTGGTCTGTCGCCTTTGAATTGTGGATATAAGAGGTAATGTGGAACTCGGGTGCTAACTCAGTGTACGGTCTCGGACTGCAATTTCTCCATGCCTATTATTATATATTATTATATGACCCTTAGTATAAAGAAAACCACTTTTTATACTGAATGTCAGGAAACATTCTTTCAGAAGTTTATCGGTTGGTCACGAGTTTTACCTGTTCAACAAATCTCTAATTTGCCGAAAACAACGCCACGTATTATCTTTCGCGCGTTAAACCAGAGATAAATGAAGCAGAAGAACCCTTGAAATTTCGGCAAAGCATATTCTAAATACCCCTTTCAAGCTAATGCCAATAACTCACCAATATTTCTCCCCCAAGAGACCATTCTGCACGAATAAAAACATCGTACAAAATATGATCTCCCGCGACCCCGGCAGCCATGATGGAATTCTTCTTTTGACGCTGGGAGACTGATATCTAACTTTTTCATTGGCTGTGGAAGGTCACGTGAGATGCCAAACGCTACAAAACCGCCATCTTTGAAATCGAAAAAGCTATCGAAATACATTTTGACACTGTTGATTTTGGTTGATTCGCCAGCATTTTGAGAGTTTTCCGTTTGAAAAAAGCAAATTGTAGCTTGCGTGAGTACAAACTCAAGTTGAACAGTCTCGTTAATAATTTTCTGGCTTTGTTTCACGATCAAGCTACCAATGGCGACAGAAACAGCCTTCAGACCTCCCGTGGATCAAGAAAACGCTCAGGCCCTGACTATCAAAGGAGGAAATTTGCCTGGTAATATAAAGTCTTAAGGTTATAAATTTTAAGTTACGCTTACTTTCTTTAATTACACGTAAAAAGTGTTGTTCAATATTAAAATTAAGCTTATAGTTATATTAATTAATCAACAGGTAGAAGTTTTGGTGCTGCAAAATCTTTTCAATCAAACAACGCTCCTTTAGCGACCCCACGACGTGCACTGGGTGATGTAGGAAACACTATTCAACCCAACACCACAAAGGCCAGGAAGGCACTTTCATTAAAACCTAGCAAGCTAGCAGGCAAGACACCGACAACAACAAAGATCTTTCAAGGCCGAACAGGGACCCCAGCCACCAAAGGACTGCCACTCTTACAACAAATAAGTTCTGCGGGACTCAAGCAAAGTAGTAAACAAAAAAAGGCATTTCATGTGAAGACTGCAGAGAAACAACGAGTGAAAACAGAGCAAGACCATTGTCAAAAAGAAGTAATGTATCCATTTATGGACAAAGGTATAATAATATTTCTTGTTTACAAACATTGATGTCACATTTCTTTTGATATTCAGATTTGCCAACCACAGAACAAAAGAAGATATTGTTTCAAGAAGCAATGAGGTTCTGGTTGGCTTGTTAATAACAATGGGTGATGTCACAAGAAACATTGCTATAGACAAAGGTGTACTAGAAAACATAGGCTGATTTAAACATGAAAGTAAATTTGGGAAAACTTTTGTGTATCACTCAGGCTGACACAAGGGCTTTTGAGCTCACCCAAATTCACCAGAATGTTTGTATCAGTGTTGAAAACAAAAGGTATCAGGTACCAATTTTCTATGTAAAAAATGAAATATATAATTACAAATGGGACACATCATCACAACTCTGTTCAAACTGAAATTGCCTCAGGAAAACATCTTGTTATTCGAGTAGAATCAGAAAAAATATTCTATTCTGGTAACTAACTTTTGTCAAGTATATTTGGGTAGAAGCCTTTCACCAAGGTGGTAGGCATCTGCACCAGAGATGCCAACTTAAAAACTATTGAAATCCAAGAGACTGCCAATTTCGCATCAACATATGTCTTCTCGGGGAGTAAGAGCAAGGGAATGTTTGGTTAAAAAAAGCACACAAAACACCTGTTATTTTGTTTGAACATTTGTACTCTAGATTGCTTTGTTTACAAAACCACAATAGAAGACATTAAGCACAAGAAGAACCTTTGTGATAAATAAAACCGGTCTTATCACAGCTTGAGATTGCCCTTGTAAAGAATGCAAAAATATAATATTTAGTTAGTGTTCTGTAAATTACAGCACTTGTTAACTGGATAATGTTTGTTCTCTTTCAATACAGAGGATGTCCTTCCAAGATCAAACTATGTTTCAGCAATCTTGAAGAATGTTGGAGCTCTCTATTATGGCTGTCAGTTTAGACCCCAGTCTTGTTCTGATTCAGATTCTGACATTAATGCAGCAAATTTTGTTCACTTTGAAACTGAAAGAAGGCCAACCGAAGGTATGTATGTACTTACATTCCATGGTCGTACATGGGAGGCGCAGTGACCTTATGGCTTTGATTTTTGAAGTTGTAACTTTGACTCTGTAAGTAGCGCCTTTGGACCCTTGGAAAAGGGCTCTTTATAAATGTCTTATTACATGTGTTCTCATTATTATTATTATCGGTTTGTTGTCTCCAAAGCTTAATACTTCACTCTGCATTCTCACCATCTGATCACCCCTGTTTCATTCTTGTTGACCCTTCACCTGTTTGTCCCTCTCTGAACACAAGAAACAAGTGGCTCTGGAAGAAAAGAATTTGTCTGGCTAATTTTTTACAAATCTGTTCAATCAAATGAGCCACTGTACTATGTTTTGCTGCTAAGGAGAATGCTAATGTATGTATGTCTTGGTGTTTCTAGATATTGCCTTTGATACGCTTCCATTTGAAGGAGAACTGGATTCGTTAACCCAAGGCTTTAATGCGCTCAGCCTTCCAGACATGGAATTGCCTCCTGTGGATATTGATGCTCTGGGACTTGGTTTATTGTAGAAGTAGAATATTTACACATTAGTTGGAAATAATGTTATATTACTTGTAAATAGAATTTTTGGTCATGAATGTACCATCTTTTTTTATTTTTTTTTTTATTTTATCTTGTCCATGTACATGTGTTCTTTTTTCTATATATTTGGAACATGTTTTTGTTCTTCTAAATCCCTATTTTTTTATATACTTACAGAATAATTTCATTTTGTCTCCAGTTTTGTTTATCCTTTGTTGAATTTACTTGTACTATCTAGTGAATTTTGATTTCCTATAAATGAAGCTGTAAATAAATGAACATTTTGTTGCTGTTGACCTTTTGAGATCTCCTTTTCATGTCATTTATTAATTTGTAGGGGAATCTTTGTTTATAACGTTTGCCTTAAGCCAATGATACACAGTTCCACATTTGTTGAGCAACAAATGTTGCGGCAAATGTTGAACAGTGTATCATGTGATGTTGAATGTTGAAATATGCCATTCAACATGGTAAACTTTGTCGAACGTTGTTGAACGAAAATAGAGCTTGGCACTATTCCGTTCAACAAGTTGCTGTTTGTTGAACAACTTGGGAAAACTCAAAAACGTTACAACAAGTCGCAACAATGTTCAACATTCGTTGATCAACAAAAGTTGAAAGATGTTGAACCGTGTATCATTGGCTTTACATTAGCATAGACCTTTCTCAAGTATTTGTCATTCTTTTGTGTTCATTCAAAGAACAAAGGAACTCGAACTCAGAAATGAGGTTGGGTGGGCAGGTCTATAGGAAAGTTCTATAAGCGCTTTAGTACACCTTTTTGTGTATAAGAACATATAATTTGGAGCTGATGCTGGACATCCTTACATACATACTTTATTTGTCATGTAAGTCATTAAAAGGCAGCTAAAAGCTGATGTGGACCTACAAACTAAAGTATAACTACAATATTTATCGTAGATAAAAACATGTTAAGAAACTTATTCGGTTTGCTCTTTAAAGGCTGGCTTTCACTGGCACAAGCACAAAGATCCTTATATAAAAAAGTGTATCTGATCAAGCTACAAAATTATGAATCCTGAATATTGAAAGAACATCAGAGAATTAATTGTAGCCTAAAGTGTTCGACAGTTTCTTCCGTGGCATTTTTATCTTACAAAGAATGTATGGGCTCTGAATATATCTCATCGCTTTCCTCTTGTAGTGGAGCTCCAGCAGCCCAAAGGGCCGCCAAGCGGAGCCACATACTCATATGGGAAAGAAAACGAAACCCATGAGTTGATTTTCTCATGGTTATCATGGCTAGCGGTATTGCTCGTGGGTGCGTATGTACGATGACAATGACAACGAAGACGGAGTCACGCAACATGGCAGTCATAAATAGCCATGCCTTGTCAACACCTTGTCAGCCTTATCAGCTTACATCTTTGTTATAGGGCATCCATGTTATGGCCAATTGACAGCTGTCAAATCGAGGTATCTGCTGACCAGTATCACATGACCAGATCGTGAGCTCAGGTTAGAACTCATCGAGGTAACGTGTTTTTTTTAAGTTGACCGCTGACCAGGCATTGGTTTTCTTCATTGATTGCGGGCTCAGGTCCGATTTTTTTCTTCTGGCAGCATTTTTTAACTTTTTATGTCATTCTTAGCGGAAATTCTGCAATTGGAGTTGACGTTTTTAATTATTGTTTATTTAAGAGAAATTATTAAGAACCAGCAAAAATACGGAGCTCCGCTCTTTGGCTTGGCTAAATCTATATAATTATTAGCAGGCCTGTAGGAGGGGGGTTCGAACCCCCTTTGGAGGTCAATAATGGAGGACTGAAAACACAAACTGTTGATTTTCAGCTTTTAGCAAATAGTGGAGGGATGGAAAACAAACTCTGAGTGTTGCAGCTTTTAAATACGCCAGAAGTATCGGGAAAGTATTAAATTGTTAGGAGAATGGGTACAAGTGAAATTCGAGAACCTTACATGACAACAACAACAACAAGGTTTATTTGAACTGCATTAATTGACAATAAATGATTGAACAATAAATAAATTAAAAATACATACAGCTGCTGGACACCCAAAATAACTAAAAAGCTAAACTAGTTGGGTGACCACCATTTATTACTTTATAATAAATAGAAGGTCAGAAAAGAGGCATTTTACATTTACATTTACACAATTAATTAATGAAATAAATAACAGTACAAATAATTCATAGACATATATATACAATAGGAAAGTAAATAATAACAGTAAGAAGAAAAAGAAAAAAAAAAGAAAAAAAAAATTACAGAAATGCCAGAATATAACAATTAGTAAAAAAAAAACTTAGTAGAAATTAATGAAATGCAGGGATAATTCTCTTTTAAACGAATAGGAAGTTAGAATCTTAAGTCTCTCATCTATTTCGTTCCATAATATAGGTCCATTGTATCGGATATTAAACTTGCCATAGTTTGTTCTAATTTTTGGAACATAAAAAGTTGACCTAGTAGCAAAGCGAGTGTTAACATTATGCTTGTCTGAAGTTTTAATGAAAAAAGAGTCGAAAATCTTTGGTAATTTGCCGGTAAGGAATTGGTGCATGAAGTAAAGAGTTTGAAGTTTGATATGATCCTGAAGTTTTAGAAGTTTGAGTTGAGAAAACAAAGGACTAGTGTGGGCATCAAAAGCAGAAAAGGTAATTAGACGGATCGCTTTCTTTTGCATTATTTGAAGTGGTTTAATATTATGATCATAGGTGTTACCCCAGACTATACAACAGTAGGAAAAGAAAGGAAGAATAATGGCATGGTATAACTGAACTAAGATCTTGACATCAACATAGTGCCTAATTTTACAAAGAATGCCAATACCTCTAGATATTTTTTTGGAAATTTGTTGGATATGTTCTTTCCAAGTAAGATGACAGTCTATAAGAATTCCCAGATACTTAACACTTTTATACTGATTTATTGTCTTGCCATTTATTTCAATTTTCATAGAGTAATTTAATTTCTTTTGATAAGGATGAAAAATTACAAAATGTGTTTTGTCAATATTAATAGATAGTTTGTTTGCACAAAGCCATGTATTTATTTCACCGAGTTCCCGATTGACAGTTTCCTCAAGATGTTTTAAATCTTTATCAGAATAAAACAGATTAGAGTCATCTGCAAACAGATGAAAATTGAAAATAGATGAAGAATTTATAAAATCATTGATATATATTATAAACAATAGAGGGCCAAGTACAGAGCCTTGCGGTACCCCACAAGTTATATGCAATGTGTTTGAGTCTGAATTATTTATAGAGACAAATTGCTGCCTGTTAGTTAAATATGACTGGAACCAATCATTTGCTATGCCACGAATTCCATAATGTTCAAGTTTAGCTAAGAGAATGCTGTGATCTACTGTATCGAAGGCTTTACTTAGGTCCAAAAATATACCACAAGAGTATAATTTTTTTTCAATGGCACTTTGTATTTTATCTGTTATGAGCAATGTAGCCTGGGTAGTGGAACAGTCCTGTAGTGAATTAGTATTAAGTGGCTTCAGTATATCCTAGTGACCTAGTATTATATGTAGTCAAAATAATCCCATCGTCGAAAATATTTCCTTAACAGGCGTTCGGGATTTGATAAATGGAGTCTCGAAAGACGAAAGGTGGGGAATACAATTTGACCCAGGTGATACGTGTATTTAGTGCATATTGACGCTTTGACGCTGCTTTTGGTACATTGACGGCGGAGCCGGGAAGTGGGGGGCTTAAGCTTTTACCCTGAGATTCCTTTGCAGCACACGTCAAGCTTTTGTAAAACGTTTAGTGTACTAAGCCGGTATGAATGTATCAAGTTAACAAAACGTCGGAAATGTTGTTGTTATGCTAAAAATACCTGTTATTTTACACTCCATCGAGTTTGAAATATTGACGTGCACAATGCTAAAAATAGCATTTCCGGGCCTCCTTAATAAATATTCCTGTCAATACGAACACCCTTTCAAAAACCTCAGCTACATGCCTGATTAGACAACTATTCCGGATCGGAGAAGGTGTTTCGAGCCAGCGAAACAACAAAGATATCTTCTAGAAATGCAGCAGGTCGATCGGTGTGTCGTGTGATGACATCCTCGTAATTCTCTGATCTGCAAGCACCGAGGCGGGGTAATAATTTGGCTAGATTTCATTTCACAATCGTTTCATCATCATCATCATATCACGATAAGGTTTAATTAAAGCTTAGAGCTTGTGGGCTTAAAGCTAAAGAGGATGTAGGAAACGGACAGTTGCTACCATTTGATCAAACATACTGCGAACTGAAATCGTGCGGAATCTGATACTTAGCCGTTAAGTTGGCTAAAATACTACTTACGCATAATAACAATTGCTTCGTAACCAACCATGACTCCCCACCTAAATTTCTAAAACCGTCTTTCCAACAAAAAAAACACCAAAGCTGTTTTAGCAACGAAGGGAAACTGCTGTTCAGTATTGTTAGACACTATACTGGCAACTTAATAATAGTAATCGTAACACAAAATGTACTGTCTGCGGTCTGTTTTATCAGCTGTATTTTCTCCCTCGTAACCGCTTTTTCTGAAAGCGGCGGGCATTTTAGTCACTTGTAACAATATTAGGGCTGGGACGAGAATCGAATGATTGTAAATCAGAATCTTGAGCAGATGAGACATGCTCATTTCTCTCTCGACGCTTAAAAATTTTCTTGATTTCAGGTAAAGTTTTAGATTGATTAAACTCGCGAATGATTTTGCTCGTCGTGGAACTGAAAGGGTTCTAAATATAAATGTTCATATTAAAATTGTTACAGATGAGGTGCGAGCTCATGGGGAGTCTGGGCGTATCTTCTCCCTGAAGAATCCCTCACCGAATATTTCGGTTCAATATTTTGAACTAAGGTTCTCCATGAGAGAGCGTTTCTTGCGTTTGGAAGGCAGTTTAATATGAAACCAGGAAATTGCAAAGCACATAAAGTTTCATTGAATATTCTAGTATTCCTGTTTCCTAATTTACAAAACAGACAATATTCCTGGCATTTTTTAAGAAGAGTAGATTTGTCATTGCACCAACAGTAAAATCCGTCAAGAACAAGTTCTTTCCAGAAATTATGGATTACAATCCACGACGAAATTTAGCAAGCAAATGATGATCACGAGTTCTGGTCCATCAGCCATTGATAAAATCCTTGTCCAGCCTGTCACGCAAGACAAACTCGCCAAATAATGGCATATAATGACGCAGTTTTGGCGGGTAGTTTAAGCCAATTAGAACGCTTCTTTTCAAATGACCGGTTTCAAACGAGCCAAAGACGAGTAAAACGAGCTGCGCTATCCTGTTTATAAACACAAGTTTTACACGATCGTAGTAGGGTTGGACACGTCGCTTCGTAGGCTTTTAAGGGAAGAGGTTTGAATTATCTGGTCGCTGTTCACTATCCCCAAGGCAGAAATGGCACCGGTAAGACTAAATTCTCGGTCACTGAATATTTTCTGTGATGTTTTGAAAACTGAAATGTACATATTTCAATTTCATGTTGATTTCATAGAAGCGTGGTATTCTGGAGAGACTTGACGCAGGTGAAGTTGTTATTGGTGATGGCGGTTTCGTCTTTGCGTTAGAAAAACGTGGCTATGTCCGAGCTGGTCCTTGGACGCCAGAAGTTAATGTAGAGTATCCTTCGGCTGGTAAGCTTTATAATTGAATTGAATTTCGTGAAATATTCCTTTAGTACTTATTGTAACTTCACTTTGTTTTGATCAAACCCTGATCGCGCGTGAAAATGAGGTAAAAGGGCGGATGACCCCGGTGCTGCTGTATACGTGGTCGTTTCGTCCCATATTCACGCCCAGCAGAACTGAGTTACGAGCTTGCCATTTGAATACTTGTAGTTCGAACTTATCCAACTTACTTATTCGGCATTTTAAACTGGAAATAATCGCAGCAGATTGGAATGAGGAAAATACCGCCAAATTTCTATCTATTTCTGTGTAGGAGTAAAGATGACGACACGATCCACTTCACTTCTTAACAAGCATACCTTTCTTGCCAAAGCAAACCAGGATATTCAAGTCGCACATTTTAATTCATTTCTTGAAGTTCGATTAAAACCTTCGATTTGATCGAAAATATAAAGAGCTGCAAGTCTCGAGCGGAAGAAATACTTTACGCTCACCACAAACTATGCGACATAGTTTAACAACACATTAGTCCTGATAGGGTAAACTCGGGTATACGCTTGAAACATTTCTGTATGCAAAGAATTTAGCACAGTTCGTATGATTTGTGTTTGAAAAATAGAATAAGGGTTGAGATTTAAGCGACAAAAGACCATGGACGTGGCCGGTTACCGTCTCAGACAGGTCACAGTTTGTTTTGTTAAACCGGTTGCTCCGGTGCACTGAGAAAATTTATGCGGGAAATGTGATACGTGTTTTCCGAGCTCACAGCGGAAAATCCGTACAACGTATTTGTGTTGAGTTTCATAAACGTTGTTTACCGGTAAACGTTTAAATAAGCCAGTGACAGAAAAATTTAAGATTTTTCCTACTGATGTCCATCGCTGGCTGCAACTTTAGCAAATTTAACTTCCTTTCATTTCCTTGAAACGAAACTTGGCATTTCAGTTATGAAAATTGAGTATTGTCAACATCTTTCGACCCTTGTGTCAGATTTGTACAATAACATTCCAACTTGAATAGATACAACACCTCCCCTCCCACCCCTGTCCTGCCCCCATTCTTTCATAAGGCATAATCCCAGGAACAAATTTTTGTCTTGTGCAGTGATGTGTGTAAAATATGGCAATGGCAAAAAAGTGTAATGCAGAATTATCCCAAGGAAATCGAGCAAACAAAGAAGCAGGAAAGAAGGAAACTCATATCTTTATATTCAGTTTACCTTAACCCCATGATCATGGTTATGATGATCATGATCCCATGATCACTGATACCATGATCCCATGATCTCAGTTGCATGGGCTCTAAGCTATCTCATTCCTTACCACAGTTAAAGAGCTTCACCGAGAATTTCTGCGTGCTGGCTCCGATGTGATGCAAACATTCACATTTTATGCCAGTGATGATAAACTTGGAAATCGTGGAAACACGGCAGCAGAAATCGGGGTGAGTTAAGCATTACTTTAACACTTGTCCTTGATAAAGCAACGACTAATTTTCTAGGATTGGAGTTGTTCTGATGAAGACTCCTTGTTTAGTGTGGGATGATATTTGATTTGTCACTTCTTGTGGCTAGTATGTCATTGTATTCGGTCGTTGCTATAAAATTTGAAGTAGGCACCTGGTTTGGGTAGAGTAACCGACTTGGTTTCTTTTGGTTATTTTCCATCTGATATTGTAATTGCATCCGTCGTCATGTTTCTACTTTTGAACTTCATCTTGTTAACTATAATCGAGGAGGCCTAATTAACATAAGCTACATAGTTTCCTTTAGGGCTCCTCGCCATTGTTACCTTTATTCTTTCTATCTTTTTTTGTTTTCTTTATAATAATTGTATCTGTGGTGTGGCAAATAAATAAATAAAAAAAGGAGCTGACTTTTCTATGTGAAGTAGAACAAAGCAGCAAACTCTTTTTGTTGGCTTTCAGTGCTTATTGAAAGCAATGTGTATTTTAAAATAATAATTTTGTCTTGAATAGTGCCAAGCCATCAATCAGGCAGCATGCGACATCGCTTTTGAGGTAGCAAATGAAGGGGATGCTTTGGTTTGTGGCGGAGTATGCCAAACGCCAACATATTTGAGTGGTAAAGGGAAAGAGGCATGCCAGAAAGAATTTGAAAAACAAATAGAAATCTTCCTCAAGAATGATGTGGACTTTTTACTTGCAGAAGTAGGTTTAACGGCCTTACATTGCTGTTCCATGTGAGATCATTTGAATTAACTTATAGCATTACCAGCAATAGAGACTCAGACCTGCCAACTCTCACGGTTCAGCCGTGAGTCTCACGATTTTTTGTCATTTCTCACGGTCTCACAACAAGGCACCCAATCTCACAGGTTTTGGGGAAAAATCATTCTGAAGTGAAATAAATTATCTTGTTGAATAAAAATGGAAAATTAACGTGGAATGCTAGTGTCATAAAGGTATAAACTAATAAAGGAGAACAGTGTTCTTACTATTTTGTACCAAACTACTGTGATTTTTGCTGTTTAGAACTTTATCTCGATGGAAAATGGGTTTGTTTAATCTTTATCGGAAAAATATAGAATCTCACTACTTTTTGTACAACATCCCAATTTTTTTTCATGGGTCTCCAGATTTTCCGTTATCAGGAGTTGGCAGGTCTGGAGACTATTCTAAATGAATACAATCCATACATGAACTAGCATATAATTATGTCGTGTCTCTGTAGTTAAAACTTCTTAAATCTAATTTTATTTCTGAAATCAAATGCAAACACATTGTCGATTGTTGACTTGTCTACGAATATAAAATTCTAATTGGATGGGAAAATCAGTGCTTATGTCTATCGTGCTCTTTATAAGCATGTTTAAGAGCGAACAAAAACATTTGGTTGATACAGTGAGAAAAGAATAGCATCTCATTTCCTAATTTATGTAACTAATTACCTCTGAAAATCCCCTTTGGGGATGTGGTAATACAGTACGCATGTATGTAACGTCTAAAATTGTAAAATTGTTCTCAGTACTTTGAACATGTGGAGGAAGCTGAGTGGGCAGTGGAAACGTGTAAAGCCACGGGCAAACCAACTGCCGTTTCAATGTGCATTGGGCCCCAAGGAGATTTGCACGGCATTCCTACTGGGGAATGTGCAGTGCGCTTGGCTCATGCAGGTATAGAAATGATTCCAGAATAGTTTTCAATAAAGTGGCACTAAATTGCACAATTTGTCATAGTTGATGAAATCCTTTTAGTTTTAAAACTAATTGTTTTTGAAAATTAACGATTAAAACCAGATCATTTTTCTAACTGAAAGGTATCATCGCTAAGTTAAAAATGTAGTAAATGAATTTATTAAAACAATGGATTTCTTTTTGTTACTGGCATTTTGCCAAAAAGTTAAGTGCATTTCGTTTGCACACCATACGTAATACACAAAAATGAAACAAGTGTACATTTATGACTTCATAAACACGACATACACTTGTGTATTATCTGTACACCTCATTATTTCGAAAAAAGACTCTTGTCGTACCTCGTCTTTACAGTTAATACAGCAGTTTGATTTCTGGTTAAACAATTAACTGTTTCAAACATTGTTGTGTTTCCTAGGTGCAGATATTATTGGCATAAATTGTCACTTTGGCCCTGATGAATGCATTGAAGCATGCAGTTTAATGAAAGAGGCCCTTGACACAGCTGGGATAAAAAAGCATTTGATGGTTCAACCTCTTGGCTACTTAACCCCTGATGCTGGCAAACAGGGATTCATTGATCTTCCAGAATTTCCTTTTGGTAAGTTCCTCCAATGGTATGTAAGTATTTTATGTGAACCAGCAAGCTATCAAATTTACTTCACTTCAGAGGCCTATTAATGTGTCTTTCAATTTGTTAAATTCTGGTAAGCTGTTGAAAAAGTGAGGTAAAAATGTTGTGAATTAACCACTTAATTCTTGTACTTTACAGCTCTGGAGCCAAGACTAATGACTCGATGGGATGCTCACAAGTTTGCTCGTGATGCTTACAATGCTGGAATTCGCTACATGGGTGGCTGTTGTGGGATTGAACCTTATCACATCAGAGCTGTTGCAGAGGAGGTTGGCTAACCTTCCTTTACTTTGACATTGAAAGTACCTTAAAGAGAAAACAGCATGACATGCTTTAGTTACACTGATAATCCATGCACATAAATATGGAAATAAAGGAGGAAAAGAAATAATATATGAGATGAGAAGGATTAGATGGAACTCATTTAAGATTGCTCTGATTAAAAAATGGAAAACAAAATTTAAAAATCTTTTAAATGCATGTAGTTCAGTTTGAGCTGTTTGTGATTCCCTGTTATTTGTGATGTTGTAAAGGAACATGATTTCTCTCTAACCATTCCCCCAGCATACAATATACATACATCAACAATAATTTTCATCTTGGTTGTTTTAATTGTAGTTGGCCAAGGAGAGAGGAAAGCTGCCAAAAGCAAGTGAAAAACATGGCCCTTGGGGAGAGGGGCTGAGGTTGCACACTAAGCCATGGGTCCGTGCAAGGTAATGATAAAGTGAACCTTGAAAGTTTTTGCTAAATTGCTGTATAACAAATTATTAATAAGAATGTCATTCCTATCAAACATACCTGGCAGTGGGCAAAAATTACCACCTACTGCATGTTTGGCCAGCTTCTCAGCTTGGACTTACTGAACCTTTCTGACAACCCTGCAAAGGTGCAGGTGAAGTCTTCTAGTGTATAATTGCAAATTGTGTTTATCATTGTCTTGGTCAGGACAGGACCGTTGTGCAGTTATAGTAAAGATATTGTAATGTACTTACAGGGCACGCAGAGCTTATTGGGAGAATATCAAGCCATCAAGTGGTCGACCATTCTCTTCTAGTATGTCAAAACCAGATGACTGGGGTGTTACGCAGGGAGATAAAGACTTGATACAGCATAAAGAGACAACCTCGCAAGAAGAGATGGAGGCTGTCATTAACCATGCAACACATAAAGAAGTTGTCAATGGAGTTAACTGAGAGCTTGCCTTTCTTGTAGTTATTGTAAATAGCCTAATAGAGATGATAGTTGCAGTTAACTGTGTCTTTGTGTATCTTTGCATAGAAAACTGTGATTTTGTCAGTTATACTGGGTACCCAAGTTAAACTTGGATCCTATTTTAATAACTTTTTAAAAATTGCAATTTACTGCAGTTGTGGCTAGCCTCAATTCAGAAGTTTATTTTGTCAAGGGGAATGAAAAGTATTTTAACATGTATTTCAAACTAGGAGATAAGTGGCTGAATAAATAACAATAACCTTGCATCTGCAACATTTTGGTAATGCCTCTGTTATCCATGAAAAAAAAAGACACCATGTCCACTTCATCCTTTTCAATCACTCCTTGAGCTTGCGCTATTTATTATATTTTTATTGCAAATAATTATTATCGATATGCCAGTTTTGTAAATAAGTATGGTACTATATAGATGCTGTTGCAGCTAACAAATAATGGCAGTTAACAAATGCACTTTGTAAGATTGAAATGATCAATAAAAGTTTGCACATTTAACATTACATTTTTTTTAGTGTCTATGAAGTAAAAAATAACTTAAGCTTATTTGAAAGCCCTTTCAAACTGAAGAGTGTTTTCCTTTTTGTAATATCACATTTTTGTCATTAGTGGTTTCAGAATGAGGTCAAAACATAAAATAAACAATATCTCTGCAAATAATACGGCAATTCAGTTGAAACTCGGCACCAGTATTGTATCGTACGATATACACCTTGTGGTGCTTATTTTGATGTTGCTATGGCAATGCTTTTTGATCTTTACCAAACATCATCCACTTCTTAAATGGTAACACGGAGACTAAGAGCAATGTGGAAATGGTGTGTTTCAAATGGGACCATTTACTTCTTTCACAGCTACAAATGGCAATAATGCATTTAAAAAGGAAGGAGACTGGAACCAAGAGTGTTGCCATAGCAACATCAACATATGCACCATGTGGTGGTATTTTGTGGTGAACAATACTGGTGCCATACTGAAACGAGTAATGATATCATCAGTTATCTTATTTGCATAATACAAATATGTAAATATCTCTGGAACAAAAGATTTTGAAAAAAGAAAAATATTCTTCCTTACTTTGAAAGGGATATTTTTTTTCATTTCTGTGGTGAATCAATGGTGTGTTGGATAACCGTTTTATTCTCAGCTTTACAAATTTGAATGAAAATACAAGTGTAGCAAGTTAGGTTGCTGAAAAAGGATGCATCCTCCAAACTGCCAGCAAATGCTATAATCATGCTTTTCAAAGTTCATGATACAACTAATACCAACTGACTGAAAAGGACCAGACATATGAGGGGTTGTTTTCAACTCCTTATGGGTTCCTGAAAGGACCCAGTATTCACATAAATTGGAGCAATGCAGTTTTCTGTCGTCCTACTCGGGCACACCCACGTAAGGTGCTCGTTGAAGGGCCAGGGTGCATTCACAATAGGTTGCACCGAAGATCTTCGGCGTAGGTTTTGAAATTTTGCGGCGTACTGGCGTGCGATTGGGGATTTTGGCGCACAGCATCGGGTGACGAAGGGGTAACCTTTAGGTGTAACCCCGGTATTGCTTAAACAAATTCTACATGTTTGTGGTGTCAAAGTCGTTCCTGAAGTCTCTTACCAGTTTTTTCTGCGGCAGAGATGCAGCCTGGTGCATTTCCCAGTGAATCGGCGTGGGATTTTTGCCGCTTGTCAGATGCTTGGCGTGGAATTTAAAAACCCTTGGCGTATGTTCAGTGTGGGATTTATGCACCTATCAATGTGAAGCCCGGGGGGGGGGGCATGGGGTGGGGATTTTGACATTTTCTGAAAAGATAGGTCAAATTCCCCACCCCCGGGACAAAATAATTGGTCAACAGTATCAAAATCTTCCACATCTCCGCTATTAAAAATGGTGGCCAAGTCAAAATTTCCAATCAAAATTCCCACCCTGGGGACAAACCTCACAGTCAAAGTCCCATGGGTAGCCCGACCCACCCCGCCCCCCCCCATTCGGGCCTAACATTGATGGGTGCATTATGTGGAAAATAGGTGCATTATGTGGAATGCACCCTGGTTGAAGGGCTAGGTATGTCTGCCGAAGTCATACAGCGTTGCAAGAGTTCACTGCATCTGAAATGTATTCTCGGATAGCACAACTACCATTTTTCGATGATGAACGATACGTCGTTGTAGTGCAACGTCAACTCTAAAACGAATCTAAAATATGAGCCAGCATGAGCAAGAAGAGCCACTTGATCATGCAATTTCTGATTCTCCTTCCCGTGTTTCGTTATCTTTTCGCGCCATCTTGCTACCCAATGCCAGGCTAGGTCTTTTCACCCACTTTCTGATTGAATAAATCACGCATTTAAGTTCCAGTTTTGTTCTGTTCTTCACTGATATTGTTATCAGTAAAGTTCTGATCATTTTCAAACTCCTGGTCGTCAGTAATTTCCATTTGTTGGACGTTCGCAGGTAACACTTCGGTTGATTCAGAGCTGTTTAGTCTTGTCAAAAACGCACCCAGTAGCCTTCTATTTAGATGATCTGTTTGCGTGATCTCTCTTGTTTGTGTCTGCTCCTTTTTCTCTGGGTTTTCTGTTCCACGGGTCTCTTGCTGAATTTTTTCTTCTGAATTTTCTTTGACGGTCTCCATGATGAAAAACAAGATGGCGGGCAATGTAGCTTTGTAACCACGCATCCCAAGCCTCACGCGTATAAGGGAGGCCGCCCGTCCTCGCACTCGCTGGGAAAAGAAAAATTTGTTGTCTGACTGCATACAGTTTATATGAAGATGTCAAATAAATTACAAAAGGTAGTGGATGTTGGGCTACTTTACAGTTTTGTTGGGACTAGTCTGAAGTAAACCTAGAACCCAGGCTCTCTCTATTTTGAATAGAGGGGGTAAGTTTCTAAAGAAACTGTGGTGCTGCGTCGGTGGGAAGTATAACAATATAATTTGGTTTTATCAACTGGGTTGACAATGTCAATTGGCCACCGTAAAGAGATTCAAGAGCTGACGTTTCGAGCGTTAGCCCTTCGTCGGAGCGAATCAAGGAATTGTGGGTCGTGTGTTTTTTATATACAGAAAGATGGAGCTTCGCTATTGGCTGGTGCCTGGTAACGTGAAAACAACGGAATAAATTAGTTGAATGAAAAGCGTTCGTTGATACCGTGAGGATTTGGAGTGCCGATTTGTTTTTTGTTCTAGAGTTTTGCGGCTTTCCGTGTTTCCTTGGTGAAGGGAAAGGCCGCAGGCTGCCATACGTTGCTTAGAATGATTTGGGAGATTGAAGTGTCTCGCAACCGGTTTCGATGCATTTTTTTCGTCTTTCTCTACGTCCCGAAGGTGTTCTCGGAGTCGGTCGCCTAGTCGTCTCCCTTTCGTCTATGTATAACTTTTTGCAAAGAGTGCAAGTTATGTAGTAGATGGCATTGGCTGAGGTACAGGTGAAATGATCAGTGATCTTGATAGATCGCTTGGGTCCCGATATTTTGTCACCGTTGTGAATGAAAGGGCATATTTTGCATCGTGCGCGAGCGCATTTAAAAGTTCCGGGTTGATCACTTGTTTGGAATGCACTTCTGACTAAAAAGTTACCTATGTTTTTGTCGCGTTTGAATGAAATTAATGGAGGTTGCGAAAAGATTCTACCAGTGTCAGGATCATTTTGAAGTAATTTAAAGTTTTTGAGAATGATGTATTTACGTGGTTGTGAGGGTGAAATGTGAGGGTGAATGGAATTCTATCGTTGTTTTCTCTCTGTGACGTTTGTAGTGCTGATTGCCGATCAATTTGTTGGGCGCGATGATGGCCCGCTTGAACAACACATTTCCTCTGATTTTAAGGAAAAATCAGAGTCGTCACTACAAAGACGGCGAAGTCTAAGAAACTGAGAATAAGGAATGGAATTCTCTTTTGGTCTGATGTGACAGACGTCTTCTCGCCCTATCCCCTGAGGCGACGCCTGACACTTCAGACTACCTTTGGACATCCTTGTGCCTGCTTATGAGAGGCGACTGCGGTGAGGGGTCTGTGGTGGTGTTACATATGGCTGGGCCCATAACTCTAACATAACTAGACACAACTGACCATAACAAAGTGCCCAGTTATGAAAGTTTTCGATGATAAAACGTCGTTTATTGACTTAGACCACAAATCAAGCATCCGTCAGGAGCTAACAATGTAACATTCTCAACGCATATTTTACTATTGTAACAGTACATCAATCATACACAGAAACAAAATACAAAGAGTTTCAAACAGTTAGTATGAAATTTGCCCAAATTGAAAAAAAAAACTTATTAGATTATATAAGGCTCTCTACAATGTACGTCTGGTCATTTTCGTTTTGGCAAGCGAGACGCAATTTTCCGGCATTGCGGCCGATTTGTTTTAATCTTGGAATGTTCAGAGAAGGGCATCCAGCGATGCTTACATGTGACAAGTCAATTTGCCTTCCAGACGAGAGAAGAATACTTTCTAGATTCCTGCATTTGACGACAGACATCTCGGGTGGGCACTTTGTAACAGCACGCGACATCACGATGTTTCGCAAATTGCTACATTCGCTAAACGACACATGCGCGATCCCGTCGGGCTTAACACGAAGCTCGGCACATTGAAGAAGGTGACAATTGTCAAGCACTAACATGTCGATGGACTTAGCTTTAACGTCTAGGCGTGGTATAGAATCGTCGCTTTCCATTTCACATAGCTGCAGAGCTATTTTATCGATGCGCGCCGACTGAAGATGGTAGCGAGAGAACTTACAGTTTGTGGTGCGTATGAAAGATATAGTACCAGCTACAACTTCAAAGTCTAGGGCAGCCTTACTATCGCTTGCTGTCTCCCCCATCGTTACACTCAAGTGCTTAAGCTCCTCGCATTTCACGGAAATGGCAGTAGCGTTGGGCAAATTAATCGACACGCGTTCAAGCTTTCGGCTTCGGATGAAAATTGAACAAGTTGATCGGTCGTGAGGAAATCCAGAGAACTCGTCCGCCGTGACTGGTCCCCGCCTGTACACATCACAGAGAAAATGTTCCAATGTAGGACAGTCAATCTTTATACTACCCAGTCTAGGCACTTGACACAGTAAAATATTTAGAACTTTTAGATGCGGACACATAGCTCCATACAACGTGAGGCCCGTCAGTTCGCCGATAATGGAAAGCTTTCTGACTGTTTGGTGCCCCTTTAAAAAATTGCGCAAAGTTGTAATAGGCATTGCGTGGCAAGCCACTAACTCCAAATGATTTAAACACGTCGAAGTGCACTTCAGGTTATGAAAGTTGGCCAGATTTCGCAGACACATCGATTCTAATGACTTGGAAAAGATAAAGACAGCCGTGAGATCAAGACAGTTAGCCAGTTGAAATTCTTTCAAGGCCGGAGTGTTGCATCGTAGACACTGCATTCTTAAGGTTGATAGACCATCCAACCCGAATGTAAGTAGAGACGCGGACTCGATGGATAACAGGCTTTTCCGATCACGGTGGACCATTCCGGCGCCAACAAACAGATGGTGAAGGGACTTCATAAGTTTCAGCATAATACGCAGGTGGTCGCTGGTGAAAAACAGCGGGCATGTTCTCAACTCCAAACGAGTAACCACTGCAGCGAGGCGCTGAGAAGAAGCAATCGTTTTCAAACACATATCCCTGTTGTGAATAATGTGCGGAGGCAGTGTTGGGTTGAGACCAAACCCAGATAATTCAAGCTTCTTCAGGTTGACCTTGTCAAGAAACGTGATTAAGGTGGAGGGCGGGAACGCGATGGAGTCCAGCGCAAGTTTCAAAACCTTCAGACGGGGAAATCTGAGAAGAACTATCTGGATATGTTGAGGTGTGATAAAGTTCTTTTCTAAATGTTCTGGTTGCTGGAATAACCACTGGATTTCTGGAGGTTCGGAGCGAAGGTATTCAGTCAGATTCAACTCCTCCAATACGCCTGCGCATTGCAATGTTTGTAAGAACCGAGGGTTCCATTCCAACAGTGGCACATCTAAGCACGTTAAACTTGGCAAGCGACAAAGCAGTTCTCTTAGATATGGGTCCGTGAAGGTTCTTGTAATGGGGTGATCCCTCAAGCATGTGATGTAATGTCCAAATTTGATGAGACAATCCCGAAGAGCATCTCTATGCTTCGCGTACTCTGTAACGCACAGCGGGTACGCTCGAGTGAAATGGATGCATTTCCAAAGAGACGGCGTGTTTTCAATCACCTCCTTCCATCTCTTGCATACGAGCGATAGGCCAGCTAAATTGTCGTAAATTGGATGCAAATAGGCCAAAATGTGCGCCAACACTTCATTTGGCAGGGCGTCCATATTTTCTCCTCTTTGTCAGACGATTACGATGGCAGTCTACAATGCTCGCGTCATAATAGATCGACTTAGACACGCAAGATGAATGCACGCGCTAGTGGTACATAAAATTCTTAAACTAAAGGGGTATGATTTTGCGCTGATAATAATTAAAATCTCCGTGGAAGTTCAGAGATTTTTCTCTTCATAAGCGTTAACAAATTTCCGTTAACGCACAACACGCGCTTGTTCATTTTAAAAAAACGAACATGCATCTTCGACATACACGCGCGCTTGCATGTTACGAAAACGCGAAATCGACGTACCCTCTCTTTCGACTGCATCTTTCCTGGAGCCAGACGGAAGAGATATACTTCGCGACAGGGAGGTCTACCTTATCTATTCTATTCATCGATGACGTGACTCTCGAAAGGAAGTAAGCCGCCTCGAAAAGAGTTTAAGGAGGCTCGTAAGGATTTTCAGCCGCGCGCGCGCGCTTTCATAGCTCGCGTCAGCTTTGGATCCAAATTCCATTAAAGATGCGCGCGCTACAGCTGAAATTCGCTAAACCTTGGCAGTCAGCAATATGGCTACGGCAAGCGATTGTCGGACAGACACGGGGTGGCGGGGGGGGGGGGGGAGTAAAAGGACGTGATCGGCGACTTCCATTTTTCCCTTAAGACTGCGGGCTCAAACAACCTTGGCAGTCAGCAATATGACGACGGAGAGCGATTGTCGGACAGGCACGGGGTGGGGGGGGGGGGGGGTGGGGTGAGTAAAAGGACGTGATCGGATAGCTGGTAGAGGTGTGATATTATTTCTCGTATCATTTCACAGTAAAATCTCCAAACACCTCATGAATATTTATGTACATGCTCGATCGCATGAGTGATTATCAAGACTATCAGGGCTCAGGAGTTCCGAGTGGACCAAGTGATGATCTCCTAATCAAACTCTCCTGTGAGCCAATTCAGATAATGTGATGATTTATTTGGGAGGCTGCAACTGTTCTATAATTCCATGCATTATTCAGTTGTGTGTGACAAATTGCACAATTAATTGTAACCTCCAAAATGAATCATCATGTGATCTGAATTGGGTGGGAACAAGGATATAAACACGTAAGCTGAATACGTCTATCAAATCATTTTCAATAAAAATCAAGTTGAACACTGGACAGACTTTTTTTTAATGTATTTTCAAAGTTCCAACGACAAAACAAAAAAATACTCATAACATGATGGGCGTTACTAAATGCTTAGTCAAATATGGATAGAAGAATCGTTCAGCGGAGCGAATCATTTTTATTATGATTTCATGGTTGACTTATCAAGGGAAACTCCTGGTTACAATCTCCCTAGTTCTACCTAATACACGAGGCTGTTCTACAGGAGAGTTTAATTAGGAGATCATCCCTTGGTCCACTCGGAACTCCTGAACCCTGATAGTCTTGATAGTCACTCATGCGATCGAGCTGGTACATAAATATTCATGAGGTGTTTGGAGATCTTACTTTGAAATGATACGTCACATCTTCACCTATCCGATCGCGTCCTGTTACTCCTCCCCCACCCCCGTGTCTGTCCGACAATCGCTTGCCGTCGCCATATTGCTGACTGGCAAGGTTATTTGAGCCCGCAGTCTTAAGCTACGCTCAAGACCGGAAAAAGAACTGGCGTATCGATAAAAACCGTCGCGGATAGATAAAAAAGAAGTCCAAAAAAAAAAAAAAAATCGGGGATGGAAAAAATGTCGCGGATAAAAAAGAAGTGGCAAATAAAAAAAAAAGTCACGAATGGAAAACAAGAAGTCGCGAATCGAAAAAAGAAGTAGCGGATGGAAAAAAAAAGACGCGGATAAAAAAAGAAGTCGCGAATAGAAAAAAGAAGTCGATGTCCCCTCCAGGCCACCGTACATTTTGGAATAAGGTGTATTACATATACAATTTATTAATGCGCGTACTCTCGCTGGTAAGGCCTCTTTCTAACAAAACGCTAACAAATATGCCTCTGAGGAGGTGGGTGAGTTTGGAAAATCTGGCTGACTAAATTCATGTAGCAGCTTTCGTAAGGTGTCACATAAATGGCTTGATACCCTACGTGAAAAAAAAAATAAAACAAACAACAGGAACAATGCCCATAGCCTCTAAAACAATAGCAACTGCTAGCAGTAAATTGCTTCACTAAATTGAGTTTTCCATGACTTGCATGTGATGTATTTGAGAAAGCGTCCTGGTCAAGGAATTTATTTATACATTGAAAATACTTTATTATTGAAAACAACTCCTGACCAAAACTAGATTAGAGCAGATTTAGTAGCGAATCGGCAGAAGTGGCTTGCTGCGACTGATGTAAACTATGTTTTACGGTTTCCTTTTCACTAGATGGTTTGAAACATAAAACCTTTTATCTTACAACAATATGTAAAAATTACAAGAGTTTTTTTTAAAGATTTCATTTTGCTGCGGTCACTTTGAATAACTATTATGCTGAACGACCGCAGTACTCAGCTTGTACTTGAAATAGTGGGCTGTGGACACATAAAGGAAACAAACCAAAAGCGTCTAGATCTGTCTACCATGAATTCAAGACAACGGTCACAAGACAATCGGTTTGAGCTACAATCGAAACTACACACTTTTAAAATCACTCGTTTCAATGGAACATGTTACTACGGTTTATTATCAGTTTATTACTCTAAGACGAAAATGGAAAAAGGTTGTCAGTTTTCTGGTCTCTATCTCTAATATTAAACTCGTGCGTTGTCTCCGTCACTGACAGCACCATACCCGCTGTTGGAATTAAGCGGCTCCCTTAAGTCACTGCTTTCTCTGTGAACGCTTTTATGCCGGCGCCAGCCGATCACCATGACAGCAATGGCTAATCCAACAAACGCCGTGACGCCAAACGTAATGCCAGCGGCGGTGCCAGCGCCAATTTCGTCACTGGTACTCTGGGGAGACTTTTGCGTGTTATGGCTGGAAGACGCGAGATCTCTCTCAGCGGGATTCATGCCGACTATGGCAGGCCCATGTAGGTTGGTTTCAGCTACAAACGCCGCAACAGAGCTAAGCAAGGAAAGAATATCAGTATACTAAGTAAGCATAATGAAATTAATGCGTTTAGGGATGAAAGCTATGGCAGGCCGGAAGTCAGGCCACATTGGTGCGCGGGACCCGGGCGCGGGACAAATGCGGGACAGAGGGAATTGATTTACTGATAGATGACTTTGTTGCGTCTATAGCTAAAAAGGTCGAAAAAAAGTTGAATGCTGTTTAGTTAAGATCCTATTATTGTGCATTCAGCTACCTTTTAGTTGCCAAGAGCCACTGAGGAGAACTGGGACGTTTAAACCAGATCTGTCCAACGTCATGGTTAATCACAAGCAAAGGCACAGAGTAGTTGAAAATTTTGGGTGCGCTTGAGAAGGGAGGTCTTTTGATAACTGGTAATCCTTGACTGTTGAATGCATTCGACTTCACGCAGAAGTTGATCTCACAGTCCTCCTCGATGGCGCCAAGGTGTTGAGAGTAACCGGTTGGACAGGACTTAGGCCAGTCGGACGGACCAGATTGACTGACGAACAATTCCAAGTTTGAGAAACCTGTGAAGTAAACAAATTGTCTTATCAAGTTAAGTAAAAGGACCCAAGAGAAAATTAAGGAAATAGAGTTCTGTACGTGGAGGCTGTATGTGAAAGGGGTACACCTTTCCGGATCCAATGTATACAAAAGAGGTCCGTTTCCTGCCAAAAATAGTATTAAAAGGAAATTTATAAAAAGAGATAGCTCTGCACTATTATTAAAAGTTACGTGATAATACGTACCCCCCGATGAGCTGACCGCTGATTTCTTGACACCAAGGGGATTTCCAGCATTACAGCTGAAGAAACCACCAAACGGTACAGACTGTTGGTAACCAACCTCGTAATCATCACTCACACAAACTTGCATCGTGGCCCCAAAGCGCAGCGGGTAAAACTTAAGTGGGCAGCTGTGGTCCTGAGTCACAGGGTTCTTAAGCACTTTGCTGAAGAGTCCCCCAAATAGATAACCTGTATTGGCAGGAACTTGGCCCTTAGCTACGCACCAGTACGTCGAGTAGGTTGCGAATCCGCAATTCGTGTCGCAGCATTTAAAGAAAAACCAGCAACGGTCACAGTCACGATGACAACTTAGAGGCGTACGGCCTTGATGGACCAAAACAGCTTCATATCCATCGCTGCACGTGTACTCGGCCGTCAGAGGGTTCTTTTGAAGCAGGGGCCCGCATGGATCACCCGCCGGGGAGTCTTCGTATTGGCACGTTTGATAAACGCCCCCAAAAGTGTAATTGTTTGTTGGACTTTCGCAAGATCCATCTTCGAGATTGGCTTGGAAGCTGAAGTTTGGAGAATCCATTTTAGTACATCCTTTGACGGTGTTGTGTTCGTAGTATTGTTTTATGGCTCGTTCAACCACATCAGCCAACTTAAAACACAACTCTTCAGACAACTCGGGTAAACTTCCGGGTGTTACGGCGTAATGTAACGGATCACCCGACCGATCAACTGCAACAAGCTCGTCTAACATTTGGTCTTCCCATTGATTAATTGTAAAATTTACCCTGAAAGGTGGCCCTCCAAACGTTAGCGTGGTAGAATAAACAGTGTTCTGGGTGTATTCATCCAAAGTTTTAGTGTCAGTTGTATGACTGGAACTAAACTTTGCTCCAAAAGTTCCGAAAAATGACGCACTCGCTGCCGCCTTGATCTTGCTTTTGTCTTCATTGAAATCCGAAACGAATTTCTTCGTCAAGTGATCTATTTGAGCGAGAACTGCACCAGCCTTGATGCTTGTTATGAAGTGCGTTCCGAAGTCGCGGACCAATATTTGCCCGAGAAATTTCGCGTACGCGGTATTGTTGTGCTGCAGATGAGACGCGATTTCGAGTAAACGGGATTTGAACTCGGGCTGAAGAGCGCTGTCGGGTTGAAGTTTTGCCGTGTACAGTTCATGGCGCAGCTGAACTCGCGTTGTAACAGATTTGTCTTCCACTTGGTGCTTTTTGACTGATTCAAACTCGGACGAATACGAACCGCCAATATTGCCAAACGAAAATTTTCCTGACGCTTCCGCGTTGATCGACTTCGTTGTCGTTGAAGAGTAATTATTCCAGTGATCGCATAGTTCAGAGAATGTGTCCACTTTGCTTTCTTTCACAGGGTAAAGGTAAACGTTATCAGGAATAAGATACTTGCCGTCATCTGAGGTTTTACACTTGGAATAATTCATCACCGAAACAACACCCATATGTAGATTTCTTAAGTTATCCCAGCCTCCCCCAGGAAGAACCTCAAAGCGATAAACTCCTTTTGAAAGAGGACAGTTTCGTGGGTCGCCAAGAGGAAAATTACTGTTGGGCGAGGAATCATTCTGGGCACCAAATGCTGCCGAAAACAGTCCGCAAGCTAGGCAAAGCCAAGCTAGTCTAGCTACAGTGAAGGATGCCATTGCTGTACAAAGTGAGGTATTAAACAAAACTAAGCTGGTTTAATAAGAAGCCGCATGATTATTTTGCACATATCATGCCTATCATGTGATTTAGAAGGGGTTTGACCCTACTGCGAATTTTCGGTTTCGTTACAGGTGTTCAAGATCCGTTTCAGACACAAATGAAAACAATCTCGAAAATACAATACAGAAAAAAAGTATTAAAGTTGTCTTTAAAGCGTCAGAAGCTTGTGAGGTTAGTTCCAAGACTTAAAAGGCTAATTTTTATATCATTAAAATTATTTTCTGGAAAAATGTAAGTTACCGGCGTGATGGCAACCTTGGTGATGTATTTTCGGAAGGAAAAATAACAATTTCATGTATTATATATAGAAACAATAATTTTTGGGGCGAAAATACATGCACGGATATGCAAGAACACGGACAGATATCTTTTCCGAGAAGCCAACATTTTCCACGAATCGAATTAAGAAAACCATCAATCCCTACTCGGGGTCCCTACGAGCGATAACTCCGGGGATAGTTTGAGAACGAATATGAAGTAGAAGTACCAGATCGTCTCTACCCTGGGTATCAACGGGAAAGTGGATTTGAGGCGGGGGGGGGGGGGGGGGGGAGAGAGGAGGAAAACTATGCAAGGCCTGACACGAATAGCTTGCGTCACAGAAGGACAAATTAAAACCGCCGAGGATTATGTGACACGTCCGGCTGCAACGAAGGCTAGACATAAAGGCTTTCATTTGGGCCTTCCGCCCATCCCTGCGTGGTACGCGTCTTGTCATGCAACTGTCGTGTGTTAACTAGACTGCCTTTGAACAAATACACGAGAGAACTTGAATCGGCCTCTTCAAAGTTTAACGTAATTTGCCGCCAAAAATTTGCGTTGCTACAGTGCTGTTGTTCTTGCAGGCTACAAACAAAAATTTTTCTCGCTCAATTCAAGGTAGGAAGATCGAAGACTCTGCTCGCAAGGTAAATTCAAGGGAGAAAATCTGCATCCTTCCACATGGTTTTATATTACTCGTTTGACCTTTACCGCTCACAGTGTGGCACTGAGTAACTTGTGACTATCAGATGGACTGGATAAGCCCTAGATCTGAGACATTTTCTTCAAGACATACAGATACAAAGCTTCACTCGATTATTTATGATTTAAAGCTATGCGAGAGCTGAATGCGTATGCTCACATTCTGTTTTCCAGTTATCGCCTCATGTAGCGCCCCACGTCTCCAGCACGACATCGGCCAGAGAAGGGGGCCACAAGGCCCCACAGTATTGGCTGAAAAATGATAAACATACAACAGTAACAATGGACCCTAGCCCTAAAACAATAGAGCTGCGTGCTATTAAGATCCAATGAAATTAGAGCGGTTTCTTGGAGCTGTTTCAGTCCACAAAGAACGTAGCACTAAGAAATGATTTCCAGCTTCTGTGTGTACTTTTTAATTCGAGATCTTTGCCGTTGTAGGTTTTCATTTCGTGTGACGCACGAGTCTTGTCTGTTGTCCAATCAGTGAAACGTTCAGATTCCGGACGTTCGACATAAGCCAGTCAATGCAATGTCAGGCCTTTCTTATCTCCTGTTCCCGTCCCCCCTCCCCTTAGAAGGCCTGATACTCAGGCTAGATCCTCTCTAATCAGCTGTAACTACTGATTAACGGTTTGTTTGATCTACTATCACCTCTTGGTGTTTTTCATCCTTTGTAAACTACTAGTTTTAGGATAAGGGGCACAGTCATCATAAACAAAGTCAACTTTGGCAAGGTATAAAATTGCCTTCAAATCAAAGGAATCCTTGAAATAGTGGTTTACTGAGGTAGAAAAACAACACAGATGCATCACTAAACTTGGAAGAATCAAGGATGGCTTTGAATGAGAAAGATTGAGAAGGATTGTAATTGACAAATTTGAAAAATTTAGGCTGAACTTTTCAAACTGTGTTATCCGTGACATAGCTCCTTTAATTTGGGTCGTCGAAAAAAATAACTCAATATCTTGATATAGCTTCTCTTTAAATGTTAGCTTCTTTAATATTTCCATTTAAGAGTTCAAATGTGACGAAAACGGACGGTGCGCACGCAAATTTCGAAACTAGCAGACGATGAAGACAGCAGATTACTGATACCAGTGGTTCAGTGTTTTCTGGTAACAATGTCAACTGCCAAGTGGCAAATAAAGAAGGAAAGAAGCCAAAAATGCAAACAAAATGAAAACAAATGAATGAAGGAACAAAACGGTTAATATCTTCGACAGATCACAACCTTAGACCAAACAACAACAACACAATTTAGAGCGGTTTCACTTCAGTGTCGAAAGTAATTGTGCGTTTACTTTGGTTTTACATTACTTCGCTTGATGATTGGTTTAATAATCTCGCGCCCATTTTTCAACCAATCAGGATAAACCAAGAACAAACCTGACTCGCACGTGCACGTTTCCCGCGCTTTGTGTCGGCTACGTGTAATTACTTCGAGTTTTGATTGGTTGTGATTGGTCAAAGTAATTACTTTGGTTTTGGTTTTAAGACACTCATTTGAAACTTGCTCTATTTGCACCAAATCCGGTTAGCCATCACCCGTCCTTCCGTTACCCTCTAAATCGAAGAACGACAACCATTTAATAATTCAGTTTATTTACAGGCAACAGCATTTCCAAAAGTAAGTTAAAAAGACACGAAGAAACATACAGTTGACACGAAATTAGCCAACGAAAGGAAAACATGTTTGCACCCTAGACACGGAGGAAACACATGACCGGGCATCACGTTACCAAGTATATGAACAGTATTTCATACCCAAGGTTATTTCTGTGATACAGCTGGAACTGATAGCTACACTATAAGAATTTTACTGAAATAAAGTTATTTTCATACTGCAACAATTATTATCTTGCTGATCGATTCTTACTTTTCTGTTTGGTTTAGCCATATGGAAGAATCCTTCTTTGCCGCTTGAGGAGTATATAGGCGAACAGTTTTGTGCTGAAAGCGTGATCGGCAAAACTGATCATCCAACTAATCATCTGTTAACGCTTTAATACCAAGTCTTGCATAATATTACCCCGTTTACATCAGATATCCATAACACGATTTACGTGACAGCACATCCTCGCACCCTCTTAAAAATTGCCACAAAAACTGTCGATTGGCAAGTCGAAAACACTGAAACCGTCCAGCAAATCAAACAGAGTTACTCCTTTCAACTTTGCAGGAATACTGTAAGATGAAGGGCCTCCATGACTCGCAACCAAACAGGTGGTTTTTAGTCACCAAGAAGTAGCGAGTCTGGAGCCGGTTAAGTTAGCTTTTGGCCTAGTGTTACGCCATGAACACGGACACACTGAGTCATAAACTGGAAAGGGTGGAAGAAATCTACCAAAGAATTTGTTTCGATTTTATGTACATTTTTAAGTAATTTTCTAATAACATTTGTAAATACGAACTTCGACTTCAACTATTTAACAGTAAGTAATGGGATCCAGTTAACTCGTTTTATATCCTAGCATTACAGTATGTCTGTTCTTTCACGTTTAAGAATGTAGGGCTTTAGTCATAATCGATGTATTCCCATATGTCTGTCTCGTATCCCTCGTATACGTGGTCTAAAAGGACTTTTCGTCTCGCTTCGCAGTACCTAAGGAGATTGATAATAAAAGCAACGGTTGAGTTGAATTTACTTTTGTTACCGAGACTGGTTTCGACTCTAGATTATAAATAAGTGAGATATTACCCGCACTCTTATTGGTTGATAAGTGCGTTCATATGAGAGTATGAAAACACGCTTGTAACGTTTCAGTTTCGTGCGTATTTTTAAGAAATATTTTATAAAAGCAATAGAGGGCATTTTCCGTGTTTACATAGCCTCATCTAAACACTCGGGAGTTTGGAGACTTCTCGAAAGTTATGCAAACCCTCGACTACTGTCTGGAATTCTCACAAACCCCCTCGTGTTGAGAGGAGACTATGTGAACACGGAGAATGTCCTGTATTGCTTTTACAAAATGTTTCTTAAAAAGTCTGTGATTTGAGAAAAAGCGAGAGGAAGAGCGAGGTAGAAAAGAGATTGCACATCATCATCGTTACATTCACAAAGCAGTCCAGTAGGATGTTTGGTTGCGAGCCTAACAAGACGCAACTTTCTGCTTATTGACAGTCTTTTCGCTCTGATCGCCCTCTAACTTCTCTACACTGTATCCACATAGCACGTTTAAGAAAAAAAAAACACCTGATCATCTACGGAAAAAGTTCTCTCACGGACTAAGGAGGAAAATTATCAGCAAAAGTTTTAAAGGAGTAGGGAGACTTTTGGTGCAATAACGTACCTGTATTTATCCTGAACCTTCTGTTTGATATCTGATAAACACTCGGATGTTATGTCCCGCTCTAGGTACTCAGACAGGGTTTCTGTCGCCATTTCTAGATCTTTCTGATTATCCTGTGTCCAGAAAAAGTCCACATTTAATAAGCTGGAAACGTTCTTTAAGTTCAAGTACATACAAATCTAATACAGGCTGCAGAGGCTTACTTGCTATTTCAAGAGATATAATTGTTGGCTAAACATTGTTCCTCGCCATGCTTAAAACGTTATGCGACAAATGTAAAGTGAATGGTCCTGTCAGGCTCGATTATCAGCTGCTGTTTGCGAAATGACCGGACTCAAGAGAGCGGCGGAAATCGAGCCCATGGCCTCATGTGCCTCTTACAAACGCTTTGAATAGGAACTCTATAGTAAACTTTGAAGTAGAATTGACAATGGCAATACAATCTGAGGTGAACTGTTACTTACCTCAAAGATGACTGACTGGTTGGTTTTCTTAAGGTAGAAAGCAAACACGTAAGTGTATTTCAGTGTGTTTCTGCACAAACACAGAACATCTACAGCCTTTCGAAGAAACTGAACCTGAAATTTAAGTACGTAAAAAATATCGTAATCTTTTTCAAATCACGTACATGTGTAACATTTGATCACAAAGCAGTCCCAAAATCGGACATGCAATGTACAAACCTCAATCCATGACATGTTGTGTTGTTGCATTTCCTCCATCTTCTGCTTTACTTGAGCATACAACTAACGAGCCAAAAATAATAACCTTTACCTTTTGGTAAGGCCTCACATTTGGAGCCCTATAAAGTCTGAATAAATGGAAGTTTGACAAAAACTGGGAATAAAGCCAGAGAAAGAGAACGAGGAAACGAGCCACGCAAAAACCTGGCATAAACCGAGCAAAGATGGAATAAATAAACTCTGACTAGACAAAAACCATTCAACATGCAAAAGAAGATTAATTAAGTAAATGACACAAGTATAATTAGAAAAAGAAATTCGGAGACATTCGACTGATGTTGTACACGGAAATTCTTTAACAGAGTATGCCTAAATCAAAACATCATGTTTTGTTTCAATGTGTTGAACAATCCTCGTCCACTTACCTTGGTTTCAAACTTGGCACTTTGCGCATGGTTCATATATCGGTTACAGTAGAACAAGTAACGCTCCAAGGCCTGCCGTGATTTCTGAAAAAAAGTTTTAATGAATTCCACGTTAACCCCCACCATTTAATTTTTGGTTTTCATTCACGTGATAATGCGGCCATATTGGTGGACTAAACAATACAAAATTATTGCGCAAAATTTGCATAAAAATCGAGTTCAGTTCCCGAAGGAGAGAAAGTCCACCAACATGGCCGCCGTGACGTCACGCGAAACGATCTTTTAACACACTGCCAAAAACTAACTTTTTTGTTCTAAACGACTTCTCTATTCAGACGAAGAACGGAGTTCCGGTACTTACAGCTTGAGCATCTCTGGCTGCCTGGGCGTCTTTTTCATCATAACGATTACAACTATACCTGAAAACAAATGACAAACCAGAGTGAAATCAGTTCTTTAGCTTCACAGTGGGGGAGGAAGGGAGGGTGGAGGGGGGGGGGGGGGGACAAGTGCCAGTTTTGGGAAATCTTCGTTGAAGCACTCGAGGAGCTTCCGACTTATTTTATCCAATCAAAAACTACTTCATTTGACAAGATGAAGAAATAGGAAGAAATAGGAATTTAATTATTTTTCTTGTCTAATGCACCACTAAGGTAAATTAAAAGTAAGTGGTCAATGACTGGACTGAATAAAACATGGAAAAAACAATTTCTAAAGAAGGTAATTCTGTAACACCACTCGGGGTAAGGTAGCCTCCCACGCAGACGTCCTTTGGATCCAGAAATCGACAAGGTAACTCTTCTTAGTAAGTTTTTCTTTGTCATGTCAGAATTGATGAAAAAAAAAAACAGCAATCACAAAACTTGGAGCCTGTCAGAAAAGGGTTTTGCTTGTTACTAAAGAAAATGTAAAGCACACTGACCAACTTGATCCATGTGGCTCCCATGCCCCCAGACACATCCAACAAAAGTCGGCCTTTAAAACACAAAAAAGTAGAGGCCACCAGTTATTCAGAGTCAAAATCATGTATAATGAAGTTTTACGTGATGACAGGAACTAATAGTAATGTGATGTTTTTCGTGTATATGCAGACATGATCCTGCTGATGGTTTTTACCTTGCAGTTGTTGTTGCGACAAACCATGTGATTACAGCCACCGTTCTTTTCTATCGTAACATGGCACTTGGGGCACTCCTATAATGAAAAAGATTTACAAACAGTGAAACCCGCCTTACAGTCAAGTCTTACATTTTCTTATATCAAAGTCCCATTAATGCGGCCACCACATTTAACATAGCCTGCGTCCAGCCATCTCCTATTTCCTAAAGCGGAAAAGCGACGTCTGCGAAACCGCATCGTTAATCCTGTTCCAGTATCCTGCTGTTTCTCCAGAATCTGGGGACCGCTGTCTTATTGGTTGCTTTGACAGTAGGCATTGTTAGAATCAACCCTGATTGGCTGTCATCGTAAAATACTCAACATAATTATGCGTTGTGTTTTCATTAACACGCAAGACGAAAACATTAACCGTAACTCACGTGTGATTTTGTGCATTTTATTTCGCTTGTTGTGAATCACAACTACAGAAGTCTGGTTCAAGGTAGAGGAGAATTTCAAAGAGACGCTCTGCACAGTTTGCTGTATACTCAAGATCCCTGTGGATCAAGCAATCGATGCGTTGGAAAGCTACGGAAGTGACCCGCGGGGATTATTATGAAAGATCGAAGACGAAATCTTACATGAAAGCGGTTATAAATCTTTCAAGGCTGAGCTGCTAGTGAATAAGGAGTTCCAAACACTTGTATATAACTCGTATATAACTCTTGCGGTTCCTGACAGATTAAACTTGTTTTCGAGCTATTTCGCTTTGTCTTTTTTTTTAATGCTTGTTATATTCTGTATAGTTAGGGGGAACTTCAACTCAAACAGCCCCGTCCGACTCAGTAATTTAGCAAATATTTAGCTGAGGTCACAGGTCTTCACCATCGATTTCTTTAAACCTGTGAATTTTTTTTTTCTGTCACTTGGCAGATCATGAGCTGTAATTTGCCATATGTTTTTCTACTCACTGTCTTTGCTAGTACTGTTTTCCTGTTTTATTTCTATTGCTTAAGCTCTCTAAATTGATTCTATTTGATTGAGCGAAATTCTTGAATTAAAGCTATAATTTATGCTAAACTTAATCTCGAACAACAGGATACTGGAACACGATTAGCGACGCCGTTTCGCAGACGTCACTTTTCCGCTTTGGGAAATAGGAGACGGCTGCACGCAGGCTACGTTTAACACGGCCAGCGACCACATTCTGAAATCCCAACCTTTATAATCCTTTATAATTTTACAACGTTAATATGGCTTTCGTAATTGCCCATTTAAGACAAATACAGTACACGAGAGACAATATTGAACGTGAAGTAACATGATTTTAAGTCAGAGAGGTTGAGGTTGTTGTTTTTGAGAAAGATATGTATACCCAGGTCTGTTCTTGTTTCGATTTTAGAATCTTGTTATGTTCCTAAAAGTTCCCTTTGACAAGTTAGCCAATCAGAAGGCGCGAATTTGTTTGAGTTGTCGCGCCTCCTTGTTAAAAGTGCAACAGGTCTTGTGTTGTTGCAAGGAGGCGGGACAGCTCAAACAAATTCGTGCTCTCTGATTCAGATTGGCTAATTATAACTTGTCAAAAAAGTTTGCTCGGTGGCCACACTAAGGCACGTTGTGCTGTAATACTGTATGCATGGATTAAGTTTCTGCATTCTGGTTGTTTGTTAAAGAATTTACAGTTGTTTAGAGGTGCGAATGTATCTGCCCCATTAATACGGTCAAATAGTTATGGCCCATAACCGCATTAACAGGGTTCCACTGTAAAATTAATTAACAATCAGCTCTCTAAAACTAAAGGTGAAAAAATGAAGCCTAGCTAGACAAACAGACGGTTTTTCTTTAATTAAGAATAGCAAATTATTTCTTCCTCAGGCCTACAAGTAATAAACATTTGTCTTTATTTGTTTTATACTAATCGTGGGAGGTGTAAATTACACTACAGATCAAGGTGGGGTCAATTACTGGACAGGGTCAGACACTTGACTCCCACAGCGACTCCTTGCACCCATCAGGTGGGTAGCAATGAGTGCTAAATGAAACCTGAACAAATGCTGGGAATAATGTGCGATGGACTATCATCCCAACCAGGACGGGGGGGGGGGGGGGGGGGGGGGTGTTAGCCATACTCGTAGTTGCTTCATGCTACAGAAACTGGGATAACTTTAGGAGCAGGGATGGCGCAGTGGCGAGAGCGCTTGCTTCCCACCAATGTGACCTGGGTTTGATCCCTGGACCTGGCGTCATATGTGAGTTGAGATTGTTGTTGGTTCTCGTCCTTGCTCCAGTTTTCTTGACTCCACAACCAACACACTCCAAATTCCAATTCAACCTGGGATGTGAGGGCCACTGGTTTGTCAGTTGCAGACTGTTACACGAAACTCTTGTTAAACAAAGCTGAATAGTGTGATCCACTCTCGCCAAGTAAAGAATAGGCTTGTTAGCCAGTGCAAGTGACCTCAGGGATGGAGAATCTTTATTTTCTGGGTAGGACAGCTATGCAATTTACTTTCTGTAAATTAACAATTTATAAATTTACAAATTAAAATAAAACAAACCTTTGTGTTTGCTGATATCCAGTTTGATGTTTCACTATCATCATTGCACTTCTTTATCCACTTTTTCAGCCACTGTAAAATGTCAGACATAGTTGACAGTCGGTAACAGTCTCCCCAATTAGTAAGGCATTGTGCCTGAGCTGTAAGACCGGAGACTTTAATAAAGTTCATTACTATGATTATTATTACACCTTTCTGTAAAATTGCAGTTTTTGAGGCATATTTATCACTCTTTTTTCTGGTTCACTACACTCTGCCAAAATACCCCCTTCCCCCATTCAATGTTGTATGATTCCAGAGAAGGACTCCAAGAAACAAACTACAACATTGTAGTTTAAAATTTAAAAATTTAGTAAGACATGTCTGATGTTTAGCTGTTATTTCCAGTTGTGTAAATAAATTAACAAGAAAAATAAAACCATGTAACTTACAGAGCATCTCACAGGCTCATGAACAGGTTCTCCGCAGCCAAAGCTAAACAAGGAAAAGATTTAATAACATTAAAAGCTTGCTTAGTAGCATTGAAGGAGCAAGTTATCATTGAATGGGGCAGTTTTTCTTACAGTTAGTATTGTCATAGTATGCCTTTTAAACACAAATCCTTATCAGAGTTCAATATCAGAAACCCATTTTTCAAACTGTTGCATGTTTTGCTACATACAAATTCAAGATCAAGCAACTAAAAAATTGCTTCTTTCTCTTATGGATTTCTCTTATAGAACTGCAATGTGTAACCAGCTGAGTGATCATGGCAAATGAGAGTTTTACTGCCAACTGTAAGTTGTAATACCCCAAATGGTAACCATCACAGAGTATAACATGAATACATGGACTGAATTTCCGATAAGCAGGCATTTAATAGACCATATTCACGATAGCCACCATGATGGTTTTAATTTTACAATCACAATTAGCCATGTTGTCCGCCAGGGGGCAAAAATTGAAATGATGCCACTTCTAGGAAAATTGGCTCATGAAGTATTTGAGGTAATGTCACATTTGAGAGCCAAGTGATGGAATAATGATTTTGAACATTATAAGGTTAGTTTGAAATAGTTGCTCAATACATCAACTTGATAACTATGCAAACCATTTTCTTTTTTATAAAAGTGCTGAAATTGCTTAGACTATTTTCACAACAAAACTGAAACCAAAGCATGGCCATGAAAAAAAAAATCATCAGACATGAAACCAACAGAAACTTATTGATTTAGGCTTGTTTGTCCCTTCACAAATCATGTGCCTAATTTACATGGTGGCTGTCATGATGGCTGTCATGATCAAGGTCTATTTGTGGTAACAACAACAACGAACCTTTTACTTTGCCAGATTTACAGGAAAAGAAAAACAGCGAAGGTGGTACAAAGATGTGGAGGCCCCAACGGAAACAGGACTTACTATAAGCAGGCAGTAACTTTAGGCCCTTAATTCCTCATTTTCCTTGTTAGCAGTAAGTACTGTATTTATCCATATATTTGTCAACCTAAAGTCAACCCCCTATTTTTGGGGAAAAAGAACTAACCTTTCTTCATTTCTTGGAAATGATTTTATTGGAAAACTTATATATATTGTACTTCTTCTCATTCAGGTACTATGTAAGTAAAATGACTAAAACTGCCAATTCTTCTGCCTCCAAAATTACGTGTGATTCAAATATTGAAATTACAAACGCAGAGTAAGATATGACACAGTAAAGGCTGTCTGATCACTTCTTTGTGTTCTCTACCATTCTATGATTGTGGTATGACTGTACTGGGCTGTGGTCTGGCTGCTGGTATAGAGCAACCAGTTTCCTCAAGCACTGGGAGATCATGGGTCCCAGGCTAGCAAGAAATTGCCAATACAAACATAGCTGTTTAAACACTGAAAGATCTGTGAAAATTTTGTGAAAATCAACAGACACATGCCTAGAGGCGTGGTTTGTTTTGTGCCACACAGGAATGTATTAACATTAGACTCACCAAAATGTGTAACCACAAAGGCACGTCACAGGTAAAGCATCATGGTAGTTAGCTTTCACGGCATTTTGACAGTCAGGTCCTGGACACCAACTCATCAATCGGTTGCTCTACAAACAAACGACGACATTTATTTCTGAGGAATCACCTTAATTGGCGGGTCAGGTATTTGACCTTGTCAGGTCTTTGAACCAAGAGCCCTCTCTTATTTGGAACACCGGGAATGGTTCAGAACAAGCGGCTCAGTTACTTGCAGGAAACTGGTTCTTACTGACAAATCTGCAGCAAAAATGGCAGAATATAGAATACTGGATCAGACTATTTAGATTAGCACTTACCTCAACAAAACTGTTAGCTATCAGATGGTGATATCGTGACTTTACTTTAGTGTCTTTTACCACTTGTCTGCCATTGAAACACAACAAAGATGCAAGCCTATGCAATGTCTTTTTTACTTAAGGCAATTAACCACCTAAACTGAAAAGCACTTTGGTCTGACTGTGATGTAATTAATAAATGGCCCGAGAAAGCATGTAAAGTTGGCCGGAGGAAAAAAATAATTACGCCTGATATAATTATTTGATGACTTGCTTGTAACTAGTCCAGAATCTGGATAAGATAATATTAAACTGTGTGTCATGATTGGTTACCTGGGTAAAAGTGCAACATCCGGTCTAAAAATATCGCACCCAGACAATTTTTAAATTATCTCCGTTGAGCTGGATGTGGAAAGGTGAATTGTGGTGAATTTTTGCAAGCTTTAAATGTACATGTATCTTTCAAAACTTTTGCTCACAAATAGCTCAGAGATGAATAAATAACTAATCACCTTCAGCACAGTTTAAAAGTATGAAGCCACCCAATTTTCGAATATTTGTGCTGGTGTTTATTGTGGAGCTGTTGACGTGTTACGCTTGATTGAAAACAGATGTGACTGGACTTCAGTCAAAGGATTTGTTTTAACATTTTGAGTTGGAAAGAACGTATAGATTTTCAGTACTTGTTCATTAATGATTAGATGGCAAGCTCAAGGTTTCTATCAGCTGATGGTTGGCCTACGATCAAGTGTTCTTACTTTTGCGGCGTGAGGAAGAACGCCTGATATATTTATTTGCCAAGTCGTCTGCCACCCCCTAATAAAGTAACTGTCAACAAGAATGTCAACGATTCCATTAGATAAGCAATGTTCTTTGTCGGCGAAAATTTGATTGTCTGCGGTTTCATTCATGCATGAAACTTTAATTATTTGCACAAATCAAATAAATACTAAGATGACCTGTGTTCATTCAATTTGGAAGCTCAACATCTCTTCAGAAAGGGGCAGAAATGTAGAAAATGACCAAATTACTTACCCTACAAAAACTTCATCTACAAGGATGTCACACTTATGAGCAGGACAAGAAATATTCTAATAAAAAAAGAGTTAAGAATTTCAGTATATACATAGCTGAAGAATTACGAAAATAAAAACATGTTTAAAGGGGAAGTATCACAGAGTTAATCACTATTTTTGGTCAGGCTTATGGCTAGTAAAATGGTAATAACCACTAGTCAAAGAGCTCTTTGTGCTAGCCATAAAAAAATTTCAACATTATGCTTTCAAGCAATAATAACTCAGCTACTAACGATGTTCTTCAAACTGTGTACATTTAAACATATTGAACCACATGTGAGAATGTTTGAAGTAAAATTAATAGTTGAATCACTTTCATTCGTCTTCTCCCTACATAGTTTACAGAACATTTTCTCCCCATCAAACTTCAGCCAACGGAAATCTCTTGTCCTACTTGGCACAAACTTCCTTTTTCCTCCACTTGACTTTGAAGTCTCCTCTTTAGAATTATCACCTCCTTTCCTTTTCAAATTGTTCTCAGTCCTGAGAACGAGCACGAGCAACTTAAACCAAAATGGCGGACAGCTGCATTTCCGATCAAAGTGTGTGATGGCTACTATGATCCAGTCTCTCCAGTCAAGTAATATTTGCATCGAAAAGCAATGCGAAAAATTATCGCATAGCTTTATCGCATAAGAAAGCTTCATTGGTTCCCATTTTCTCTGGTTTTTTTTTTCCATCAATTGGGATTACTAAATAGGTTACTAGATTTTGAAGTCAACAAAATATTTCTCTTCAGAGTTTCAGTAGTCAACATGGCTAGTAAGAGAAAGAATTTCACTAGCCAAAACTGAAAATCTACTAGTATTTGGCTAGTTGCCTACCGCCACGGTCGAGCCCTGGAATTAGCTAAAATTAAACTTCTAATGCCTTGTCAATACTGAAATCATTTCTAAATAACTAATTTTATAACATCAAGTGAATTCAGAACAGAAGGATGTAGGGGTTTCAAATTGTTTTGAAGTAGGCGACAGCGACTGGAAGAGTAGGCGGCTGTTATACATGTAAGTGAACGTTTTTGTCACAAGTTGATTGCTATGACCAGAGAAGCCGGCGTCATAACAGTCAATAAACCGGTGGAAATCCGGCAGTCGCTGGATTGTTTTGAAAACCCTGTGGATGAGGCAATTTGAGTACTGATTTCATATGAGATACAATGGAAAACTATACATTACAATAGTCTTTCAAAGGATTTTTATCATTATCACATAGCTTCTATTAACCGAAAAGCATCCCTTGGATTTAATCTTGTTACCTCTCCAATATGCTCATCCATAACTTTAGTAGTAACATATTCCTTCCAACATCTATGACAAAACCTATGATTGCATTCTAAACCAACAAATGTCTGCAATGCAAATAATATAGCAAACAGTTACATTACATGTCATGTACATCTACATGTACAAAACAGGACACAACTTGAAAGATTTGTTTAACTTAAAATCATAATGTGAACTGATATCAAGTATTTCCCTGTTAACTTATGCCTAACCATAAGTGCATTTTTCTTATCAATGACATACATTGTAGTGCAACACAGTAAATGTCATATCAAAGCAACAAAGTACTCACCGATACATGGGTGGTTGTCAAGCAAATTTCACAGTTTGCTTCTGTTGATGCTGATGATGATCTTGTGTTTACCTAATCACGAAACATACATATTATTAGTACAACTCTGGAATCCAACAAAAACAGGTAAGGAATAAGGTAAATGTAGCCCTACACAAAGAAGCACCAGGAATCAGAAAAAAATGTTATTGATGCATCAAGCTTCTACAAGCCAAACTGAATTAGAATTTAAAGTATTTAGAGAAGGAAAGAAAACTGGAGAACCTAGAAAAAAGCCTTGGAGTGAGGACGAGAACCAGCAACAAACTCAATCCATTCAAAAAGCGAGATATATTGAATGAACCCAGGTTGCATTGGTGGGAGGCATCTGCTCTCTCTGATAGCAGAATCAAGTTTGAAGTTAGACTGAAATCTTTTTGTCAGATTTATGATGCAGCCAAACTGTATCCACACCATTATATTAAATAAACAGGAGAAACTTTGCTTTTGGTAACTCTAATCCCAAATAAGAACAAATAGGCTTTTGAATAACCAGGCTTTAAGTGATAGACACAGAGATAATGCATGTAGATCAACAGGAAATACTGACCCTTTTACTAGGAGCAGGTCTCGAGTTTGTTCTATTTGGACTAACTATATGAGCTTCGGAGAAGAGCCTGTCTTGATCTCCACTGTAGTACCTAGGCAAACAAACGACATAAAGCTACACGCATTGCTCAGATTTAATACCTCTTGCAGGATAAATGTTTTCGTACTTACATTCCAAGGTCATACATGGGAGGTGCAGTGGCCTTCTGGCTTTAATTTTTAAACTTTGACTCTGTAAATAGCACCTTTCGACCCTTGGAAAAGGGCACTTTATAAATGTCTTGTCAGTTTATTGTTGTTACCTCTTTGGTGTTTTCTTCTTCGTTAAGGTGGCTTACTACAGTTTTGCGGGAGTAAATGAGCCAAACTTTTAACTCTTTTGTTAAATTTTCGTAAGTGTTTTATCTTTCTCTTATTGCTATTTGTTATAGCATACAGAAATAATATGCAGCATTTGAATGAAAAAATGCTAATAAACAGGCAAAATGAATGACTGAGTGCCTTGGAGGTTGTGAAAAGGGACTGGGCACTAATACAATGCCATAAGATTTTATTTCACCATACAATTTCAATGGCATCAAAAATGCTGATTAGGGTCTATACTGCCAAATCGGAGGAAAACAGACCAGTGCACAACTCCCAACTAACCTTTCTAGAAGCTTTTCTTTATCCCATTTGAAATGACTTAGAAGAATCCTTGCTGTTGGTCTTGGTAACTGTTGGAACGAGACCATAAAAAAGTTACTATGCTGTAATTAGCCAAAACCAAAGCCACTGCAAGAGGTCAGTAGGGTTTTTCAGCCGGGCATTTTTAGTCTTTTTTTTATAAAAGCAAGTAGAGAGCATGAAAACAGCTGGCAAAAGTAATATTCATGAAAAATGCCACTAACAAGGTGGCAATAAAGCAGCTATGTAATGAATGATTTTATTTCAGCATGGTAAATTAATCAGCACAGCTGGTGGCGTCTGCATTTATACTTCTATCATTTTTTATATTAAGGTGGCTCTTCACAGTTTTTCAGAAGCTCACCACCCTAACTTCAAATAGCTATTACTTCACTGTTCAAGATAAGTGCATACATTAACTAGGAAGAGTGTTTTCAAGAAAAACTGGATTGAATATTTTGAAGCACTTTGTGTTACTCTCTGTTAATTCATCGATAACAATGATTTCCTGACAGATTGAAACAGCCTTTTCACTGTATTTCATACCTTAGGGACAGAACAAAATTCCTTAAACGTTTCATCGGGATTGCTTCACTCAATTTTACTTGATGTAGTCAAGAGTAATGTACTAAATAAGCTCATTTCACTCATAGAATAAACCTCTTTTCTATGGAAGCATCTATTTAAAAACATGTCAATAGAATTTTTTCAACCTGTTTTGATCAAGAGTCAAACACGAAAAGCGCTAACTCTAAAAATTTCAAGCGCATTGAACCATTTTAACAGTGAGAAATAATAATGAAAATATGGGGTACTTTTACAATCGACATCAAAAGTTTCATTGTTATGTTATTTGTTTTCGGCTGGTTTATTTTATTATAAACTCTACATATTTGTGTGCTCTTGAATTAACAAGTTTCCAATGTTCCACTGCACCCCAAGCAATTGTGAAAATTATATTCGTAAGAAGAAATTAGCATAACTCTTCGTTGACGCAAAATATTTTGCTAATTGCAACTGTACTAAGCACACAAATATGTACAACATAGACAAAAGAGACGCTTCTGAAATAAACCACTTGTAAACAGTCAAATAATATGACACCAAACTTTTGATTATTATTGTAAAAGTGCATTATATTTTTAACATTAATTTCCACTGTTAAAATGGTTCAATGCGCTTGAAATTTTCAGAGATACATGTAGCTTGTTACATGTTCAACACTCGATAAAAAGATTTTGAAAAATTCAATCAATGCGTTTGTAAATAGATGCTTCCATAACAAAAATGTTTCTTCTATGCGTAAATTGTCCATATAATTATTTAAGAAATTACCCTTTGCTATATCAAGGAAAATCTGGTGAAGCAATCTGGATGAAACCGTAAAGGAACTTAGTTCTATGCCCAAGGTACGAAATACAATGAAAAGACTGTTTCAATCAGCAAGACAATCATTTTCATCGATGAATTAAGAGACTACAGTAATCTTTAATTTTTGTTTCAAAATATTTAATCCATTTTTTTTTTCAAAAACACTTTCACAGAATTTTTTAAAACTTTGCAGTCTTGAAGATCTACATAATTTTACGTGTTAAGGGACACGGAATCGTTTTAAAAGTTGAGGTCTCGATTTTGAGAAAATTGACATCAGTTACTACCGACACTGACGTCAAATTTGTTTTGTTATCCAAAGTTTCTAACCATTCAACAAAAGATATCTTCTGGCATAAAGGTGACAAAACACAAAATCTTACTATGCTTCAGTTTAAAATTCCAATAGAGGTAAGTTTGTGAAGAAATTTTTTGAGGGAACAAGCACCAGTTGATGACAAAATCCTGCCTCCCAAATGGGACTGAGTCTGCAGTGTTTGTCCCTGAAGTTGCAAGGTAACATGATGTGTTTGTTCCTGCGATTACTTTCAGAGCAATTGCGAGCACTTTTTGATTGGATGAAATAAGTCAGAAACTCGTTGAGTGCTTCAACAAAGATTTGCCAACTGGGATTTGTTTATCAATTATTTTTTAACAACAGTGCATACATTTGATAGTTTTGTCATGCAGAAGCTTTGCAAGACAATGCTTAGTACAGAATACTAAACGTGCCTACACATGAGGGGACATAACCCAGGGACATGTAAATATTTACATGTGTTGTCCAAATGCAAGGGACATGTAGCAGCAACATAATCACAAATGCAAATGTAATCTTTTAGCTTATAATGCTTAGTGTTTTATTTATTGCTAATGCTACTAATAATGTTTATTAATTACTGAGGCTATACATGGGTTTTGTAATTCTCTATATATTTTTGAAATAAATAAAGTTTGTATTGTATTGTATTTGTATTGGGGATGTGTTACTGCGATATGTCCTGGGGACATATTGTTGCTACTTTTTCATGCATGTGTATGTATTGTGATTATGTCACTGCTAGGTGTCCCCTATAAACATCACTGCTACATGTCTCTTATTTTTGTCATTGCAACATGTCCCTGCATCATGTCCCATTGTGTGCAGGCACTGATTCTTCCATCAGTATTTAACTTCTTTCATGTCAAATGTTTTGCTGTTTATAGTATGGGAACTCTTTTCAAAATAAAAATACTGGTAACTTAAAAATGTCGACTTATTGACCTTTAAACTACCATCTTATTATCTGAATGTTTACTCCTGAAAATCACAAAATGCATGTATGTGTTGTGGTTTAAATTTATCCTTGGTTTAAAAAGTTTTAAACCAGTTTGATTTTTATTTCCCTTTGTCTCATGTTGATTAGCATAATCTGAAACAAAGGGAAATCAATATCAAACTGGTTTAAAAAATTTTAAACCAGGGATAAATTTAAACCACAACATTATAGCCCCCTTGTGCATTTTCCATGCATGAACCATTAAACTTCAACTAAAACTTTTGAAACAAGTTCAGGCCCTGGTTGTTAAAAGGGTGTGTAACACTATACCACAGATAAATCACCATCCACTGAATAGTGTAATTTGTCTTGCCAACACTATCTGGGGGACAGCATTATCTACCCTTCGAACAACTGAGGCCAGGCAGAAAAACGCTGTTAAGTCAAGGGTATCAATGAAAAATGTACATTAAATTCAAAAGAATTTCATCAAATTACCCTTAACTCAAGAGGCAATAATTTGATGAAAAAAATGGCAATACATGTACCACATATAACATTAAGAATCACCGTCTATAATAATTAGCTAAAATGTAAACGTTGTAATCTTGAAGTCATTCTTCCTGTTCCGATTTCTGCTTAGGTCGACAGGAAATTGGACAAATTTCGAATTTGGTCGTTGAAATAACAAAAAGCTTAAACTAGTATTCAACCTCTTTGGAAATGATAATAAAAATATTGAATTAAACTTTCTATTTATAGCTCGCTAAATAAGATGAAGCTACTTAGATCCGAAGTTACTTGGGGTTGTATTCTATCCCTGCATCTCACTATCATGAAGAAGACAGAGGAGCATATAATTTTCATTGTTGATGTTTGCATTGAAAAATAAGTAAAGTCTGACGTACTTCCACGAAACCGGGGGAACTTACCTGAAAAACATTATTAACTTCGTCGATAATATCGTTCATATAACTGACTAAAGCTTCAGGAGTTAGACATTCGTAATGGAAATCGTCATTAATGTGAGGTCTCTTTGGTGTAGAGGGTTCATCGCAGTCAATGTCGAAGTCACTTTCGTTGCCTTGTTCGGAGCCAGATTCGTTATAGCTATCCTCGCGTTCGTCGTCAAATATCGCATCATCGTCCTCCGAGTCCATTCTTGTATTTATAATGTCCACGTGTTCGAAAAAGAGGTTGAAAAGCAGTAAATAACGGCCACAAATGTTCCAGAACAACACTGAGTTTCATTTATACGGAGGAAACCATGTACACTTTTTGGGATTTGATCACATGATATATCAAGCACTATTGTGATTGGTTAAAATACAATACTATTGTGACGTCATTGATAACCCCAAATTTCTGTCGCTTCAAAGAGTTTTCTTTTGATGACAACACAATCACATCATTTTCCACGTAAAAGCTGAAGCTCACCTCTCTGTTATTTTATAAATTTAAAGCTGATTTGTTGCAATTTGAAAGTGAATAGTGGACTCTTCATATGGCTACTCAATACACACTGTCATACACGAGCGCGCACACACATGGGTCTGTCCAAAAATAGATATGACGTATGTCTGATCATAAGGTATCCGGGTGCGTTCCTTTGGGATGAACTAGATCACGGTCAGGGATCCGAGATCATGGTGCATCAAAGGAGCCGGGAATCCACTCTGAGAAAGGATTCGCCGGTTCCTTTGATACACTACCCTAGGTACCAGAGGTTTTCTCGCGGCACAGGGGAACTTCGCTTCGGCGGCCGAAGGCCGCTAGCCGCGGGGTCGAAACAAAGACAAAGACCGAAACCGGAAACCGCACATGAAAATCCTCTGGCACCCAGGGCATTGATACACCATGAACTGAGTAATCTCGGATCACTTTATTTTAACCCTTTTGCCTCCAACTTTTCGTTTTTATTTGGCTGCCTTGTCGCTAAATGAGCCTTAATTTTGAACCCTGTCTATTGATTTCAGAAAGGGCCAACGGACAATTCAAAGGCACCGGATCCTGGTTGGATCTGATCAGCAAATATAACTTATAAAAAGAACAGGAACACAGAAAGGCTGACCGTACAGTTGCGATTGACTAATGTATTTTCCAATATTTCGTCGGGCACGGCCCGACTTCTTCAGGGATTTGATTCAACCTGACAAATCAAATTCCTGACGAAAATACATTAGTCAATCCCAACTGTACGGTCAGCCTTAATTTTGCTAAAAGCGATTTTCTACGGAAAACGTAGAGTTTCCTGAAGGTTAAGTGCAAAACTGTACTATGTTTTAAGGTGGCACAACGCGTATAAGACAAAATTTGCACATTTTTTTTTTTGCTGGCCGTTCCGATTTTTATTTTTATTTTTGCCCTTTTCCTTTTCTTTTTCTCGCCCCCTTTATTTTCGGTACCTTTTGCTCTTCATATCCTTTCTGTCTGCCGTAAAAAGTTGGGTGTTAATTATAAGTAAAGCTTGGAAATGGGACCTTGATCAATTATAGGTATAAATGGGCCATTTTACCACCATTTTTGCACCCAAAACGGATCACGTTTTTTCCAATTTGCATCGTCACGATGCGGTCGATGTCCAAATTGGGCGACTGCGCGGATAGATCTGTCTCTATTATCAAGAATATCTGGTGACACTTAAATTGATGACGTCACAAGTGGTATGAAGAGCAGGACCCCTCAGCGCGCTATTATTTGCGTGCTTGGAACTCAATCTTCACACCGGTCACGAGTCTCACACTCGCCCGCAACTCACCCTCATGCACTTTCGGACACGCGTTTTGGAACAAAACAAGCAACGGACAAACAAATGAAAAATCAAACTATAACGACAGACTGATCCTAACGGCGAAAGCGATGAAAAGTAAACAAGATAGATAAAACAGCTAGCTGTTTTATCTATCTGGTTATTTTTCATCGCTTTCGTCGACAGGATCAGTCTGCCGTTTGTAATTTGCTTTGTGAATAATTTACTGATCTAGGTCTACAAGAGATCCGGCACTTCTCATCGGTTTGTTGCAGTGGTCTTGCAGATTTCTATTAAATGAAAAATCAGCAGCACCATTTCATGATCTCTTTGGATTTTGAGGTTGTTTGGTGTCTACCTTTAGCGGGACTTTTGAACTTGAACTTGAAAAAAAGTTTTGTGAATCAGGAAACACAATTAATGTCATTAATGACATTTCAATCAACACAGAAGTCAAGATCATTTTTAATTTATTTATTTATAGAAAACAAAATTACAGCACACAGAAAAACTAGAGGAAAAATAGGTTACAAGACTCTGTATTTTTTCTTCTTCTGAAGCTGATTAAGCCGTGACGACAGTCGAAGCTAGCTAGCGTGATTCGTGACTCGTTTTCGCTGCTTTGGTTCCTTGGTTGAGAATTATTATATAGATTTAGCCAAGCCTAAATTAAGCGGAGCTCCGAATTTTTGCTGGTTCTTCATAATTTCTAAAATTGTGTGCAACCACTCAAGAAAGATTACTCAGCTGCAGAACTCCAATTGCAGAATTTCCGCTGAGAATGACCATGAAAAATTAAATAATCCTGCCAGAAGCCAAAAAATTGGAGCTGAACCCGTGGTCAATGATCAATACCTGGCCAGCGGTCAACTTAAAAAACACGTGTCCTCAATGAGTTCTAACCTGAGCCCGCGATCTGGTCATGTGATACTGGTCAGCGGATACCTTCTTTTGACAGCTGTCAATTGACATGGTATATTAACGTATTGTCTGAGTGGAGTCCAATTCGGTCTGTAATCATACGAGTGATTAACAAAATCGGACGACCGCGAAGCGGGAGTCTGATTTGTTATTCACGAGTATGATTACAGACAGAATTGGACGACACCATGTCCTGTTATCAATTAATCATGACCATTACAATTTCCGAAAAACAAAAAGGTTTCCTTGAAAAAAACTTTTATTAATAGCAATTCTTAGAATATGATAATTACAATTTCCGAAAAATATACAGAGAATAGTTTGAGTCTCTCTGAAAACTGTCACCGGAGATAAACCACGAAAAGAAATCACAGCTGTGAAGGGTAAGTTTTTGGGTGAGGGGTGGGGGTTGAGAGGTGGTTGTGAGTGCTGGGGGTGAGGGTGGGGGTGGGTGTGAATGATTGTTTTCCCCTTTCTCCGCCTACAATTATTTTCTGTACGTCAGCTTCTTTAATGCAAGTACATGATGTTTCAGCGTCGTACAGTTTCCATTTAAAATCGCATTAGATTGGGTGTGAAAATCCGCCCGAGTATCGGCATTTTTCCTTCTGCGTAGTCTTCGTGGGGCTCACATATTTTCGGGCCGTCATTTAAACCCGCAACACGGGCTATTCCGGAACAACATAAAATAATCTGAGCGTAAAAAGGAATTCCATAATCCAGGTTTATACAAGCGCCCGGGCGCTTACTAAATTTTTGGACCTTTGAGAGTGGGTTCTTTATATTCGAGGTTGGGCGTTATTAAGTTAAAATTTAATGATGATGGAATAACGTTCCCGAAACGTCGGTCGACTTTAATATCGCTGATTTTTACCCTTTAATGAAATTCGTCAAGAAAACGAGGCCAACTTTAAATACTCGGGTGGATTTTCATAAAATGTACGACGCTGAAACGTCGCATTAAAGAACCTAACGTACAGAAAATAATTTGTAGACGGAGAAAACAATCATCCAACCCCACCTTCAACCCCCCCCCCACCTCTCACCCCCACCCACACCCCTCACCCCCACCCACACCCCTCACCCCCACCCCTCTACCCTCACACCTCACCCCCAGCCCTCGCCCCTCACCCCTCACCCCTCACCCCTCACCCCTCACCCCTCACCCCTCACCCCTCACCCCTCGCCCCTCGCCCCTCGTCCCTCGCCCCTCACCCCTCACCCCTCAGCCCTCGCCCCTCACCCCCGAAATAGACCTGCCGACCGCCGATTGTTTTCATTCCCACCAGTTTTCCCGACCACCTTGGGTCAACCATTTCCAGTGATTTACAGCCAATCACATCGCAACAAAATGACCCGATTTATACTGGAGACGGATCATCCACCAAGACAGATTATCCGTCTTGAATAAATAAGGGGCGAACTTTGGGTCGAATTATCGGTGTGTCTTAATGATTTATCCGCGATAGTTCGTCGATCAAGACGAACTATCGCGATAAGTTGCCTGGACGGATGATCCGCCTATTTGCCCGTAGTTTTACACAGACGAATTATCGCTCAACCGCGATATGGAGCTAGAAGTCTTTCGCAAGCTTTCAGTTTGTCTCTGAGGCTGTAAGCAGTACATGTACGTTCGCGAACCGGTTAAATACCTCAGTGAGACACTCTGGAGTTTTGTTGATCATAATTTTGTGCATTGTGATCGCAATGTGATGATGACGACGAACTTCAAGAGTATCCAACCGAAGCATTCTCAAACTGTCAGCGGATCTGGTTTTCCAGTCACCCTCTCATCTCACTCTCTCACGGGAAGAAGACACAAACTATCCCTGAACTTATAAAGTACGCTCACGATTTGCATTAGCCTGCGTGCAGCCGTCTCCTATTTCCTCAGGAAATAGGAGACGGCAGACGGCTGCACGCAGGCTAGATTTGCATTGGATGTTTAAAATTTGTTATTTAATAAACTTCCGGTTTGTAAGCTTCCGGCTTTTGACTGTGCTACCATATTTGGAGGTTTTCTGTGACGTCTAATTGAGAGGGGAAACTGGAACTAGTAAATACACAACAAAACTTCTTTGGTGAAAGAGTTGGTGATGTCAATGTAAAAAGTTTTCTTATTTATTGTTGAAATTCAGGCTTGTTCGAGCTGAAAAGCCCTGCTTGTTAAAAACAAGCAAATAAGGTAAATGGCCGCGCAACCACCTTCATCGGCTGTGCGAGCGTTACAGCTGGAACTAAAGAAACTAACCGAAGAGCCTGTCGAAGGTTTTGTCGTCAATGTGCCAGATGAGTGCAACTTATTCGAATGGGACGTCGCAATTTTTGGCCCTCCTGGCACCCTCTATGAAGGTGGATACTTCAAGGTCAGTACCTTATCTAACAGAGCAGATTTTTCTGTTTGGAAAGTGTTGTTAAGTTTTTCTTTTGGTATGTCTTATTTCATTTCAGGCACACATGTCTTTCCCTTCTGGCTACCCTTACTCACCGCCAACTTTTCGCTTCCTAACTAAAATGTGGCATCCGAATATATACGAGGTAAAAGCATCATTTGCAATTATTTCTACGTAGTTTCTCCTGTTTAATCTATACTAATGATTGGTCTTGATTTTGTAGTCCGGTGATGTGTGTATTTCAATTTTACATCCCCCTGTCGATGATCCTCAAAGCGGTGAGCTTCCTTCTGAGCGATGGAACCCAACACAAAACGTTAGGTACGTATAAAACAGCGTTCCATACCGAATCTTTCTTTTCATGCAAAAATATTTGATTTATACTTTCGCTAAAGCCTCATTTTCAAGGATCTATCCGTTACATATTGAAATATAGCTTTCAAAGTTCGCGATACGACCGCAAACTAAACTCTGTAATCCGCCATTTTTCTCCCAATTAGAAATGTATATTGGTTTTCTTTGACATATCGCGAGTGTTATTTTGCTTACTTCAACGCCAGAAAGGATTTTTTGCTGGTTTATTAGATAATGGCAATCAAAGATTTCTTTTTTTTCTTCTGGTCGCTTGAATAATTCCATGCCTTGACCGGCATTTATTTGTCGGCATGTTTTCTTTTCACTGTCGAAACGTGGTTGGGTCTTTGCGTGAATTGTGGTTTATCTGGTTTACAGCTATAGTCCAATGAATTACCCAAAAGCTTTCTTCGCGATTGTACATTTGGCCTAAAGATTTTTCTTTTTCAAATCGCCAACGTATAGCCAAATTTAGTGAGATCGCAGGAATAGATAGGTATAATTTCATTTTCTGGATAAATACCTGTTGTGGAGTTTTATTAATTCTGCAGGTTGCTGGTAACGTATTGTGAAGTTTGACAGAAATTATAACTAACTGCCCTAATATCAGGTTCTGAGCCAAAAAAATTGGTATTCCTCTAATATCTCCTGATAAATATTAAAATACTCCAAGACCTGCTTGCAACTGTGTGATGACATGTACTTGCAAATTTCAAAGAATTAAATACAAATCTTTGTGGTAGGCAAGATCTGGGTACAAGAACACAAATAAAAAATAAATAATGCTTTAATTATCATTGTTTTTGTTTGCAATGGTGAGGTTTTCCCTTGATATTTTCACTGAAAGTATCAAAGGAAATATATTTTAATTTGAACTTTGGCAATAGCGAGTAATCAGCGGTGAGGGCAACATGTTGAGAGTATAGTGTTTGTTTGGGAACCCAAGGTAAAATAGCTTCTTTTCAAATTATTCTTTTTCTAAATATCATGTAAACCAAAGGTACAGTTTTGTAGGTACAAGGTACAGTGTTAACATCCTTTTGCCCGTTGAATCAACTTCCTGGTTTGTGGCAGTAAATAGATGTTTTTTTTGGCAAAGAAAATATTCTGTAAAGCAGAAAGTAAAACAACTGCGCAATTCCTTGCTCAGGTACTTCCTTCTACGTTGGCTATTTTCTATTTTTGAATGTTATTTCCAATTTATTCCTTTTAGAAAGCCAGTTGCAGATTGTAGTTTTTGATTTCCCAACATGTCAACCCTGATTATAGAGTGATTCTCTTTAAGCAAAGAAGTATGACATTCGGCAATGCTTAGTTTGTGCTCACTGAGTTATGAGTTTAAAATATGAAGTTAGCAGAGAGGGAAAAAAGCATAACTTAGTTTATCCATAACTTTGTTACTGGCCAATGTGCAGTTGGCCACGTGATATAAAACATGATCTCTGGTTGGTTATGAAATGTTGAATGGTTGGTCCTCAAACTTTGAACACATGCCAGATGGGATTTACATCTGAGACAGTGAAGTTGAACAGGTGACAAAGAGAGAAAATTTCTCTTTTGGAAAGGCATTATTTAAGCTTTTTTAAACTTGAACTACAATTCAGATCAGGCACACTTGATAGCAAGATTTCTTTTTTGAGAAAATAAATTTAGACTGTGTGATGCTGCCACACTGCATTTAAATACAGGTGATCTGAAAGCAAAGTTTAAGTTAAAAATGGCTCAAATGCTAATTATAGTAAAACACACTTTTACAGGTTATAATTTTATTCATCACCAGTTGAACTTGAACTGTCGCATGTCTGGTCTCAGTTTGTTCAACATTGAAGTTTTAGTAATTAGAACCAACCATGCAATATTTGATTCCCTTATAATAAATGTTTTTGCATCACATGTTCAGGTTGTAGGTGCATGAATATTTTCAGTGCTAGCACACAAATATACTGCTAAACACTCTTTACCTTTGTTCTTTGGAGCCGATGACTTTGTTTTGGAAAATTCAGAGGCAATTAATTATTCAGCAAATTATCAATCAGTTGAAACTTGTTGTACAGAGCAGAATAGAGACTTGGTTGTATACAAGCAAGAAATCATTCAAAAAAGAAAGCAATACCATCAGCAACAAAAAGAAAAGTTAAAATGTCAGAATAGTTTGAAGATAATAGATAATAATAGATAATAATTTAACGTCGAACTATTCACAGACAGTTTTTTAATATTGTAATTAAAGTTTGTTGATGATTGCCCCGCCTCAAATAGCAAATTTGCTTTCTGCGGGTCAGCGTAAACTTAATTTTTTTGTCTTGAGAAATAAAATAAAAAGTGCGTAAAAAATTGTGATATGTATCTACAGTATTGAGTGAGTAAAAAGCCAGTATAAGGTGAAGTGTGTTGTGATATTGTTTTGATGACCTGGTTGAAGTTGTCGTTTATTCTCAGAAAACTTGTTCAGATGCAGAACTGATGCAATGATCATCTAAAGATATTCCAAAAAATCTTCCCTACTTTCACAGTAAATTTTGATGTGATATTTATATTATAATTAAGGTCAAAGCAAGCACCTGTTTGAAATTTCAAATGTTATAAATTCTCATTTTACCAAAAAAGATAGCCACTATTTTTATGTTCTTACCATTGTTTCTTTGTCACACTTAATAAATATTGACATGTGAAAGGGAAATATTCAAAAATAGTTACCAGGGGCCAACAAATTGTTTTCACTGTTGAAAGAAAAACAAGCTACTTATTTGTTAGTTTGAACATGAAAAATCTTAGTGGATAGGGAAAAACTGATAAGTTTCTAAAGAAACATGAATGACTATGCTCTTTAAAATTTCCAACAAAACAAAAACAACAACTTGGTGTTTGGTGCAAAGATCAGACTCGATGTCTTTACAACTTGACTGCCAGTTTGGGTTTAAACAGTTCAACAGGCCAATATCAAAGATAAGTTTTTAACCAGGCTTCCTTTATAATCCCATTCTTTGTCTTCACTCATTCAAATAACTACATTTCATATGTGCCTTTGCTATACCGGCATAAACAACACAAGCTTACAGTCCAACCAAATTATATCATTTAATTATTGGAAAATGCTTGCAGCCCATGGGCAGTTATATTGGTTATACTGAATCCAATAGTTGTTATTTTCATTCCTTTGTAGAGCTATTCTGTTGAGTGTGATTTCGTTGTTAAATGAACCAAACACATTTCAAATAACCACATTTCCTTTGTGCCTTTGTTCTTCCGGCGTCAACAACACAAGCTTACAGTCCAACTAATATCATTGTAATTATTGGAAGATGCTTGCAGTTCATGTCATGTTGGTTATACTAAATCCAATACTATTATTTTCACTCCTTTGTAGAACTATTCTGTTGAGTGTGATTTCCTTGTTAAATGAGCCAAACACATTTTCCCCTGCAAATGTGGATGCTTCTGTGATGTTCAGGAAATGGAGAGACAGTAAAGGAAAGGATGGTGATTATGAAAGAATTGTCAGGCAAGTTGTGTCTGTGATTAGTAGGCCTCGTTAGGCAGGCTAGTAGATTGTGACGCTCAAATAAGATTTTGGTGATGATGGTGGTATGAGGGTGCATTCCTTTGGGATCATCCGGATCAGGATCACTGATCCAAGACCATACATACATACAACCTTTATTTATACATGATAAAACACGGAAAAGAACACGGAAATCTATCCACACGGATCATAATGCATTAAAAGGAACCAGTGAATCCTTGCCCCAAGTGGATTCACCAATTCCTTTGATGATCTGAGTGATCTTGGATCAGTGATCCTGACCTGGATCATCCCAAAGGAACACGCCCTATTAGTTAACAGTGGTTTTTACTAGCAATGTTGAAGTAATGGTCAAAAGACCCCAATGTAATTGTTAAAGGAAAATAATGCAAAAGCAATAACCGTGGCATAAACACAAAAAATAGGTGAAAGAATAGATTTTTCTTCATTGAAACTTATACCTTGGTCATTCCCAGTGAGGACAGCATAATTCTACCAATTGTCGTAAATGAAGGTGATGGTGAATTTTTCAGCTTGGTAAATTTAATGTGAAAGATTAATTTATCAACATGACACGCAATGTCAATTCTTGCTGGACCAAGCAGTAAGCGGGATGCATGTCACATAAGAACTCAGTAAAATGACCTCGCTCTCCATGAGTTCTCGTAGCTCAGTGGATAGAGCGCCCGCCTGGTGTTCGGGAGGTCATGGGTTCAATTCCTGTTGGGGACTCAGAATTTTTCTTTGTCCCATGCTCGTGTCATGTTGATAAATTAATCTTTCACAATAATTCTACCAAGTCGGTCCTTTGAGGACAAGGGCAACTTGTGCGATGCATATTCTAGCTGCTATATTGGTCAGGGAAAATATGTTGGATGTTGTGATTTGCTGAGAAAGTAATTTTTGCATCTTTTTAAAGGGGGTACATGTACATGTCAAATAATTTCTGTTTATTATTATGCAGAAAACAAGTTCAACGTTCCAAAGCTGAGGCTGAAAAAGAAAACATAACAGTACCGACTACTGTGGATGAATACTGCGTAAAATCTAGACCCTCTCGATCTGAACCTGAGGACTTAACTGATTTCTATGATGATGACTATGCTGATGATGTGGATGATGACGACGATGACGATGATTGTATGGATTATAGTGAAGACTCGGGGAATGAAGAAACGTGATACTTGTGACTAAGGGCTGGAACTTTGTCACAATGTATATTTTGTACTATGTAACATAAGAGACCCTTTCCCATGGCAAGATGTGAAAGAAAACTTAACACGTACCTGGCTTGAGAAGCTTGGAAAAAATGCCTTTTCTTTTGTAAAACCTGTTTGTGCTATGTTGAATGGTGTGATGTATGGGGGCAAAGACTATGAGAGCTGCCCTCCATTGTTTCACAAGTATGGGCATACTGCAGTATGCATGTCTTATACTTCTTTGCACAGCTCACCAGTTGTGCAGCTATCAGGATGTGATGGAAAGCTTTGCTTCCTTTACTAGGTATCAGTTGTCAGCTCAAAAATTTTCTGACTGTAGTGCAGTGTAGCCTTTCATGTTTGTGGTGGTATCTATGTCATGAAATAAATTAATAACATTAATCCTAAGTTTCTCCAAAGTTTTAATCTGAACTCAAGCCTATCAATAATTCTTTTATTTCCAAATGCATGGACCTTACAGGGAAAATATTTGCCTCCCCCCAACTGCTCAATTGGTCTGTAGTAACTGTACAGTCAAGACTTGGTGCTGACGTTCTTGTTTTTATTTTATTTATTTTTATTAACCCTTTTGCTCATGGGAAATACAACATTTTTTTAAATCGGTAACTATGGACCAAAAGACCATATACAATAATCCATTTGAAAGGTATTGATTGTGGTGTCATAAATCATACTAATATGCCAAGAGACCTGTTTCAGTTCAAAACCATGAGAACAAAAAGAGCTTGAAATAATATATGCATGGAATTGCTTAGACATTTCAGTGAAGAACTTGGAGAAAAGTTTCTCCCTTCATTTGAACCCTTTGCTACTCCATGTTAAACTACTACTATGATCAAATTTTTGCACTATGTTTAAGGGAATCGTGCAGTGCTTCATGTAATAGATCAAACACGAGCGACAGTGTTTCATCGGGATATCCAAACACCGAGAAGAGAGTTGAAAATACGACGCGCAGCGGAGTATTTTTAATGAACTTCGAGGTGTTTGGATAGCCGATGAAACACTGTCTCGAGTGTTTGATCTATCTTCTCAATCGAAACTAAAACTACGGTGAAAACGAAGAAATAAAATCGTAAAAATCTATGCTAATTAAGATCACATTTCCAAACCACGGTTACGGTTCTGATTTCCTTTGTTTTAACGTGATGAATTATTAATGAGTTTGAGAAGTAAGATTAAAAATGTCGTTTTCCATTTTAAAATAACTGCAGTAGTTCCCAACTTATTTAAGTTTAAAAAATTGGTAATATATGCAAATTAGACTGATGGCATTACCCAACCCAGTTTTATATCAAGTAAATAAGGATATTTCGGTCAGTTTTCTAGAGATAATTGAAACTTGGTACAGTAATAGTTCCACAGGCAACACCCACAGCTATAATTAAACCCTGTTTCGATGGCAATGCACTCTTCCCCAGTCCCCTTGAACTGCTTTCAGTATTTGAGTGATTTTTAGCCCAGAAAAATCAAACCAGGCCAAAGAACCTACCCAACACATGAATATGCTTGTGAGATCATGCAGATCTGGAGTCATTGAGAAACATCAAAATGGACTGCCAAAAATGGTCAGAATAGCCTTGAACATTGGGGAGGTATGGGACCCAGTATGTTGCCATGGTAACATAATTGTTAATCTCATATTGTAGCAGAGTAACGATGCAAGGAATCAAACATTTCTGATACAAACTGGGTGAGATATTTTTTCTTCATATATTTGAGTAAAATTTGGTTGAGTTTATGACATCATCACTTAATATAATTTGCATATTTTAAAAACTTGAATATCTTTGTAACGAAACAAGAAATTAAAAAAAACGACATTTTTCTTCTTATGCACTATTATTATTATTATTATTATTATTATATTATTATTATTATACTTTACTGTATGGATAATTTTGGGTTTTGAGTCCAGACCCACCCCGTCAGAATTTCCATTGACCTTCCTTGGGGTAGGCATAGATATTTTTTGGAACTGCACAATCTGAAGAGCTGTACTGGCTGCAGATGTAGACCAATACTGTCGAGACTGCTGCTAATCTATCTGCACGTTACATTTTGTCTTGTGATCATTTTTCCTCCCAAACCGATGGGAGCAAATATAATCCCTTGGTTGTTTGCCAACTGGAAGTTAAAGGGAAATAAACCACTGTAGTGAAGGTATTGAATGGTCTTAGCAAGCATGTGGGCAGGGCACTTTTCCTTGGAAACACATGCATTGACAAAAGTTAACCCTGCAAGCACCTTTCACAAATAAAATACCTCCACTAAAATCAAGCATGGGAGCACTTTTAAAAACATGGGAGCACAAACAACTCAGAACCCATAAAAATTTGTAAGCAGTTTTGAGCAAAAACCTAATTTTGTGACCATTCATGACCCCTTATACCGTTATTTCCCTTGATCAACACCAATTAATAATCATCTAACTACCCCAGGGATTGTTCATTTCAAGTTTGCATGAACACCTTTTAGAAGCACTTACTATTATAAAAATATTATTCTCAAACTCATTAATCATTCATTTTATTATATGGCCGTGTCTCTTGAGACTGGAAACTAGTGAATTCATGAATGTGATTGGGAGAATCTTGACCTTGGTCGTGAGTACAGACCTCACTGCGTTCAGTCTGTACTCATGACCTCGGTCAAGATTATCCCATACAGACCTCCCGCTCGGTTAATAAGAGCTAAAAGTTAAAACAAAGGAAATCATAACCGTGACCTGTGGTTTGGAAATGTGATCTTAATTAGCATAGATTTTTTCGATGTTATTTCTTTGTTTTCTCCATAGTTTTAGTATCATTTGAGATGCACCAGACACACGTGTTTCATCACATTTCCAAACACCTCAAACTTCATCAACAATACTCAGCAGTGCTAGGAAATGTGATGAAACACTATCGTGTTTGATACATTACTTGAAGAAAAATTGTAATTCAAATTATAATTTACGATATATATTTAATTTGAAAGAAAGCCTAGCCTGGAATTGGACTCCAGGATTGGGTTAATTGTTTGAAACCCGATAAAAAAAAAACAGGATTAGTAGTTGATCGAGAGTTCAAGTTCTTTTGTATAAATTAAAGTGTTTCTATTGCAGAGTACCGTATTTATTCGATTAAGCGCCCTGGTCGCTTATTTAATTTTTGGACCTTCAGGGTGGGCGCTTATTCGAGGTGGGCGCTTATTCGAGGCTGGGCGCTTATTAAGTTTTCACCATTTCAGTTGAAACTCTGAGAAAAATTCCAACATTCTCATAGATTTTTCAGACAATGAAATTATAGATTGTGAGTCATTAAAGAAATACCATAATAATCAATACCCGTTTTGCTTTTGTACCCTTTATTTATCGTACTTATGTTTTGGGGGATGGGAGGGGGTGCGCTTATTCGAGGTTGGGCGCTCAAAATTATTTTTTTGGGGGGGTGGGGTGGGCGCTTATTCGAGGCTGGGCGCTTATTAACTTTTCCTACCCAACGGGTGGGCGCTTATTCGAGGTTGGCCGCTTAATCGAATAAATACGGTATGTTTGAGATTTACCAGTGTCAGGACTGGAGGATAGAAAATAGAAATCGAAAACCCCCTTAAAAGGTAACAAACTTAAATCAAAATTCGTGCCAATCTTGGATTAATTAGCTCAGTCATATTTTGATCAACTGGGCCTAGGTAATTTATGGCCAATTGTCAGGCCTGAACTTTTTTAATGTGATGGCCATTAATTTAAAACTGGAATAAGTTATTATAAGAGCCACTGCTGTTGTAGTCTTGAATTTTGAAAACCAACTTCTCAAGTGGCATTCTTGAATGCATTCCTTTAGTTATTTGTTCTGTGAAATAAAACACCGTAAGGAGTGTAAGTTCAATACCACAATCATCCAACAAAGAAGTTCAACCTCCATACAATAACAGCCAGCTAGTATGAATCAAGGCTGAAGTAGTGTTCTGAATGCTGAAGATTATAACACTACCAAATTTGCTACATAATCAGAAGTGAGGATGGTATCTTTTGATTCATGTCGTCATGTACAACACATACAGTCACTTCCTACTGCTCCGGACCAGTTTGGCATTTTGATCTCTCTTGTAAAAGCCAAACCATAAAAAAGTGATGATAAAAGCAAACTTTATTCCTAACCTACACCCACTGTATGTAATACTATATTGACAGTGTCCATTGGAACTACCATCCATGTGAAGACTTACTGTATCTCAATTTTTATGATTAGATATGTCATCTGAATTATATTAAGACGGAATCTGTTAGGACTTCGAGCATTCATTGGACAAAATTATGTACCAAAATGATTTACACCTTATTGCAAGCTTTTGTGTTACTACTTCAAATATATTGTCAAGAGAAATCTTTTCTAACAACACCAAAATTCCACTGAATTCTACTGAATCGCTTAAAAGATGTGAGATTTATCCCATAGCTTGCAAGCTTTGAAATTCATTTTCTCAGTCTCTGATAAGAAATTGTTGCACCAAAATGATTTACACCTTATTGCAAACTTTTGAGTTGCTGCTTCAAATATCTTATCAAAAGAAATCTTTTCTAACAACACCAAACATCGAAAACAAATTTCGAAGTTCCACTTTAATTCCACTGAATTGCTTAAAGACGATTTTACAAAATGACTGCACGTTAGATTTTGCCTAGATCGAAGTTTGTGATCTTTAAAATTCATTTTCTCGGGCTCTGATAAGAAATTGTTGTCGGTGTTATCACAAATAATTACTTACATCTTTACCTTTTATTAAGGGTAAAAAATAACGCAATATGATTTAAATTATTCTGGTACTCGACTTTTGTCCAACTTAAATAAATATTACTCAACTTCCTGATGGATTCCATCTTAAGTTCTTAGTTTCCATAACTTGGAGTAACAGTTATACCATGGTCTGAACCCAAACCATGACCTGAAAGCCACTTACAGTCTATTAAGTCTATTAACTAATTCGCCCTAATGATGTCAACTTTTACCTTGTAGTGGATTTCCGAGAGATTTCTAAGTTTTTCTGCTGCCTGTAGAATCATATCAAATGAATATATTCAGATTAAAATGACTGTACTTGAACCAAATAAACTTGATTTTAAAAGGAATACACAGGCTTAAGTTGGTAGTCTGTAGGCACCAGCACATTATTTTAGTACCAGGACTGACCTAATTTTGATTATAGTTAACATTTCACTACCAGTGTCCTCTTAGGCAGACAAGTCCTAGTTCTACACCTCCAAATGCCTTAATACTTCACGACCCTAACCCAGATCAAGAGGTTTCTTCCTTCTTTCTTCTGAAGTAGAAAACCCACACACATGTACGTCATAGCAGCTAAAGTGCTTTGTGACACTTTCCGCTCGCGCACGATACAAAACATGCCCTTTCATTCACAACGTTGACAAAATATCGGGACCCAAGCGATCTATCAAAATCACTGATCATTTCACCTGTACCTCAGCCAATGCCATCTACTGCATAACTTGCACTCTTTGCAAAAAGTTATACATCGGCGAAACAGGGAGACGACTTGGCGACCGATTCCGAGAACACCTTCGTGACGTAGAGAAAGACGACAAAAATGCATCGAAACCGGTCACGAGACACTTCAATCTCCCAAATCATTCTAAGCAACATATGGCAGTCTGCGGCCTTTCCCTTCACCAAGGAAACACGGAAAGCCGTAAAACTCTAGAACAAAAATTTATTTTTCAAATCGGCACTCTTAATCCTCACGGTATCAACGAACGCTTTTCATTCAACTAATTTATTCCGTTGTTTTCACGTTACCAGGCACCAGCCAATAGCGAAGCTCCAACACACGACCCACAATTCCTTGATTCGCTCCGATGAAGGGCTAACGCTCGAAACGTCAGCAATTGAATCTCTTTACGGTGGCCAATTGACATTATCAACCCAGTTGATAAAACCAAATTATATTGTTATACTTCCCACCGACGCAGCACCACAGTTTCTCTAGAAACTTATCCTCTCTAACAAATTAGTGACTGATATGTACCTGTTCTGCTGTCAAGTCTCTTTGACATTGAGCTAACATTTCATAACCAACCATGAATTTCTTTACCTGTGTGACAATAATCATCTTTAATTATTAATTTTTGGTTAAGAATTGCTATCACAAGCAGATGAACACAAGAGATAATCATTTAGAATACTTTGAGAGTCCTTATGCTTGATGAGTTAAGTCAAAAATTATGATTTTAACAAAGGGGTTGGGGCTATTTATATTAAAGCAGGATTTTGTGGTACTCCACGTGTAAGCTGCTACTCTGCAGACAGTTTTGGTGCTAGGGTGCCAAATACAACAAAGTATCTATACCACAAGCAGCCATCAATCAACACACAGCAATCACTGATATATCAGCCAACCATCAACCAACTGCTGCCTGATGCACTCAAGGTGACATCTGGATCACGTTTCCTACGTATCATTATGAACACCCTGTACTAACTGCAGTTTTAATGTAATGAAGCAGTAAATAGTACCCAAATAGCCTAAAGTGATAACAACTGGATCTTACCGTAGCAGAACGAAGTAAAGGAGGGTAGTAATGAGCGTGTAACTGCCAGTGTCTGCCAGAAGATAAAATAAACAAATTTATAGCACTAAGCATAACACACGGTTGTCAATAAGATTTGAAGCATGTGGAGATGTTTTGAAAGTAGACGGCACTGGGGTCCCTTTTGTTAAGCGTTTTTGTAATGACCGCTTTTTCCCGCTTATCTCCACTAAATTGTAGCCAGCGAAAACGTTTAAGTAGCTGGCGATATCGCCGGTCGCCGGCGCTTATTGACAACCCTGATAATGTTGCAATGAATAGGGCAACTTGATGTAAAGACATGTATATTGATTCATTAAGCCAGATAATCTGCTTGTACCAATAAGTCTCACCTACAGTCTTTGTCCTGTTTACCCATAGGTGCACCTGCGGAACACAAAATAAACTTCTTTTTGTATAAAAACTTGCGTAGGTAAGGTTTTTCATTGAATATTATCAGTTTTTGAAGAAGCACAAGGAAAACTGTAAGCAAAACTGAACAATGAAAATCAATGTTGAAAGATGAGACTCCATCTCAGCAAGAGCACAGTTTTTTTGGTATTTACTTCCATTATTGGTAGCAAAAACATGATGCTCTTCACAAATGAAAATTTTAAAATTATCAACTGAAGAGGGATGTGAATCCCATATTTTCTTGAATTGCAACCATTTATTCTTTACATTACTCCCTAGCATGCTGACATCTTGCAGGCCTATAGTGAAAGGTAAATATTATTTTTCTCTCTCTTTCCTACAAACTGACACATTCTTTAGGTAGACGATAACAAGTGACCAAGTCTGATCTCAAGCTAAGGATGTCCAAAAGAAATGAAGGAAGTTATGTGGGCATGTACTAAAACCCCAAAACATGAAAAAATGACAATATAAAACAAATCGCCAAAAGACACATAACCCATTAGCCACAACTACTGAGAGATACCGTAAGCATGAACAGGCCAACCATACTATTCAGGTGAACTGGAGTGCCTGTTAGTCGGGCTACTTTCCAGTCCTGTTAACCTGAATAGTTTCACTTGTTTACTATTTGCGCTTGGTAATGGGTTTCTACATGTTTTGACGATATTGTTTGCTTTGCTTATTTCAGAGGATTTTGTTTTGGTTACTCATTACGCTTTGGTGCTTTTATTGTTTCAGGCTTTAGAACATGCCTGTCAAGTGTAGGTGGTTTTCTTACCATGCCATCCCATCGAGTATGGAAACGAAACTTCAAACAAGTTGTCATATTTGATGAGAAGTTTTTTCATAATGTCAGCAAGGTCTGCAACAAAAATGATCAAGATATACTACACTGCTAATTGACTGAATTACTGGAAATTTGTCAAATTCATTTGATAACTGGTGAGAGCATTAAATCATTAACGGTTGAGTTCCTTTTAACCAATCCATTTTCGGATCTAGTAAATCCAGATTTGAATCTTTGTGTTAACTAGGACAAAAATTAAAAAGAGATTGAGCAATTGACGGCAAGGGGCCTGGTAACGAAGAGGCCTGTTTGTTGTTGCTGAGCTGACTGACTACGCCATATAATTCGGACAAAGTTTGCTCAAATGGAATGAAAATCTGAAAACAGTTTCAGATACCTTCGTGGATTGTTCGGATTGCAATCTTAGATTGGTTTGCCCTTAAATGAAACAGAAAATCTGAATTTTGATCGTAAAATCCAGATTTAGATTGGTCAAAAGCAACACTGCCTAAGTTTCAGTAAACCCAAAACCATTTAAAACTATAAGACACCATTCCAAGGAGTTCATATAGCATTACGTTTTTGCTCTTCATCTGTAAGATCTGATAACTTCTGTACATGTTTTCTTGGAAGAAGAAGAACCTCATAAGGCCAAGTTGCCCTGTAAGTAAAAACAGGTGTAAAGGATATACAGAAAACAGATGATATACAGGCATAAGGATGTAGTGTAAAGCTACATGTGGCTACTTGCTTGCACCCTGCTCAGGGTTGAAAATTACAGTTGGACATCAGTTAATGGCCGGCCAAAATTTACCGAATTCTGATTAAAGCCCAACTGCAGTTGGACAAAATGCCCAGTCAGTTATGCCAATGTTTTGCATTGAACACGCTTCATTGAGGAGCTCTGTAATATGACATCTGACATCACTATAATTGCTTTGTCTGATCAAAATGGTGACTTAGTCCTTTCACAGGGAGAAAATTATTTTTTTGCAGCCCTGCTGCTGAACCTAATAAATGATTAACTGTTACTGCAATGCAATGAACTCAACTGGGGCCACCCAATGTTTTTCAGCCAATCACAAGACAAGTTGAGAACAAAAGCTCTGGGGACACATGATTTGATTGGCTAGAATCTTACAAAGGGAGTCCAATCACATCAGCCATTTTAAACTAACTTACGACAAAGGATTTTAAAATGGTTGATTCTAGGCAATCAAATCATGTGTCCTCAGAGCCTCTTGTTCCTTGTGCAGAGACCCAGCCAGCTAAGAGGGACAAGCAGCTCTGGGTATGAGAATGAGGGGTTTGCTGACAAGCATTTCTTTCACTTCCCCCTCCTCCATCTCCTCTCAATTTTTTGCTCTTGCCTAATTTTCACGTGGCCAAAAGGGTGAACAATTAAAAGCAGTGTTTCATCTGTAACTCTACAGAGACAGAATAAACATAAGCTTTTGATGAATCAATAAACTGCATTTTGATGATCATAATAAACATACAATTCCCTCTTACTTTCTTTGGACAATTTACTATGATACTACTGGCTCAGGGTTCAAAGAAAGATTAAGTTGTGAACGTTTTATAGAATTTGAACAAATGGAAAAAACTCTTCTATGGTGGGACATTCTCCAATTGCATGGTCAGACATACTGCTCTTGGAATAAGAGCAATGCAACAATTTGCGATACATCTGCTACATACCAGTAAGGTACCACTACAATCCAGTCACTATTTTCCACTACAATTCGGACCTAAAAAGAAAAACAACTTAAAATGCAGAATTTTTTGGATCTTGCTATACAATGCTAACTGGCCACAGTTCTTGTCATGTATCTTATAAACATGGGATGGGCTTATAATAACAAGCTGCCATTCTTTTCACCACTGTCATTTTTATTAGCAAATTACTGTGCCTTTCAATAACATGCCACTTGTGAAGTTCAAAACACAGCTACCAATTGCATTTGTTGCTGCTGTCAGTCAAAAGGAGACAGCCAATGGATGATGGAAAAACAGAAAAAACTGAAGGGCCATTCTCACCCTGAATGCATTGCAGAAATTTTGCAGAGTTAATAATTGTTCTTGGAAAACATTTCACAATAAAGAATTGCGACAAAACATTTCTTAAGAACATTATAAAATTTAAAAATTTTTAAAAAGGTAAAAAGCTAAAAGCTGAATTAAAACCGACAACGTTTCGACGTTACCATAACGCCATCATCAAGTCAAAATTTTTGGACAAAATTAAGTTCTTAATAACTACTAAGGCGGACAATAAATGATGAAAAATCATTTACAAGTTAAACAAAACGTTTCGTGCATATGGAATCTGTTTGGATGTTCAAATTAGGTTTGAATTGTTTGATGTAAAGCATTTCAAACACTAAACAATCATAATTGTTGCTTGGGAAATAACAGCAAATGAAAACACTGCATTTGCAAAACAAAAGGACACGCAAAACCCCTTGGATGAACATGAGCCCTTAAATGGATCAAAATCTACCAACATATATTACAACAAACAGATGTGAACTTTAAACCCATTGCAGTGAGCTTGTTTCTTGAGAGGTCCGCTTAGATCAGTGATAGCAGTAAAAAACTTTTGAATGAGCATAATTCGAGGTTTTATTGAAAGGCACCATAACATATTTTTAAGTTTGACAATCTTAAGATTTCAGAAGAAAAATGGCAGTGAAAGATATAACCGCTGATTGAGCATAAGTCAAGGTCTTACTGAAAGGCAAAATGTATAACATATTTTTGAGTTTGGTAATCTTAAGATTTTAGATGAAAGATGGGATTTTTTTTAAAAACCATAACTGTTGATTGAGTATAATTTGAGGTTTTAATGACAGGCACCATAAACTTACTTTACTTAGGGTGGTCTAATGGTTAGTGCGCTGGACTCTGGATCAGGCAGTCAGGGTTTGAGCCCTGGCATTGTTTTTTTGGGCAAGACACTCTACTCTCAGTGCCTCTCCCCACCCAGGTGTATACTGTTGGAAAAGTGCACTCTTGCAAAATGCAGATAGACTTTTGTTTTAAAGACAGAACTCTTATTTTATATGCTGACTTTAATTTTAATTAATAGTGTTAGATGTTTTGGACTGCTAGTTTTGTGTACATTCAAGAACTATCTAGAATCTTCCAGAAGTTTTACTGAACCAGTTTAAACAGGTTTTTTGTATGTTGCGTACATAACAAGTCCCTTGTCAGCTTTCTGTAACTGCGTCAGATTAAAAACTTTTGGCTTGACCGTTTGCTAGCTTGTTGTTGGTGATTTCTTGTCCATGGCGGGCGATTTTTAGCATGGTTTTCAACATATACAGTGTACATGGGTACCAGCCAACTAATGCTAGCGTCCCAGCTGGGAAGGAGTAGATAGAAATACGTCTAGTAACTTCATGCTACAGAGACCAGGACAAGTTCTGTTGATATGGGCCACTAGGCTTGACACAGACTTGACCTTTATTTACTAATCGTAAGTCTTGTTTACCTTCTGTTCTGCTTCCAGTCTTGCATATTCAACTAGCATTGACACTTTATGTTCTTGTAGATACTCCCGTTGAGTACGGTCCTACCATACATGTTTCAAAAAGAAAGGAAGGCCTGTTATGTTGCCTATGTAGTCCTACAGCTTAAGCAATATCTTTAAACTGAAATGCACGGGTTAATAACAAATGTTATAATTGTACACACGTTAACACTGTAACAAAACTCACCTCTGCGGCTGCTTCATTTGGTAGAAAGGAACTTGCCCAGATCTTGAAACAATGAGAGTTAAAGAGAAGTATTAATTAGTGATTGCAGCATTTGATTGAGTGTTACAGCATGACATGCCTTAGTGTGGTCACCTAACAAACTTTTTTGACAAGTTATAATTAGCAATCAGAGAGCATGAATTTGTTTGAGCTGTCCCACCTCCTTGCAGTGTTCAAAGCTGTTGCCATGAAACCTGTCGTGAGGAGGCGGGACAACTCAAACAAATTCATGCTCTCTGATTGGCTAACTTGTCAAAAACGTTTGTTTGGTGGCCATGTTGCAGGTAAAATGTGTTTACAGGTAAAACCAGTAATCAAACTAGGTCGAAATTGTGATCCTTAACTACCTAGGATAAATTTGTTCTCAACCTAGTTCAAATTAGTTATCAATGTAGGTTTAATTGTGTGCAGATTTTTTTTTGGAGGAGCAAATGAATAAAAAGGAAAATACATAATAAACAGAAAAAAAACTACTTCCATAGTCTCTAGACCTCTTTCTGTCACTACCTCTCCCCTATTTAACCCTCACCTATTCCTCTCACACCTTTCAGATTACATACTATTCTCTCCACATGCCTTTCCACACAGCCACACAGGAGAACGCTGGCAATTAACGGATATTTCTCGGCCATATTACTTATTTGTTACCAGACTCCTCTCAGCCCTAAATTTCCTGGTCCCAGTCTTTGTATATTAAACACGCGCTCTGTATACAACCTTACACATGTGCTCGCAACAAAAATGGCGAATCGATGTACAGATTCAGAAGAGTTGTATCGAAGACTCGAAGAGCTCAAATCTAATTCTGAAAACAAGTCTAGCCCACTAGACATCTACATCAATGACTCGTTCTACCAAAAAGCATATCAATGGCTGAAAGCAAAGGTGCATTTAATGAAGGAAACTCCATCACTATCAACCGAAAAGACAAGCGTTGAATAATTGAAAAACAGTGGAAATTGGCTGCTAAAGATGGGAAAATACTATGTGGTACTGAAGAAAGAAATATTCACAGTACTGGAAAATTGCCACTCAGCAATAGCTCACCGAGGAAGAGACAAGACAGAGGACTATGCGGTATTCAGGAATAACACAGAAGGTGATTAACTTGTTTATATCGATGTGCACTCTACACCTTCAGCAGAAAAGTGTAACAGACTACCAGAAGAAAGCCATTACTCATCCAATTCAAACAGATGGCTTCATGAACCATGTGCAATCGACCTAATAGATTTCAGAAATTTGTCATGTCAATGTAAAGAGAAAACACACACATGGCTTCTTCATGTATCTGACCACTTTATCAAATATTCTTGGATGATACCCCTTACAGGAAAGCAAAGTGAACAAGTGGCTTACGAATTAGAGAAACTGTTTTTCACGTTTGGATTCCCCAAAATGCTGCATTCAGACAATGGGGGTGAATTTAGAAACAAGAACTTGGGGAATCTCTGTAAAAGACACAAGATAAAATTTGTACATGGTACACCAAGAAATCCTTCTACTCAAGTTTACTATAAGTTCCAAGTCTTTATTTTATAGTCAATGCAAAAAACTAATTGGAATGTTATGCGGTAATTACGTCTGATGACTTACTTGGCAATGTGGGTGAGGATTGGAACATCCCATGACAGCACCTTTGTTCTCAAAAATCTGCAACAGTGTTCAAATATTTAGAGTCTCCATAGGAAAAACTGATCATGGTGCATGCTGACAGACAATCTTTAGACAAGGCCTTCCTTTTGCAGTACCCACTGGAAAGCAATAAGATAGACCGAAAATATCTCCCTTTTAATGAGGCCTTCCAAGTAGTAAAAGCAACAGGCAACACCACCCTGAAAACTGGTGACATAGGGATTTATAAACAGTGACAAGAGACATACACGCTGCTAAAATGTGACAGTGACAAAATAAACAGTGAAAACAATAGTCACACTAGAAAGTTGTGCATTTTACCAATATAAATACCATAGTTAAACTAATAAATTTAATATATACATCTACAATAAATGTAGCATGAAAGTGACTAAGAATACAGGAAATTGCATTTCCGTGGACTCAGATGTTCAAAATTTTCCATGGGAGTCTACTCCGAAAGCCTCCAAGCAGTGTTCAGCCCTTATCGCTCACAATTTTTGCCTACTGAGCACCCTGTAGCAAAACAGTTTCTCACCAAAAAAGCAATGGCGACAGTTACATACATTACAAAAAATGACAGCAACATTTACAGCTGCAGCTTAGGCAACATCGGTCTTCAGAAGCAAGTGACATTGCGACACAGATACCCCTTGGAAGGCCTCTTTAATTTACAGGGAGTTAACCAACAAATTATGATGGAATACCCAACAGAACTCAGGAAAGTCCTGGGCCTTATTGAAAGCCCTGTTGTCATCATCGTAAATATAATAAATAATACTGACAGTAATTCTAATTTTTCAAAGATTACAGAAATTTTGCAAATGAGAATATTACCTGAATCCAACGGTACGTTTTGGTCAATTCCTGATACTGTCTAATCCATTCTTTTATTACTTCCAAGATTTCATCAATTGACATAAGAGGAAGAGTGACGTCAGACCGTGGATGAAAACACATAACTCGACTAAAACAAAACAACAGAAATTAAACTAATGCTTCAATAATTTTCTAGGAAAGTGTGGTCTTTGACAATCCAAGTGTCAACCTTTTTCTTTATCATGTATAGTAGAATCTGGGTTTCTTGAAACCTTAATTTAAGGCTCAAGGAAACTCAAACCAAAAGTCATTTTCTTCCATTTCCTTGACTCAATCAAACACTGAAATTTACCCCCAATTTCTAAAACATCTGATCCCTTCAATAGGAAATTGGCAGTTCCACTGTAGCTGGAATTTATAATTTTATGTACACTGAATAATTTTCCCTTTCTATTTTTGAGTTAGACATATACAGTTAATTATGTGAAGTGTCCCAACTATAGTAAACACTACCCTTTAAATGTTTTATATTGTTAATAAGGACTCCTTTTCAAATAATTTTAAAAGGTATTTCATCAGCACCCTTCAATATTCCGATAAGCACCCCTATTCTGTTTCAGCAACAGATATATCAAAGCTAATCTACAGTTGATTTTCCTTTAAAGTACATTTTTGCATTACAAAAGAACTGGTCTTCCAAGTATATCAATCAACTGTTATTTCCATGCAAGGTTATAACTCTTTTAAATAAATATCCCCCTTTCATTGAGTTCCCTAAATCATAAACAAAAGTACATTGCATGTCATACCATGTTCCTTGAGCAGGCTCGCATTTCAGTAAAGGATGAGCAGTAGGACCTGACAACAGATTACACAATAGACTGCATCATTATAATGGTTACTGTGAGTAATTATTGAGCAAAGGACATGAACATTATTGGCAGGGAAGTGCAGTGGAATGATAACAGCTTGTAAAATATAGCTTTAGTAAAGGCTACACTCTGATTGGCTAATCCTATAAAATTATTCTGTTAGCATAAATGGGGTAGGATTGGCCCATCATATCTCTATTGCACAGTGACCTACCTTGGTTTTTGTTGTATTTTTCAAAACGGTGCTTGGAAGGAACATTCTGGGAAAGTTTCAAAAAAATCATTGGGCAACTTTTATTTTTGAGGGATCACCTTTAGTTAATGATTGTTTTACTTCAAGGCCAGGGTTTTAAATCGGCGGGGATACTTGACCCGTGTTCAGGTATAGGGGTTCCACTGGACATTTGAAACCCTGACCCTGTTAGGACAAAAATAACATCAAACACCCAGTAACTTATTTTGCATAATGGAAAATGCTTTTTCTAGCACTCATATCTAGTCCTGAAAATGATCTTGTGTTGATTGATGACCGGCTAAATAAATACTGATGAATGTTTGGGAGCTGGTGCCTTAAAAGTTGGTGGGGCCGGGCCAACAAATCTGGCATGGTGAAGGAGGTATCCATGGCAACCCTCAAGCACCATCACACTGACCCAGTCAGTGGAATACTTACCAAGACCCCAATACCTCCCAATGGGAGGGTGGAGTGGGAAAGGAAAAAAGATCTGCAACAGTCTGCAAGCAATCGAAAATTTTCCTTTGCAAAGGTCAGCAAGCAACCAATTGCATTAGCAGATCATGAGATGCCCCTGCTGAGAAGCTGAAAGGCCACCCCATGCTTTGCTAATGGGGACATCTGCTGGCCAGCATTGTCTTGGGGTTAACCTTGCCTAAATGTCATTTAGCCACATTAAAACTCAAAGAAAGTCTTGAAGCTATTCCCTGTATAGGATGACTCTAGACCCTCTTTATGACAGATTCACTTGAAATTATATACCCGGTTTAGGACTAAGGGGTCAAAAACCATACCCTCAAGGCATGTCCCGTACAGCTCATATATGGGATTCCCCCACAGGGGGTTTGAACCCCAGTGCAACCTGTGATATAACCTCACAGTGAAAAAGTGTTTGTGATTTTCACTTGTCAAAATCATATCCCATTTCTCCTCATTGTCATTCCCAAACCACTTGCCTCCCTTAGCTGGCTAGGCCTGTGATTGAGGAAGTGGCTCTGGGGACACATGATCTGATTGGTTAGAACCTAACAAAGGGTCATTCCAATCAAATTCACCGTTTTAAACTATCTTGCAACAAAGGGATTTAAAAATGGCTGATTTGATTGGACTCCCTTTGCTAGATTCTATCCAATCAAATCATGTGTTCACAGAGCCACCTGTTCCTCATGCATAGGACCAGCCAGCTAGGAGGGACAAGTGGCTCTGGGGACGAGAATGAGTTCTCTATTATGGTCACCTAGAAGAGATGTAATAAGTACTTAATATATATTATTAAATGCTGTACCTGGTAAGGGTGCTTCTTCTTGTAATAGGGCAGGGAAGTCATTCTCAAATACATATGTGCTTTCATAGTCTGGATTTTCCTTTACAAAATCATTTGATAAAGTATAAATGTATAACTTATGGAATGACTATAGGTTCTGGTTTAGCTGAACCAAGTTGAGGCCAAACATACTCTTTCTGTCCATGCACAGGGAAAGGAAACTGATGATGACAACAGCGACAACGATGATGATGACGATGATGAGGATGAAGAGGCTCTTTGCAGCCAGAAAGTCAGACTGAGTGATAATTGAACTTGTTCCCAATATCCTCTCACCTGACCAGAACCCAAGCCCTCTCATTTCCCTTTGACCTGGATCATACATCTAACTCCTAAACTTGATCCCAGGTTTCTCTTCTTTCCACCCTCAGGGTTCTCTCTCACTTCAGGAGGTGGGAAGAAAAGACACCACATGGGTTTAAATTATTATTATTTTATTTGGACCAGGGTGCATTCAGTATAGGCTATGCTGAAGATCTTTGGTATGGGTTTTGAAATTTTGCAGTGTGCTGGCGTACTATCGGCGATTTTGGTTTACAGCGGCGTGTGATGACACCAACATTTGGCGTAACCCTGATATTGCATCGACAAACTCTACATTTTTGTGATGCCAAAGTTGTTTCCAGATTCTCTCTTTCGAGCCTCTTCTGCGGCAGAGACAGCTGATCGTGGAACGCACCCTGGTATTTGGAAAGTCCACACAAAAACCCCCTTTTGATTTCCCTCACATATTGCCCAGAGTTCACCTTCGTCTACGAAGGCAGTGAGAATAAAATTAAAGCTGAAATGTTGTGGTAACTGTGATAACTTGACTGCTTCAAAAAAGTAGATTATTTTTTCGTATGGATAAAGAACGATACTATGAATTTTTAAATACAAATCTGCTTGACCGTGGGGGAAGAGGAAAGACATCAATAATTACTTACCTTCCCACTAGCACGGACTGTTCTCGGACACAACGGGTTCTTAGGGTCCCATCGAGGAATTTCCTCTTCTTGAACCTTTTCAACTTGGCCTTTCCACGGTCTTTTCATTCGATGAGGGGAAACGAGTATCCAGTCTCCACGAAGAGGATTGTATCTAGTGTGCTGATACTCAGTAGGATCAAAGGATTTTACCTTACTCTCTGGAATGGAATTATTTGCATTCGAACTTTCCGCCATCTTTGTTTACTGGTGGCTGGTCATAAGCCTGTCATGTGCTGCAGAAAGTCTGGAACGGCCTCGTTTTGATGTTATGTGGAGGAAAAGGTCGAGAAACAAGGAAAAACTTGCAATTAAAATGTGGTTTGTTTTTAAAACCAAAACCAGATTAAGTAATCCTTTGTGTGTACGAAGTCCGCATACACACCGAAAATTCCCAAAGTTCATCCACTTTGTTTATGTACACTTTAGCTGAGGAACCCTGGCGACCAAGAACATTTTTGCTGAACAGCTCTGAGTCCCTGCACTTGAATTTGTCAGTGGATTTCGTTTGTGCGCACGCGCATAGAGGTCAGCATTTAGCAGGAGCAACATGGCGCTCCTAAATCATAAAGCGTTTGAACGCAAGCTGCAAAATATGTCGTCCACTCAAGACAGTGTGCAAACAGTTTCGCTTTGGATGATTCATCACAAAAAACACGCGGAGGATATGGTGTCTGTGTGGCTGGATCAGCTTAAAAAAGGTATACCTAAGCTTTGATGTTTACTTCAAACAACGTTACCTAACGATCGGGTCGATCGGGTGTCGGGTTTTAAAATTAACTGATTGATGAAATTTGGGATTCTCTGGCCAGCTGTCTATAGGATCGATTGTCCAATATATTCTTTTTGTTTTCAGCTTCGAAGGCAGACCGGCGACTGACTTTGTTTTATCTGGCAAATGATGTTCTTCAGAATAGCCGTAAAAAGGGAAAGGAATTCAGCAATGCTTTTTTCAAGATTCTGCGAGAGTCTATGCAGCTTTTAAGGTTCGTGTTAGATTGATTGTGTCCTTAAACCAGCACACGACTTGAAAGATTGGACAGTGTCTGAAGTTTCTTTATAATTTTACTTTTAGCGAGAAGACCATCAAAGGAAATGTTGAAAGAGTAATTAAAATTTGGGAAGAAAGGAAGTTGTTTGAGAAGGATTACCTCGAGGTTCTTCGCAGTAAACTAGGTAGGGTAATTTCCTTTGATTTATTGTCAGTTTAAAGCTATTTTATTGTTTATTATGTACAACTTACTTCGTAGCGTGGCTTAATTGCAATGTCAACACAGAACAATATTGGTTATTAATACAACTGTGTGGAGTCCAATTCGATCTGAAATCACATTTAGTATAGGGGCCGATCCAGGGGATGATTATGGTGGCTAGCCACCCCCAATTTTGGCTTCTCGACTCGTAAAAGTAACAAAGAAATCTATTTATTTTCTACTTTCATAACAGAGTATTTCTATTTATCTGCTTTTTATTGTGTATACCCCTCCCCCCCTAAAATATTCCTGGTTCCACCACAGTGATTAACAAACTTAGATGACTGTGTGGCAGAGTGTTGTCTGATTTGTTAAATTACGGGTTTGACTACAGACAGAACTGAAAGACACAAAGACTCGTTACCAATTAATCATAGCTATAACAAAATTATAGAAAAACTTAGGTAACGCGATTTTTGAGAGTTAAAGGTATCAGAATTTTAAGGACTATAATCCATCAAATATTTTTTTGTGCATGCGATTGGCCTAAATACGTCACATGATGCTAATAAAACTGGGGAATATCCAAGAATGTACTCCAAGCGATATTCCTTAGGTTTTGAATTTATGTTCACATGTTTTGTTTTCATCCGGAGTAAAGTGTTTGTTTGAATAGAACTGAACATTTCAAACAGAATGAAAATATTTTGAATGCCCATAGAAATGTTTAGATGTTTAAAATAGTTTTCAGAAAAGGTCTCCAAAATTGGCGGCCTAACTGAAAAATATTTAAAGGATATTAAACACGATAGCCTCTATTTGGGGCAGAAATTTGCTCAAATATTTGTCCTCATGTCTCAGAACAGATAATGTCCATGGACAAATATCCAAGCATATTTCCATCCAGGGTTTTAGCCAGGATTCTGAGAGTGTCCGTTCAATAAAAAATATGAGGCCAAAGTCCCCATTCAGCATTTAGCATTATAAGCCCTATAAAAATCAAGTGATTTGTTGAAACTATTATAAAATCACCACCTGCAAGTCTCTGTTTTATTTATTTCTCCTGAAAAGTGACCATCCACAGGTTGTTTTCACGCCAACTGGAGGCTATTGTTTATACATTAAGCCATTATACGGAGGCAAATAAAGAGCACACACGTACATGTACAGCACTCAAACCTTGTTGGACACCTTGTTACTGGACAGTTTGCAATTGGACACTTACAGCTGTACGTGGCATACTAAGAACAAATCAGATTCAAGAATTGGTAACTGGGTGGTAACTGGTCAACCCCCTCCCCTCTCCCCCCCCCCCCCAAAAAAAAATGCTCTCTTCACAGTATGGTTAAAATAACCCATTCACTCCCTTTAAGGAGAAAAACTGGTTGTATATTCATACTTCTGTAAACATGCTATGCTGCTTTTGACTTACTGCACATAAAAATTGTAGTGGTTTTTAGTCTGGGAAATTTTGTCTTGGGGTGTTTAGAGCAACATTCCCCTTGATCATCATGAGATCTCCTGGATACAGACTGAATCTTCTGGGTTCCTATAGAGGTCACCGGATCTCCTGGATATCAAGGAAAGTGTTTCATTTTTTCAGGCTTATTTTGGTTGATCTTTGGGGAAATGTTTTTAAATATTTGAAGCTTTTTTTGTGGATGAATTGATGGAGCTCTATGTTTTACTCAATTTTGGGGGCTCCTGAAATTTCTTTGTTTTGTTAGGTTAGTGTCTCCCCTATTATCTGCATAACTGTTTCTCAGAAAAGCCTGTCGTGACTAATTAGCACATACTGGGCTTGTACCTTTGTTAATGTAATTATATGCCAAACAAGGGAAGTTTTCAATATTTGTCATACAGCTACCAGTTACAGTGTAGAGTCCTAAACCCTAAACATTCACAAGTCTAGTAATAACTAGTCTCTGGGCTGTCATCACCTA
>OX393563.1:18229222-18234222 GCA_947652115.1 Blastomussa wellsi | reverse complement strand
CCAACACAATCAACAACTATGGAGCCGGAGGCTACCCCAGTGATTTCTCCTGCTCCCAGTGTAGCTCCTGCTCGACCCTTGACTCCAAATCTGGGAACCATGATGCCATTACAGGGCACCATGTTGCCGAATCAGCCTCAAATTGTTCCTTCTCGTCCACCAGTTGGGATGGTTGCCCACCCATTCATGGGGGTGCCAGGTGCCCATTTTCCAGCACGTGCACCACAATTCAGACCCGGAGTTCGTCCAGTACAGCCTCTTCCTGTAATGGCTCAGAACCAGTTATTACAGCCATCAGGAAATTTGCCTGGCCCTGGACAAATCACCAGCCAAGTGCAACATTTCTCTCCAATGCCAAGACCAGCAGGGTTACTTCCTGGTACAAATGTGCCACTACCAGGTGGCATGGGAACCGTACAGCCATTTCCACTTGGTGGTAGTTTTGTACGTAGCCAAGCTCCACTGCCAGTTGCTGCAACAACTGTGCCAGCACCCGTTCAAGTCATAACTAACTCTGTGCCAGCAAGTGAGATAACAAAAGATAATGGAAGTCGTCCGCAGAGTGTTCTTGAAGTTGGATCACCAGATTCAGAGTCGTCTGCCCCATCACCAGTAGGATCCCCAGAGTTACATTTAGCAGAAGGTGATGAGACACCAGAAACAACTCCTGCTCCACTTGGAGATGTGGATGTAAATGACAATACTGGTTTTCAGACAAACAAGTCATTTTTTGAAAACACAGTAAAAAGTCCAACATCCAGTCTAGGACAACAGTCTGTAGCCAAACCATTTGTTCCAACAAATTTGTCTCAATCACCTTCATCTTCAAGCAGCACACCTTCCACTTCTGACCAGTTTGGAGGGCAGGATGCTGCATTGGTGAAAAAGGACAATGGTCAGAAAGTGAGTGCTGTCGACATATTGGCTCAGTTACTTAGCAGAGGAAGGAAACTGCAACAACCAAATGACGCTGATGCAAATTCTTCCTCCATTACACCTTCAGTTTCTGCCCCTGTTGCTGCTCCCTTGACGCCACAACAGAATTCTGATCAACCACAAAAACCTCTTCTCTCCTTGATTGATTCATTATTTCCTAAGCTGAGTGACTCTATAAAAACGTTGAAAGAGAAAGAAAAGGCTGCTAGTTCACCCCAGCCACAGTTCAATTCCCCAGTCGTTAACACTCCAACCAGTTTACCCGCCCGGCCATTACCCAGTGAAAGCGAATTCCAACCTCCTTCCAATGTTGGTGGGGAGCAACCTGACTTTCAGCAGTCGGGACTGAAAAGCATTTTGAAGAAAGGCGCCAAAGTCGACGAAGAGTTCCTCGCAACTGGCCAGAATGCCCAAGAATTTGGACCAACTGATCGTGCATTTGAAAGGAATTCCATTAACCATGCTGGTGTGCAACATCAGGCTCTGGTAGAAGGGGGCCAATCCTCTAATTTACCAGAATTGAGGCCTGTGGGAAGGTCAGCAGAAATCCTGCAAGAATCAAGAGATGATACGGGACCTGGACCAAGACATAATCATGACGTGCGTCAGTTGGAGCAACAGATTAACAGGACGAATGTTAATAATGAGGCGCCTACAGTGGCACCAGCAGACCATCACTTCCGTCAAGAAACCCATTTCCAAGGTCCCCCTGTGAGAGGAGGTTCTCCTCGTTTCCCACAAGAGCGGCCGTTTGACCGACCGTTGGACATGTCACCTCGTGGACTGCCACCATTTGGACCTAGGCCACCATTCCAAGAAGCCCATGGTCCTCCGTTTCAACCATCAAGGGATAACACAGGTCCTCCATTTGAGAGACGTGAAGGTCCGCCAGATCTGCCTGGGAGGATTCCTCCTGAACAACCACCCCATGATCATTCTCCTAGAGGTTCTTTCAGGGATGGTCCACCTCGAAGGCCTCTAGACACTGCTCATCGAGAGCATCATTATATGGAAGGAGCAGTCCCTGGGAAACCGCCTGACATGCCACTAGATGACAAACATACACCGAAGTCTCGTAATAACAACGACGGAGTAGGAGGGCCATACCCTGGCCCACCAGGGGTGCAAAGACTCCCACACGAAGGGCCTCCAATTCACAGGCCTGATCCTCGACAATTACCTCACGAACAAGTTCCCAGAGGCGATGGCCCGCCGCCTCATCGTGCGTCTTATCCTGGAATGAGAGAAGTTGAACGTTGGGAGGAATACCGTAGGGACCCGTTCATAGATCATCGAAGAGGACCATGGGATCATGATCATCCAGGCCCTCCTCCTCCCAACTGGAGAGGACCGCCACTGTCACCCCGTGGTGACTTTCACGAGGACGATCCATCTATGTGGACTTCATTTGAAAGTCCAGGAAGGCCGCCCAGAACTTTTGAAGGATATAGAGGTCCCCCTGAATTTGATAGATTTCACGATCATGGCCCTCCAAGGCGTCATTCTGATGGAGACTTTGAAAATGAACGAATTCGCTTCCCCTTGAAAAGACCTGGGCCACCGCCGGTCCCATTTCCGGGGCCTTCAAAGCGCCCCTATTATTAGTGCCCTTTAGCAAGTTGTCTCTGTTCGTTCTTGTCCCCATTGTAAAGCTAATTTGGGCATGCAAGTGTCTGTCATGCAGTCATCAACGGTCAGCGAAGAAATGCCATTTTATAAATGTCTGAGTTAGTCTGATCTTTGTGTTTCACAAAAACACTTGTAGAAAGTAGCCTCGGTATGTTTCCGTCCTTAACAGGCACTGTTACGAGAATCACTTCAAAAACGGAAAACCTAAAGACGTATTTGCACCAAACCACAAACAGTGGTCCAGTTTTTTTGAAAATTACTTTGCCAGTGCACTGAAGCTAAACGAAGAGTGATGTCGTTTTGAAACCACCAGGAGCATGAGATCTCAACTTGAAAAAGTCAGGCTGACTTTTTCAAGTTTAGAATAGTAGCTAAAAACGTATTACATTTTCCCGTTACGTTATTTACTGGACATCTTCCGCTATACACATTTTCTGTATGAGCGAAAGTACTTGGACATAATTTTGGTGCCGTTTTACGAAAAAAAAGCAGAAAAATCCCCGTGACAGTGCCCCTTCAACCATTTTCTCAATTGTTTTGTACATGTACGTTTAAAGTTGTTCTTTCTAGTTTCCTGATGCAAGGTTTTGTGGTTACAGTACAAACCCGCTTCTTAATATAGTCCTCCTAGTATAGGGGAAGTTATTTAAAGGCTTCAAAAAATCCTATGAATGAATGAATCAATGAATTTTATTCCTCATCGAAGGGTGGTTCATAATGTTGGAGTTAAAGAGAATATATAATTGAAGGTGTTTCTTTGTGCCAAGGTATTGTTAATGACGTAGGAATATGTACGGGCTTACTTTGAAAAGAAAATCAAGGCATCGTCATGATTGACCCTCGTTTTGCTGTCAGGACGTTGCTAGGCGACGTGATGTGTGATGACGTAACAATCTCGCGGGGTACTCGCGCTATTTCTGATTTGGCAGCCCTTCGAGTAGTTGACAAGGATTTTTTAACTTAGTACTCTGTTATTCTTTTATCGACTGGAGGCTGATCGTAATTAGTGAATATTTGTTCATCTGTAAAAGACAAACTCGTCAACGAAATAAAAAGTGATAGTTCTTATCGCGACAACTTATGTGGGGTTAGAATGTAAAATGAACTCGAGGTTTAAGGAATGAAGTTTATTGTGGTAACCTTGATGTAGAAAAACGTCAATGGGCGCGTTCTATTATGATCTGAGAGCAACGCGGGTTGGTTGTTTGTTTTTTTTCGTGTTGGGAAAGATGCGTTTTTGTTCTTTTGGGTGTGAATTTTTCAAACAGCAACAAGCCCGATTCGAAAAAACCCTCCGTTCATAGCGTAAGCTGGCGTACGTAGACCGGACACAGTCGATAGTAGCGTGGATTAGATTTCAATGCAAGAGCCTTACAATTAATATTTAAATTTACGCGCGCGGACTACAGATATGTCCCAGTGGACCTCGGGTGTTCGTAAAAGACGCGAGAATGTTACAGAGGCTTGAGTGTTCCCATTTGGAAGATGGGTCGCCTTTCCTCACTCAGTTGTCTTGTTGCCGTTTCTCCTTTCAATTGCCTCACCACAGACACTTGAACAAACCATTCAGTATCACGCTGTTTTTAGTAACACATCGAAAATCGAAGGGACGCTAATTCGGTTAATAGAAGCTGCATGATAATGATAAAAAATCCTTTGAAAGACTATCATAATATACGGGTTAATGTGTAGAAACTCTACAGATGATTTTGCGGGCGGATCGCCAAGATCGAGGTTGATGCCAACTTGAAAATGTCTGGCCGACTTTTTCAAGTTTTCCCATTGCATCTCATATGAAATCAGTACCAACATATTTTGCCTCGTGTTATAAAATTAGTGATTTTGAAACGATTTCAGTATCGACGAGGCGTTAGAAGTTTAAATTTAGCTATAAATTCTGGCCAAAAATCGTGATAAACTCCGCGATACTTCCTCTTTAAAAGGCTTTTCCCGTAGAACGTGGTCCAACCAACAGTAAACGGTCAAGCGTTTCGGCCGAAAACGGGCACGTTATTAAAATCCCCTGCGTGAATATCGTGGAATTCCCAGTTTTCCCGCGCGCGCTTGTGTAAATTTGGTTTTAAAGTGGGGATTCCCACTGCTAGATTTGAATTAGAAACATTAATAAAGTCATTATCACTATCACTGTCACTATCATCATCATCATCGTCATCATCATTATCATTATCATTATTATTATTATTATTATTATTATTATTACAAATTTCAAGAGGGTCCCCTAGCTTGGTCAAAAATAGCTATATTTAGGCTACGTGTAACCGTACCCACCCCTTCCCGAGGAAAACTTTTTTCCTCGGGGGGGGGGTGGGTGGGTGGGTACGGCTAGACGAAGGCTACAGACAGACAGACCTGTTTTATTTGGAGTCTTATACAATTAATAGTATCTCGACTTGGATTCCAAATAATTAAAAAAT
>OX393563.1:18166722-18219222 GCA_947652115.1 Blastomussa wellsi | reverse complement strand
ATAGAAATATAACATGGATGGGTTTATTGTAGTTTGTACAAAAATTAATGTGGAAAGGAAGTGTAAAAGGAAGCCTGTAAAATGGAAAACACTTTTTGAAAAGGAGTATCACCTCAATATAAATGTACATGATGTCAATTTAGCTCCTTTATTTTATTTGCAGGATCATGAACTGTTCTTTTTCCATGAGTTGAGTCCTGGTAGCTGTTTCTTTTTACCAAGAGGAGCTCAAATCTACAACACCCTTATTAACTTTATCAAGGTGGGATTTCTGAATGACCACAATAAAAAAATTATCACCCTTTCCGTTGCATGTGAAGTTAAAAACCAATGACCAAGTTACTGCGGCCCTGGAGCTGAACCCAGTATTTGATTCTGTCAAAATATATTAAAGCCGACTAATTCTTAAAATTATGGTGTTAATTAATATAACATTTGGGACCTTGGAAAGAAACTTTGAAAACAAGCAAATCCAAGGAGCTTGTCATAAATATTTCCAGTATCAAACCCAGGGGGGTACTCACAGTATACATGACGGGGAGGTTTTACGCCCTCTGTATTTTTTTGGGTCAATAGATCTGTCGCGTATATATTTTAGGTCTTAAAAGATATGTGTATTTTTTTGGGTCACACAAGTCTGTTTTGTTGAATAAATCTGTATTGAGGTATTTATTAAGTCTTGTATTTTTTTGGAAGAAATTTTAATGCCAGGTATTTTTTGGGGTCTAAAATTTCAGGCTCATATATTTTTTGGAGTTTGCGATCTGAAGCTCCATCAGCCCCCCCCCCCCCTCCCCATCACGTATAATGCGAGTACCCCCTGAGCTATCAAACAATCTATGGAACAAGTGAAGCTTAAGAATTTTCCTGGACTTTTTAGGGAAAGCTGCTCATGATTGAACCTAAGAAGTTCATATTAATTGCAAAGATTGTGTAGGTTCTAAATCGATCTCTTCCTTTTGTTTTCAGGAGGAATACAGAAAGCGAGGATTCCATGAAGTTATTTCACCAAACATTTACAGCACTAAGCTGTGGGAAACATCGGGACACTGGCAGCACTATGCTGTAAGGACTTGTTCTTTGATGCCACTGTGTTCTTCTGAATTTGTGCATTTATTAGGAAATTCTTAATTTTGGCGTGTTTATTTCCAGGAAAACATGTTCTCTTTTGAGGTGGAGAAGGAGCGATATGCATTGAAACCTATGAACTGTCCAGGACATTGGTATGTAGTTAAGACAATGGTGCTGTTAATTAAATCTAAGGGAAAATGTCAGCTTTATATGTATTGCCTTCAATATTGTTCACTAAATTTACCTTATTGGTCTTTTGCCCTTAGTGGAAACTCAGCTGTGTTCTACTGGAATCTGTGAATCTGATTGATTTCTACTAAAAGTAATTAGACTACTCGCTCTTGTTTTGTATGAAGGACAGTCAACTTGGCTGCGCCTCATTGACTATTCGCTCAAAGAAAACTCCGGCTTGTAGTCTGATTGTTAACTTGTCTTCCAAAAGAGACAACTACACCTCATCTTGGATTGGATGTTCCACCATAAAAGGGAGAGCATATTCCACTGTTCACTCCTTTCTGACATGAAATGCCAATTTCTTAGTTTTGCTTTCATGGCATGTTGCAGAGTCAAACATCCTCCAAACTAAACATGCTTCAAAATTTCATGAAACCAAAAGATGCTCTGGACAAAATTAAGATATACCAGCAACTTGATAAGGTCTTAATATAACAGTCTGAGTAAAAATTAAACACACTGTCGCAGTTGTGATAGAAAAAGCGTGTGTTGTTTATCAGTTGTCAATACCTTGATGTGTTATTGACAACTGGGTGTGAGAATGGCAAGGCCTCGCCTCTTTCACACTTAAACTTCTTGTTTTAACAGTGGAAATACATATATCTTACTAGACGTTTTGTTGTGTAGTAAGGTAAGGTAAGTCTGCAGTCGGGCCTAGTGACCCATCAGGCCGGAGCTTATCCCGGTTTCTGTAGCATGAAGCGACAGAGAGTATTTCTACTCCCCCCTGGATGGGATGCTAGTCCATCGCAGGGTTACCCCCCAGCAGTAAATTCGCCGGTACCCATTTATACACCTGGGTGAAGAGAGGCACTGTGAGAGTAAAGTGTCTTGCCCAAGAACACAACGCAGTGGCCCGGCCAGGACTGCTGAGTATTGCTGAGTATTTGTGCCTTATTTTGGCGAGCGTGCATTGTTATGTCCATGCTAACCGGTTCGCTGGAGTACAAATACTGTTTGATGTTTGTACTCATTTTTGGTGTTATTTGTACTCTACGAAACACAGTTGGATAATAAAATGGAGAAATAGATATAACACTGTTTAGGTTGTTTGAATGATCTCTAACATGTCGCATTGCGAGTTCTTTTATGATGATCAGCTCCCTTGTAGTTGCTCCATCTTCATAACCCATGTTTTCCTTAGCAAATAGCCTGCATACAGGCTTGCTCTTCATTGGTCACATCAATCGCCTTGTCGGGAACGGGTATCCGACAAATAAGTCACAGGTTTTAAGAATCTCAGTTGTTTTACTGCTGTTCTCCTGGTTACAGATTTTCCCGATTCTCTATCTCTCACTGGAAAACACAACCCCAAACACGATCTTATTTCAGTACTTTTACAATCAAAGGTCCAACGTTCAAAGAGATTGTCTTTAACTTGTCACGCTATGTCACGCTTCTCGACAGCCTGTTTGCAGACTATTTTACAAATAATTTATTTTTTGCGTTTAGTGTAATGTTTGATCACCGCCCTCGATCATGGCGTGAACTTCCACTAAGGATGGCTGATTTTGGAGTTCTTCATCGCAATGAACTGTCTGGAACACTGACTGGACTGACGCGGGTCAGGAGGTTCCAGCAGGATGATGCTCACATATTCTGTCGACAAGATCAGGTACTCTGTCACTGAAACAACTAGATGGTGATTTTAGGATATTGGATATTGCCCGTAGCATGCAAAACAATAGCAACTGCTACACTAGAGGGTCAGTAGAATAATTTGATCTGTCCTGATAGAGTAGCAGTGCTCTAACCTGTAATAAAAACAAGCCTACAAGCAGTGCTTCTCTGTGCCAGTCTGCAGCTAACTCCTATGTCCCCAGAGCCCTTTGTTTCTTTTGCCAAGGCCCCACTAGCTAAGAGAAATGAAAAGGGCCATGGGGCCAAGAATGCTTGTATAGTTGATTTTATTTTTATATGTTTGACTGGAGATTGGTGAAGAAATCAAAGGCTGCCTGGATTTCCTCAAATTTGTGTACAACAAGTTTGGATTTTCCTTCAAACTCTTCCTGTCCACTAGACCTGATAAGTACATGGGCAAACGGGAGCTGTGGGACGATGCTGAGAAGGTGAGATGACTAACTTATTTTGGTGGCTTGGCCAAAATAGCCTGAATAGCTGGTGGTTTAGTTGGTGTAATGTATGTGGGAAAATGTCGAAAGCCATAAAATAAGCAGCAAAGCAGCCAGGGGCTTAATGGGGAGAATGCTTTGAGGCTTGCTTGTGCATGTTACCCAACTAAACTTCCAGCTGCACAAGGCTAAGTGGGCGATGTAGCAGCTTTCCTAACATATAATGTGATTGGTTTGATACCCTAGCCCTAAACAAAAGACTCAACAATTGGAACAATGACTTTGTCTTGAAAACAATAGAAGCTGCTTACAATAACAAACAAAAGTAGTTTTGGATAGCTGCTACACTACCCGGCTAAGTCATAATAGCAATCAACATTTTAAAGTCACCTTCAGATTACTGAGTACAGCAGTGTTTTGATTAAGTGCCCTCCTTCCAATTAACAATTAGACTAACTTGCTCCCATTTTATATGAGTGATTAGTCAACGAGGTGCAGCCTTGTTTACTAGGACATGGGTTTCATTACGTTTTTGTACAGGAGTCAGTAGGGTTTTTCAGTCGGCATTTTTAGTTTTTTCATGGCTAAGTCTCGTTCACAGCCGGCCCTTAATGAACTCCTGCTAGGAATGTCCCCTGCCTTCAGTAATGATTAGCGTGCTGGACTACAAATCAAGTGGTTCAGGTTCCAGCAATGGCTGGGGTCATTGCATTGCTTTCTTGGGCAAGACACTCTTTCTTTGCCTCTCCCTCCTCCACAGGTGTATAAATGGGTGCCAATGAATTTAATGCTTAGGGTAACCCTGCAATGGACTTGCATCCCACCGGAGGCAAGGGGAGTTGAGGGGGATGGGGGTTGGATAGAAGAGCACCTAGTCACTTCATGGTACAGATTCCAGATAAGCTCCAGTCTGATGGGTTACTAGACTTGTATTAGCCTGCGTGTGACACCTCCGGCTGCAATGCAGGCTAGCCTCTTATCTGCACAAAGTTTATTTATTTATTTGTTATACTAGACCTGTATGCAGTAAGTCTGCCTCCAGTGAGTCTACTCCCTTGAGTTTTCAAAGTAAACCCAGTGCCCTGTGCTGTTAGTAGTCAACACTAATTCTGTTAACCGATTTGAGAGCCATTTATTTGTAGGAACTGGAAAAATCATTGAATGGATTTGGAATGGATTGGACGTTGAACCCTGGAGATGGAGCATTTTATGGACCAAAGGTATGTTGATAACCTTACATGATTGTTAAGAAAAGTACCATGCTTAGTTTAAAGTGCTTCATTCATTTTAACGTTTTCTCCCAGGCATACATAATATTATCCACTAGTGAATTTCTGTAAACTTTAAACCAACGTTGGATATGTTCCGCAATGCCTTCAAATGTTGCGATTTTCCACATTCAGCAGAACGTAGCTTCCATAGCAAGTGTTTCCTTAGAGTGCGTATGATCCACGACTCACTTTTCGGCCGCATGAAAGACTGGGGCCATTGCCCCAATTTCGGCGTGGATCGCACACCAGCGGAACGCAAGCTAAGCAGAACATTATGGTGGATGGGAGTAAAAGTATATATCCACAGCAAGCACGGCTTTCTTCTCTATACTGGTATTTAAGTTATTCTAGGAAAGTTGCTCCACAAGGTTTGGTTTGAGTTTATTGTATGCTATAGTTGTGACTCTGTGTCCTGTTTCTGTTTTCACAGATTGATATTCAAATTCAAGACGCACTCCGCCGCTATCATCAATGTGCCACCATTCAACTTGACTTCCAGCTTCCAGAAAGATTCAACCTAACTTACGTCAGGTAAGAGCTGGTCATCAAGAAAGATAAAAGAATTCTTTCTCTCCTTTGATACTCCAAATGAAGGAAAATGAAGGCATTTAAGTCAAATTTGATGTCAAAGTTCATTTCTAGGGTTGAAAGAGCCTGCAATTAATTGCTTTTTCAGGCCAGTGGTGTTGCCAGGTGACATATCCCAGGTTTAGAAGCTGACTGAGCGTGCTGCTTTGGAGCGCAAATATTCTTTCTTTTTGATTGGACAATGTTTCTGGCTGGGGATGCCTCTGGTGTCATAGTGTGGATTTGCATTTTAAAAATAGAAAGATGAAAGAAGAAACGAAAAGTGCTAATCCCCTTTCCTCTCCATTCCTTTGTTTTCCCAATGCATTCTGCTTCACAATAAGGTTATTCTCTCGCGTGATAGTTGATAAAGGCGAAGCCCAAATCAGCTATCACGAGATGGAAATCGAGAGCGAATAATCTAATTCTTTTAGTATAAATCGACTGGACGTTCATAACTTAACAACAAGATTATCCAAATCTTCGTCACAGACACTTAAAACACTTCACAAACGCAAAGAAGCGGCCGCCATTTTGTTGACAACCCGCTACTCACATTCTATTTCAAAATAGATAGTGAGCAGCATAGCCAATCAGAGAACAACATTCGTAATAGAACGCTAGTAGATTTATACTTAAACCCAGAAGCAATAGCTCGCCAAAATGACGCATTTGTTTTTGTTTCAGTGGCGAGGGTGATGAAAAGAAAAGGCCAGTCATCATTCACCGCGCCATTCTTGGCTCGGTGGAGAGAATGATCGCTATCTTGACTGAGAATTTCGGCGGAAAATGGTAAACATGGACTTAACTGTTGGCATAAAAAATGCTCACTGCTTGAACACCTTTTGTGGACTAATGTTAAGAATAAATTCTTGTTTTGCTCACAGGCCGTTCTGGCTATCGCCCACTCAAGCCATTGTGATTCCTGTGTCTCCAAAGTATGAAGAGTATGCAGTCAAGGTATGTGTGGTATTTGTTTTCAGTACAGTTTCCTTATAGAATTTGATTTTACTCGTGACTTATTCCTTGTTAGAATATGTCAGATAGTAGTCCCGCTGGCTGTTCAGAAGTTTGCTGTGCTGTTTAGGTGCGTGTTTTGTGTGCAAGAAACGTGAAACGCTATTCCACGTGCGTTGTATTGACGCACAAAGCGCGTGTACGGCTCACCAACGTTATTATTCTGTGTCTTTTTTTTTTAACTTGTGAAGTTGTGCAAGACAATACTTTTCACTTAAAGGGAAATACAATTTTGTAGATGCCAACAAAACCCGTAAGTGTTTCAGAACCATACCGCCTTTTAATTGCGCACGACAATGGTGCTCCAAGCTCGAGGTATTGGAGTGAATTGGGAACACGACTTTGAATTGAGACTCCAATCATCTGCTCGTATAAACCAACTTTGATGGCCTAGATTGGAGGTGGGGGACGGGGGGGGGGGGGGGGGGAGTGGGTGGGTCAATTTAGGCCATTTAACAGATAACAACAAAAAAGTGGCCCTTAAAGTGTGATGTGTATTTCACTTTGGACTTTACTACAATAATATTGATTTTAATGACAAAATTTTATCAATAACTTCTCGTCTGTAGAACACTTTTCAATTTTTATTACTTTATTCAGCATTTGGGATACATTGCAGCACTTCATTGTAATTTCCTTTATAACAGTTTACATAAATTGTGGCTGCCCATAACACGTAGCAGTAAACCTCATCTAGGCCCTCAACTTTGCCAATCAGTTCAGATTTGTGCCGTAAATTTGATGTTGGATGTCATGTTGTTTCTCAGGTCAAAGAGACCGTGTTCAGAGGGGGGTATTTGGCCGATGTAGACCTTGATCACGGTACCACCCTCAACAAGAAGATCAGAAACGCACAGCTTGCTCAGTACAACTTTATATTTGGTAAGATAGAGTAAAACTAATGGGGGAGGGAGGGGGGGGGGGGGCTTAGGAAAAATCCCTTCCGTGGGAGAGGTATGGATAATTATGGTTCTACTATGCATTGTGATATTGCAGCTCATTCAACGCCCAGTGAGCATAAATCGGATAAAATTGTATGGCCTAGCCTCTTAACTCTTTGCAATTGATTTATTTTTGGTAATATATTTGTCGCATTCCTTTCAGTTGTTGGTGAAAAAGAAGAAAGTTCCAACACGGTCAACGTACGTACGCGCGACAACAAAGTTCACGGGGAGAAAACTGTCGATCAAGTGCTGGAAAAGTTTGCCTTCCTCTCCAGTGAACGAGTCAAGGACAGCGAAGAAGAATTTTAAATTAAAATAATTCACATCAGTACTAAATGGACGTAAAAAATCTCAAGTTCAATTATTTGTCCTGAAACGTTACGAACCACAGAAGGCGAAGAGGGGATGGGAGGTCGGGGGTGGAATTGTGCTAGGCTATTCTCAGTGACCTTTGGTGGAAAAAGAAAATATTTTTTTCCATAATTGTTACCGCGATAAATTTAAATATAAAGCGGGAGGCCTACGTTTAATAGTTCCGCATCCGCCCTTTCCTTCTAGCTTCTTGTCACGTTACCAGGAAATTGTTTTCTTTGTTCTCGAGGTGGCGTGTCTTGTGCCTATTCTCTAGCGCCAACAGTTTCTAATATTCACACTTAGTGGCGTTTAGCCTTAATTCTCAGGAATGTGAAAATTCGACTTAGGATAGGAGCCAATAGCTGCTTAAAGATTTAGTTGGGAAACGGCTGGAGGACCCAACATGAAAAATAACGGGTGAAGATAGAATGTTTAGCGAAGCAGCGCGTATTCTCACTGACTTCAGTGTTGCTAATATAAACGATAAAAACGTGGTGAATAAAAATGTTTGATACAAAGATAGTTGATTTGATCTGTGCCAAATACTACATGAGGTTGTGTTTGCATTTCGTTCATTTTATGTATGCCTAGGCTTATCATTCGATGTTTTCTTCTTGTCTATTTAGGCATTCTTCCATTTTGTTTTCTTTTATTCGTCCGTTTGTTTTGTAGACTGCGAGCAGTCCCTTTTTTCTTAGTCCGTCGAGTACGGAGCGAAAACATGGCCACGCGAAACCTGGGAGACGCATCCACGCAGCAAGGCACGACTAAGAAAAAAGGGACTGCTCGTAGTCTACTTTGTTTGCCCATTCTGCCACTATAGTATTTCTTATGCTAAATCTTAGTCCAGACCTAAATAGCCCGCAGGAATGAAAACAGTCCGAACCACTCAGAGACAGAAAACACGCAGACAGACAGAAACAAAGACACAGACATACCGAGACCGAGACACAGACAGGCAGCCTTTAAATCCTTCTGGTTGGGAATTTTCCAATACGTTATGTAATTAATATTAGCACTTTAGAGTCAAGTACGTAATGTTACTGTTTCTATATTTTACTCTTATTTGGTGCGCAGATATAAGGCATAATCGTAAATGTGTATCGCTTATTCACAATGATAAATGAGTTTCGTACGTGATAAGCCTCTGGTACGTGTCGGTGGAAAGTTTCGTTGTGAATTAGCACATCTTTTCAGTGTGAGAAAACCGCAAAACCTCGAAACCAAAAAACGTTATGACGTACCCTACTTTGCGGTAAACGTGTGGTGAAGTTGGAATGCAATGCTTTCTGTTTACATATAGCTTGTAATTGTTTTTTTCTTTCGTTTGAAAAGTTAGGAAATATTATTTGATGCGTCATTTTGAAGCCACTAGTTGACCGCACTTTGTTACATGGGGATGTTGAGATCACTGGAAGAATCTCGAAGTCTGTATACTGCTGTAATCTGGTTTCGTATTAGATAGAAGAAATGTATTTTAAAAAATACTGCATTTTGTTGCTCAAGCAAACGCTGATGACTTGATTTTTGTGCTTTCAGATTCCTCTGGCTTGCCTGTATGCAGCCGTCTATCTTCGTGCCTGACAACATGCGTTTGATCAGGTTCCTGTGCTTGTGATCATAACTTGTCACGCAATCTCTCGAAGAAGATTGTGTGACATCTCTTCGGACTCGACTTCAAATAAGATTCAACCACATGACCGTCAGTTATAAAACGAACACGAGTTACGTTGATTAGATTGAAATGTTGTTCCTTCCGAATTTTAATTCCGAGAATTCCAGGAAATATAATTTACCCGCCTAATTGAATCTAAAAAGTTGCTAGTTGGTTGAAATATTCCAGGATGGGCGTGGCATCCCCATTGTCAAGATGAAGCTCGCTTCGGTCACGTCTTCAGGACAGTATTGGAAATTATCGCAGTAGACTTCTAACAATCGATGGGAACTCAACCCTTGTAAGCTAAATATTTTGATGAAACAAAAAAAAGTATTTATTTTAAAATTTTGTCGGGAATGGTTTGGAGGCTACAATACTTAATTTTCTGAGGTTGTAGTCTAATCGTCGCGCGTTCACAACCAGTTCAATTCAATTGTACGTGGTCAGATATTTAGTCGCGTAGACTCTGCGTGTTGGTTTCTTATTTCAACTCTTAAGAGACGTCTGCGCGCAGGGTAAACAAGTTTAAGTGATTAATTAAGCTATCATTTAATTTTGAAACCTCTAACTGGTGGACTTGCCACCCTGATTTTTGGTGAAATTTGGCTAGCAGTAGCCTGCCTAGATCAGTTTTGATAAAATATATAAGATGATATGATACAAGTTTTTTTCGGCGAGAAGCATGTGTGCGTTTGTGTACCAGTAGTCAGTAAAAAAAAGTTGACAGCATTTATGCTTTTATGTTAGTACATGTGACGTAAACACTTTCGAACATGTTCTCGTACTAATCTTGATTTGCTTGGTGTGCGCGTGAGTTAATTCATGATGTCCCTGCAAAGGTGCCAAGTCACGTCCATCCAATGTGTTTGCAATACCTCATCCGGGAGTTTAGCGTGCATCATTACCTCGGGGTCCAAATTACCGAAAACCACTGAGTTAGTTCCGCTGATGTCTACGGAAAAGACAAAAAATCTTTAATAGTCGATCATTCGCTAAGCGTCAAATAAAGCTGTTTAATTTTAGCTTGCTCTGGCGCACTACTAATATACTGAAGCACATTTTAAGGGTTCCATGGTAATCAATATAATCATTTGACAGGAGGTTTTTGAAAGACAGTTCATTGACGTAGGTGTCACTTCCTTCACTGCCCTTCTTTGGCTATTTTACGTCAACGCGTGTTTGTCCAACAGTTGCCAAGCCAAATCTATTTTAGAAAACTGCTGTTTTCAACGGCCGATAAACTAGTTTTTGTACCAAAGATAGTTCCCCAATTTCATGAAAGTGTCGATCGAGGCTTCTAGGCTGTTTTACGCAAAAAACCGTAAAATAGTATGGTAATTTCTTCGACCCGTGGACCGGAAGTTTCACGGTTGATTGAACATTTTGTGACAGTCGGCACACACAATCAGATATTTCCATCCAGGCCACTTCGAACAGATAAAGGTTTGTACCTCGATAAAAACTTCCTGTTTTAAGTTGACTCATTCGTGAACAAAAAGAATTGCTGATTGTATTGAAGACACTATTTAAATATCAAGAGGAAAACAGTTAACAAGCAATAGCAACTGGCTAGCAAAAGGCGTTGCAACGGGATCATCCACTTCGTAAAGTTGCAAGTTGCGCAGTTACGAGCCGAAGGATTGTATTTCATACTTACGATACAACTTCAAGCTTTTCGATTCTCTTTTGGTTTGCGGAAATAATTAAATCGAACATTTCTTCAACTGTTTTACACTGGAAAACAGCATGAGTTTGGAGATGAGCGACAATCTGTTCGCTAAGCAAATGCTGAATATCAACGGACAGTCCATCAATTTGGACGCAATAGATATCAAAGAGATTCAGGAGATTTTAGGGGACACAAGTTTTTACCAACCCCCACCCTACCAACCGACATCAGAGCCAGGTACGTACAACACTTAACGGAACGTAATTAGAAATTTTAAATGAAATTTCTCCAGGGTTTGAAACCCTTTAAAAGTAATCTAGCGGAGCGTTAGTGAATTGTTTAATATAGTCTGTGCGGCATTTGAGTTAAATCGTCTGTAATTTCTGGTATTAATAGCAAACCGTACTTACATAATATAGTTTATAGTAGGAAAACGAGGAAAGTATGTTTTACTTACACCGTTTTCCTCCAAGCTGTAGTCCTAGTTTGATTTATTTGAACATTCTGCATCTGCCGTGTCTGTCACGGAAACCTTTTGTATAGCATATACATGTGTCTACTGATATAGCGGCTCGATGTGTAGTAAACCCAAAAATTATTCGCATGAGATTATATTTGTGGCAACTTTTTCTGCCTTCAAGCTTTGTTCATAATTTTTTTAATGAAATCTCCGACAATTACATGTTTTTTTCTGCAGAATATTTCGTAACTCTGTAAAAGTTTTACGATATTTCATAACGCATGTTTGTAAGGTTTCATTATGCATAGCTTATCACTGTTTTCTGGAAAGTTAGGTTTTAGGTTCCTTTTGGACAGGTGTTTGGTATGTTTGCGATCAGTAAATGGACTCTGAGTTGTAGCTAGTTGTCAGTTGGTTAGCTACCAACATCATAACGTGTTTTACATAAATTTCGGATCATTTGGCAATAATTTCCGCTTGTTTGTATTGTTGACCTTGGCTGGCCTCAGGGGCATACAAGTCAATTTCATCGTGCTCTCGTTTGTTCATTACGTTGTAAATTTCATTCTAATCCTTTAATACATCATTTCTATCCTTAACAGATTTTTAATTAAAGAAATATATCATCTGGTAGCGAATTTATACGCCAGTGATCTGTATTTGCAAGAAATGAAGAATAATTTGCTTGATGTAAATTTGCACACCTAAAAGTCTGGTTGGCATCGTAGTATTTGCATTTGAAATCATGTCGAATGTCATATCGTTTCAAAACATCATCCGCGTTGATCATATCGTTAATAAATTGAAGTTTCTTTATAATAGCCATATTAAAAATAATAAATTCGGAACTTCCGACAATGTGCTATAAAATCCTAAGTTAATGTTTCCTCTTTTACTTGTCAACTTTTACACTAAATTCATACAACGGAAGATTGCTGAAGATTACAGTCAAATTGTAGTCAGTTTTTGTGAGAAGTTTGTCAAGGTTTGTAGATTATTGTTTGCCCGCTGGAGTTTAAAAAATTATGCGTTTGCGACTGTGTTTCCCAGTCACGTCTCGCGCGTGGAGCGTGAAATTTTACTTCCGAAATTGGTCAAAGGGCTTTATGATTCAGTAGTTCTCGATAGGTCTTGATGAAGCGTTTTAATTTCAACCCCAAACTAGTTTTTCAAGTTTTCGTGACTGAAAAGTTATTCTTAACACATCAATTCAAAAATATGTTATTTTTTGTCGCAAACTGGGATGAATTTTATGTACGTGTAATTATTATGCAACACGGATCTGGATGTAATTGAAACTCTGAACACGTTACCACGCATCCGCTTTGCTAAGTCACGCTATTTTTAGCGATTCTATGACAAGGGAACTGTGCCAAAAATCGGTTTGAAACGACAGAAAAACTTCAATGGAAAGTAAAGAGTAGTGGGAATTCTTAAAACTGGGCATGATAAATAAGACTGAGTCAGACAGTGCGCTTCCTGAAATGCCGTAGTCTGGAATGATAAATAGGGATGGAGGGCATGGTCCAGATATTTTTTGGCCATAGCATGTGCAGCCTGACTTACAGTTGTTATAAATTAAGTCGATCGTTTTCCGTTTTCGAGAGATTCCGTAACGTAACAGCACGCTTAAAGGGACACTGTCGCGCCTGATTATAGAAATTTTTATGTTCTAATTTCCATATTATTGTGCCAAATACCACCTCGCACACGAATAAATTTGATAAAAAGATTGCACAGAACAAGATAGAACTGGTATTTTGTGGAAGTAGTACAGGATTACAACGATGGAAGTGGATTGCAATTCATCAAAATTGATTTCTGGACAGGATGTCCAGAAATCAAAGCTGAAATTCTGGTGAAATTTGGATCTTTTAATCTTTTTAGTTGATATTTCTGTGCTTACACTACTTTTAGCATTTTTCTCCTTCAATTGTAAGACAGTAAAGCACGATTACAGCAAGGTACAGGCCATATGACATATCAGGCGTGGCAGTGTCCCGTGACGGCGTCTCAGATTGTCGAAGTTTTATTATATGGTGTACTACGGATGCTAAATAGATTTTGCAGGAACACCGGGGAAAGCCCTAATTGGGCACTGCCCTTTTGAACGCCACGGGAAACTGGCGCACCATTTGGCAGCATTTTGTGGCACCAATGAAGTTGCGACGGGTACAGCGCCCGTTCTAATACTTCTATTCCCGCGGGCCCCAAAATGCAGATTGGACTTGATATTCCTGAGCGTCTTTTCAGATTCACTGGCTCTCGCAGACATTTTATTCAAGTACTTTAAAACTGTTATTTTTCTGTGTTTTCGTTTTATACCTATTAAATTTTTGATGTTGCGAACAGTCAAAAGAACACTTTTGTTCGGTTTCAAAGTCGCAATGCATTGTGGTATTTTTCGTCATTTTCTTTTACGATATCGGTATCATCATTTAGCAATCATTTGGAAACCAAGCTTAACATTTATGCTCTTTGTGATATTGTGTAACCGTGACAGGAAAAGAATTTATGACTGTAAAATGTCAATAATTTGAAAATTTTTATCACTTTTTTATCACGTTTACACGAGAGTATCTTGCATATTTACCAGGAGGGTATTGCACCCAACGTGTGTACGAATTCATGGTCACGTGCCATTCATTTCTTTTAATTAATTAATGTATTAGACACCGGGCCTCGAATAAACTTCAGGTCTCCAAGATGGAGGCCTAAGGCCCTGCAGTATTTATTAGACGTGTAATAAGCTGCAGGTAAAACGGAACGATCTTTGTCTGTCAAAAATAATAAAGAAACACCGTTGCTTTCTAACCAAAGAGCTCAAATCAACAGCAAGAGTCAAATAAGCGTCGCGTACAGCTGGTCAAGTTGAAATAAACGCTGGGGCGTTTAATCGAGGAATCGGTACGTTTCTTTTAAGAGTATTGTTGCGTTTCACGAAAATTTTTCCGGCTCAGAGTCAGATTTAATTGTTTTCTTACGTTTGTGAACGGCTTTATTCTAATTAGCCGGCGTTTTAGAGGCATCTTAGAGAGGATTTATTAATTGATGACTTTTTAAATGCAATTTTGGCTAAAAGGCAGGGACACCCACCGAACAGACTGAGCAAAATGCATTTTATCCAAATGAATGAAAATATATGATATTTTAAAAAACATTTACAGGTGTTCTTGAGTGTTGCTGGGAAAATATATCTGTTCTTTTTAGCCAGCACATGATCCATAATTTTTTTCCAGCCAGCAATTAGAACAAACAACAAACGCGCGGAAATGGCACTGAAAACCGTCGAAATCGTCTCTTCTCAACGAGACTCAAGTTTTCGTCGAGCAGTTTCCTCAGCCGCGATTCCGAGTTTCAATCAGCCAGCGCAAAAATAGTATTTTTCAGTAAAAAACTCCCATGAGAGAACATATACTGAAACATTTTGCCAGCAAGCAACATTTGCGCTAGGGAGCAGATAAAGTGAGGAACAACTCGTTGAGTGCCCCTGAAAAGGTCAAAGGTTAGGACTCAGTGTCACTGAAGTGTCTAATTATACATTATACAGGTAAATAGACATCAAGTGTATTTGTTGTGGTTTGAAACCTTCTCTAAGGGCAGATACAACACGCACGTTCAACTTTGAAAAAAGGCACCGAGAGTCACGTCTGTGGCACGGTCATCCAATAACGGCAACATTTGAAGTCCCTAGAGTGGTTATTGTTTGTTTTCTCCTAAATATATCAAGCCATTGTCAAGCAGATAGGCGATGAGAATATAGAAACTCATCAATTTGGGAATAAAGTATTGATGTACCATCAAACTCTCACAACAGATCTGTCAATCAGGCAGAGGAAATGATGTTTCGCTTTCAGGTTATGTCAAAAAGTTAACCAATCCTGTCGTAACTTTTGTTTCAATCGTGACTTTTTTACACAGTGCAACTTCGTTTTAAACAAATACTGAAAAACTTTAATTCACTTGCTACGTGCGCAAGTCACTATCACAACATTTACTGCAGTTCTAGCACTTTCTGTCTCGCAAAAAAATGTATAATCTTGGTAAGGGTGATGTGAAGAGAATTTGACGCACGGCATCTCGCGAGAAAATTCCCTGATAATTTGCACGTAAAGTCATCAGTTTCCTTTCCTTGGGTCCAAAACTACAATCCCCCCTCCGCGATTTCGTTTCCCTTTGGACTTCGAGAAATCGTTATCCTGCTTGGTTGTAATATCCATACTGATTTATCCTGTTATATCTTTCTAGTGTTCCCTTCTTTGGACTGGGCCTGCAACACAGAGGATACAAAGGCCACTGTGACTGTTTTGGATTTGAAAGATGTATACGAGAAAGGACAAATGCGACGAAATGCCAGTTCGGAACAGAGATTGCTGAATGCTGAAGTCAACCTCAAGGCGACAGCGCAAAAACCAATTCAGGTAAATATAAACAATATCCCGCGTAGCGTTTTCCCTTTGCGGAAAATGTTCCAGTTTCCTTTTTGCACGTACTGACGTCTTGCCTGGCCATACCGTCGAATTGAAGGTTATTGTGAACGGAAAAAACTAACCAAAACAGGAATGTAGAGTGAAACACGCAAGAAAAAAGAGTTTCTCATTTCGCGTGGCCAAAGCAAACTATACACAGAGAAACAGAGCGATGGTAACGCTGTATGGGGAAAATGGCTCTTGATCCTTAAAAAGTTGTTATTTTTGGTACGCAGGAGATGACCTTACGTTCATTAAAACATGCTTCGTTGTTTACTGATGGAATGTCGTTTTTTCTCCCTACAGGGCATTTGTGCATTCGTAGAAAGATGCCCAGAGGCTGCCAGGATACTTCAGGATTTAAACGGTCGCGTTTCCCTGGACTCAGTGGTATACAGCAAGAAGGAACCATTCCTTGCGAACTTTTCTGTCAATCTCGACTCGGTTTATTCCTCCCATAAGGGCATTAAAGTGTATGAACTTTCACGTGTCAAAGGCGAGGAGAGGAACATTTTCCGTTTGGTTGTTGAACTCCATTTTATGGATGGAACGACGAAGGAATTTACCAGCAAGCATTTCCAAGTTCAAAGTAAAAAGACCCCAAAGCAACTCCAAGGTTAGTAAAGGAAAGCTTATGGCTCAAAATAGCCGACGTTTTCAGACTGATGTTGGTGAAGACAGTCCGTCGAGTCCAAGGCTGTTATTCTCCACTGAACTGAGTAATCCAAAACTACGTTTTCGTTAGGTGATATCGCATCAAACGAGCCCTGATTGACCAAAAGTAAGTCCATATTGCGCTTGGAAGATATTTTCTCGAGACTGTTCTCAGCGTCTTGTGATCTGTGATAACCGCGTTATGAACTCGCCGTTTTGATACGAAAAACAAGAAACTGGGCTTCATGTCAGGATAATTACCCCCTTGCTAGTCTTCAGGAAGAATAAATCGCCTTTCTTTCTTTTTCTTGCAATGTGCGGGAGATGGCCTGGTATGTAATGTAACATTAACTTTATTATTATTGATTTATATTTTGTGTTTTCACGCAGATGAGGATTCAGCGAGTGATAATGGCTATTGTGGAACACCAAGTCCAGAAAATAAAAGAAAGAAACGCAAAAGTAAGTGTGTTCAACTCCTACTTTCTGTTGAAGCAGCCTGCTATTCACAAGGGTATAAAGGCAGGGGTACCCAACGAACAAACTGTGGCAAAATGCACTCTTTTATCCAAATGATATTAAAACATTTACAGGTGTTCTTGAGTGTTGCTGGGAAAATATATCTGTTGTTTTTTGTCAGAACATGATCCATCATTTTTTCCCAACCAGCAATTAGAACAAACAACAAACGCGCGGAAATGGCACTGAAAACCGTTGAAATCCGCTCTTCTCAACGAGATTGAAGCCTTCGTCGAGCAGTTTCTTCAGTCGCCCTTCCGAGTTTCAATCAGCCAGCGCAAAAGTAGTAATTTTTTTCAGTGACAACTCCCATGAGAAAACATTTACTGAACCATTTTGCCAGCGAGCAACATTTGCGCCGGGGAATAGATAAAGTGAGGAACAGACTCGTTGAGTGACGCTGTAAAGGTCCCGCCAGAGCATGTAGCAATGTACCTAATGGGTATCTCAGTGTGTATTGTCGCTGTATATTTGCACGAGTCGTACAGCGATACCAACACTTATATACCGAGAAGTAAAAATATATATATACTTTGGCCCTTGTTAGGCTGACATTCAGTCTTACGTTTTGTTCTTGAAGTTTCAGGATTTGATACCAGTCCGGGTGGAAGTTTGAGCAGCGGCATAAATAGTGACAGTAAGTTCGTTCACTTGCAGTGGCCTTTTGTTTCCGTGTTTGTTCATTTTCTTTACTTTCTAGAAAACGTAACGCGAATCATTACACTGCCAGAGAACAAAAAGAAAAAAAGACCGAACTACTCTTTTCATTTTGTCTATTAGTTCTGTCCTATTAATGTTCTGTTCTATTAGTTCTTTATTTCTGTCTTTTGTTGTATCTGTGATGACAGTTTTAAAACGTGATCATTCTTTTTTGTCCCCCAGCTATCAGCGCCTCTGAAATAACCACTGATCACCTCGTAGCTAAATCTGCCCTCATCGATGAACTACAAGTTAAAAAGCCTATTGTCACACAGAGGGGAGATATTGCTTATCATTTTAGACTGGGCAAGGCCGAGCATGACCCTCCACTCGAAGAGGGTGACGTTGTCGGGTTTTATGAAGGTCCTGATGGAAATAATTACATCGAAAGGCTGACCCATTTCAATGCCTCTCGAGCCAAGATGGCGGGAGTCATTAGTAGATCAGCGTATCTTGAGGCCAAGACTCCTGCAGACAAAGAAGAAAAAGGTAAAGATGCAAACGCAAGTGCATGATTTCATTACTTTGGCATACTCCCCTCCCATTACTGTCATCCTTCTCTTAGGGCAATCCCCCCCCGCGCCATCTTTCCCGTCAACCTTTAGACACCCCACTTCGAGTTTCGAGATTTAATTCAGATGTTTGAAGATTTGGAAGGAAATTTATGCTTTGACACAAAACACAAGTATAACTGAATATTAACTTAGTTTCTCACCCATCACACGGAATTTATTGGCGAATTTTAGAAAACTTGAACTATCTTGAAAGCATCAGCATTGTTTGCAAATTGTCCTATATCATTTATTTATCTCTTTATTTTCAGCTTTAAACGACTGTGTGTGTGTAATTGGTATGGTTGGCGTTAAAGTTCTCGGCCCAGCTAAACACGGCGAACGAATCTTTGCCTCACTGGAACATCCGGGAATTGCCGTACCTCAAAGCCGTGTGATTGACGCTGTGTCCAGTGACGCCTTCCTGCTCGGCCAAACACTCGAAAGACTGGAAGCTAAAGATGGCGAAGTGACTCTGGTGCAGTCTTTTGTCTCGATCTTGTTAAGTATTTCTTCCGGTCACGTGAAAGGGGCTGTCGGTGATTTCCGGGAACACATGAAGGAAGATTTGAAAACGGAAGTGAAACATATCAAGAAGAAATGTTTAAGAGGTACTTTATATAATATTGGCACAAATATCAAATAAATCCAGACGGAAGCTTATCACCTTAGATGATAAGCTGATCCAGAACATAAAAGTATGAGTGAGTCTGAAGTAAAACGCCAGGGATATCTGTAAAATTCAAGTTGTATATCAAACTCGAAAGACAGTATTTCATCGGAAGAGAGTTGAAAATACGACGCACGGCGGAGTATATTTGACGAAGTTCGAGGTGTTTGGATAGGCGATGTAGCACTGTCTCGAGTGTTGGATATATCTTGTCAATCGAAACAAAGACTAAGGGGTAAATATAATCGAATAAAACTCAATGTTAATCCACCGCACGGACGACGGATGTACATTTTACCACAATACCGGCACCTTGCAAACCTAACGCAACCCATAGTAACAGCATTGTTCTTCTTGAGTTTGAAGGTTCAATTAAAAGCTTTTATTTGCGTTTTATTACCGTTTTTAGGTTTTCGCGCGCAAAGCATTTAAATTTTACGTAAATGTACCAGTTGCCATCTTTTCCCGTACGGTGGAAGAGCGGGTATCTGATCCAACATAAATTTTTTGGTTTTAACTTGATGAATTATTAATGAATTTGAAAAATCTTGTGGAAGTATGGGTTGCAGTTTGAACGGCATCTTCTTTAAGCAGTTGCGGAATCGTTCTTCGCCATTAAACAACTCAGTGTTTTGTTTCCTTTCCAGCCTCTGTAACTTACTTTGTCAACTTATCATTCCAGGTTTTCGCCGCTGGTTGTTTGCGGGCTTCATCCTGGCAGTGCTCTTGGGAGTTTTGCTGTATCAGTTATTCGCCCCAGGTTCCGCGCTTCGTTACTTTAGATGCCGCCAGGGATCTATTGAGGACAGTGAAATGTGGTTCACATTCACTACTAACGACATGCAGGTATTCATCGTTGTACCCTATCCATCTAGCTGTAAAGCTCATTCTGTTGACTTCACTACAATCTTATGCCGCTTTCTCTAGTCATGAGGGAGCTTGCACCCCTGACCCTGGAAATCGATTTATTCAGTTTCAATTCTGACTTTATATACTATAGGTACATTTCATTATCGTTTTACGTTCTTGCATGTTTCTTTAGGGAAAATAATTTGTACAGTTGGCCTTACATAAAATTGCGAGCGTACTCTTTTTACCTTAAAAGATCGTCAAGGCAAAACATTCTCAACGCTAAATTGATTGTCTCTTAAGTAACACTCAGTATTCTTTGCGCATATTTTTTATTGATGAAAATTTCCTTTTCTCAAACCAGATTCCTCGTGTGCATGGCATCGAGTTTCACTGGGGCAAACTGAAGAAGAAAATGGATTTGGACTTTGGCAGAATAAATTACACGGGTGAGAGAAACATTGCAAACATGATTTATTTTGGAAGTCACCTGGAAATTACTGTGTTTAGTTACTAACCAATATTCTGTGGAGGGGGGCAGGAGGTAGGAAACCAGGAGAATATGGGTCGGGAGGGGTTACGGGAAGCGTGACAAGACTGAGATGGTGGGAAGCAGAATTCCAAAAGTTGTAGGAACCGGGTGAAAAATAAATCGAGAAAGATTTTCCAACTTTGCGTAATATGTAAATAAGTACAAAGAGACGGGAACCACCAACTAAAGGGGCGGAAACAAGAATCAGCAAAAGGCCAGGGAAGCGGGAATGAAATGTACGGGAAACCGGAGATCCATATCTGTTGTCCCTCCTCCCAATATTTTGCTTCCGTTGAACGTTTTGTCATTTTTTAAAGGTAAACGTCATTAACAGTAATGTTATAGCTTAATTAACTAAGTAAATTCAACATCAAATTGATAATTGAAACATGCCTTTCTGACAATGCTCTTTTTTCGTCAGACGCACACTACTATCTGAATCTGGATCGTTGCGCTTACGGCGGGATTCGACCTGTGGGTTCGCCGCTGGACAATAAAGAGATGGTGCGGGGCGCAGAAATAGTGGCTGTCAATCACAACTGCTCAACTGTTTATTATCACGCCGAAGAATGGTTCCCGTACGACACTGGCAGGGACATCGTGTGTACATCGCATCCCTGACAAAGGATACATTACAGGATTTGTAGAAGTGTTTGAGTTTGCATTGTTGCGATACTCAATAGTTTCGCTCTGAAGTTCAGCTTGAACGACGGTTGCATTCAAAGTGGTATGTTGAAGAACCCAGCTTTAATTTCACGAGGAATGAAGCCTGATTGAAGAAGCTTTGCGTTTAGAAGCATTGAAAGAACGAAAAATATCTGTCGAGCAAGGAAAGGAAAAACCAAAGATAGTTCAGTTAAATAAATTGTATTTAATATAGTTACGTTGTGCACTGCTATGGCTGGACCAAGCATATTGTTTAGATAAGGACTGCGATTGTTGCGTTGAGGCTTGCCCTACGAAACATGTTACAAATTAGTTAGCGCTTTCATTCTGTCATTGGAACTCGGTAATTCCCGTTTTCATACTGCCTAGTAAATATTATAACAGCTTCCTTTATATATAAATATATATTTTCATTTCTTAAATACAGTTTCGTTAAATGATATTTCAACGTTTGGTTATGACAAAATAATGGTAACATTCATTCACGTAATATATCAAACACGAGAGACAGTGTTTCATCACATTTCCAAACACCGAGAAGGGAGTTGAAAATACGACGCACAGCAGAGTATTTTTGACGAACTTCGAGGTGCTTGGAAATGTGATGAAACACTGTCTCGAGTGTTTGAGATATCTTCTCAATCGAAACTAAAACTACGGAGAAAACGAAGAAATAAAATGGTAAAAATCTATGCTAATTAAGATCACATTTCCAAACCACGGTTACGGTTCTGATTTCCTTTGTTTTAACGTGATGAATTATTAATGAGTTTGAGAAATGTTTTTAACACATTCCCACTATATATTTTATTGTTAGTTCATGAAAATAAACGATCTTGACGAAAACGAAGTGCTCCAAACGAAGCTGATGGAGAATCTAACGGATGAGATAAATGTATTTCTAACTGATCTAGGGACTAAAGTGTTGAATTTATATAGTAGTGTTCATAGATCTTCATAGTTATTATATATTTTTATTTAGTTTCAAGAACACATATATTATGGTACCCGTTCAACATCAAACTTGAACTGATACGCAATTAGCAGTTGGTCCGAACATTTGAGGATAAATAGAATTTTCAGCGGTTAGCATAAAAATGTTCTGGTTCCTTAAGTCTAATCACGGCAAAATACTCTCCAAAGATGAAACTTCGCCTGGCTTACACAATGTATGTCAAGTTATTAGGCAACTTCCTGATCAAAATCCAAGACCGTCGGCTCACTCAAATCTCAAATCGCTTGAACTATTCTCCGACTGCCAAAGAGAACTAACGCCGCAAAACGGCAAAAAGGCTGGTCCTTCATATCATGTATATTTCTATGGAAAATGTAGTAAAAAATATATTGGAATAAGTGATAAAATTGTAAAAAATATTTAAGTTAGTTTGCTGGCACAGAAATTTATTAAGAATATATCGCATTTTTTTTTCAATACATACTTGCTGGTTAAGAATGCTCAAAACTAATAAACTGAGTTAGTTTTTTATATTGTATTTTGGTATTGAATAAATCAAGTTTGATCGATCAACACTCAGATTTGTTAATGGTTACTTGCCGCTTGCTACAACGCAATGGTGGATCCGCCCTGAGGTCCAAACCCGTACCATTTCATATACCTGTTAAAGGCTACTAAGTTTAGCAATTTTAGCTAGGTGGGCGAAAATCGCTAAAATTTGTCTTATTCGGTGAATAATGTCCCTTCAATTTTAAGTGACTGGTCTTTTTCTGAAAATTAATTTCCATTTTAGCTATATGTTCGTTAAAAGCTGGTTTACAGGAAAATTTGTCAATTTTGTCGCATTTTTCTTGCTCAAACAACATTGCTAAAATTAGCAGCCGCTAACAATAGCCTTTCACATATCTTCGACAGAAAAATGGTTCTCACACACCTACAGAAGGGTCACGGCATCCCGTTCTTAAACAGTTTTCACTTGAATAACACATGAGTCGACTGTTCGGCTGACCTGTTCAAGTTTGGTTTAAAAAGTCCTTAAAATACTTGTCCCCAGTTGTTCAAAGAGTTGGATAACGTTATATCCACCGGATAAATCACTCGGCCAGGGGATAGCACTGCTTTTTGTTTTGTCTACACTTGTCCACTGGATATTGATGGATTTTCTCGGTGGGTTGCGTTATCCACCCTTCGAGCAACTGGGCCCTGAAACGCAGTTCTCTGCTCGTAGGCAGGTTTTTTAGGCGGGAGGGTGCGATCCAGCGAGGAGACGGAGGCGCGAGCCTCTAGGGAGTCCGGAGTCCTCCCCTGGTCCCCCGGAAAGGTTTTGAGTGGAGAAGTTGAGTTTTTAAAATCACAAAGATATATTTACTTGTTGTCGTTTGAAAGGAACGTTATTTTAACCTGTAAACGTACACGTACACAGTACACGTTGATATTTTCGATACAAAAAACGCTTTTAAACATTTGTAACACGAGCATATGCAGAAGAGGCGGTTTCTAGAATATTTTTCTCGTCTTCCAAAGAGGAAAGGCTAAAACTGTCTTGGACTACTCTTTGCTCTTAGATTTAGTCCAATAAATTAGTTTTAAAGAGAAAAAGCGTGTTGTGATAAAGACCCACAGTATAATTTAACGCTCATATACACTTCGGAGTGTCTCTAACATTAACTTCAATGTTCGTAGTTGTTTATTAATTACGAAAAGATTCTAAGCGTGGCGAGCCTCCGTGGTAGGTCGAGGAGGATCTCGAATACCGTCAATTTAATTCTAACTCAGTTTTTACCCCCTACCAGTGCTATTATGATAACCATCCACAATCTTGGGCTATCTCATCTCCATTATCCCCCAGAGAGGACTTCAGTAATAATAGGGGATGAGATTTATTCCTTACAGAATGGTTTTCATCGTCACCTCAATCACAGACTTTTCATATCAAAACTGTAATATTCTTTATGCAAGTGTGAAGTGCATTGGAGTGTGGTCTAATTCCCTGGTCCGTTAGTTTTAAAAATGCGATGAAAGATATGATCCTCCTTCATAGAACACGTGTTCAATTTCCAGTGCCTTATATGTTAGGGTTTTTATCGTCTAGTTTGCACACTTTTAAGGTCTTTACACATGGCGATGATGACATAAAATAATCCAGATTCGGGTTCCTCGTTGGAATCCCGAGGGCAATATATGCAGTCACAAGTGGACGCCATTAATACACTGGTAAATACTCGTTTTGCTTAGTTTTCTTGTTTTTAAAACAGCGCTATCAGGGCATGACCACCACAGTTGTCAAAGTTCTCTTCACTTGCACAATGAAGCTGCAATTTCTCGTCTAGTGTTATTACACAACAAGAACCATAACAAAATAGTTCACGAATATGGTGGAGTGCATGAGATGTGCTCCGCTGAAGTGTATGGTTGCCACTTGTTCTTGTTCAGGAACAACACTCCAGAGCACGTGGAGTTGATTGCGAAAACCTCCGGTCCGCGAATCTGGGGTATGTGATCCAGAACGATCCGTTCACCATACGCACAGCGATCCAAATTAAGGTAATAATGAACACCTGGAAAAATCACACGACGAGGAAATTACACTTCCTAAAAGCAGTTGTAACACAATAGTAGTGTCTGACCGTCTGCTTGTCTGACTATCTGTCTGTCTGGCTGTCTTTTTTTCTGTCTGACTGTGTCTTTTTTCTGTCTGTCTGTCTGTCTTTTTGTCTGACTCTCTGACTGTCTGACTCTCTGTCTGTCTGGCTGTCTGTCTTTCTGTCTGACTGACTACATACCAGTCTGCCAGTCCATCCGCCTGTCTATCGTTCGGTCGGTTGGTCTGACCGTCTGTCTGTCAGATATATTTTTAACAGCGGACGAACTTCAGTCTAAACTAGGAAGAGGGCGAGAAGTTTTTTTAAATCACATGGAGGTAATGAGGTCGCAGACATAAGCAGTAAACACAAAAAGCAGGGAGCGGGCAAAACAGCGCTTTCAATGTGTTGTATTCTACCTTTTGCCTCTAAAGTGATGAATGATTATACAGATTGTTCCGTTTTACTTTAACCTTGTGTGATATGTCAGACCTTACCTGTAGCATTGTATGGTTCGCAACCATCAAGATCGAGCTTTTTTATTCTCTTCAGTCTTTCCCAAGTGAATTCAATCCCGTGTATGGTAGGATTCTGAAATAAAATGATTACATTCAGATCAACTCCTCATTTCTTGTAAATCGTTATTTTGCTCTATCTTTCATTCTCATCGAAATATCTGTCTTTCACTGTGAAATCGACCTGAAAATGTATTTCAAACCATAAGAAATTAACTTTCACTCAGACCATGGTCAGGCATACATTTTACTGCCCGTTTTGTTGGATTAGATCTTATTTTAACGTCCAGGCAGAGGAATGAGCAACCTAGCTTGATCCCAGGCGCTCTCGTCATGTAAAGCTATGATGTCAACGCAAGCAAAAACAGAATTGGAATATTTCTACTCGTTATGAAAATGGATCGGACACCCAAAATATCATCAGAACGTTATCTAAGTACATTGGCTATGATATCTGAATTAAATTTCGCAAAATTCCGCCTTGCCAAACAAAGCGCGGAAAATCTTGTTTCCAGAGTCTATCCTACTGATCCAGACACGATTTCAAGCCAATAGGCCTTTTCCAACAAACGGTCACATGGTACAAAATCCGCCATGCTAGAGGGCATGCTCATTAATATTCCCGCACTGGGACAGCCAAAAAAAGAAACTTCAGCCAGTCAAGCTTGACTTTTCTTTGTTTTGGATGTCTCAGTGCGGGAATAATAATAAGCTTGCCCTCCATCATGGCGGATTTTGCACCATGTTACCGTGTATTGCAAAAGGCCTTATGATACGAGCGGGGAACAAAGAAAAAATCCCCGACAGGATTCGGACCTATGACCTCCCAGATTACCGGTCGGGCGCTCTAAGCAACTGAGCTATAAGAACTCTTGGTGAGTTTAGGCCATTTATTAAGTTCATGAAAAAATAGTTTCGCCTGGACACAGATATCCTTCATTCTACATACTTGATAATCATGTGAGGTGAATGAAAACGTTGCTGTGTGGCCGCTGATGCTTCCCTTTTTGCACAGCTGGTACTGGTACCAAGTGCCTGGAGCAAGGAACTCGTACAACAGAGCCGAACACAACCCGACAATGATAAGGAAGATTAACACCTTCCACCTTAAACCTGCAAATAAATTCATATATATAGACACACCAGTATATACTAGTGAATTACACCATAGACAGGCCAAGAAAAACACCTTGGGATAACCTTCCTTCGTGGTGGTCTTACACCCTAAAAATCTATTTTTTTCTAAAAAATCTTTGTGACTCCGTTTTTCTATCAAGTTAAAGGAATCCACGGCCTGACTTAAAGAATGGGCTCTTTATGGTCACGTGGGGCCCCAAAGTTAGAAAGTTAGAAAAGGGGCGTATTACAAGCACGATAACGTAATAATGAGTGATTCCAGAGGCATGCAGTTAAGTTTATTCCGTCCATAAGTAAATTACCGAGGAGGCAAACCTCTACAAACAGTGTTTTGAGTTATATTTTTCTTGAAAATGAGAATCCACCGGTTAATACATTAAATATTGCGTAACATAACTTAATAATGGGGTCACGATGTCAGCAATTTAAAAAGTTTTAGGTTTACCTCCTAGAGAATGGTATTGCTTACCAATGTTGAAAATTTCAGAACATTTGGTTGAAACCCAAGAGAGATATCGTGCTTGAAATATTGTTGATCTTACTATTTTTGCTATTTCAGAAATCAAGCTTTAAAGTTTTTGTTACGTCTTCAACTAAAAAAAATAAGGCTTTAAACGGGAGGGAGTGAGCAGCGATAAGGGGGAAGGAGAGAGCATTTAAAGGAATTACATTTTGCATTCAATACATGCATAATTTTACAGACCATTCATGACATGTTAGTCAGTCAGAATGAACAAATAAAATGAAAATGGGAACAATGTTCAGGACAATGATTGAAATTTTCCTACTGAGAACGATTTGCAGTAAATCCCGGCAAGGTTTAAGTGGAATATGTTGCATTGTGTCTAGTTTACAAGCACTCTTTTTTATTGTAAACAACCGTTGCTGTGGACGTTTTCTATGTCAAATTTTAGCTACCACCTTACAGATTTCTTAATTTAAGTGCACAACAATGTGGAATTAGAGCAAAGTCATTTGAAAATATGTTTCCAAGATGACCAGCGATTCTAACTGTACATGATTTGAAAAAGTGGTTTCTGCACAAAAATTGCGATTTTTTTTGTATAAGACTACCTTAAAAGGCAATGAAAGCTGAAGGTATAAAAGGTCAGGAGCGGATCCAGGATTTTTCTTAGGAGGGGGTACATGCGGTAACTGATGGGTTGTTTTAGAAAGCTCGGGGGAGGGGGTGCGCACAACCCCTGCACCCTTCCCCTAGATCCGCTCCTGAAGGTTTTAGTCCGTTTCAATCTTGGTACTCTCCATCCAAGTTACCCTATAATTTTTCCCGACAATTTGCCACTACGTGTTTACACTCCTGGGTGAAGAGAGAAGCGTGTCTTGCCTTAATGACCAATACTGCGACTACTGTAGCTTGTTTTCCACAATGGCAGAGCTGGAGTGATGGAATTTTAGCCTACCGTATTTACTCGAATACGCGCGACCTCGATTAACCGCCGCCCTCGAATAAGCGCCGCATCTGGGACAAAAGAGTTAATAAGCGCCGCCCTCGAATAAGCGCCGCACCCCCGATGCGCCGCTTATTCGAAGAATTCCGTATAACCAGGAAAAACACTATACATCGGCAAGTAATTTTCCTTAAATGTGATGTTCTTTAGTTCCAAGTGACTGTATTTCTCTGCTTTAGTATCAGTCGATAGGAAAATTAACAGATAGAAAGTGTACCGCACTTGTGGCGCGAAAAATTAAATAAGCACCGCGGCGCTTATTCGAGTAAATACGGTAGTTTGTTACTAACATACCTGAGAGTACCCTCCACCCACCGCCCCACTCTCAGTCTGAGTCGACCACTCTTTACCTTTCAACCACTTTGACCTGTCCTTCACCATGACATCCTCAAATCTCCCCTGCATCCTCTCCTGAAGGTTGCTTACGGCATTAGCGATCTGTCCCGACTGTATACCGAGCACTACCGACACGAAACACTGCACCAAGTGAACGCTGTCTTGCGTGTAGCTGGTCTTGCTCTCAAGGGCTTGACCGAGTAACGTCGGGGTGCGATCGGCCATCGGTCGTAACGGAATCTGTGTCTCCGGAATGGCAACACCCGGCTGGTGTAATGCTACGTAAATACGCTCGCCATTTTGAACCGTGCCAAGTACCTTCACCTTAACAAGGCCGATAACACAAACCGTCTCGGTGTCACCTTATAAAATAGAAAGAAATCTTAAAACCAACAGAACCTTCATAAAGACTGCCGTAATAATGTGGACGTCAAATTTTATTTTTTCACAACAGCTCCCCCCTTTTATCAAGCAGTTGCAGAAGCACAAGCATGATCCCGGATTAGATGTCTAAATCCTAAAATAATAGAAAAGGGAATTATTTTACTGGAATACCATCCCTCTCTAGCCTGGTTATGGCACAAGTCTGTCAATCGAAGAGATCTGAGGGAGAAGCCGGATTGCTCATAGTTTTCGTATATATGTAGCATAAAGCGACGTCTTATTAAAAGTCTTGCTCATTTGACTGGCCTATTGCACGTTACCACTCCCAACCCCGCCCCCACCCCACCCCCCAGCATTTTTGTCGGGTTGCCCCACCCATTTGTCTCCAGCTGGTACTTATAAACTTATTTACCTGACTGGAGAGAGAGGCACAAATAAAATGTTTACACAAATACACAACACTGACAAGGATCTACGGTCAGGTCTCGAAATCGAAATTTATAACCACCAATAAAATGTGCTTAGAATGAGATGTCCACACTACCGCGTCCGGGATCAGGACATAAAGATATAATAATGGTGATGATGATAACTTTGATGATGACGACGACGATAACAATGATAATGTTAAGATAATAAAATACCCCTCCCCTCCCGATAATCTACATTTGGGTTACTGAGACTGTCTCTTCCGGAGAACTAGCCAATCAAACCTCAAGTTCGAGTTTATGTGACACATTCTTCCTAAATCTATTCTTCACTTTAAATACCTTTTTCAACGTCATGGCGAGGTGCATGCGCGTATATGTAAGCGGATCGGCTGATAACACCGGCCATCAATGCTCGTCCAGAATTGTCGTATGACAGCTTCTCTATCTCTGTTTGCCCGGTTTTGGCATTTGACAAGAAAGCAATTACATCACCCTCTTCCAGGTTATTTCTTCTCCTTGCTGACTCTGTCAGATTCAGGTGATACGCGATATCCGCGCTTTCTGTGGCGATGTTGACGACCCTCAAATCTGTTATAAGGGCCCTCCGTGCCTCTAGGTACTCTGTCAGAACTATGCAGAAGACAAAGAAAACAAACAAACTATTTATTTGTCCCGCAGACGAGCGCCGCAAGCCAGCCAGGGGGTCTGGGGGCATGCTCCCCCGGAAAAGGTTCAAAGTGAATGCTTCCAGAATGGCTCAAAAATGCATCCCAATACAGTGCGACCTCTAATTTAAAAGCGGCCACCCTCGGGACTTTGAAAAGTGGCCGCTTACTAGAGGTTGGCAGCTTAATAGAGGTAAAATGTAAATTCTTATAAGTAGTTTTTTCGAAACACATTTCACAATAAAAACTAGCGATAATAAGCGACGTTTCGATCTCTCTGAGATAATTTTCAAGTTGTAGAAAAAGCGAATGAAATATACATATATAAGTACAAATCAGGGCGTGAGAATGTCCAACGATAAAATATGTAAAAACAAGCGCTAAAATGTAAGTGTTTGTTCAAAGTTGGTTTAAGCTCCTTTATAAAGAGCATTTCGTAGATCAGGCAGTGGAATTTACTTTGGCACTTTCTCAAGATCTTAAAATCATGATATATGTCACTTGGGACTGTTCCATGTTGCTCTTTAATGTGATTCCCGATTGAAGACGACCCTTTGCGTTCCTCAACGCGCTGATAGAGGTGTCGGCACGTATACCCGACATAGTTTGCATCGCACAAACCACACTTGTAATGGTAAACAACACATTGCTAGTTAATGATAGGCGGCTTCTTTTCTTTTTGGTTTGATCTCGTGTCCGATCTTACGGCTTGTATACACAGCGCGAATATCAATTCTAATTTTGCGGCCCAGTTCGCTAAGTTGCCTTCGTGCTGAGTTGGCCGATCTCTGATCTTTGAATGGTAACACTATTCTGACAGGCGCTTCATTTACGTTACATGCTCGCGTGGAAATTGCTCGCCAGCAACTTTCTTGGGGACAAAATTACTGATGGTCGATTGCAGCAGTTGAGCTGGGTACTGAAGTCGGAAGAACGTCTTTGTGAGACGATCACATTCCAGGTGGAACAGTTGCCAGATAGATGACACTTTAAAGGCACGATCCAGAGACTTTAGAAAGTGGGCGTTTAATGGAGGGTGGCCGCCTAATAGGTGGCCGCTTAAAAGAGGTCGCACTGTAAAATATAAATTGGACAAATAATTCGGGACTTTAGAAAGTGGGCGTTTAATGGAGGGTGGCCGGCGAATACAGTGCGACCTCTATTAAGCGGCCACCTATTAGGCAGCCACCCTCCATTCAACGCCCACTTTCCCGAATTATTTGTCCAACTTACCTCTTGTAAGCGGCCACTTTTCAAAGTCCCGAGGGTGGCCGCTTAATAGAGGAATTAACGTTAACGGAAGTATTTTGTTTGCCAATAACCTCATCTCGGGGGATAATCTGTGGTGAATCGGACTTTTCCGTTACGTTTACCTTTTTCTTTAATATTTACAGTTTCCTTTTTTCATTATTTCTTCATACGAACCTTATACTAAAAACTAAAACAGTGGGAGGGGGGGGGAGGGGCGTGCTGAAGCCCCCCCCCCCAGCCCCCGGCTCCGCCGTCCCTGTTACACTCTGGTAACATAAACAAAATCACTTATGCTTTATATTATGACCAATCGTTTCACTAGTTTTTGGACCACCACCTTTTGGGATGAGAATGTGAAGATCAAAGACAGGACGGAAATCGAACGGAAAATATCAGAAAATGGGGGGGGGGGGGGGGGGGTAAGGTTGCCACGTTTATTGATCTTTATCAAAACTGTAGTTTACTCTGAATTAATGATATCCTTCTTGGCAAAGAAAATTCACCTATCAAGGAAATGTAACTGGAATATCACCGGACAGACGCTTGTGAAATAGCAAATCATGTATCACTTTGTGATGACCAATCAGGCACGCATCATGATCACGCGTCTAATTTGGGCTCGAACACGCGTCACCCAGCAATAAATTTTTGGGCTATCACGCGTCACGCAAAAACCCTTTGTCACCCTCTTCAAACGTTTTCTTTCCAACCCTTATCTGAGTACATGAAACAGCCAAAAATACTGACTTTGCTATCTTCTGCCCTTTGTTTTCGTTTTTACTTTTCTTCGATTGGAATTTTCAGGCGGCCTTTTCAGGCAGCACTAGAATACCACGTGATCACAGTTTCTCAAAAGCGCGCGAAAATGGTGAAAAACGAGACGCGGCTGCCATTGAGCCTGCTTGCCATGTGTTCAGCTTGTTGACCCAGCTTGTTGATGTGCGTCTCTGGTACTGCTGATACACAGACTTTGATCTGTTCGTCTATTCACGCCATGAACATCGGGTTTTCACTGCTGTTCAAGTTCAGGGTGAGGAGATGCTACAGAGAAGTTCCTGAGGGCATTAATGTGCTAAAACTTGGAATGACTGTCCAAGCAGTTGCTGGACATCACCAGCGGAGGCACAAAGGTGCTCAACTCAGCTCGAGCTGTGGTCGGTAGGTTATCAAGCTTTATTATAAAAACACCTTGTAGGCGTTGCGTTCTTTTTTTTTTTCTTTGACTTGAACAACATTTTTACGGAGTACAGATGATCCCGGGTGATCAGTTCAACTGATTATTTCATTTTCTCGGCGGACTATGCAAAAAATCGGGTTTACCTCGGTGTGAAAACCTGTGACTTTTTTCTTTGTGTTTGAGCTATTGTTTTTCTGTTCCAGACATTGTTTCGAGGTTGTTCGTTCTTTGTTTTACGTCACTCGTGAGTTTCACAGGTTTTTACACCTAGGGTGAGCCAAAAAATCACCAAACTATATATGGTGTATTAAAAATCCCGGGTAAAAATACAAAGGTCACAAAGAAATTATGCTCTGTTTTTGTGGTTCAATTTGGCCCTTAAAATTATCGGTGTATTTTTTTCTTTGTTCTGGTGTTCAGTGAAGTCTGTGTACAAGCAGAGTGGCCCATCAGGCCAGAGCTTATCCAGGTTTCTATATATAACACCTGGGCAAAGAGAGACACTGCGAGAGTTAAGTGTCTTGAATTGACAGACAGACAGACAGATTTTTTATTCACACTTACCATATTTATTCGTTAAAGCACCCAACCTCGAATAAGCGCCCAACCCCACCACCCCACCCCCAAAAAGTACTTTTTAAGTGCCCAACCTCAAATAAGCACCCACCCTCCCCCTTAAAGAAGCTGCATGCAGATTCATTTCCTAAAGGAGGGTCAATCTTGTCATGCAGGAAAAGATCGCCTGGCATCCATCCAGCAAGCCCTAACAGCTTCTTGTGCGACTGACCCATTTGCTGACGTTACGCTGTCGGTTGTCGAGAAGGCAGCACCATAAAGTTCACTTACTGAACTGAGCGACGATGACATTGAAGTTGATTGAGAATTATGATAGCTAAAGAGACTTATGCAAAGACTGAACAATGAGTTGTTAGTGACGGTAAGTCCTGGGCATAAACTGAACAATGAACAGTTATAATTTATATGCTTTAATATTTTGTCATGTTTTGTTCTTATTTATTGTTTTGTTACAAAATGAAAAATTTAAGAAGCGCCCGGCCTCAAATAAGCGCCCACCTTGAATAATAAGCGCCCTGGGCGCTTAATCGAATAAATATGGTATTTCGATTGCAATGATTATTAACAATCATAAGAACAGAAAAACGAGAAAAAAGAACAGAGCAAATATGAAATTACATTTTTTAGAGGAAAGTGTGTAGTGGCCAAAGGGGCAAAGCTTTCGAGTTGGCCACTTCCACAGTGCAGTGCTCTGGCTCAAACCCAGACGGCCTGATCTGGAGTCCAGCACACTTCTGGTGTAGTAATATATGATAATTAACATAAGAGAAAGGCAAACATCAGTTTGTACCCTGGGTAAACTGCTTGAGTCTCCGAAGGTTTTTCCAATCAAAAAATACCTACAAAAATTTGCAGTTTACCAACGTGCTTGTCATAAGTGAGTTTAAAAATGAGTTGTAGGTTGTTTCTTTGATTTTGCTTTTCTCAACTGGAATAGGGGTATAGGCCCGATTCCTGCCACTCTCTCACATCTTGTCTTCGCTACGGTTCCCGAACAATGGCTGGTAATCAAGCCTGATAGGGGTAGCATCCTTTGATTTGTGATCTTGTGGACTGGAAACTCTAATTTCTATAGCTGGAAGGCAAGGATGATGGTAACCTGCGACAATAAGTTGGGAGGGGGCATGACCACATGCTAGAGGCCCTGCCAGGGTGAATTGTTGACAAGTTCAACTGTATGAGATAAAATACTTACTGTTATTGTCTGTCTGTGTTGATTCACCAGGAGAGTTGCCAGTACCTAAAGCAATGTTCAGAATTATTCTAATATGGTAATGTGTATGATTTAATAAGAAAATAAAAAACATGCTGGAGTGCATTGTTGAGTTATATGAGCACACAGGGATTAAAAAAACACGAGAGAAGTGTATAGAGAATTCAAAGCATTAGCCTAGCTGGTGTGAGTGCTTCTTGCACTTCTGGAGTGTTTTTTAAAAAAAAATAAGTGCTTGTATAAGTTAACAGTGCACAAGGGCAAGTTCTTTATTTCTTTTATAAAATTTTAACTTGTGATGTAAGCCGCATGCAGCATTATAGTACATGCACATGGTGTAAGCTGCATGCCTTATAGCACACAATTCCTCACACATATGTAAATGGTGTAAGATCTTAGAGAAAGATATTATTTGTGCTTTTCCATGCATAAAGCTTACAATAACCTTAGAATTTTTCAGCTTCAACAGGATATGAACCAATGACCTTTTCAATCCCAAATGTACTGCAAATGCTCTAAAACTTAATTAGGTATGAAGCCAAAAATTAAAATTTGGGGAGAACCTTGAGAACACATCACTGATCTGTGGACTGAATTATTTCTATAATTTGTATTATCACAGTCTTGTCAGTGTTGCATGTACCACAGACTTTGGATGTTAAATAAGTTATGTCAAAATTATAGTACATGTATACCTGAACCATTAGCACTGTAAGGACTTCCATTTGAACCAGGACAGTATGAATCTGTATAACCATAAAGGCAACTGATTAGTAGCCTGCGAACAGGCTCTCCAGTGAGAAAAATTTCCCGCGCATTTTCCTTCTCCCCAGGCAGTGTTTGGCTTGCTGGGAGCCTGTTCGCAGGCTAACTGATTAGGATTAGTTTAAACAAGAACCGGCCTCAATAACGTAGAATTAAAAGTCAGTTAGAAAATACTTTGTTTTGGCATAGCTAATAGAGGGGAATGGTTATACAGCCTGGCAAACATCAAAAAAGCAAACAAACAGGACAAGATTTACATTGGTAACTCCATGTCTAGCTGTGCACATCAAAACTCTAATAGACTACGAGCAGTCCCTTTTTTCTTAGTCCGCCAAGCGTGAATCGAATAAATGTTGTCACACAAAATTTTGCCTTGCTGCATGACAACATTTATTCATTTCACGCTCAGTGGACAAACTAAAGAAAAAATGGGACTGCTCATAGGCTAAACCTCTATGGTCACTTTCTGTTTATCCTGCGAATACAACCATTCTTCGCTTCCAGCCCGAGAGCACCATTTAGCAGACAAAAACATATACAGCAGGGATGTAGATAATAGCCGGAAGCCGGGGAAAATATCCAGCCGTCAGCGTGGTTTTCCCGGCTGAAAAACAACTTGTGATCTTTAAAAAATCTACCACTTCAGCCCAAAGTCCCCGCCTGGTAAGTCAACATTTCCGTCTGTGACAAATACTAGCTACATCCCTGATACAAAGAACTCTGTTGGGCTTTCCATAACCATTTCCTTCTATAAACTATGGTATTGGTATTGGTGAATGCTTTGAAAAAGTAGTCGTGTATGCCAGTCATAAAAAAATGGTTGTAATTTTTCTACCACAATTTGATGTAATCCCAACATTAACAAATAGATGTGTGCTTGTTATGGTATGTCCTGTAATCTACCACAAATTTCTTCATCACATTTTCAAATTTGGTGTAGGCTCACAAGGCAATAGACCAATTCCGATATATCAATATTCTAACATGTCGCCGAGGCTTGGGGGAATAAAACAAAAGATTTTGCATTGAGGCTTAGGGATGAATAAATGATTTCATTTGTTTTATTCCCCCAAGCCTTGGCGCCATGTAAGAATTTTAATATATTGGAATGGGTCTATAGCCAAGTGAGTCTACACACAAATTTGACAATGTGATGAAGAAATTCATGGTCGAATACAAGATGACTACCATAACAAGCTCACATCTATTTGTTTTTTACCATAACAAAACAAAGCCAAAATGAATAAGAAAAGACTTGCTTTTACAAGTAAAAGTGTGAGCGAATCTGAAATTCTAAAAAAATGACTCAAAACTTGCAGAATCCCAAACTTCAAACTATGTAAAGCAACTCAAAACCAAAATATACAAACAAAATTTTAACAAGCAACCTTTATTCCATTCGGAAATTCTCGAAAACCAGATGAATTAATACAAGGTTCAGTCCACTTGTGTTGTCTCAGCAGAACACAGCAAAAATAAACGATCCCATTCAACAAGTTTCACTTCAAATTTTGGTGTTTTCCCTTCACAGATTAATTCAATCCAGATCCACATTCATCTTGAAAACATATTTGATGATTTTCTCTTTAAAGGAGTACCTTTGGATGCAATTTGTTGCTTATTTCTGAGAACTAACAGCACCAAAGACTGTAAACAGTAATTGAGTGATTGAAGTTGTTGTTAAAAGTTTTCAACATGGAAGCATGTGTGATTGTGTCATACTACATCATTTTTATGTTTTGATGCATTTTTCAACCATGAATATTAGCCAATGAGCACATGAGAATCTCTGCAGTTATGGTAAAATACATACTCCCAGTTATGTTTAAAAAGCTGATGTATAATGTATTTATTTTAGTTGTTGATTAGGTTGTGCTGTTTTGATTCCCATCGGGGCATGGTATCCATCTCCTTTATAAGCCACTCCTTGTGAATATCACACCACTTGATGCCAACCACTTTACCCAAGGCTGTTTTTTGTTGTTGTTATTTTGGGCAATATAGTGTGAATTTTTTATGCTAGTTTGTTTTTTCACTGTGGCTTGTTATGGCTAGATTTTTCCCACTTGTATTACACAGGATTTTTTGTTAATATACTTGTTCAACTGTTACTGATTTTATTTCTTAACTTTTGGAAAAATCTGACCACCGGTAGGCCATAGGATAGGCCACAGGCTAGGCCATGGCCTACCCCCAATTTTAAATCATGTTGTAGTCTAAGGGCCTCCACAGACGAGACGATAAGTTGTCAACAACTATTTTTTATCAGCAACTAAATGTTATTGACAACTCTTTGTGTCCGATGCAACCATTCCACACACTGGGGTGTTAGTTGTCGATGTCTTAAGTCTGGCCAACGAGAGCTTGGAAACTAACGTTTAGTACGCATGCTCAGTTGCTAAACCAATGATTTCCACACAAGGGAAAAAACGGGAAAACGACAACTAAAGCAGTTTCCCTTTTGAAAAGGGAAACTACTTAGTTGTCGACAACTTACAATTTTCACATTTAGTTGTCGACAACTAGTCTCACAGAAAAACGTTTTTCGGTTGTCGACGACATTTAGTTGTTGATAAAAAATAGTTGTCGACAACTAATCGCCTGGAGGCCCTAACAGTTTTATTTTCCAAAACTAGGATGTTTGCCATAATCAGTGGACTTGCATCATTGGACATACTGTAACTGGAAACTAGAGAACATGTAAGTGTCAATACATTAATGTATGAATAGAAGAAGATCAGCTCTGTTATAGATTATTATAAAGTTAAAGTACAAGTGTTTTGGTTAGAAGTATTTAGGAACAGGGCATATTATTAACAAACAACAACAACCAAAAAACAAAACAAGCAATAAAATAAATTACCATGATTGATGCACAGTAGTGATGCTTATAGCTGGAAGCTATAATCAATCACAATTTGGGGACATTGATTTATTTGGAGAAAGGAAATCCAGTGAACCCAGAGAAAAGCCTGTTGAGGCCAAGGACAAACCCAACAACAAATAAAACAAACATTTACCCATGGTCTGGCTGTGTTTTGAATCAGGCCACTGAGAGGGAAGTGCTCTCACCACTGACTGTGCCATCCATCATAATCCCAATATAATGCATACTTTGCATTAAAATTATTAATTGGATTCCATCTAATGAAATTTGAAGACATCAGGGCTCTGCAATCTCTTACCTGTCTCTGGTCTTTTTCTCTTACTTTTATTACCAGTAACTGGATCACTGGATCCTAAAAATTATTCACATTTGTTAACCATTATTTGTTTTACCTTACAAGAAACATAACACTTTCCGGGTGGTCCTTTTTCCCTTGTTGTGTATACTGGTCCTGACGTATTGTGATCAATTCCAAAAAAAAGCAAAGGGTGGACCAGAATACATAGGTGTGTCACTGTAATTCTTGTCAGAACTGAACATGTGTACATGTGTCAACAATATACTTGATTTGTGTATGTAACAATATTTTATCAACTGCAACTGCTTGTACTTCCAAAACAAACATGTATAGAAATATATATTCAATTATGGAAAAAATTCTTCGCAAATCCTACAGACATGTACCTGCAGCTTGCATGGGTGATGGCTTTGGTCTTGTTCTGATGCGAAACCCTTTTGACTTAAATTCTTGTTGTAGCCCATCAATGAGTTCAACAATGATAACAAGTTGCCATATGTTCCTTGTCTCCATTTCAACTCTTTCAAGAGAATAGACCATTTCTCCCTGTGAAGTCTTATATACAGAGTCCAGGTCAACTGAGAAATGAATTGATTGTGATCCATATCTTTCATAAATAACTTTTAGCTCCATTGGTCCTGTTGAAAATATAACAATTATATAAGGGTTTGATAATTTTCATTAATTTTACATATTTAACAGGCAATTTATCATTATGAATTTTTATGTATCCCTCTATTTGTTTTTGGTAATAGAAAGTATTCTATTATCCAAACAATAAGTAAAACCTATAATAATTATAATAATTACCCATAATTAAAAAATAACGTTTATTGTACAACCTGAGCAATTCAACCTGAAACTGAACGCTAATCAAAGCAAGTGAATTTAGTTGACTACATAACTTGTTCTTGAAATTAATGATACATTAATGAATTGGTTTACTCATTAGTAACTGGTCTGTTTTATCAAATGTTAGTAGATTCATATAATAAGTGACTCAATACAAAATATTATAATGGTAGTCCATGAAGGAAGACAAATTTTGACTACATGGTTGACATAGTCCCGCCTTTTTTTCCTAATCTTTTCCTTCCCATGCATTTTATGCCTAATCTTCATAATTCCAGAATGCAAGTGTGAATGTTCCAGGCTCTAAATTATATGAGGAACAAGTACCGGTACTTCTCAGACTCATTCTAATTCATTAAGTTAAAACAATTGAAATCAGGACTGGCATGACAGTGGTTTAGCAATCTGTCCTTAATCAGCATAGGTTTATATGAGATTTTTTTCTTCATTTTCTCCTCTGTTGCATGTCATATTTTCAACTTTCTTTTGGTGTTTGGAAAGTGATGAAACATAGTCTCTTATGTGTTTGATATGTCACAACAAATAAAGTTGCAATACCAACCTACTGTATCAGTGGCCCTCTCTGCTGCCTCAGGAGTACGTTGAACAAATGCTTTGATACTTTCGATTTGACCATTTGTCCAAGCAACCCCATTTATTTTGCCTTGAGCAATACGCTGTTCAGATGTTGGCACTTTCTTTATTTGAACTTTGTCATATACATCTTTCAAGTCCTGTATCTCAACTTGAATATCAGGGGAGTCTGGTAGGTTGATGGTGAATAGGAGTGGATGCTGGAAATGTTCAGGCAGCAGTGACTGGGTATCATCTGGTACATTTCCTACATATGCTTAACAGTGAGAAATACATTGCATTGGCATTAGTATAAGCTGGAGGTCATGTTAGCCTTGGTTTATGTTGGCTGGTCAGCTCATAGTAGAAGCTACCAGGATTTTTTGTCTGCGGGGACAAACTCCGCACACCTTCACTTCTTACAAGAAATAGCCCAGCAAAATCAAACACTATGTTAGAAAATAAAACACATTTAGTTTTCCTGGCGGGGGCAACTGCCCCACACCCCCCACCCCCCGCTATGTACGGCCCTGGCTATGCTTGCTACAGAAAAGAATTTATCAAAACGTTGCATTACTCTTGCATCCAATTTGCTTTATATTTATCCTAAAATATATACGAAATTTACTGAAGATACTCTTAAGGATAAAGGGCCGTTTATATGGCCAATGACATTACAAACTGCATTATGTTATTTAGGAGGTTAGTTAGTTTTCAAGATACCCTCTATCTGTTCACATTAATGCTGATTGGCTTTTTATTGCATGTTTTTCAACAATTTTTTTTACACTTAAGCATGTGGTGGCCATATATCGGCCGGTTGAGCTGATTGTCCCCAAAAAAGAGGATGTGAAATGTGTTTAAATAGGCGATTTGCATGATGACGTCATTTGACTACAGTTACCAGATCCTCACTGGCATTATGATATTTAAATAGTGAAGAAATCAAGACTCTGTGGTGATCGAACCCACAAAAGCATGAAATGTTTCTTCTTAACGGTTGTGAGCACGTAACAAGTGACTGTGTACCGCGAGGAAGTCATGTAGGTTTCCGAACCTGTGTGCTTTTTAATGAGTCTGTATCGAATAATCAATGAACACGGTTTCTGTTTTGTTATTAGCAATTGTGAATCGCTGAGATCTCTAATTTTTTGAAGGGAATTCGGATTCTTATCTAGAATGATCGGTTAAAGTATTCCGAGAACTTATAAGTAAATTATTGAACAAAATTGCATCACTATCCACGAGGGTGTACGCATTGTTTGTACTCTGTCCAAAGTAACCCGTCAAAGCGGAAGTTGCTGAAAGTAATATATATTTTCCGGTTTGATCGTTTCCCAAAAAAAAGCTTAATATCTACGTGCATGTACATGTATTGTACTTTGCTGTTTCCCTTACACTGAAGCAGTGGATTCATTAAACGATTGACTAGCTGGATTCTTTGTCTGTTGAAGAAAATCTGCTCTTTTATATGGTACATAGTTGATAGCCAGGGGTCAGAGATAATTCAATCGCCATGTGTATTTGCATTGAGGGCCCCACTGAAAACTGCCTTGCGAGCTGGGCTCCCTCTTTAAATATTATTATTATTTTCTTATTTGTGGTTGAACCATTACCTTGATCTCTACCAAAAACAGCTTCTATATCCTGAAACTGCCCTTCTAGATCAGCATCCATTTCATCGAATTTCAACTCGACGGTCCACAACAATGTGATTTGCTGATGATCTCTTGGCGCGTTATATAAATTGTGTCGGATGGGTATCACAACTTCCGCAAAGTCGAAAAGGTTTGTAAAGTTATTGAGACTTTTTGTGTCAAATGATCAATGGAGACGATGAACTTCCGAACACAGTGTGAAAGTGAAATTGGCGACTCCGCGTAATTGGTCTCGTGCCTTATTTTCGGGGAAAGCCCCTTCTTTATTTGTTATTCAAGCTTTTCCTCGAAACAGCCACCAAGCCTGTAGTACCCAGTCCTTCCAAAAGATGGTTGTAACCCCATAAGAAGAGAAGTTTCCAGCGAGTTGAGTCATGTGAGCACAGGGAGCAGAGGAGTTATACTTGAAACATCAATAAAAGAAACGGCTTACCTTCGTTCTTGTATTTATTCTCTTAGTTAAAACCTCATTTGCGAACCAAACATACGTATTCATTTGCGATCGATCGTTTCGAGCCGCCATCATTCTAATAGTGTCGACCGCTGTGCATTCAGTTGGACGAACTGTGGGCGCCAAAGACACCACAGCGGTAAGAATAGAGACAAGGGATGAAACAGATTTCGGTCGAATTTTCGTGCCCCAATAACTCGCTGCATATTCAACAAACCAGCCCCAGTTTTTGGATTAGGCATAGTATTTACGTCATCTTAAAGCTACCTAAACCATTACGATGAGAGGATTCATGAAACAGGCCTTTGACGATCGCTCATTTCGTGTTGTGTCAGTTGGCTTTTCGCGCGATGTGCACCGCAACATCCTGGTGGCGGAAGTACGTAATATGAGGTGTCGTGCGTATGACCGGAAGCCAACAACAACAACAGTTTATTTCAGTATTCCCATATATGGTATATGAATGAGACTTCCGCCACCAGTATGTCGCGGTTGACATTCGACGAGTCACGTGGTACTATGTTTCATCCCTTGTCATTTTTCTTCTCGGCACTTCGTGCCTCGTTCGGAAAGCGTCGCTTTCCGAAGCTTCGCTTTCCGAAAATCATTCGTTGGACTTCGTCCAACTGAATGAACAGCGGTCGACACTATTTAGAATGATGGCGGTTCGAAACGATCGATCGCAAATGAATACGTATGTTTGGTTCGCAAATGAGGTTTTAACTAAGAGAATAAATACAAGAACGAAGGTAAGACGTTTCTTTCATTGATGTTTCAAGTATAACTCCTCTGCTCCCTGTGATGTGAGCAAATGTCCTCGGTCGTGTACACTTCCGAGTACTGCCTTGATTTCGAATATTGTTTGAGGGTGTCATCTCTGTTGCACTTTTACCCGTGTGATCAGTCAAGTATTGCCTTTATATTCTAGGGTTATGAAATTACACTGTGGCTACATATACCCCGGCAGCCCACAGGCACCCCAAGCTCATGTTGTGATCAGAATCATATTGCGTATTAGCAAAATCCAACTAGTGGTCTATTATCAATGCTACGTTCTGATTGGTTGAACTACTACCAGGCTATATGTTATAGCCCACTAGTAGCGGAAGCGCCGGATTTGAAAACCAAAACAATGCGTTTTTCTGAAGTTTCGGACGAGTATTTGAGCTCATTATTAGATAAATCTATACTTTCTATGCTTTCTAGTTGGATTTTACTAAAACAATTATTCCTCTCGCCCTCATGGCCTCTGAGTCAATAGCCCATTCGTCCTTCGGCCTCATGGGCTATTGACTCAGAGCCCAATCGGGCTCGAGGAATAATTGTTAAATAAATGTCGTGGAGAACCCAGAAAGCGACAACTCGCCTAAATTGCCAAGAATCGGCAAAATAAGCGTTCAGACAAGAACAAAACACAGTGAAAGTAAGGTAAGGCAATTTTATTTAAGATTTGGCAGTATTTCGGTTTGCTAAAAGGCGTTGTAAAATTTTCCCATACAAACTCATATTTTTGCCATGACAGCTATTACGCAATATGATCCTGATCACATCATGAGCTTGGGCTGCCTGTAGGCAGCCTAGCCTGCGAACACAGACGGATTTCCGGGCATGGTCTAAAACATTTCTAAAATAGACGGCGGTCGGAAATTTTCACAGATTTTCCATTGAAAGGGTCTTTCAAACTTTAGAAATTTAGAGCGATTTCAAAAATTCTGTTTGTTTTCTAGTTGGCGAAATATCCGAACTTGGGCATACTATAGAATTGCTACGTACTCGACACTTGGAAAATTGTGGCTTACACCGGAAGTTATAAATATTCGCCGAATTTCCACAAAAACCTCGCTGAAATCTATTGAGAATATTTGATGGTTGCTTGGAAATGCTAAGCGATTCTAAAAAGTTTTGTGGTTTTGTTGTGGATGAATTCCCCGAGCCTGTGCATACCATAAAATACCCATGGCCAGGGTATGGGCACGGTCTCAAATAGACTAACTGCCGGACAGTCAGGAATATTCACAGAATTCCGACCGAAAGCCTCGCTCAAATCTTTTGAGAGTATTTGACAGCTGTTTGGAAATGCCAAGCAATTGTAAAAATAAATACTGTGCTTTTGTAGTCTAGGCTTGCACAGCAGATAGCCTCACCCTAATACGGAACATATGGTCACATATACCCTTCCGAGGACATTTTTCGATGGCTTGAAGGTAAAGAAACCTATCTAGAGGTCTTGCAATAAATAAATCAATAAAAACCAATACAAAGGAAGAAAGAATAACAAAAAGCGACGGTTCTCCATCTTGCGTGGCCATGACGTGTCCCAGCTAGAGGATCAATGTGTGCTCTAAACAGTATTAAAGTATTTTAATGAAACCAAAACACCAATCTCAGGGCTGCCATTAACTGACCTAAGATTTGGGGAAAGTACCAATAAAAAAAAAACTGATTAGCATGCAATTGTAGGTAAAACAAGGTCTCTTACTTTATTTTCCCTTTTTGCCCAGAAAGAAGGAACCTTTGTAACTTCCTTTTACTTACCCAAAGCGTGGAGATTATGTTCTCGGCTCCTTGTAAAAGGGGTCTGATCTTACAGATGAAAGACCTTTTTGCTCAATTCTGTTTCAAACCTCAAATTCTACCCAGTCTCGATGTTATGTCCGTAAGTTGAGGCTGATCAATGTATTACCATCCAACTGGTAGAAGTAGTACGTACTATGTTTAAGTGGCAACGGTATTTCAGTATCACAAGTCACAAATATATTGCGGGCACTAATAAAGCCCGTTGCTTATCGTTATATCTCTGTAAAGCCTTACAAAGGTACACTCGCAGCGGCCAATTCCTATGTCCCCTATTGGATATTCAAGGATAGAAGATCGGTTTACTCCGTAATCCTGTGTGTAACACAACATTTGCCCGTATATTTTCTTGATTTAGGCTTTTTCTAGTTGTATATCCATGTCCATCATGTATTCAGAACTTTAAATCGACAATCTAGTTGATATTTGACTTCTTTATTTCCTTTTTAAAGTGCATATGAAGCGAAATTTGTTTTTGTACATTTCTAAAGTTCTCATCTTAAAAGATAGATCCCAAAGCTTGAAGCCGTTTAGATTAAAACTGACGATTTTAGATGTGCTGAAAGTTGTGCTATTTTCCCCCAAAAATGTTCGAATCGCCACGTGACCTACGCTTGAACCCCACACCAAATCCAAAAGAGAGAGAAAGCATATATGGTGTGAGACAGGGACAAATTTACAGGCCCAGTGGAAAGCCCCGTGTTAAAATTTTGGCCATTTGTCAGTTGTCAATTAACCCCATCCGGACCCTCTATTACAAGAAGTAAATTGAATGGCAGATCTTTGCACAAGGGTACAAATTAAGATTATTTTAATCACCACTTCCAACCATCAATTTCAACAATAAATTAACAATAGATAATTAGTTACAACAGATGTAGTCATCATGATTGTCTTACTTGATCGCTTGCAATGTATAGCTTTGGCCAAGCCAAAAGGCGGGGAGCTCCTTTTTTTCTGGTTCTTACAAAACGCTTTTATTGAAAATACCAGTGTACACAGTTGGTCAAAAAAAGTGTACAGTGCAAGTGGAGTACTAGGAATTTACTGTTTAATAGTACACTCAACAAAATTATTTTATTCTGATTGGACGAGAGCAGTACAGTTAATCCCAAATTGTACTTCTCCGCGGAGTACGTATTACATTTCTATAGCAACGCGGGCAAGCGAGGCAAATTTGAAATGGTGAAACAAAATGGCCGACAGTCGTTTTGCTTTCTCTAACGAGAACGAGCTTAAAAAACTTAAGCAACCAACGAAAATAAAAAGAAAAGCACACAAACCTGGATAAATGTATTGCGCAGCTGGGCTGAAGAGCACAAATTTAACCCTAATTTTGAAGAATGTTCGGAGGAAGAAAAAATTCTTCAGCGATTTTATATACAAGTAAGAAACAGATGCGGTCTGTTATCTTTTAATTTTGTTGAATGTACTATAAACAAAAATCGCACGACCTTCTCGTAAAATTCGTGATTAATAGGTACGAGTGATCAGTTTTGAAAGTTCTCAAAATTGCACATTGTACTCGAGGTCGTGCGATTTCCTATGCAAATAATGTTGAAATAGCCATCATAAATTCAGATCTACTTGCCTAGGTCGACAATTGCTACTCATAAATAACTTGTCTTTTAAGACGCCAAGGAAACAAACCAATCGTAATAAGTATAAACACTGCGAAAATCGGCGTTTGTCGAGCAAGCTTCTCATATTATTCTGTTGCGAAGTATGGCTGAAGCAATGTAGCATATAAACACAACTTTAGTTACTGTGCCGAGGTATTGAAGTTGATGATTCTACGAACTAAAAGCAGCCTCTAACTTGCGTTGTGTGAGCTTCATATTCTTCGTTTAAATAAACCGCCGCCATCTTGGCGCAATTTATAAAATAAAAGGAATGTAGTAGCTGCAGTCTACATGACAGTCCTGATTCCTGTCTACTTAAAATGGCAACCAAGAGAGCTACGTTACGATATTTTGAGTTATTTTTTGCGACGAACCAAATTCCCTCTAAAATGAAGGAAACCTAAAACTAATTGTTTACTAAGGAAGAAAAACACCACAGAGGAGATAGTAAAGTAAAAAGGAACGGATGGTTAAGGATGGAGAAGATTGAGACGGTTTACAAATGACGATTTTCTCGGCCATTTTTCAAAAGGCATAAACCGAGAGGTAGCTTTTTTAAACCCACTGAAAATCAATTACTTTTCGCACAAGTAAGAGAAAACTAAATAATAAGAAGCGCTTGTCCACAATACTACGTCACAACGTGATTAACGACCCAGTCCCCTGGAAATTTTTGAAGGCAAACTGAAATAGCACAACTTTGTGCGTTCGTAAAATCGTCTATTTTTATTCTACACATCCCAAACTTTGGAATCGTGCATTTCAAACGATATATTTTCTAAATATGCAAAAACATTTTTCGCTTCATATGCACTTTAACACTGTACTCCACAGGTTCACGTTGGACCTCCAATTCAATGGTATGCCCAAGTTCGGATAGAAACTAGAAAACGAACATAATTTTTGGAATCGCCCTACATTTCTCAAGAAACATCTAATACTTTCAAGAAGTTTAAACGAACCTTTCAATGGAAAATCTGTGAAAATGTCTTACTGCCGTTGGTCTATTTGAGACCGTGTCCGGTTGCCGGGCATTAAGCCACAACGCATATCATTATGTGTACATTGTGTGTACGTGACATTTTACTTGTCTGGCGCCGGCGCCGAGATATACTATTTTCAACATTATTTATTATATTTGCTTGCCCTATTTACAGTTTTGTACAGCTATTTTGTACTAAATTGCGATATAGTCCAATACAGCCACCCGCACTACGTGACATTTTCATGCGGTAGTGTACCAGCTCTCGTAGGCTTGTAATTCTACTGGTAGCAGTTGCTATTGTTTTAGGGGCTAGGGGCATTGTTCCTGTTGTTTGTTCTATTGTTTTCACGAAGGGTATCGAGCAATTCATGTGAGATCTTACGAGAGCTGCCGCTTTTCATTAGGGAGTTTAAGCAATGACGACGGCGACGGCGAGGATGACGCCTCATTGAAAATGAATTTTTATTTACGTACGAATCTCGCAATTGTCTTTGGTCTTGATGTATTCAGTGCATCTGTCGCTTACAAACGTAGCTCTTATACAAAATGTAAGGACGACGTTTATTTTCAAGCAAAAAACGGAACTTTAGCCGTCGAGGTTCGCGTTCTCCAACTTAATCGGCCAGTACGTGGCGTGCGACAAATGGAGACTGCAGACCTGCAGACTGCGGGCACTCCGGTTAGCCTGAATATCATTCCGGTTAGCCTAAACAGCACTAGGGTTAGCCTGCTTGCGGTTAGTTCTCAATAATAGTAATGGTAACACCATATTTCCTTAAAAAAAATCTGTCAGTCTAGATAGAAGTCTGCAATCTGCATATGTCACACACTGCTCAGAATTTGGTTATTTGACGTTGTTGTATTGCTGAGGACGGCAAAGAAATGTAGAAGGAATTGTAACGTACGTGCAGAGCTATTGCACTTCTCAATCTTTTGTTTAGCGACGTTCTCGTTGTGGTTTGTTTAAGGTCCCTATTTGTCTGGCGCCGGCGCCGCGCGAGTTATATTATTTTTAACATTATTTTTTATATTTGCCTTCCCTACTTATAGTACTTATAGAGCTACTTAGCACTAAATTACGATACAGTCCGATACAGCCACTCGCACTACTTACAATCACAACTATTTATACGACTTACGATTCTAATAAACCTAAGCTTGCGTACTTTCACAATGCCACCCGGCTTCTCAGACACTAATACAGCTTTTTTGCAATAAGTAGCTGAACATGCAACACCATATTTCTTGCACTACTTACAAAACGAAACGGCCAGTTGTACTATTTACCGGATGCTAATCTGTAAAGCTACTTACGCTCTTTACAATGTAACTTAGCTACAGATACCACTTAGTTCCAATACAATAAAAATATTATATCGGATCTCTTACTTCTCTAACCTTCACCAGGTTAATAGAATGTGAATGATGAATGTCACTGAAGTGCCCGGAACATTTTAATCAGTGTCAACATAATTATTCAAAACGTGTTATTCAGGCGGTGGCAAACGAGTACACATTGTTGCCACACAGATATGTTTGCCCGCGAGCGCACCACAAAAGACAAAAGACGAAGTTTTAGCTATTTAATTTTTGCTAAAATAGCGTTACAATGCCCCTTTAAACCAAAACCAAAGTAACCACTATGGCTAATCACAATGGACCTCGACAATCCGAAAATACAATCAAAACTCGAAGCAAACTGAATCATACAAGCGCGTTGAAACCTGTGCGAACGAGTCACGATTGGACTTGGTTTTCCTTCTGATTGGTTGAGAAAGTGGCGCCATTTCTTTTTCACTGATCAATCACTAAGCATACTGATGCAAAGCAATGTAAACGCGGATTACTTTGCCACTTAAGTGAAAATGGTTCCCTTCTTTGTATGTCGTGCGTCAACGTTCAAGGCCCGTCATCACGTCAAAGAAATATCTTTATAGTGGATGTCTTTTTCTCTTGTTTGCGAAAGAAAAAGCAAGTGTTTTTCTACCTCCACCTTTGTGCGCTTGTCAAAACAGAATTTGGTTTACGTTATCAATAACTTTTCAGGGTCCGTCTTATCACTTCACAGCTGACTGTATTTCCAAGGCGTTTCCCAGATGCAATAATGATAGCATTTGCTTTATGGTCAATATAAATAAAAGTTGTTTGCATTTTTTTGTCGTCTGTCAGTCCAGTTCTGCATATGAGCAAATTGTGTGGACCCTGTAAAGTAGGTTCATATGATTACTATGTGAGATATTTGTTTTGACCGCCTCCCGTACCGCCTCAAATTTTAACGACAAAGTAATTGAAAACTTTACCAACGTTTACTTCTCAAGATAGTATGTAGACTATGTCCCCGGTTTTGTCTGCTTTTCCCATGAAATGGAATGAAATGTTGTCCTTGTGTGCAAAATCAGGAGGTATCTTCGATATAGTTTATCCTTATCATTGGACTTCAAGGCCTGTGTGAACATATTTATAAAAAAAGTATAAATTGTGTGCAATTCTACACAGTTTCAATGCTTCCGGAATAAAAAGGGAAGTTGAAGGAATGAAAAGGAGGTAGTACATATTCTTTTTACGAAATAGTGTTATATTACAGATTTACAGTTGTCGAATGTTTAATTGCCTAGGTCGACCTCGCCAAGCCAAGGCCGAGAGTCGGACGTGACAGTGAATGACAACTGCCGATAAGCTGTTGGTCGCCACTTAATAAGTGACTACTAATCAATCTATTCTCATTGGGTTAACCTTGGCGCGAAACCTTGCTGTTGTGTTGATAACGCGGCTCAACGCACGACATATTTTGCGTGATGGCATTCTACGTCAGGGGAAGCTGAACGCTTTTTATTCTTTCTTCAATCTGCAACGATCCCGAAGAAATATTATTTCTTGCTAGATAAATTTTGTTAAACCGCACCACACAAATAACAAATTAAAAAGGATTATTTTATAGCGAAAACTATACAGTGTATGACAAGAGCTAATGTTTTAGAGTATTTGTATGTAAAACCTGTGGCAAGGTGTAAAGACTATTTCACCAGGGAATAATGTTCTTAAAAATAATGCATATTGACTTGCGTGATGCACGGAATCGCGTGACTTTATTTACATTATTTACACTTCCGCTAGTGGGATTGCACAATAGACAATGTTTGAAGAAGAAGCACGCGGGTTTCGCAACATATATTTCCTGAAGGTCGATGAAGAAAAAAATCACGAAGTAGTGTTTTACAATTGAGCTTTCGTGTTCCGGTTGCTCTCCGGAATCTTCATCAGATAGCCGTATTAAAAAGTTAAATATTCAGTCTGGAATCCTTTGCCTAGGCTTCGTAAAATATGGTTTGCAGTCGTCAAGAAGAAAAACAGTCTTTAAATGTCTTGCGAACTAATTATTTAAAGGAGCTCCGGGACATCGCATTTAGGTTCTTGCCTTTCAGTGAAGGATACCGTCAGAACTCGTGTGCCTTTGTGCACGACAGTTCGCAATTTTCATTAGTTGAATAAAATTAGTTTTAATGATGCTATAGTTTTTTTCCCTGCAACACATATTCCTGTCTGCGGTTTGGCCTTATAGGCCGTTATTAGTTTGTTGATACTGCCTGCGTTTTAACTTGAATTAAATAAACAGTACGGATGCACGTAAAACGGTATAATTTGGCTCGTCACGTAATCGCTTTAGCCTTCCACTCCACACCGTATGCGTGGGCGCTTTAATGTAATATACAAATACCCGCCTGCCACTCGTCGGAAGTGAAGCATGTTAGTCCGTCTAGATCAACAAACTTCCTGTGTGTGTGGAAGCAGTACTTAACAGAAATGCCACGGGAAGTTCAGCAGAATGGATCCCAAATCATTTCAACGGTTCAAGAACAGCACACAAATTAATTTTTGCCAAATGAGCGGCACAACTGATACCGTTTTGGAAGAAACCCTAAGCGATATTGACGAGTTTATTCAGTCTGAGCTGGGGTTTGCACCTCTAATGGTCACCGAACCACTTACAGCCGCAGAGTTGCACGAATTGAGCTCGCTCCTACAAACTCGGGAATCGTCGAATGGATCATCGTTACTTAGCCCGCTAGGTAAGGTAAAGTTGGTTAACTACAGCTGATGTAACGTCGAGTGCAGGCTATATCTAACTAAGGTGTTTAACGCACCCGTTCCTTTAAATAAATACAAATAAATCACGTTTTGTTTAGATATGGTAGTGTTTAAAACTGTAAGTTTGTGGGGCTGTCGAATTGACTCTGGCTCCGTGAATCGGGCCACATTGGTGGGAGGCGAGCACTCACGTCTGCGCCATCCCTGCTTCCCATAATCTGGAAATAATTACGTAACAATCGCCATCAGCTGACACAAAGTTGTGTCAGTTTCTATTAGGTATTTCGAACGTAAGTCTAAAACGGCATAAATCAGTTGTAATATTTTGAAAACCGTGAATAGTCGAGAACACATTTGAATAGTGATGTTTGCAATACTCAAACTGATTTAGATTCTCAGATTCTATTGTCAGACAAACCAAGCCGTTCAGCTATACCATTAAACCCGTAAAGAACATTTATTCAAAAATAGTTTTGTTCCCTTTGCGGTAGAAATTCTTCATAGTCAATCTTAAATATCCCTACTGTTTGGAAAGTCACAGTCTTGTACAATGTGAGGATGATTTGCAGGAAACGAGGCAAATGACCTTATGTCTACTCCTGAGATGTCAAACAAGATTATTGAAGTTGAGGTAGAAGTTCAGATAATGGGCCTCAAAGATGTTTACGACAAAAAGACCAAGAAAACCAATAAAGGATTAGAATATCGTTTGGAAAACTCGGAGGTAACCGTTGTGGTGCGAGCATCTGATGAAATCACCAGGGTTCGGGCTTATACTCAGAGATGTGCGGAAGCTGCAATTAGGACACACGACACTATTGGTAAGCGTTAGAATCTAAGGTTCTTTTATAAATGCAATATGTATTAAGATTATCTCCCGTAAAATGAAACTGCTTTACTGGCTAAATGCATATTAAAAGAGGTTTTTTTAACGTTCTAGGTCCAGTTGAACTAGATGTAAATACTCTACAAAATGACCAGAAATGTCGAGTTGTCACCGTAGATCTTGGATCGGTGTACAAGACTCAAGAGGGTGATCCAGTCTACTGGCTAGAGAAGGCAGAAGTAATGCAAAGAAACAAATGGGAAATGGTAATCGCTATGGAATTCAGATCAGGAATGAAAGGAACTGTTAAGTCAGAAGCATTCAGAGTGACGACTAAAGCAAGTTACAAGATGAGAAGAAATGGAGGTTGGTGTACCACTTACTTTAGGAACAGGTAGCCTGCATTTTGAGGCCCAGGGAATGTTCTGACAATGTAGTGCTGTGAGTGGTAGTATAAACGAGATATTTTGATGAATTGCTAGGTTTGCTGATTAAGAGTCAGTCAGATCAATTCAACAGTATTTTGTTGTACTGCCAGGGAAAGGCAGTATTGGTACATCATCACAACTGAGTAGATAATAAAATTCAATGGCACCACACATACTGTTCAGGGGAAAAGTATGCTACAGTGGTCCTAGACCTTCAAGTTGCTTCAAGAACGGCTTTTTCAACCTCTAAATTCCTGGAATTGCATTTTTCAGTTTGTACACAATTTGCTCTCATAACGTTTTGAGACGTGTCAGTATATTTCATTCTGTTGCTTTCTTTTACAGATGTACCTAGTTGCGGTAACGTGCAGCGGCTATTCCGTAAGCTCACTTGGTCAGACAACCATGACGTCGCTAGTCCTTCTTTTCACCTAAACCACGGAATTAAACAAGGTTTGTTGCTAACTGTGGTTAGATCTTGTAATTTTGTTTTGCGCTTGTGAAAGTGTCGCTGAACATCCAAGTAATGACATTTTTATGTGCCGTCAACAAAATTCAGCCACTACATGTATAAAAAATTTATGTAGACAGTATGACGGATCTGGATCTAGCACAAGGAATTTTACCGTACGTAACTACTGTTTGCACGAGATTCATTTTCAAGGGCTCCACCTGTTTTAGGCACGAACAAAGGTGTTTAGTGAGTAAATGGCCGAAGGAGCGGCCATTAAATTGGTCGTGAAGAATTGGAAGAAAGCGCCTCGTGATGATCCAGTTTACAAAAATGCCATATCCATTTTACATCTGAACTTTGAACTCTGCTTGAATAATTTGTGTGGATTTCTTTCGTGCTTTCCAGCATTACATCCGACGTACTTT
>OX393563.1:18066722-18161722 GCA_947652115.1 Blastomussa wellsi | reverse complement strand
GACATTAGAACTGGCCTTGAGTTCACAAAAAAAAACTGTAAAACAATTTGAATTAATCAAGTATTTACACGTCCGCTGTCGAGCTCTCCGAAATTTTGAAACTACAAAACAATTTGAATTAATCGACTATTTACACTTCCGCTGTCGAGTTGTCCACGTGCACCTCAGTTAATTTTCCCGCCTGCTTTGACGGCTCCTGGGTTTCCGAACCCACCAATCGGCGCTATTGAAGATCGTTAGGCCAACTAGTTGAGCAATCACTTCCTCTGTGGCCAGACGCACGAATTAAGATCATAAAATCATAAATCGTTCCTAACTTTGAAAGACAGCGCAAATTATTTTTTGTCAAAATGAGCGGCCGCGAGATTGACACCTTCTTGGAGGAGACACTGAGCGATATTGACAAGTTTATCCAGTCTGAACTGGGGTTTGCTCCTCTCAGTGTGACAGAACCATTTACAGCTGCAGAAATACACAGGTTAAGTTCCATGCTGGAAACAAGAGAAACGTCGAATGGATCATTCTTACCTAATGCACAAGGTGAGTACACTTTGTCAAGCGTACCCCCTGAATCATATGGAGTATTATTTTGGTAGTGCAAGCGAAGGCTAGTTTAGGTTGTCAGTTAAAACAGCATGCTTTTTGCGGAACAGAATTGCGGTAATTTTACTCAAAATTGTGTTTTGGTTCATTCCTTATTTTTGACATCAAGAGCAACCTTTCCAAAACGACGTAAATAAGTAGTAATTTATTGAACACGATCCGGAACACACTATAATGTAATGCAGAATTCACCTCCCCGGCGTATTTCACGATTTCTGGCAAAAAACTTTAACTCACAAACTATTTCCTCTATCTATGAAGTCAGTCCCTAATGAAGAAAATGGTGGCGATCAAAACGAATATCTAATCAATATTTTTAGTGGAACATCAGTAGTTGATTTTTATGATCTGCAGGAAACGAGGCAACTAGCAGCTTCATGCCCTGTCCTGAGACGCCAAACAAGGTCCCAGAGGTGGGAGTAGAAATCCAAATTATTGACCTCAAAGATGTTTACGACAAAAAGACCAAGAAAACCGATAACGGATTAGAATATCGCTTGGAAGATTCAAATGTTACAGTTGTGTTGCGAGCATCTGATGAAATCATCAGTGTTCGGGCTTATACTCAGAGATGTGCCGAAGCTGCAATTAGGACACACGACACTGTTGGTAAGCGATTCCTAAGTGATGTATGTATTTTTTAAGTGTGCCTTATTTAATACAGTTCTCCTGACGCCAACGGCAGGGCTCTGCAGTGTATCAACACGTTTTTAACCTTTCAGGCCCAGTTGAACTGCATGTAAGTACTCTACAGAGTGAGCCAAGATGCCGAGTTGTCACCGTAGATCTTGGATCGGTGTACAAGACTGAAGAGGGTGATCCAGTCTACTGGCTAGAGAAGGCAGAAGTTATGCAAAGAAACAAATGGGAAATGGTAATCGCTATGGAATTTAGATCAGGATTGAAAGGAACTGTTAAGTCAGAAGCATTCAGAGTGACGACTAAAGCCAGATGCAAGAAGAAAAGAAGCGGAGGTTAGTGACATGAGGAGCGAGGGTGACGCAGTGGTGTGAACGCTCGCCTCAGTTCCACCAATGTCGCCCGGCTTCACGGCGATTCCGGGCCAGGTGCCATATGTGGTTCGAGTTTGCACTTGGTTCTCCGGTTTTCCTCCCTCCTCAAAAACCAACATTTTTAAATTACAATTTGACTTGGATAGACGTGACGCTTCCTCTCTAAATATCGCTATTCCTTTATACTCGGAAAGAACGATAGCCAGCATTTAAGCTTCTTTTCAAGTGGGCAGGGAATGTAAACAACGAACTTTAAATTGATACCGTTCCAATTGTGGAGAAAGGAGAAATAATTTCTGGAGCGATTTGAATGCTCGGGAAATTATCGGTGCCCCAAATAATGCTTTCACTAGCTTCTTTGACTTTTCTAAATCGATCTATTGTAATCGTTTCACGGACTAGCACGGCACAATTAAGTTCAACTTCAAGAACGGACTTTGGAACAACTGCTATCTCAAACGGCGTACTTCAAGTCGAACATAATTCGAGTCGTAAAGACTTCTCAATTTGCATTATACGTTGAAAATGCAATGATTCTGTCCGCGTCAGCAGACTATCTCTTGGCTTTAGATACCGTGACATAAAGGGAAAAAAGAATCTATTGGAAAGATTTGGAATGTTTTTTTCTTGAAACTAAAATTCACTTGCAATACCAAAGATCATAAGTAGTTGTTCTGTAGTCCTGAATAAAACAGCAAAAAATATACACTGAAAGGATTATCTTGGGAATTAAAAGCTAAAAGGCGAGCTCAGACAAGAGAGATTGTTGTTTTGTTTTATTGTAATATCTTCTTCGTGTATGCTAGCCCAAGCGTCTTGCATTACTGTAAATGTTTCAAGACAGACGCAGATCACGACCGCTTAGAACACACGTCATATGAATCAGTCGCTAGCCGCTGCTTGGGTGTCGCATAGAGATGGACCTCAGCCACTGCTGAACTTACCAATCTGATTCTTGCACAGCTCGTATGGCAAAATTTGTTCGATGCATGAGCGGGGCGTCCTGATTATCTGATAACTATTTTTTTCAAAATGGATGACAGATTTAAAAAAATCATTCCCTGGTTAAAAAATTATGGGCCTTCGATTGCCAGTCTAACTAAAAAGCTAGAACGAGGGTTCAAAGCGTTTACTATGAAAAGAAACCATCTCTTTTTTTTCTCAGATTCGCCTGCTAATTATAAGGAACAACGACTACTGCGCACGTTTACGCGGTCTGACACTCACGACGTGACTGAAATTTGGAGAAGGAATAACTTTCTTCCAAGCCCTACAATAAAACAAGGTTCGTTTATAACTGCGTGGGCTAGTCTCACCATTTGTTTGTGCACGAGCGGTTATCACTCGCTGTATACTGAAATGTTGACTGCCTTTTTGTGCATATTTCCTTAGACCCTAGTAAAGCTTTTGGAGATCAATCACTGCGAGGTATTAGCACTAATTTTAATATAGTAGAGCTCAAAATAGCGAAAACCGGAACTGCTAAATTTATCAGCCGCTATAAATAGTAGTGGTTTGATTGCGAAATTTTAGTAGTCATTACTTCCGCTGCGAGTCAAACAAATATAATAGTTGGTTTAATTAAATTGTATAGATAAACGTAACTAAAAATCTCTCTATATATATTTATATATATGTGTAAATAAAAATTGATATTCAAAATATATATTTAAATTTAAGATGTTGTGAGTGTACGTGCATGTTAATCACCATGCGCTCTAGGGCGATTAAAACCCAATCCTCGACATCCCAACCATGCATGACCACGCGTTTCCGTTTTGGAAACAATGAACCATTACCGGAACCAAATTGAAAACCAATCTTCAGACTTCCTAGTCTAGAGAAATCGAGACTTTTTTCTCAAACTTTTGAATTCGAAGAAAACACCCAAATAAGCCTCTGGTACCGCAAAAATGAGGGGTACATTAGGATTATTTATAGTGTTGGCGTTTTGGTCGATGGAAGTCAGTATTAAAATTTGTCCTTCACGAATTTTCAACCAGTTTCTCAGTTTTCGGGTTTCTAGTCGTTTCGAACACAGTTTTTGCCCTCACAACAATACCGCCAGAAACACAGGCTTGTTATGCGATTATGCGAGTATGCGATGTTGCCCCCCTCCAATGCCCCCCTTAAACTTTTCTCTGTTCTGTTTGTTATCAGTAATATATCTACCATAGAACAAGAAATTATTATGAGCGTGCTTTATTATCGCTTGCAGCACTGTCTTGAAGCCATTTGGCACGTGTAAGCTCTTAAAACCTAGCCTTCTGCTCGCTTTTCTCTCCAACTTATTTCCTCGTGCTGTCTTGGGTTCTTTCTGGTGTGCGTTATAACAGAACCAAGTACGTTTGAAAGTATTTGCTTATTGGAGACGCTCCTAGATTACTGAACTATATGTATCTATCCACAGAATTTCCGGACGCTTGTGCTTTGAATCAAGAGTTAATGGCATTCAGCTTAATGGAGAGGGATGATTGTACAGCACAGTGTCAGTTTGCTGGGAAGTCTAGTACTGATTTAATGTCTAAATCAGATCCTTTGGCTGAAAGTAAGGTCTTGTTTCAGCATCACACAGATTTGGATAGACACGTGGTAAGTGTTAAGCGGAGTAAATTTAAGGGGCACTGTTACAGGGGTTTTGCTATTTTCAGCTTTATCCGTTGCTAGAATCATTTCCTGGTACCTTTGCGAGTGTCCAAAATGCTCCTGATGGGCTAACAGGAAGATATCAAACGAAGTGTGGCTCAGAGAGCAAACCATAATGAATTTCTGGCAAAATTGTCACCACAAAAAAATATCATATTCATAAAAGCATGCACTTCATTCTTTTCGATGCATAAAAACTGACGTTCGAAACCTTTACTTCTGCAATGCAGTTTGGGGCCGGGAATGAAGATCTTTATTAGACATGCATCCAGTCTCAGAATGTCAAAATGTTGGGAGGTTTTTTTTATTATAGATCTTCTGTTACAAGTTACTTTTACATGTAAAATCAGACTTGGTTTTCACTTGACGACTTAAATATCAAATTAAAGTCTGACAGTGAAAAAAAGGTACATGATCAACCATTAGGATAGGCAGAAGTCCCTTGAATATTATGATATTAAAAGATAAACCATGCATTTGAGAAACAGATAGCAAGTTGTGTTGAAATACCATTAAAGGGGAAACAAAGAGGAAAGGAAGAAGGAAGAAGGAGTATCCAAGACAATTTTTAATTTGCGAAATGGATTTTTTCGAACTTGTGATAATTAATGCCTTGCACATTTATCATATACCCACGCTATTCGCGTGAGTAGTGAACTCTGGAACATTTCCTTTCGTACGTAGGTTTCAGCTGGTACTGAAATCCCTTGAACAATATCTGTTTGAGTATTTAACAATTATTCGCCGAAGGCGAGGTGAATATTTCCCCGAGCCTGAGGCGAGCCTGAGGAGCTGGACGCGGCTCTAAGTGGTGTATTTTCTTTCTTGCCGATGAAAGAAGTTAGCGCGGACGACATGCGCTGGAATTGATGCAAGGTGGGCCTTTCGCAGTAGCTTTGGATGCTTACGTCACTTTTGTGGCCAGTGACTACTTTTATTTGTCGAGTTTCCACGTTCTCCGAGGAAAAAATGGTGACCGTGGTCGCCCTGAGGGAGTGGTTGGTGAAATACGGCTGGATCCCGGCTCTTTGCGACATGGTTTTAAGCATGTTTTCAAGCGTGTTATGGCCTAACACCTTCCACTCGAACCAGACACCTCTGGACTAAACCTTGTAGATTCTGCCTTGGGCCATTGGAATAAAAACTCTACCTCCGGATTGAGATGCGAAAGATACGACTTGATGGTCTGAACTGGGCATCTCTTGGAACCGGGCTTGAAAATATTTTTCCATCTGCGTGATCTTCAGTGCCCTCGAGGCCGCCCGTGTGATTTTTGGTGGAAAGCACTGTGCCTGGTTCTTCTTTGTTGAGCTCAAAGTACTCTTCACCTGCGGTTATAACTGCCAAGCGAAGCATGGATTTCTTTATAAGACTTTGATTTTCTCTACTTCTTTTACCGAAATATAGCGAAACGTAAAACCATGTTGTCTGCAGCAAAGCGCGAGGTATTTTCGTATCTGCACTCGCCAATTCTCCGCTCTCAAACAACTTTTGGAAAATTTTGGCCGTCAAAGGACTCTTGTGGATTGTTCCGGCAATTTTACCGGTGCTGGCAAGGTGCTTAAGGACGTTCGCGCAAAAATTTTCTACCATTGATTTTTTTCTGAAACTCTCACCACTGTAAGATAATGAGTAACTGATGTCAGAAATGCAAAAAAAATTGGGGTCACCGACTTTGTTTTGGTGATAACATGCCCAGAAGAACACCCTAAATCTGAAAACTCGCGCTTCGTTAGCGGATACGGCTACAGTGGCTGTAAGCACAAAAATATTGCAAATAAATCTTTGAAATGAACGTATCTCTGTTAAATGTTGTTTAAATAGACCCATAAAGTGAATTTATTCAATTGGTGTGGTTCCTTGAAGAAAAAAAATCGCATTTAGCGACCACATTTCCACTAGCCTAACAGCCGCAAGATGGCAGGATTCGATGTCCTCTGGGCAGAAAACTTCAAAATTTTTAAACTTCCCACATTGATTTTTTTGTTCATTTTTTGACAATCTGCCGAGAATTGTAAATAACATAAGTTCATGGAAAACAAAGTAGGGGTCACCGACCATTTAAGAGAGTAAACTACCAGTAAAGCTATGAAACGGCTTCTGGCCTTTGTTTTTCCTCAGCGCGCGCGCTCGATGGATGACGTGGCATGACGAATTCCGTGCGCAGTAACGATGCGCACAAACAATTAGCGCGAACGTCCTTAAATCCATCGATTTTGACATCATGTTCGATATCATGCCTAATTTCTTTCCTTGTGATATTTGGTTCTGATATCGTAACAGAGAAAAAAAGGAAATTCTTTGTTTTCGATTTCATTGATATTTCTGTTGGGTGATTCATTTTCTATTGGGCAATTTTGGAATTTGGTATTTTTAGACTATGGTTGCTATTCTAAATTAATTGAGCAATTATTTCTGTGCTGACAATTTTAAATTTAATCATGTGGTGATGGTGCTGTATTCGCTTTGACAGTTGAACAAAACTGAGGTTTCTATCTAGTTAGTGGAGGTATGTGGTAGATCATAAGGTGGCATTTTATATTTCGTTTTGCGTTTATTGGTTTGTTGATATTGTCAGTGTAGATTAGTGATTTTTCGATTTTTTTGCATTTTCTGCCATTTTTGTTGTATGTTGGTTTCGCAATATTATTTCTGATAACACTGGAGGGTGTAGGGAAGCTAGTCTTCTTTCAATTCTGTACTGTCTTCTTTTCCATGGATTGTAGTAGTGTTTTGTTATCTCTTTATATAGAATCAAGCTATGGTCAAACGTCGAACTTCACATGAGCCGAAGCTAATGTAAATGAGCACTAACAATAGGTTTTGCTCATTTTCATTAGGTTCGGCTCATGTGAAGTTCGACGTTTGATTCAGTGTCAAAAGTTTGTCGCTGGTGAAATTTGGAAGTTGAGACAATTATTAAGGTATCGTCTCTAGTAAAAACAAAAACGGCTTTCGGTGTTTTATTCGCTTTCACAGCTAAATATGTAGGAAAAATTCCACTGTCATGTACTGGGTTGCAGAGGTTTTGTAGTGAAGTAATTTTATATTTTCGTATCTCTTTTGAACTAGGATTTTTTTTAAGTATTTGACTTATTTTTAAGCATTTGTTGTGATCAAAGTTTGTTAGGTTTTCAGTTAAATTGAGATTCAATTGAGTCACAGTATCTGTAAGATAAAGATTACAATGACGTAGAGTGATAATAGAGCGGATTATCGATCGGTATGACATTTTATTTGTGGGTTTTGGAATTGTCTCCTTCATGGATTTCATAATATTTCCAATAGGATTGGTGGTTGGTATTCACTGACTTGGAAGGGGTGAAACGATCAGTAGTCCTCATAGCGACACCGAGATAAAGTGACAAAATGCTAAAAATTAAGACATCATCCCTATTAAACTGCAGTTCGTTGAATAATCCTTCGTTCGCCAGTTAAAGCCGCCATCTTGGATGTGGAGGGATGGGATGGAAACAACCACACTCACCGCACCTTACCCTCTACGTTTGCAACTCCAACGCCAAACGCTCGAACAATATTATTCAATGCTCCAACAAAGAACAATTCATCTTCCAGTAACTAGGTCCTTTAGACTCCTTATCTAGCTTTCCGCCAAATTCTAAATAGATCGCATCGTGATCTGTTCTTATAGCTGGAATAATATCCGTCAATTGTGCTGAATCGTTCAAGTTATTTGAAATTATCTATATATCTATCTCGCCCTTCAAAAACGTCAGCACTGCAGGCTACATCCCGTATAATTTCACGTGCTATTGTTGAAACCGGCCCATCCACTTACATTGATTATTTTTTTTCGACCCCATTGGTCCATTTACTTTTTTCAAAAAATTGTGTCAGATGTCCAACCGCAAGCGTTCTAGATAATGCATATTGTAACGATCTTCCGTATCCTCACTAAATTCCCCGAGGAAAGACGGCTTTACTGTACGAAATATCGGGAAAACAAATTCTCAAGTCGTTTTTCTTTGCTGCTTTTTCATTACCGTTGATTCTATCCCTTGTGAAGACAGACAATTATTAATGTATGCAACATTGGTGTCAGCCTTGCATTGTTGAAAAGGAACAATAACTGAATGGATGTTTTGTATTCCAGGTGACAATCTATTACGGACATAACCCAAAGATTCAGTCTGTCGTAGAGCAGCCTGAGCTCCCTGGTTTATTGAAACTGGTCGGGAAACGATCTTTGCAGGTCAGCGCTGGTAGCAAGGCAAATGGATACAAGAGCACCGAAGAGGTTTTCTGGTGGGCTTGTGGGTACTGTTTCTTCGAGCGTCGCAAGAAATCAACCATGAAAGCACACGTTATTCGAAAGGTTTGTCGAAAGTCGATAGAAGTTAAATCACCAAGAAAGAAAAGAACAAGCCGACACTTTAGTCAGAGCGAATTGGAGGAAGATAATTCAAAAGGTTATTCGTGGAAAAGCTCCCTTTCTGTCTAAGAAAACGACAGATAAGAGGTTATTGGTTTATGTTGGTTGTTCGCCTGGGCGAGCTATCCGGTCCGTTTCCACCAGCCAATAAAAAATTGTAAGAATTAAAGGAAATGTTCTTGGTGTAAGTTATTTACAAATCATACCTTTTTGTGAATACGAAAATGAGTGAAGTGCACAGTCCTTTTATCTAAATAGTAGCGATGTATAAATAATTGGATGTATAGCATATGTGGTTAAATTTGAATTGTAAGTTTCGAGGCACTGGTGAACGTAGAGATGCTTAGTAGAAAGTGGCTGGTCCTCTTAAGTTGCAACAACTATGTGTAAAATACATATAGGATGCGCTATTTATTTCCTGTACTTTGAAAAGATGCAGTCGTCAATCTCAAATGTAAATAGTGGTGTGAAAGACTGAGAGGTCAACTGCTATGCTTCCATCTCCAAAAGTCCATTAAGCCCGATATTTAATGTCCAACGATTAAGATTATCTTCATGTGTTATAAAGGTTTGATTTTCATAACACAATGGTAAAGCCACATACACATTAACGTCCTTCTACGCTTTACTCCACCGTTACCATCCTCGTGAATTTTTAAGACAACCGTCGTTCATGTGACTCTGCTGTTTAATATGTTGGAATTTATGCCTCTATTTAAATAACCTTCATGCAACGGCTCAGCTGAATTTGTCTCAAATAAAACCATCGAAAAGCAGCTGAGAACGGCCACTACGAAATAAAATGATTGTTGTAGAAAGGTGACCGTTTTGTGGAGGTATAGGGACTTTGCTTTGTTATACAACACTATACATTAATGTATGAAATAAAAGAATTATTTGTAACGTGCAAATGAATACTTATATTATCTTATCGTCAGCATTATGTTTTATGACTAAATCTTGAGATAATTGTCTTCAAATCACGTTTCCATTCCGCTCCTAAGCAGTGTCAGCTGACACGTTTCTTTTCTTCTAAGTTTGTTCTTTTCCACTGGTAGTCCACCACACTATTCAGCTCTTGGATTCATTGATCCTCGTTCGCTGAACATCCTGCAGCCCTTTATGTCATTTATTGCCGTTTTTGGTGCAAAGTCTTAAGATAAACCGGAGACATTTATCAACAAAACCTTGAAGATTGTTGTGGAGGGTCTTAGTTGATTGGCAGGTTACTAAACCGTAAAGTAACACAGATTTACCATTACTGATTAATATGCTCAGTTCCGTGTTGATGGAGATCTGTTTTGAATGCAACACTGGTTTGACAGTCCTCACCTTCATTTACTTGTCCACCCACCATTTGTTCTAGCTGAAGACACGTCCTTCCACTTCTTCTAAGCCAAGTGCTATTGGCCACTTTAAACTTCCATTGCCATTTGGAAGAAGGCGACAGCGACGAAGATGACAATGGTGATGATGGTTAGGACACCAATAATACGAGAAGATGATAATGGTAAGTAAACCGCTATATCAAAATTAGGAAAGCTGACGTTTCGAGTGTTAGCCCCTCGTCGGAGAAAAATGTAGGACTATGGGTTGTGTGTGTAGCTCTGCTAAGCGAAGCCCCATACTCATAGACCTCTGCATTGCTTTATTTCATGGTCATCATGGCTAGCGGCATGGCTCGCGGGAGCGTACGTACTTACGACAACGACGACGACATACATGTACGTCGCTCCAACATGCTTCAAAATAGATCTTAGTTTGGTATTTACATCTTTGATATTGGACATTCATATTATGTCAATTGAGAGCTGTTAACAGGGTTTGTACGGGACCTGGAAAGTCCTGGGAATTCATTATGGGATTGAAGATTGCAGATTACAGGTCCTGGAAAGTCCTGGAAATCTGTTAAACTCAAGAAATGAATTTTTCTGAATTAACTTAATAAGAAATGCGAGGCTAACAGTTTTGAGAATTTATATTGGGATCTTGCACGAAAAAGGGTTCAATGTGAATTTTAGAGTCCTGGAAAATTCGTTGTGAGTCCTGGAAAAGGCTTGGAAAAGTCCTGGAAATTTGTCTGTGAAAAGGAGTACGAACCCTGTGTTAAAACAACTGACCATTCATATGACCACAGCAGTCCCGGTCTTATCATTATTATGTTTTTGCTGAAAAAAAGATGCTGTTTTCGTTTTCTCACAGGAGAAAAAAAAAATTAGTCCGGGGTTCAAACTCGTAAGCCCCTTATTGAGCTGGTTGATATCCCGGCACACTTAAATCGCCGTTTTAGACTTTAATATTTATGTCAATAGTAACGGCCTATCGACTAATGTCCACTACAACCTACCGACCGTCACACCTATTTACTTCATTTATCTTCTCTCCCGCGCATCCAGGAGCCCATGTTCCATCTCTTATTCTCACTTCCATGGACTACGACACTTATGCAGCGACAATTCTGACTTGTTCACCAAGTCAGACGAAATTTTCAAAGATCGATCGCACCCATGTAGGCTCGATTTCCCTCGCTCTTTCGGGTCCGGTCTCCATAGTGGCGAATGAAGGAAATGCATAAATACTGTTTTCGATTGCATGGATCGTGTGTTGCAGTAATGTTATAAACCACTGGCTCATTTTCCCGAACAGCGGCTGGAAATCGGGCCAAGCACGAATCCCGACACAGCTATTATTACAGGACGAGATCGTGCACAACAAACCGACCAATAACAGCGCTACAAACGTTATACAGATCTACGAAGAATAGAATTTCCCATTGAAACTTAACAAACATGCCGCAAAAAATGATTTTCCCCAATTTCAAACTCCTAAATTTTTTTTTGACAACCACCACTTGTTTCCTTTAAAAGAAACAAGAATAATTTTATTTTTTTTTGAAAACTGACTCACAATCACCACCAATGCCACCCACTGCATAACTTGCACTCTTGCAAGAAGCTAGACAGGAAGGAGACTTACTTTCTTCGCGAACATCTGAGAAAAAATGGGCACCTTGACTCCCCATGGAGTCAACGGGCGCTTCTCATAGTGACTGCAAATGGAGTCGATCAGCGCTCAGACGATGCGATAGCCTGTCTATCAGCGCTCAGATGATGCGATAGCCTGTACATCGCGCTTTTGTGTACAAAATACAGAAAGCTTTGGCGTAAGATATGCAGAAGCCCTCAACCGATTTGAACGAAATACCTTTAGTCCAGTCCTCAGATCTTGTGGTAAGGTGCGTGGATCAGTTCGGATCGTACGACAAGCTTGCGCTGATTTGTTCCGATTCTTTGATTGGTTCCGATTTCCCTATTGTAAAACATCACATTCCAATAATTCCATTCTATTGTTACGCACAGTCCACTGGCATACTGCCAACAGAACTCAAAAACTATTATAGAACTATTAGAGCTGATAAATGTTTTCAGATCAACCAGAAGTTTTAGGAACTGGAAGCGGAAAGCACGGATTCATCTCGACAACTGTCTTGTCACGCTTGCAATTGTTAAAAAAAAGTGCCGCAAGATTTTCTTACCTCTCACGATGAACCTGAAACGTCTTGCGAGACGGTCTCCACGTTCAAGAACTCTTTTCGAAATTACGATTGCTTTAATGACAGCATAAGTTTAAAAACTATTAAAGCTCATAGAGAACAATCCTAAACAAAGCCTCTAGCCCTGATAACAATAAAGTCTATTGTCAAGGAGAACGAATGAAAAAATAGGTTTATATGAGGTACTGGACTTCCCGACTTGTTAAGACTCCGCAATGAAATGCCACAATGAAAACGACGTCGTCTTGCGAATCTCAACGTTCAAGAACTCTTTTAAACTTTAACTCTTCCAACTGATCTCAGTTTATAGTAACATAACCCCTCTGTGTGTCTTGCCAAGATCTAGCAACTCAGTTGTGAGCGAGTCCGTTGCGATTTGTTTGACATATCGCGTTTATATAAAGCCTGAATCTTTCAATCTGCTGAGCTCATCGTAAATCTAACCAATTCACCGATAGAATTCTTAGATTGTTTACGGACTATTCGGTTTCAAAACACTTCGAACTCTAGAAAACGCAAATGAACTTGAGACCTACCTCAAAATCTGTGAAGTTCGCAAGGGTTATTCTGACATTCTGTTATTCGAGCTCCAACACACGTGTCACGCACTTCATTACATCATCATCACCCAATCAAAATGTGATATTTTCTAATTTACGTCATTATTAACCAATAGCCGTGCTCACTCCCAGAACCCTCACTTCTCCCACTTTGATCTATTTACGCGCGGAATACTAAGGATGCCTCCTCGGGTTTCGGCCTCTGAAACCCTGCGGGGCAAAAACTGGGAAATCAACTATTGGTCTATATTTATTTAACAGGAAGAATGGTATTGTTCAATTCAAGACGAGGAAACAATGTTAGGTTACCATGATCGTTTATGAGAAAATGACGGTTTACTTCTCTGACGTGCCCCAGACATAAAAAAGTTGCCTTGATCACGAACGGCAATTAATGCGCAGTAAGGTTGCGGAAGGCAAAACTAGGGAATTATTAATTGATCATCCGTTGCCACTCTTGCTTGAATAGCAAAAAATAAATACACAACCAAGAAAATACACAACTTCACGCTTTGCTTCGACGTAGGGTCAATGCTCAAAAAGTCAGCCATCAAATTTCGGCACGGTAGGGAGGGGGTAGTAACAATGTTTAAAGGAGAACCTTGTAAAAGAAAGTGGTTAAGATTTTAGAACTTTGATCTCCTTGTGAAAGCACCAGTATTTTCTGGCATCTTTTATTTCGCATAATCGCACCTTTTATAGTCTAACTACTTTTTATGATAACCATATCTACCAGGTAAACTATTCGATTCCATTAATTTGGTTTTACTGTGAACCGAAGTGTTGTATGCCAGGTGGATTGGGTGTACAAATGCAATGTACAAATCCCAGTTCCTTTGGTTCTCCTGACAATCTTTGCTTTTCTCAGATGTTCCATCAGATTGAGGGTGATGGTGTCGTCTGTGTATTCCAGATCTCAAAGGAAGAACATATCTCCTGGATCATTTCAGCTGTCAAGTTCTTCCCCTGATCATGATGTATTTGTTCTGGGGCACCGTGCTGAGGAATCCAACAATCAAATAACTTTTTAGCAATGGTCTCAGACTTGTAGTTCCAAAGAAAGGTACAGCTCAAGCCACTTCGTGAAATGATCGACCATGACTAAACAGTAACGATATCCTTGGGAGCTCAGTGGATATTCTACAATGTCCATCGTAAACATTACTCCTGGACTGCGGGTAATAATCGGTTGAGGTGGAGCGCTTATTGCAGGAACCGGGTTTTTTCTACCCTGACACGGCAAACAGTTTCTGCGCCATTCTCTATTTTGAGTGACATCGGCGGCCAGACAAATCCCTCTTTGACCCTTGCAGTAGTCTTGGCTGTTCCAAAATGACTCAAGCCATCGTGCATCATCTGAAAACCTCTCTATGTACGATATGAGAATGCCATCCTCTTTCTCACTCAGGTTTGACATCTCCTTATGATAGAACGTGAGCTTCTTCTCGTCCACAAGTTCTGGAGGGAGTTTTTTAGACACAAGCAAGGACTTGGTTTGATTTAGTATTGGGCAACTGTCCTGTTGTCTTCTAACAAAGTCAAGGGACCATGCTTCCTGTACATCAGTCTTCACTCCTTGACTCTACTCAGGGCATCTGCAACTATATTTTTGCTGTCTGCGATGTGGTGAATTTTACATCGGAACTCCCTGAACTTGTCAACCCATCACCACAACCGTCCACTGTTGCTTCAATGAAGACAGGATGCCCTTAAGGTGTTTGGAAGCACTGTCACATTGAGGTGTCCATACAAATGCTGGTTTGTTCAGGAGATCATGAAGCGGAACGGGAATGTATGCAAAGTCTTCCACAAACCTTCTCGAAAAGGTCAAGACACCCAGAAACCGACGGAGACCAGCTTCATTTTGAGGGGGCTTCCACTCTCAGACTAAGTCCAACTTCTCTGGTTGAGGCCTTATACCATCTTTGTCAATGGCATGACCAAGGAACGACACTGGCCTCGTGGCAAACTGGTACTTCTTGCCTGATATTCCCAATTGTTAGCAATAATCTCGCAATGTCTTTTCAATGTTCCTCAAAATTCGAGTGGAAACAAATCACATCATCCAGGTAGGCCATAACATCTTCAGTGTCTAAAACTTGTAGCATATCTTCGATCACTGCCTGGAATGTTTCAGGTGCCCCCGAAAGACCAAATGGCAACCGACAGTACTGAAACAATCCAAATGGTGAGACAAAAGTAGTCTTTTGTCGATCCTCAGGTGCCACCTCAATCTGGTGGTAACCCGATACCATTCAATTGTAGTAAACAACTGCATCAGCCAACCGGCCCAGTGTCTTGGTTATGTTGGAAAGAGGGTAACTGGTTACACTTGTAGCTTCATTCAACTTCCTGTAATCCACACATATTCTCAGATCAGCAGAAGGCTTCCTCACAATGACTAAAGGACTAGCCCTCTCCGAGTTGGATTTCTCGATAACTCCATCTTCCAACATAACTTTCAAGACTGACTCCACTCTTTCTTGGTAAGCAAAAGAGACTCTACGAAGCTGTTGTTTAACTTGAGTAGCCCCAGTTTTCAGAGGAATATGGTGTTTCAGTTCTGCCGAATATTTGCCAGTGTGACGTTTACCCTTTGAAAAAAAAAAACATCGGCAAAAGAGAGAAGAAAATTTCCAAGCCGTCCTCTCGGAGTGCCACTCAGGTCACTGCCTGACAAGTCAATGCCAAATTCTTCAAGGTTTCCTTTATGAAAATCATTTGCAGTGTAAGACACAATAGGACAATCGGTTTCTGAAGCTAAGTTCAAAGGTTCCGAACAGTTGTCAATGTCAGTGAGAATTCCAATTTTCTGGTTCTTAAACAGCATCACGACAGGTGAACAGCTTTCACCCAAAACCCTCCTTCCTTGTCACCATCAACAACCGTTTTTGACATTAACACCCCGCCTGGTGTCCTTGTGGACTCGAACAGCACGGTTCTACTGTCCCCATCTTTAGTTTTCATAGGAATCAAGACCTGATGTCTGGCAGATAATTGCACTGTGCGCCTGGCAACCACTGATTTGCATGCATGTTTACAAAGACTTGATGCGATGCAAATCATTTTGTGCCGTCAAATCAGGAATAGACCCACGCCCCTTCTGACTCGGTCGTGGAACAAATTATGCACAGTTTTTCATAACGTTTGAATGCTATAAATAGCCAGAATTTGGTAAAAAGGAGAAACGAAAGGTGCAATGCGTTTCAAACTGGTGCAAAGGTATATTTTATCAAAAAAATATTTTGGGGTTAGCTGCACTTTAAAGTCTTTTGTAATTTAACAAGGCCAGTCCTCCCTCCCTCCCTTCAGAGCCTTCGATAACTCGTTAAAACTCACTGAAGAGACTGCTGGTGATAAAAAATTGTGGTGCTGCGTCGGTGGGAAGTATAACAATATAATTTGGTTTTATCAACTGGAGCGAATCCGACGAAGGGCTAACGCTCGAAACGTCAGCAATTGGTGGCCAATTGACATTATCAACCCAGTTGATAAAACCAAATTATATTTCAAATACACAGCCAAATACTGGCCTGCTTTTTCATCCGTCCACTCGTTAAAGGAACACTGTATGGAATGTATGGCCTGTGGCTTACTGTAAACGTGCTTCATTGTCTTGCAATAGAGCATTTTCACGTGACGTCATCAAATTCTAAAATCCAAAACCAAAGAGCCACCAAACGTTTTATACTCATCAGGAATAAGACGTGCTAAATTTATGTATTTGTACAATTTTCAGCTTAACAGCGCTCTTCGTTTGGGAACCAGCGCAATTTGAATTTCAGAGTTATGGCGGTGCGTGGCATACAGTTACGATCATGCATGTCGAAAAACACATACTTATCTTGTGAGATTTAGCCATTTGAGAAGTTTAAGTATTAGGAAAAGTGTTTATATGAATATCTGTTTGTCCAGAACAGGTAACCAGTCGCCTAGATAACTAAAGTAAACTCCAGATGTTTACACTATTTCCGGCCGCCATGTTGGTGTTCCGCTGTACACCAATATGGCGGCTCCATACTGGGCTCTGTAAATTTGTGCGAAACATTTCGACGAATATCTGAAGTTTGGAATAACGCACACACCTGAAACTTCGAGAAGTGTTTTCTTTATTTAACATCGTAGTTTCTTGACTCTGTCCAGTGAATGGTTTTTGATTTATTTTTTTTTGGTCACGTGAGTGAAAACGCTCTATAGAAGAAAAAAGATGCTAAAAGTGGTGAAAGAACAGAAATATCAACTAAGAAGAAAAAATAGCCATTAAAAGACTCAAAATTTCACAAGAATTTCAGCTTTGATTACTGGATATCCTGTCCAGAAATTAATTTTGATGAACTGCAATCCACTTCCATCCTTGTAATCCTGTACTACTTCCCCATGAGAATTTCCAAGGGCGGAGATGTCAAATTATAAGTGCATTCACTCCCTTGGGAATTTACATTCTCATGTTCTGGTTGGCTGGCTCGCTTTGAAGTTAGAAAAAAGTTGTCAAAAAGATGTCAAAATTTAATCAAAAACTTTCTCGAGTGGCAACGGTAAGGCGCGTAGCACTGTAATACGGGCAACGGCCACATTCTGAAATCCCAACATATATAATCCTTTGTAATTTTACCCCGTTAATAAAGCCACTCGAACCGTCCACTGTATAACAATCTGTTATTGCTGCCGCAGCGAGTGAGCATGAAGCGAACGAGCGAGGCAGCTCTCTAATCGGCATAAGATTACATTATAGGGGCTTGCAATCACTTTTTTTACGAAACGCAAGGAATTCTGGTCGGCGGTAAGATCAAATGCGCAAGGAATTGTGGAAAATTTAGGATGCGCAGTGGTATATGCGTGAGAAGATAACTTTATAGTGTGTGCAGTCGATTACACCAAAGTAGGTTATGCAAATATCGGCTTCGTTATCGGACTATTTTTGTCGGCTCTTACTAACCAATGGTTATTTGTCGTTCAGCTTGAATTTTGGTTTCTTTTGCAGTTAAGGAATACGTTTATCAGATGAAATGTACCTTGGTCAAGTCCAAATTTTACGTTTCGTTCTTGATCGATCGGCTGATTGCCGGAGGGAAAGAACACAACACGTGCATTCCGGGATCGGCATCCCAGACATGTGTTATGCTTGAAAACAACTCGGTGATTTGAACTTAATATTTTGTTTTGGAGTTTTTGAAAACTGAAAGAAACAAACCATCCAGATATTCGCTGGGTAAAAATGCCTTTTAAATATAAATGAGTAGTAATAGTGGAGCCTGACAAATAACACCTGTTCTTCAGCTATTTATTTGCCTATTTTAAACCCCCCAACGCACGAAAAATTTCGCACGTTGGGGAGCTTTAAAATAGGTAAATAAATAGCTGAAGATCAGGTGTGTATTTGTCGGGCTCCGCTATTACTACTGAGGAAGGAGGAGGGGTAATCGACAACCACCTGGCATTGTAACCCAATTTAAGACTTGCACACTTGTCATTAAAGCAACAAATTATTTTCTCACATCACAAGTGTAATAAAAAAAGAAGAACGCGTTACTGTCACGCGTGGCGTTGTGTGATTTTGCGTGTTACAGTCACGCGTGACATTGCGTGACAGGTCATATAAAAGGACAAAACCCTTGTCGGGGGGTGCTCGGTGGCTGTTTGTTTCCTGGCCCCGGCCAGGACTTTCCCGCCGCTGACAAGGCAGCTGTCAGTTCCCATTTTACCTCTGGGAGCGAGGTTTGAAATCCCAGGGCGATTTCTGAGCACCCCCTGTTACCAGTAGGGCCCAGGCGGGCTCAACTACTTTTTATAATACTCAGAGATTTTTGTGTTTTTTCTCTCAAAGTTTAGTTCAAATTTGTGCTGGACGCCGCCAGTTTTTTTTTCGAAACTCTTGCAGAACCTGTTTTTTTGTCTTTTCAATATCCGGCTGGCGTAAATCGGTCTGTTTTTTTCGCGAAAATTGAGCTTACGAGCTTTTTTATATTTTTTCAACACAAGCCTGTAGAGGCGCTCGCTTGTAAATCTTCTGAAAGGCCTGGGCGACCTCATCAGAATTTTTCGAAGTCAAGGGTTCGGCCTCTTTGTAGCGGCTGGCCACGTCGACAACGGTCAGCGCGTATTTGAAAACTTTGCGCCCGTGGGGCAGTTTGTCGTGTGGCAGAAAAAGGTCTGCTTGGTGGACCGCGTTGGGTGTGGACACGTCGAAGTTTGGTCGAGGAATGCGCCTCGGAGCGGGCAGGTATATCTGCCAGAGGGCTTGCTTGACCAGCCACTTTTTTGCGGTGTCTTCTGGTACCTTGGCGGCCTCGGATAATTTTTTGATAGCGGCAATGCCTTTCCAATAGCCCCCAGGGCCGTAATATATCTTTGCGAGTTTTGCATCCATCGCGCTATATATGTAAGGAGTAAAAAAGTTTAAAGGAACCGGAAGGCTGTGTAGCCCAGAGCGAGCGCCCCGGCGCCCACGAACACGAGTTCACCATTTTTCTGCTGCTCGCTTGGCTGATAGAAATCAGAGAACTTGGGCTCTTTGGGAGGTGTCATTCGTTCTTCAGGATGCGCCTAGTTGTAGAGGTTGAAGGCGTAATCAGTGTTGGTGAAGTTCTGCCTGGCCTCCTCCTTTATTTGCGCGTTTGTCGTAATCCAGTCGAGAGGTTTGGTGTGGTAACGTGTGTATTTTGCGCACGCAGCTTGACACGCCTCGAGAGCTTTATCATGGCGCACTTTTTCTTCTTGCGCTGCTATGTCACCGCCCCCAAAAGGCCTTGCGAGATAATTACCGCCGATAAAAGCCGCTGCGTTCAACACAGCCCCGCCAACCATAATTGCGATACTTGCCATGCTTCGTGATTATATATTATCAGAGGTATTTTCAAATACAGAATTTTAGGCGTTGTTGGGAAGGATTTTCTGGTCCTCCATGTACTTTTTGAGCGCAACGCTCCCCGCCATGACAGCTGTGAACATTGCGTAGTTTTCGATAGAATTAGAAGGATCACCTGTAAAACTTTTCTTGAACGTTTTTTTTGCAACCCAGCCTATGCCAGCAGCGAGGCCGGTAAGGGTGGCGGCATCCATGACTGTTTTCACGAGCTTGTTGTCGGACATGTTGGTTATAGATAAGAGAAAAAATATTTAATTGAAAATTATTCCTCGCCTTCTTCTTCTTCCTCGCCTCCTTCTTCTTCCTCAATTACTTCTTTAAAATGATCAGGATTTTTGAAATGATCATGTTTTTTGGCTATCCAAAAGATAGTTTCAAGACACTCGTACGTGAATTCCCCCCAAATTAAGCCAATGCCTGCAGCAGCTGCGGCGTGTATCACTAACTGTTGTAAGTCTTTCCACATTTTGTTATACAACAACATAAAATATATTCAAATGAATTTTATGCCACCTCTGGCTAATTCATATGGTGAATGCCTTTTTTGGGTTGCAGTAATCTTGGTGACTGCGGAACCTGTGGCGCGGGTTCCGGTGCAGTAGCCCGTTCCTTTCTAAAAATGGCTTTTATGTCTTCACGCTTGACATACGTCGTAACAAGCGTAGCGCCAATTCCAATAATAGAGATCCATTGGGTTGTGCTGAGACCATTTGAAACTTTGGAATCAGCGGTAGCGGGCTCTGGTGGGGGCTCTGGTGCGGTCTCTGGAGCAGGCGCAGATTTTTTTTATTCTCTCATTCGATTATGATAGCAGCCTCGGCTACGGCTTTTTTTCTGTGCTTCACGAGCCTGTCTTGTTTTCTCAGCCATGAGTTTGCCAGCAGCTACCCGCTTTGGATTTTTGTCAGGCCTTGTTGCCGGAGTTGATGAAGTTACTTGGCTTACCTGTGGTTCAGAAATTGCTTGAGCGGACGGTTGCTGTTCTTCAGCCATAGTTACATGAAAACAAAATATATTTCATTTAGAAAATAATTTTTTGTGAGGAATTGCTAGTAATTATTCAGCAGTTGCTGCGTAATCCTCAGGAATAGGTGAGTAATCATTGGTGAGTTCGCTTGGAATTTTCTTTGTTCTTTCGAAATCGATATGTTTCGCGGTAACCAGCGCCGCGTTGGCAACAGCGAGTAGCCTGCCACACTTCAAAGAAAGGTTGCCAGCAAGGTTGGACAGCTCTTTGGTTATTATGTAGTCATTTTTAAGCTCCTTTTGCAAAGATTCAACGTCTTTGATTGGTAAAAGATTACCAACTATTTTGGATGCAAAGGTGAGAAAGCTATCTACCAGAGTATCGTTTGTTTTTGAGCTCACATAGGCCTCATACCTTTTGAAGTATTTTTCAACATCCTTGTCGCTTAATCGCTTAACCTGTTCGTGAGTTAACATCACACCTATTGTCTCTTTGGTTTTGCCCGATGAAACAAGTGTTGCCAGCTGCTCACGAACAGCAGGAATATCAGGCTGCGTCGAAGCTACTGCTAAGACATTGTCGGGCGCGCTCGTTGGCTCAGCTTCAAGCAAGCTCAAAATGTCGGGCATTATGGAGTCTTCGGTTGCTACCCAGTTTGCGCTCGTTGATGGGGTCGCGCCATTTTGTATATGTTATTAATTTTTTAATTGAGTTATAATTTTATTCCGTAAGGGTGCCGAAGTGAGAACACAAGGAAGGAAAACTTATTTTTTTTCAACATCGAAATATATTCTTTGTACTCATCTTAAGAAAGTTCGCCGCGTGATCTTCAAAAACCGCTTTCAAAGTCTTCCATGATGGAGTGTAAAAAACCAAAATTGCAGCTACGTTTTCGCGGAAAGAAGCTGTGATGCTGGTCATCTTTTGGGTGAGCACCCACACGCTTAGTCCTGTGTGGCGAGCGCTGAATGCGAGATTGGCCTGGCCTGTGCGCTTTTTCACATCTTTCGAGGCTGCGCAGTCATCGAGGATTATGAGCGCGTTGGTGCCCTCCAAAAACCAGAAAACAAGCTTCAACCATGGTTCAACCGCATTCTGTTCGCAAATGATAACATGAAAACGAGGGTCCGCCTCAGCGAAGCGATGAAAAGTCTTGTTATACGCGAATGTCGGGCAGATGAGCACGATGAAGTCGAACTTGCCACGGAAAGGGCCACAGAGCTGGTCCACCACAAACCTTGATTTGCCTGAATTAGTCGGGCCAATAACAAGAGCGTTGAACGGTATGTTTCTGGGGTCCATTTCTATATCAGTATTGCACAGATTCTAATTGCTGCCCCAATATGCTCATCTGCGAGTCACTGATAACAAAGACGTGGCAGTTCCCATTGCCAGAGCCACTGAGGCTCCGCTCGAGCTCCAGCTGTACTCCATCTTTTGTGTTCACAAGGCGTGTGCCACTGCCGTGCAGCGACTGATCTACCATGGAGCGCAGATCGATCAAAAGCCCAAACTTGTCATCTCTGTAGAACTTTGTCAGATTGTACAGCATGTCAGGCGAGCCGTTCACCGTGACACTGACTTTCGTAAGGCCAGGGTTGAAGTACTTTTCTGAATCTCTGGCTCCTGCAGCGTAAGGCTCGATGAACAGGAGAAGGATTCCTTTCAGGGACCTTCTCTGTGGGTTGACTCTGAGGTTAATCCTTGAGTTCTTGGCTTTTGCGAAGGTCACCACCTCAGCACGCATCACGTGATCGTACATGAATTCCTTGCCAGCGGAATAAACACCGTGCGCGTCTTCCGCCAGAGTCTTTTCGTACTCGAGCTGGATGTTAGTCAGCTTGTATTTCAGTTTTGTGGGGTCAGAGCCTTTGACAACCTGTGAGGCCGGCGCAAGGGCCAGCTCAAACACGAGGTCGTTGTAAAGAGCTTGGGGGTAATAGACTCCGTGGTCGGTCAGGATCTGGTGGTCCAGTCTGATTCGGTATTTTGTGCCGAAAACCTTGTTCAGCGCGTTTTCCGTGTCGAAATCCTCGGTTTTCTTATCCCCAGCGTTTGAGCGGATCTTGCAGAGGACCTCGCTTTGAATGCCGTCGAGCAGCATGTTGTCTCGCTCCTCCTGCGAGAGGAAAAGGTCCTCCCAGATCTTGAAGATGTCATACCCCACCGTGTCCTGCAGTATGGTGCCCGCGTACTTCACAACAAGCTTGTCGACCAGAGCGCGCCCGGCGTTTTGAACGAGGAAGTTGTTGGGTTCCCCTCCAGAAAAGTCGATGTTGAAAAGCAGCGCGAGCGAGCCGGGCACGAGGACCTAGTTCTTATTCAGCTTGGGCACAGAAACATACAGGGTGTCGTTGGGGCTGGCGTCGCTACGATCAAAGGTGATGCGCTTTACTGCACGCTCGGCTTTCATCGCGCCGGGATTTTTTTCTTTGTGCGTTGGACGAAGGTTTGCTTGTACCGCCATCATCTATATGAATAAAAAATATTTTTTGTTTAATATACAATGGCAGAAGGTGAACACTTTGGATACGACGACCCTGAACTTGACCATGCTATTGACCACGATGACGATGACGATGAACAAGAGACCAATACAACCCGTCAAAACACAACCGGTCCATTTCAGCCTGGCTCTGCATCGACACCCTACTATGATGGCGAACAATATGAAATGCAAACAATGCAGCACGAACAGAGCGGGATGCCTGACACTTCTTACACCGAGGAAACTCCTTTGGTGGGCAGCAGTTCGCAATCACTGAGTGAAAAAGCTTGGATTGCTGCAAAAGAGCAATTTCCGAACATGAGCTCAAGCGAGCTTGAGATATTTTACAGCCCAAAAAACGGAAGGCTTCAAGTTATAATGTTTGGCGCTGGAAAAAAGGCATATGACATATTTACCACAAAAAGGGGTACAAAACAAAAGCAACTAAATCCAAGCCTTACCAAAGAAATAAAAACTGCACTCGGAAAGTCCATTTTTGAATTAAAGGAAGCCGTTCAACAAGATCTGGCTGAAAAAGAAAAAGAACTGGAAAAATCTGTATCTATGGCTAAAGAACAAGAAAAAGTTAAAAATGCCATGGAAGAAATCAGGAACAGAATGAGAGTAATTGATGAACAGAGAGCTGCTCTTGAAGATACACATGGTCTTTGGATGAAAAAGAAATTCAAAAACTGAAACAGGAGAAAAAAGACCTTGAAAAAGAACATTAAGATAAAAGAAAGCAACTGGAACAAACCAACAAAACAGCAAAACAGGCGCCAAAATTAAAAGAAGATATACAGAAGCTCACAGAAGAAAATGCCAGGTTAAATAAAAACATAAGTGAACTTCAAGAAAAAATTGACACAGAAACCCTCAACGGGCTAAAAGTTCAAAAAGCAGAACTGGAACGCCAAAATGAAGAAGACAGGGCGATCATCAACGATGAGAATGCCTCACCATCTGACCAAGAAGCAGCAGAAGACCGAGTGGCGCAGCGTGAAGAAGAGATCAAACGGTTTGACACACAGATTGAGGAAATAGAACAAGAGAAGCCTCTTAGAGAAAGGGTCAAAGAGATCTTCAAAAAATATGACGTGACAGTTACAGCAATCTTTCTTGCTGCTGGTGCCACGATTGGTGCTGTTATTGGCGCCATTACCAACTCTCTGAAAGCCACTGGCAAAGCGTTGGGAAATGGATTGAAAGAGATTGGCAAAAAACTTGCTTCAATTCTTCCCGGCCTCATTGGCTCGATTGTGAGTTTCCTCTTGAAAGCTGCTGGTCAGGCCATCGGTTTTCTGGCAGAGCACACCTGGCTTCTGAATTTGGTTGTTGTGACCTTTCTGGCCAAGAAGCAGCGTTAACGAAATGACAAGAATGCCAAACCCGCAACTGCAACCGCGCCAACAGCGGCAGCTATTTTGTTCACGTCATGTAACTCAATGCCGGAGCCAACCGTTGGCGTTGGTTCAAATTCCGTTTACTCTTCTGCAGCTGCAGGCGTTGGCTGTTTTTTTGCCGCTGCTGCTTTGTGTATCGGATTCAAAGGGTGACTGTTTGGCGGGTTTATTTTCGATTTCCCGCCATCCATTAGCTGAAGCGCTGCTTTTTGTGTGCTTTTGTTTACCCCGTCGTTGACCCCAAGCTTCGTACCCGGCGTCGCTTGTTGTAGCCAACCGTGCTTTTTGTGTTGATAACCATATTCCCTGGCATTAACCAGGCGCCCGGGCATACAGCAAGATTCAACCGTACCTTTGCTTCATCCACCGCCAGCTGATAACGCTGCACGCTTTTTGCCAGGTCAGGCTGCCTTATCGCGTCTTCCACCAAGACAAGGAACTCACTCTGGGCTTCTTTTGCTCTGCCTCCAGCACCAAGAATGCTGCTTCTCACGTTGACTTGCGCGCCCAAGATGCAATACACAAAGGCTTCAATTGACTGATTGATACGTGAAAGCCCTGCCTGGGTCAAACCTGCTGAGGTTTTGGGCGCGAACCAATTGAATTGCTCTTCCGCGGCTTTGTTTCTCATGAAGCATACTGAAATTCCCTTTTCTGACGCCTTTGGGTCCTCGTCGTCGAATTTTGCTTTTGCCGATGGATAGGGCACGTCCAGTATGAAAGGGTCGCGGCAATAAATTTAAACGCTTCCCAGCCCGTGGTTTATCCCGCACGTGAAGCGGAAATCAGTTGACGGGTCAACGCCGAACTCTTCGTACAATCTTTTGTAAGAAGCCACGTCGTAATGGTTGTTAATCTGACTGAATGTTGGGTCGCCCGGCAATGCGCTGAAGCTTTGGATGCCTCCGAGCTGATACAGGATGCGCCGAACCGTGAAGTACATGTGGAAGATGTGAAAAGCCCGCACCTGCGGCGGCAGATTCAGCGTTGTGTGATCTTTGTCAAAGCATGAGCAAAGATCAAGAAAGCACAACAAAAACGCTGCTACCGAAAGTTGTCCGTAAAACCTTGGGTTTTTACAACCTCATTAAATCGCTTGTATTTTGGGGTGACACCTTGTGTTCGACCTTTTCAAATCCGGCCTTTCTGGCGATGCGAGTTTCAATTTACTGTAGATCTGTCTTGTGATAATTTCTTTCACGCACACAACATGCAAATTTATGTGATCATTGCGCTGTTATTATAGTAAGGCCTAGTTTATGTGTCGAATTTAATTCAGACGAATTCAATTCAAATTAAATTCGTCGATCAGTCGACGATTAGTCGACAGGTGATTTAGACGTCGAATTGATAACACGAATTTAATTTTTTACCCGGGCTTCCATACCCGAGCCTTCAGAATTTATCTGTTAACCAGCGGTGAATTATAAAAAAAAAGGCATGACACGCGCAGATTACGCGGATAAACAAAAATAAAATGGCGAGGATCTTCGTTGAAGGGCTCGTTTTGCCCAGTAGCCCCAACACGCGGCAGACAATGATACACACTTATGATTGCCTCCCATCCCAAAATCTCTTCGTTTTCTTCGGCAATTGAACATTCCAATTGAACACATACACTTCTTCCACAATATATGCATGAATACTTTGTATTCCTCTGGCAAATTGTGCATGCGGACGACAACTTCTACACCCCTCTGTAACAGACCCACTGAAACCATAACGAGGGGATTATTACTACCCAGTAGAAATTTAGTCTCCCCAGTACCCAGTGAATATTTTGATTTTACCCTGTGACTGTGTGGTGTGACCCAGGGTATTTTCTTTGCAAAAAATAATAATAAATAAGCAAAATAAAACAATAAACGAACGGACCAGGTGGGATATTAGCCAGCCCGGTGACTTTTTTCCCGAAAACCCAGTGAGGATAAAAATACCACTGGTTCTGTTACAGAGGGGTGTACTTTTTACTCCACAAAGAAAATTGGGAAAGTCGCGGGAAAAAGTGTGAGTGAAGGAACTGTTTGCGCATGCGACATGAAGGAAACGTACCACGGGCTCAAAGGATATATAACAACATATATATATATATATATATATATATATAATCACTTCATATCCAACAAGGGCGAATGGAATAATTGTTTTAGTAAATTCTCAAACCGGGTTTTGCCGCCGATTTTTATTTCCACAATGTTACAAAGCGTACGGAAAGAGCATACAACTTCCGGTCACACGCGCCCCAGACTCCCGACTTTCCATATGACGTAAAACTCCGACTATTGGCTCATAGTCGGAGTATTTTAGCCAATCAAAAAGTTAGAAATGCAATAGTCGGAGCTGAGAATATACTAAACATTATATGTACATTTCAATAATGTATGCATTTAATTCGATGCGTCTGTTGTGCGACGTCTAAATTGAAGACGCGCTATCGCAATTGTATCCGTCCTAGCCAGACGGATACAACGCCTTGGACGAATTTAATTCATCCGACGAATGTAATTCGATTTATACGTCGCGCAATTGTCGAATTTAATTACCAGCAAGGTCTTGAATTAAATTCGTCCGAATTAAATTCGGCGATTGTGCGACGTATAAACAGGGCCTAACGAAAGGAAAAAAGTGTTCACCTTTGCTGGTGCCTTTATTTTAGATTTTTGATAATGCTTTAACTCGAGTTTTGTATTTGTAATGGCAGTAATAAATTTTAGCGGTTTCTATTTAAAAGCAATTTTGAGTTCGCTCGGTCGCTCGCACACAAGCCTGAAAAACATAACAACGTGCAAATTTAACGCACTGTCTGTTGTGAAGTCAAAATATCCCGTGAAGCGCTTTACGAAAGCGCTTTTTCCTGTGTCTTTATTTTCAATTTTGAGATTGCTTTCATTCACGTTTCGTATTTGTGACGAAAGTCTAATAAGTTTCGATTCATGTTTCTCGGACGTAAAACGCTGTTTGTCAGCTCAAAAGCAAAATGAAAATTTTAACACAAGTTACTATAAGCAAAACTAACGTTGCGAACAAAACATAAATTGCTCGTCTAAATCTTCGAACTTTTGTTGAATAACCAGTGAAAACACTCTCGTAATGTATGCCAAAATTTCCGTTTCATTGAGTCTCTCATGATCATAGTTTGTAGTTTTACAACATCGATAGTTACTGTTAAGAGGCATCAGTTACATCAACAGCGAAATGTTGATCTTACAATGTTAATAGCTAACAACAAATGCTTGTTTTTGCCCCCGCAGGGTTTTGGCCCAGACGGCCAAAACCCGAGGAGGCACCCTAGAAGCCCCCGCGTATAGAGAGGAATATTTCGCCGTACCAGAAAAATTCTCGATTTGTGAGAACACGCTTCGCAAAGGATTGCCCAAAAGTACGCAAAGGATTGCCAAAACTTTGCTGGGGGTCAAATAAAAGGTTTGAATGAACAAGCGAAGGATTTCTGAATTTCTGCATTGGCAAGTTCAAAGGTAAGGTTGTGCGTATAGTTTTCTTCTTAATTTGCCGAAAATCGTATTGAAGTTCATTCGCTCTAGAGTCAAAATTGTAGAAACTGGCATTGTTCATCGAGGTCTTTGAAGAAACTCGCACAAATTTACATATTTGCTCATCGATGTCTTTGACCGAAAGACACGGTCACACTTAGATTTGTCAGACACAAATCAAACCTAACTGGGTGCGAAAGACTCGCACCAAAGTATATTCAGTGATTGAGAAAGGGACAAAGAACTTGTCTGTAGCAATACGGTTTTGATCAGTGGTTTTCGGTAGTTAGTACCATTTAGTACAATAAATAGTATAACTTAAAGGCTATTTTTATTCAACACGTTAATGTTCAATGTATAATAAATTTTCCAATAAGATTTCTATTTTTATATGAATATTTACTTCACTTTCATAAAGAAATAAATACTTACAAATAAGCATTAAAACTCTTCCACTTCAAGAAAAGATATATTTTATAATGTTCATGTTCAGATTAAAATTATATTCAAAATATTTAAAAAATAACATTTTTAAGTGTATGACAAATATAGACATATATCGTTATTGTTTGATTAAATTTTTAAAAATGTCCTGGTGTCTGTTTTTACTACAGTGGATTAAAGACATCAACTCCCTAGGTAAGACTACTTTCAACAAATCTGTCAGTTTGTGCTCTCTACATTTATTTAAAATAACCTAGCCTCCCAGATAACAAACAAGGGTTTGGAAGCATAAACGGTTTTCCCTGTACAAAACCTCACTTCACAAGATATTCTACGCACCATAATATAAAAAGAATCGGGGGCAGCTCTAGTGAGAACTATTACTAGTATAGTTTTATTAAAGAGTTTTTTCTGTACTGTCCTTTGCAGAATGTTGATACTTGGGGGGCCGTTCATATTTTTATGGAAGTCGGGTGGTATAAGATGGGGAGCTTGACAGTAAATGTGCCTCGTTACGCTTCAAACGTGACTTCGAATTAGCATAGTTATGGAATCTCACATCTCTTCATTGTTCCAAGCAGACAAGATAGTACAGTTCATAAAGTTACTGCTAGCACAGTTATTTCGTCCTCCTCTTTGGCAGCATTTTTACTATTTAGGTATACTTGAAGTTAAGATTTTGAAGCGTTCTCGAAAGTTTCTTGCAGTGACAGAATAAATCGTTTCATCAAAGGACGACCGCAATGATCGCCTTTGTCGGCCGCTTTGATAGGAAATTCTTGGACTGCGTTGCAGGGGAAGCTAAACCCCGGTATATCGCTGTATGAGAAGCAAAAGTTCACCTCGGGTAATCATTTGTAACGTAACCGACAGATTACGGTTACGTTACAAATGATTACCCGAGGTGAACTTTTGCTTCTCATACAGCGATCTCAAAATTCAACGTTTTCTTCATTCGCTCCAACTACTCCGTTTATTTCAAAGCCTCGACGTATGCTGTCCCATGCTGGTTGGTCGCCAACCGAGACGTGCTTGGGTATTTCCCCGGCTACAGAAGTGGCTCTAGCAACTTTTGAACATTCGAGCACTCGATTTCTCGTGAAAGTAAAACGTTCAAGTTTCTCGAGCTACATTTGAGTTTATCTGCCAACGTGTAGGTCCGGTAATGCAGTGGCAAAGTACTAGAAGGCGTGATGTTATTCTGTGACTCAGTCACAGGCCGTGCATGCTACTCGCGGTTAATTTAAAAAAAATGCTCCCAACGTGTCTGCGGTTTCCTCTTATTAACATTTGATGCTTCACGATTGGTGGAACAGCTTTGTGGTTAGATAAACCATACACCTTATTCATAAATTGCGCACGCGCGGTTTAAGCTTGGGCCGAGCACATGAAAACGAGGCTAGTGCGGCAACTCTTCGCGGGAAATAGAAAGGTTTGTATGGCAGATTTGCTAGTTTTTAACTTTAACCTTCGTTTTTGGCAGTATTTAAAGGTTTATCGCTAAAAGCTTTACAGCACAGCTTACAGTGACTTGTCTTGAGAACACATAGCTCTTTTACTGCGGTTATTATCTGTCAGTGTATAGGAAAATGGCTTCTTCACCTTCGGTTTCCTTGGGCGAAGATGATATCCCTGGTGCTTCGTTTGGCACAAGTTCCAGCGGAACTAGGAAACGATGTCCTAAGATTCTGGCTAAAATGCCGTGGAGACAAATGCAAGGGATTGAAAACAAAAACACAGCTATTGAAACGGTGAGTGGAGATGTGAGATCGCGGATGTTTACTATTTTGACCTGGCTGTAAACTGTAATATTTTTACATTCAACAATGTCGATGAGTATATCACAGCTGGAAAGTACAAGTGTATAGTTGATCCAGACCCAAACCTCGTGTACACAAAGAGAAAGTTGTACAGACAAGTAGCGAGTTCAAGTAAATCCTTCAGTAAATCCTGGCAGCGACAGTCCTGACGGAAGTACTTCGTCCCAACAGGTCCAACAGGACAAAGTCAAATATCCAATAAGGAGAAGCCGTCCCAGAGAATAATCGTAATAAAATTGCTATGTGATCTCAAGACAAGTCACATAATTTCACTGTGGGAATATCGGTCACATACAAAACACGCACTCCCCTTGGGTAACGTGCTACTTTCCCAAGGGCAAAACAGCTAGTGGAACCGCAGCTATTGTTATCAAAGAGGCCGACAAAGGCGGCGCAGTAGTTGTTTCGCGATGTTCTGCCTCGGAGCGGGTCATATCGGGCAAAAGAGGTAAAAAAACAATGGAGTGCTGTCAAATAATATGTCGACGCCAGGTTTGCAGACACACAGATTTCCTGGTACTGAGCGATCAAAGCCCGGACCTTCGACTAAGAAGAGCCGCGAGCGATGGCAAACAAGAGACGAGGCTGTCCTGGTCCAGTTATGGGCCGACAATATCGAACGCCTGGAAAACAAGGACAGTAGGAAAGCTTGGGATAAAATCGTTAGAGCTTTGAACGATAAACAAGGCATTACAAAAACAGTAGATCAGTGCGCGACCGCAAGCCTGGCCATTATAATTGGATTATGTTATGTCGGGATTTGCCCGCGATAATTTTTACGTAGCGACATATGAACACATGTCTTTGAACGCGACCACTACCAAAGCCTTCTGCGGCAATTTTCCGACACCTTTTTATGGCAGTTGACAACGACCTCACTGCTGGCAGCCAAAAAATTGTTAAAGAAACTATCCAGTCCTTATCTCCAAACAAAAATTACCACCCACTGCTCAAAATCTCGTTAGTACTCCCAGAACTGCTGTTATTTACTTCAAACCTAACAATCTGGGACCAAGGGTTGTCCGACCGACCGAATTTTCAGTTTCCTTGTATGCGAGCGTTTTTCAATGAATACTTCACTCAATTAGTACATGTAACACCTCGGTATAAGACAGCGATAATAATTGGAATCTTCTAAACTTTTATGCATGCAGAGAGGCTTATTATATCAAACGCCTTAAACCGACCTTCAACAATGGATTGGAATCCAGCAGAGCTCAGCAGGGAACTCTTCCTTGTACAAAATCCGCCATGCTGGAGGGCAAGCTTACTATAATAATAATAATAAGCTTGCCCTCCAACATGGCGATCTTTGTACCATGTTTGTTGCAAAAGGCCCCAGGCTATTGTTACCGACTCGTTATTTAAGACAACTTTATGCATATATTTTTAGTCTGATGATGGTTTAACTTATACCGAAATATAACTGTTTTACATTGGAGTTTGTCATTTGTCTTCAAATCACTGACTCATTGCAAATATTCGGTTTGACATTTATGCTCATCACAAGCAGTGGCAATTTCTGCCCTATAACGGTACTCGGCATGCTTTATAAAATATCTGCCTTTGCAAATACTGCTACTGAATCTATTGGGATATAATCGCTGAACAAGCATATTCATCAAAAATCAGGAGAAGTCTTTTGAAGGTTTTATTCTGGTTCAAGTAAGAAGAATGGACGGCCTTCAAAAACCTCGACACCTCGTTCTATGCCAGTTGACAACGACCTCACTGCTGGCAACCAAAAAATTATCAAAGAAATCTCCAAACAAAAATTGCCACACACTGCTCAAAATCTCATTAGTAGTACCCCCAGAACGTTTGTTATTTACTTCAAACCTAGCAATCTAAGCCCGCGGTTGCCCGACCGACCGAATTTACAGTTTCCTTGCATAAAATTATGCGGGCGTTTTCCTGTCAATTTGTTTTCGTCCAAAATAAGTGGAGACCATCTTTCAGGTCAAACAAGAGCAAAAGTCTTTCAATTTTAACTTTAACTTTAAGGATTTTCTGGACAAATCAGTCCAAGGGAGAAATGCGCGAACAGGCTATACAGCCCGTATTAAAGCAGCAATCTATGACACATAGAACACGAATCAAGGCCAGACCACATCACCCGGGAACTACTCTTTGCGAGAAGTGTGTGGGTACGTTAACGTCCCCTGATAGCCATGTAACACGTTTCCTTTTCTCTTTTCCCAGTACTAAATGATAGTTTCAGTACATAAAGGATAACCAAGAAAGCGCAATATACAAACATAACTTGTACACTTGTGAGCACCTAATTTTCATGCGTAATTTACCGGATACCTTAAATGCTGACTGTGACAGCGTTCCACCCGCTATTTCTTGTAACAACACTCACTTATAACGACACTCACTTAGTACATGTAACACTTCGGTATAAGACAACGATAATAATCGGAATCTTCTTTCATACAAAGAGGCTTATTATATCAAACGCCTTAAACCGACCTTTAACAATGGATCAAGCAGCGAACTCTTCTTTTAACTCTTGTTTTTCTCTTGAGTATATCTTTGTTTAGACCAAGATGTAACTGTTTTTCATTAAGTTTGTCGTTTGTCGCCAAAATCACTGTCGCCAAAATCGCAAAGGCTGCGGGGTATCTCTTTGGCGAACCGATTTCTACCGACAAAAAGGCAACTTTCCGACACCTTTTTTTGCCAGTTGACAACGACCTCACTGCTGCAACCAAAAAATGTCAAAACACTTTATAAAATACTGCATGAGATACTACACGCGCTCTCCGCATTGGTTGATAGGTATGTTTAGATGGGAGTATGAAAACATGGTTGTGACGTTTTACACAAACCCTCGACTGCGTCTCGGGTTTGTATAACTGTCTAGAATTCTCCAAAACCCCCTCGTGTTTAGATGAGGCTATGCAAACACAGAAAAAGCCCTCTATATTGCTTAAATTTAGGAGCTTTAATTACCACCGACTGCTCAAAGCGTCAAACCATAGTTAGTAGTTAGTACTAACTATGTTCAAACCTAACAATATGGGTCCACTGTTTCCCGACGGAACCAAATTTGCAGTTTCCTTGACAACTCACGGCATGGCGCCAATTGGGTAAACGTGACCCACGCCATACGTCGAGGATTGTAGGTCCGCAATTTCAGCCCTGACCAACTGATCACTAAATTAATATCACAATAATTAATTAATATTAATAATAAAGATTTTTAAAATTTCATTTTTTCCCTCCTTTTCATTGGCCAGAACCTACCACAAATAACTGCCTACGAATAATGGTCTGCTCATGCGCATTAGCGTCCAACAGTGATTTTGCTACAAATAATAATATGGGCAGTTGTATCCGATTCCGAAAAAAATGTCAGCTTGTTTTCCAGAGGTGTGAGAGAACTTGTATTGTCTAGTAGACTAAAAAACAGCGGAAATTTCCCTTCGGCATTAGTTGAAAGAACTAAAAGTAGGTAAAGACTAGCTCGCATTATCGAATGCGAATGTGTAGTCTGTTTGTCTTTATTACTTCGTCAAGAAAGCAAACGGTTCAAAGTTGCCGACTAGAAGGTAATTGTGCGAAACTTAAACAAATTTAGTTATCGAATGATAGAACAATTATCGAACTCGGTTTTCCCGAAATATCGTGATTTGTCAATGTCTCGCAGATCAATTATTTGCCTCAGCCTTCGGGTTCGGCAAATGAAAAATCACGATATTTTATTTAAACCTCGTCCAATAATTGTTAAATATCGCGCAAATACCATGTGAATATGATCAAATGCGCGTTACAAACAAATATGAAACAAATTAAACATAAACTAATGGATCAAAGCTGTCGAAGTCAGAGAAAACAAAACAAAACAGGAAGGCCAAGAGAGGACACGAGTTATGGTTAAAACTGGAGAAGATTAAAACGAATTGCCGGCGTTTGAGTAAACATCGAATCTAAAACGTCGGTCCTCCTTTTACAAGTTACCTTATTTTGTATGACATTTATAACGTTCTGAAACCATCCTTGTTTGTTATGTGGCTGTGCTCTTGCCAGTTAAAGAACGCTGCTCTGCCAATTTGAAGTTCATAATTAACAAAACACTCTGTGCAAAAAGCTATACAGACAGAAAAGAGACCTACCTTCTTTAGGAGATCGCTTTCGCGAACATTTTAGACAAACAACGTCAAAGATGCTTCTAAGTCCGTTTCTATAGCATAGTAATCTTTCTGATTATTATTCTTTTGGAAACATGCTGTTTACGGGTTTTCTCTCCATCAAGGCAACACTGAAAGTCGTAAAACTTCAGAACCAAAATTTATCTTTCAAATCAGCACCTTGCCTCTCTACCATACTCGGGTATGAGAGAATGACCGTGTTTACTTCTCTGGCGAGCCCCATGTGTTCTACAGGTAAAGGGTAACGTATAATAACTGATGCTAGATAAAGCAGTCAATAAGACAACAGAACAGATCTTTAATAACGGGCCTGCGGGGTCATGGGAACTTTCTTGTTTTTCTTCTTGTTCTTTTGGTTTTCTTTCTAAATGCTTTGTTATTAGTTATTACAGCGCGACGCGCCTTATTGTGGCCACCCAACAAACGTTTTTGACAAGTTATAATTAGCCAATCAGAGAGCGCGAATTTGTTTGAGCTGCCCCGCTTCCTTGCAGTGTTCAAAGCTGTTGTCACGAAACCTGTCGCGCTTTTAACAAGGAGGCGGGACAACTCAAACTCGCGTTCTCTGATTGGCTAACGTGTCAAAAAAGTTTGTTGGGTGGCTACACTGAGGCGCGTCGCGCTGTAACATGTTCAAAGAAGAACTTTGTAAAAGAGTCGTTAAGATTTTAGAAGTTGAAACACTATTATGAAAACACTATTATTTTCTCGCACCTTTTATTTTACATGACTACATCTCTTATAGTTTAACTACTTTTATTATAACCATATCTACCAGGTAAACTATTTGATAGTTCATAAAAATAAACCCCATTAATGTTATACTTGTTTGTACCATGTGTAAAACTAAAGCTTTTTGCTTGGTGTGAACAAGACATTAAACAGCAAAGTGATATTTTTTTCCGTTTTCGCGTTGTAGACACGCCATATCATATATTTGACATATTAGTGTAATATAATTTGCTCCTGTAAATTAGATCATCAGTTCGAAATAAATAAGGAATTGAGAGCGACCAGTCTAAAACTATGTTTCAATTCAACTCGAGTGAAAGACTATCGTTTTAACTTGTACTGGACTTTACAAAACAAATGCAACCTGTGTTTGCCCTTCAGCATAATTGTATAAAATTACGCGAGCGTTTTCCTGCCAATTTGGTCGTAATTTTTTTTTTAAAAAACGTTGAGACCACCTTTTAGGTCGGATCAAAATCTTTCCATTTTCCCATCACTAAAAGTAAATTCACCCTGCCTCATCGTAAGCAGTGGCAATTTCTGACCCAACGGTACTCGGCTTGCTTTATAAAATATTTGCCTTTGAAAATACTGCTACTGAATCTAGTGAGATACATTCTATGAGCAGCCATATTTATCAACAATTCCAAAAAAAATTATGACACCAAACAAACAAAAAAAACCAGGAGTGAGTCTTTGGAGGTATTAATCGATTAAACAATAAATGTAATATCTCGATTCTAAACCCCTTCGAAAATAAGACCCCCCGTCTCCAAATCACATAGCCCCTCACTCCCTGATAAACCCCCCCCTCCCCCAGAGAATAAGCCCTCTATAATGCCTTTGAAGAAATGTAAAGTTTTATACTAGTTGCACTTTACTTGTTTTATTCAATTCAATTTAGCCGGTATAAATCTATTGGCGTTCTTTCACGAATGTTGTTTTTTGATTGGCTACGCAACGCTACTATCCTGGGATTGAACACGAATAGCGGCTGTCAACAAAATTGCGGCCGCTTCTTCGCGTTTGTGCCTGTGAAGAAGATTAGGATAATCTTGTGGTTAAGATTTCAACGTCTATCTCGTGATAGTTGATGAGGGCGAACTACCACGCGATTGAAATCTTATTCATAATCTTATTGTTATTCGGAAAATAGAACAATAACTAGCAGATGATCTTGTCTTCTAAATAGCTATTTCTAGCAAGCGTGTTACTTTTCCTAGCGTTGGGAAAGGTAATTCTAAAGTTCGATTTTTCGTTTACTGCAATAATAATAATACGTTGGCGATCGATAAGAGCATATCTTGCTTTGTTCAAAGCTTTTGAAAAGCACGAGAAGAAGCCTTCTCTGAATTTTAAAGTCCTGCAATAGTGATTAATGCAGACATCAAACTTTATGGATATTTCGTCATTTGCTCAAAATTCACCCCAAGCACCGTTTACAGAGGTTCAAGTCGTTACAAACCTTTGGCACTTTCGTGTGGTTATTCCCTGTGAATTCGTTGCCAGATAAGAAACATTACAGGATTTCCCTTCGGCAGCGATGCTCAGGGTGATTCAACAATCTAGTTTAACATAAATATATATATATATAAATACTAGGTACAGGATTTGAACATTGTAAATACAGAAACTGTTACCATTTGTTGTAGGGTAACTCTTACATATAATTTTTGCATGAGTTTATGTTTTTCCGCATTCGTATTCGCTCTTTTATTACTAAATGGACCTTTCAAGTGTGTCTGTTAACGCGTGAAGAAAGTGAAAAGTCATTCATGGTATACGGTCGTTTGTAGATCGCCTCTCCGAAATTGATTAAGACGTGTTGCAGTCACAAGTGGTGATGTCGTGTACGGATAGCCGACTACTTTTCGACAGATCTAAATCCGCATCTACGCCCTTTGCGTGTTCCTGCATCAACTGTTTTTCTTTTGTATTTCGGCTTTCACCCTGCACTTTGTTCAGCTAAAACTGCTGCATCGTCTCTCACAAACCGATGAAAAGTAGCACGAGTTGTACCAGCAAATTGAGTGTGCTTTTCGCATTACACAGAAAGAGGACTGTTCCATGTAAACGTCTCCATCTCTTCAAGTCCCTCTGTGCTAAATTCACAGCTAGCGTATCGTTTCAAATGGCCTAACGCTTTTCTTCTCATTCTCATTTCTTTCCTTAAAGATGTCTTCTGACAAACTCTTTGTGTTACGTGGGCTTTAACTGTGGATTTCTTTCGCCTCTCAAAGAAGCACAGCCCGCACGCCCACCAAAAGTCTTCTTCGGCGGTTTTGAAGCCATTAGCTCTTCTCCTTCCGCCACTTGTGCAAGTAGTTCGGCGGCTCATAAGTTTTAACAGATCAGGAAGATCTGGTTGTTCAACAATGTAGCGAGCGCGAACATCACGATTGTAATGCATTGCAACCTGGAAGAAAGAAAGAAATCCGCAAAACAACGTTTAATGTTACGTGTTCGCAAAAGTTCATCAGCTTTCAAAAATTAACTGATTAATGCACGAGAGATTGAATTACAAGGCGCAGGAGAACGAGGATTAAGAGGGGGCGAAGATGTAGGTGGTGGAGGAGGAGGAGGAGTACTTGCTGGTAGTTTTGCTTCAAAATTTGCACCGTTCAGTAACGTCTCTGTTAATACAGTGCGACCTCTATTAAGCAGCCACCTATTAGGCGGCCACCCTCCATTAAACGCCCACTTTCGAAAGTCCCGAATTATTTGTCCAATTTATATTTTACCTCTATTAAGCGGCCACTTTTCAAAGTCCCGAGGGTGGCCGCTTAATAGAGGTCGCACTGTATTCGAGTAAGGCGAAATATGAACAGTTGCGCCCAGAACCTACTTTGGATCCCATTAGGCAGCAAAGTAGCAACGGTCATCAAAATAGCGATACAAAATATTCTATTCCGGTATACTTCAAAACTAAGGACAGGTTCCCTTCAACGCAAGTGATTATTTAACGAACATCTTCATGATTAGTGCACGGCAACATGATGACAGTACTGACCTTTCTCTTATCAAGTTTTGTATCTGGGCGAAGGACAACTTTTCCGAGAATCAGAGGATTTGTTCTCAACACTGTCGGAGTTGAGCTGAGAGTGTCGTCATTAAGATGAAGCTTTGAAAGTTCTTGACGGAGCTTTAGAGCTACTTTGTTAACAACGGCGTTCGTATTGAGGGATTCTGCCAAAAAATATTAAATAGATTAGCTCCCTGGCACAACGTTATCATGCCAATCTTAGTGCTACAGGTATGGTATTGTAGCGAGTTTTGGTTTCTTGCCCTTCTCATACTTGAATCTCAATGAGGTACAACAAGTATAGTTGAGTGTCTCCAGTTGTTTTCCTTGGTGGGTTGACTAGTGCAGCATAATGATGACCTACCTATTGCATTTTCGTCAGTTTTTGAGAAATTGGAGCTTGCTATCGATTGATCCGGAACTTCATAACAGTGCGGGAGTATTCTTTGGTCGTCATTTTCAACCACACCTAACAAAGAACAAAAAGTAAACTAAGTACTGGAGCGATTTTCACTTAAAATTTCGAAAGTAATTACCATTTCCTTTGGTTTGGCATTAAAAAATAATATGAATCGTCGTTTATAGGAGAGTTACAATCCATCACTGCTGCCATTATAATGAAAACCCTACATCCATATTCTAGTCTTGTAAAGAGAGGGAAATGATACGCGTCTTGCAAGTCACCTTTAGATACAATAGCGGCATGCACGCGCACTAAGGAAGAATCGCCTTCGCTGGCCAAGGTTTCGAGCCTTTTACCCTTGCCACAACAATATTTCCGACCGATTTGCAAGGTAGAAAATAGGACGTGTAAACAAGGTATCACTGAGTGCCGTGTTTTTTGGTATGCGCATCCTATTTATCCAAGACGTACCAAAAATGTTCTCTCGAGTAAGATGGATACCAGTTGATAAATGTAGCAGGTGCTGCTTTTGTGGAAGGCTTGTATAACACTCAGGGCATAGTACCCTGCAATGACGTCATTCTATTGATAAGTTCCCACTAGCACTCAAACAGGTCAGGGGAAAACTACCCAACCTCGTAAACCTCAGTTTTTCAAGAAGCAATTCAATTTGTTCTTTCTTTACAAAAATTTACAGCTTTGCAAAAAAAATGGGACTCTGGAAAGGACAATACGATAGAGCAAGTCCAGTGTTGGACTGAGTTGGTAAGGGCGTACTGAAGAATCTCCGAAACGGTTTCAGAAACCTGTTGATAATCGGTATATACGTCACTACCACGTACGAGGGAAACATGTTTCCATCTGGCCTTTCCGGTCAGTTTGTGGATTAAGTCTTTCACTCCGTGCTATATGTAGTTCTCTCTACTGGGCCGCATGTCTCGACAATAAGTCTCCCCTCTGCTTTATGTCTCTCAATGTCAGTTAGGACAATTTCGTCGCAATGTTTCAAGAAGACGGTGCCTAGTTTATGTGCGATTTGTCTTGTTCTCATCAGCTGTCTTCATCAAACTGTGCTGCAGTGCTAGTGTGAAATTTAGATGTGGTATAAAGCCATTTGGGTTAGATACTTAAATACCTACTTGAATTCTCATGTTGGTTGTCCGGAGTCTTGGACTTGTGAGTAGCCCTTGTAGTGATCCTAAAAGGCTTTGACTTGACAGTGGAAACGAATCCTTCTTGAAAACCCATCATAATAACTAGCTCCCATTTATTCCTTTCTGAGACGTCAGCTTTCTCTAGTCGGTACACCGCGTTTCCGTCTTCTGTTCTGTGCACTGAATCCAAATCTACTGTCAGGACAGTCGTGTTGTGGTCGTGCTGCTGCAGATTAACTTGTAGCTCAACAGGACCTGAAAAGAAACATAATAGAATTCAGACTTAATTTTGTCGATTGATGCAAAGACAAGAACCTGCTCTTCACTTATAAGATATACTGATATTTTGCGTCTTCATTGATTTCAGGAAGAAGTTAAAACAGTAGCCATTTTCTGATATCGAGGATAGCCTAATAATGCTTTCTCTGCAATTTTGTAACCATCCTCCATAATTAATACCTCCGTACATCAGTCGTTTTAATTTTAACCTTTGCCAATAGTATAATTGTCTCTCAAACTTGGACAGCAAGCCGTTTTTCCATACTTGGACCCGTCTTCAGATTTTATTCTGGGCCTAAGGCATAGAGTTTGGTGTCGGCAATACGTCCAACATGGCAAAGCAAATTATTGAGAATTGTCGTTGTGTTGGGAGACTTGACTATATGGTGGTTATATTGTGCTATTGTCTACGTGAAGTCAATGGGCTTCCAAAATCACCTTCATTTTCCAGTACCTATACTTACCTACTGTATCTTGTGTTCGTATTGCTGCTTCAGGACATCTCTGAACGTAGACTTTAACTCTTTTAATTTCATTAGATGCACGGGCCACAATAGTTACTTCTGACGACCCCAGTCGATATTCGTACTTCCCAGACATTTTCTTTGTTTTCTTGTCATAGGTGTCCATAAGGTTCAATATTTGAACCCCTACCTCGGGCCGTAAATGTTTTGGATAAGGGTCCTTAGAAAGCACCTCCAACTTGGCATCACAAGAGGCTGGAAAACTCTGGTCGGCTGTTGGCAGAAGAAAGTTGAAGATTGAGCACCTTTGAAATCATGGAAACCATTTTAGCAGCTATAAACTAAAGAGCACGTATTCCATCCGTGGGTCGAACAAAAGAAACATCTTTTTGCTATTTTTTAACTGAAAAAAAGTCACTGACCATACTTGCATTCATTATTCAGAACACGCTCAAAGCGGATGTTCCGCTTATGCTTTGTACGTGATACCGTTAAATTATTTAGAGTAACTTTTGTCATTGGATTGATCGTTTTGCATCGAATATTGAATGCTAGTAGATGAATTATCTTGTCTGAAGGTGGGAGCCGGAATGTTGATATCAACCTTGACCTAACTTTTGTTCGAAATTAATGGCGTGTTCATCACGCGAGCGAACCGTATCTGAATTAGCCTAGTCAGAGTTATTTTAGTTCGATTCTTCGGCCATAGTTATATTGGCATGAAATATTTGAGCGCAGCAAGAGGACGAAGAGCATGTAGAAACGAATTCAATTGAAGTTGGAAGACTGCCATTATGGTACTAGTGCTATGCTCGATTCCGCATTACAAAGACGAAATTTAATATGGGCTAAGTTTGTTTACACATTTGCATTCAGACACTGCTTACTATCATAGCTCGCTGAAGTAAAACGGAATAAAACAACTCGAAAACAACTCCACTCCCTAAAAACCGGATGTCGTTTGACGACGTTCACGTATTAGGAAGATATAGTAAAAATCTGCTGAAATGAAAAGGAGAGAAAATGATAGGAAAATATCGAGATTTTAATGTACACGGTGACTTGAATTTTTCCTCAAGTGGTTGTTGTGTCATTTCCTATATAGAATCATTTAACACGGTAATGCTTTCAGTCGTTCTGTACAAACACCTTGAATTTTATCACCTGCAGCTCTTCGCGAACAGGTTATTGAACTCAAGCATTATCTGCAATAATGGTGTTTTTTCCGCTTGGCGTGGGCAAACGTGCATCATTTCTGCTCAGAACATGTTTTCGTTTTCGTCAGAGAACGAAAATATCGTTGAAATTTTCCTTTCTGACAAAAAATGTGCCGGAAACGACTGAGTATAGTGTAAGGCAATGCAAAAGTTTGTAGACACGAAGTTGAAAACGTCCAAATGGCCACTGCAAATTATTACCGCCCTTAGTTAAACCAGTGCTGCACCATGAAGCGTTCAAAGCGTTCGTGTAGTTATTAGAATTTGAGTGGTTTGGTTCCTTCAATTGTTAAAGCGAATAAAATTTTCAAGTACCTGGAGCGAATGTAAAGAAAATGTTTATTTGGCGTTTGCTATAGTTGCTCGACTGAAGGTAAATGACTTATTCACTTCAGTCTAACGGCTATAGCGTACGTCACATTTTTCTCTTGTTTTAACAATATGGAGGTTTGATCGTAGAGGCTGGCTCGATGACGAAAACACACTACTACTGCTCTCTTCCATCCTGCATTGCCCATTTACACTTTGATTCCTTAATTAAATAATCGTTTAAGTTAGTGCTTAGTGCAAGCTGTTAGTATTCGAGCTGAAATACCCAAGCAGCTAAGACATTTAAGGATTTGAGTTGTTCGTTTTGGGCTGGTCGTTTTTCCTTCATTCAGTGAGCACATGCCACGGAGCACTCCTGAACTAAATCTTTTAATGATCTTTAATTTGTTGAAAAATGTGCGTGGGCCGAATGCAGCACGCGGATTAATATTTTTTGACTGCAAAGTCAGAACTGAGCGAAAAACTTCATGTTTATTTCAGACTTGACTAAGCCGTTGTTAGATGACTTCGATGAGCGATGGCCATATTGGCATAATTAACAAAAGCCAGAGTTTGTCAAATGAAAAGTAGATTATGCCTTGCTTCAAAGGTGGAAATGCAATTTCAGTGTTGAAGTACACGAAAAATTAATACAATGTAGAAAGCCATACGGTCTCTGACTGAGAAAACACCGTGCTTATTTTTAATCGTCCTTCGCCTCTCCAAAGCCAATCATACCATCCTTCCCGTCATTTGTTATTATTAGACGCTTTGCATTTTGTTATGGCTACTTAAGAAAGTTATAGATTCAACCCACGTTCAGTTATACTCGCTGTTCCATAGAAAGTGAAGTTACATCACGTTTTAAAATGACGAGTATTATTTGAATTTAACGCAACACTTTATAGAGCCACGAAAATCATGCCAACGCATTTGGCATGTCCTCGACAGTGGATTGTACACGTTTACTGTCCGTTTGCTTTCTGTCTTTTCTTTTCTTTGACATGTGGGACTTTTTTGAAAGTTAAACGTATTATTCTTTATAGATGAAAGAGAGAGAAAATGTCTGGCATCTTCTAGTTTATTTGTTTTTATTGGAAAATATATGATTTAGAATTATGTGCACTGCACTGCCATGAAAGGATGCTAGTGATGATGGTGATGCCTTTCATTGGTCTTTCGTCGTTTTTTCGATTTAGCTGTACACTGAATTAGAACTGGGATATCATTTGATGTCGTCTTGAATCCCGACATTAAAAAAAACATGATTCAGTACACGTAGCAGTTTTACCCGGTGGATTAAGTGGCTTTTTCGTGAAGGATGGTGTGAACGATGAAGAGAACGATGGTGGCTTCAGCCACAAAGGTCCTAAGTCCATTGATGGCGAAACATAAAGTAATTCCACTTGATCGCTCTTGCTGAGTAGCTGGTGGTATATTACTACTTTACACAAAATAAGTCATTATCTGTACAAGTACTACGTTGTTTCAGACAACCTTATTTCTTTTGTGTTCTCGATTGTCTCTCTTTTCCGAAGACCAGTTTGTGGAATACCATATCGCTGGTTGTTAAGCGCGTGTAAGTTCTGTTTTGTTGCGAGATATGAGATATGGAACAGAATTAAGTTAAAACATAGAAGGAGGGAAAGAAAGAATTTTCCATTCGTATAAAAAGTAAGCCATGACATTGTCAGGGGAGAGTTTGTGATCCAGTAAAGCGAAATGGTGATCATTTTAAGTTTCGTCATTTACAGTTACTCTTACATCTCTATCCCACCAGAGAGTTGCTTTGCTGATAGTAAAATAAAGTCTTTGCTGATGCATATCCAATAAAAGCGTTTTTACCCTTAGCAAACGGAAATTTTGGTGGTCATTTACAACAGTTTGGTGAAAAGACCTGAGAAATTTTGTTGTTTAATTCCATAATGACAGGGCTGTTTTAAAAGATCAGTGTTTCACTCAGATCGACACTTTTGTTAAACGGGAGCTGTGTATTATGGTTCAAAACTAATGTCTTTTACAAGGTAACAAAGAATATTCGTAAATGAACGCAAGACATCGTGTCTTGTTTCAGTATAAATACATAACTTTTTTTCACTCAGCCTGCCTATTTGCAATATTGACCGAGCAGTCTTCTGTTAAGTTTTGTTCAGTTCGCCCTTTTGAGTTTTGTGTTTGCTGAGTTCTAAAACAGTTAGAAATGATTATTTGTCGCAAAAAGAAATGGATTATTTAACGCAAATCTTGTTATTTTAAAACGCAAAGCCTTCAAACGTTTTCTTATGAAGATCAAGCCATTTCGATTAATGATGGAAGAGAAGAAGAACATACCTTCAGGGAGAAAGACTTCTCGTAGGCAACTTAAATCTAAATGTGATGTTGCAACTAATGAAAATATAGCCGTTACCAGGACAGTAAGAATATGTCCATTGCTAAGCCGATTTACAGTTGTGGAGGAAAAATGTGAAACTGTTTCAAAAGCTAACTTAAATATTTATCAAATTTTTGACCATCCCACGCTTAAACCTGTAGGTCAGGAAAACACTCGTTTCTGATGTTGAACTTCCTGACATCATGACTATTACGATTAACAGTGACAAAATTGCAAATCATTATTGTAATATTTTCCTATGTTTGGTAAATTCGGATAAGACAATTTACCGGCCAAGGCCCGTTTCAGCAAGCTTCAGTAAAAAATCCTTCCGCTGATGATTCGAGGCCTCGACATTGAACAGAATCACAAAACCGTTCGTGTTATTTTGCCGTAAATTCTTTTTTTTCTATTTTCCGACGCTCTTTTGTTCATTTATTGGATGCCATCGTCATCTTCTGTTAGTAAGTTAATGTTGACTTAACTAAGCGTTTGAAATCCGGCGGATTGGACGTTCTTTATCTGGCCAGCAGGTTCAGAAGAGATTGACGGAATCAGGGTGAATGTTTATTAGTGGCAACAATAAGTTCACTTGGAGCAAAACAAGTAAAATAAGTCAAAACTGGAACATATGCAGGAAACATTAATTATATTGATTCTTGAGGGGGTAGAAGTGTAACAGTTTTTTATAGTACGAGAACTCAGTTTATTTTTTCAATGTTGTTGCTAAACGGACATGAATAGGAAAGCTATAGGCCAGCTATCGGCTGATCACTACGACTACATTTAAAGCAAACTCAAAAATAATTGTTATTGTTATTGTTATTTTTTCTGTTACTTAGAAAACCATTTACCAGCATTGGCAGTTGATGTTATGTTAAGGGAGTTTTTAGTTTTGATCGATTACTATAACTGAGTTCAAGGTTTGACGCTGCACGTCCCACCCCCGGTTGATGTTGGGATAAACAATAAGATGGGTTTGCCAGTTAAAAAACTACACACGGAAAATCAGTTTAACGTCAGTTCACCAGTCTGCTTATAAGAGGAAAAACAACATTCAAAAGCGGACATTAGAGAGCACGTGGACGAGAATAGTGTGACGAACCATTCAAAAACTGCAGCAGCATACAAACAATTATGGACCTTTCAAACTTGTGGATGCTGCAGTCAATTACATAACTTACCTGTACAAAAAGGCTGTACGTAACTTATTACCTTTTCGCGGTAAACACTCTTCGTATCTCTAAAATAGGATCACAAGAGCACCATATACTTCTTTTTTAAATTTAGTTGTTCATGATTTTATGGCCTTGAAGTTTTCGTTGATGTAATTAAACGGTTTAATTCATGTAGTTGGTAAAATAGGACAATTTGATCTTGGCAAATTGTTTTGCCTATTCTACAGCAGGATGTGATGTGCAGTACATTTTAAAATGATAATTTTCTTCTGGAGAATATATTTTAGCTGAAAAGCGAGCGAGTTTGGAATCGCAAGCAAAACAATGGCGACGCTTCATAAGGAGCTTATTTTATAGTGGCTGTTGCCACGTACGAGGCAAGATTTTTTGTTGGTAGACCACTTCTTTTCGTTCCGCCGGTGTCTAATATGAATGAAATTCCCAGACCTACCTCTTATGTTCCAGGAGCTAGACTGTGCTGGGGCTTCCCCGGTTTGTGAAGGCAAAAGCCACTCGCTTTGATTGAACCCAACAGTTAAATCGTCTCCACACTGCGCCCTTATAAACTCATCTATGTCATTTAATTGTTGCTCAAGTTCGGGATCGAAAGCGAATTGACTCATTTTCTTCAAAGCCAGTCAGTTGAGAGGACCGATAGAAACTCTGCAAGCGAAGTCTCTATGCCCTGGGAGGAAGTCGTTCCTTAAATCTTTTTGCAAGAGTAGTCAAATGTCTGACAATGAGTGGGAGTTGTTTCCGGTTTAAATGTCAAACAAACGGGAAAAAGATGACGTATGTGGCCTTTGTTTTCAGCCTCAAGCGTGGTATCCGGGTGATTGTTATTCTAGCCAGTACTGTTTCAGTGACTAACGATGTTTGAGACTCAATCTTGACTTTATTATTTCTCACATTTTACACAGACGTGTCGTTATAAATAACCATATATGATGAAACCTTTTGCGACAATTATTATATTTTTATTTGATTGCTATGTTAGCAGCCTTCAGGTAAATATAACGTGACGCTGTAAATCTCATATCTTGTGTACATTGGGTGAATAACATGTGTTTCTTTTGTCATTAGCTGAATAACCTCTTTAACAACAATCCTGTGCCAAACCAAAACATAAAACAAACCGAAAGAAACCATTTTTTTATTTTATAATTTTACTAATTATTGATATTATTTTAAAACTTCGAGTTCGTGCATATTTAGTCTTTTACCTTATAACTTGCTCACTGACCGTTTACTAATAACGAAAAAGACTCGGCCGTTATTACTTGCAATGAATTTTTTTATAACACGTAGACGTCAAATATATTTTCCGATTAGACAAAATCACGTCCACGCTTAATTTGTCATGAGTACAATCACGAAATGATCACTTCCACTGTCCGCACTCGAAAATGAACACCTCTCGTTACAAGTGAGTTGATTTTGTGACTATAAAACGTTAAATAGCCAGCATGCTTCAATAAATGTGGGCGGAGGGGCGTTGTGTACATATCAGTTCTTCGAAATTGGCGCTCCTACTGTAGGCTAACCTCGTCAACAAAGGTTGACACCAGCAATTCAATTATAAGTAGGGTTTCGAAAAAAGCAATATTATTATTCCACTGGGTCTTATTTACAGCCCAATGGGAAAGATGGGCCTCCTTCCTTGTGATTTAAAAGATTAAAGAAACAATGTTTACAATACTACCTTGAGAGTTAGCCTTGTATCCGAAGCCCAGTTTCAGTGCCATTTTTGGGCTTGTCTCGCAGTCACGTCGCGTTACATTGTTGACGTCTGCACACAACAAACCTTGCACAATGTTGAACCGCAATGACGTAAATGTGTCACACCTTCCACGCATGCAGCATAATTGCGAAACCCTCGCTTGTTTTCATGTCACGTCTCTGCATGGAGTCACGTCATGTCGGGTTTTCAGTCAAAACAAACTTAGTCGCGCACATATCAGTGTATAGTAATTTTTATCACATCAATGTAATATCAGCTGAGAAAGTTAAATGAAATGACATAAGCAGGTTTGGCTGTCTTCAATGGTTCTGATCATGAGGAACAAAAAGGTTCACTGTCTTCACTCGAATCATATCAGTTTTGGTGGCTCCAACAGCTTGAAAAGCTGGATACTTTCCCATTTATAGCTTAGCTAACTGAGGCAAAATGCACTTCGTTTTCTACTTAACTTTGAGGTGGTTAAAGGCAAGTGTTCTAACAATTTTGTGGAAGACATGCAGAGTCTTACGCAGCGCGCGTAACTTATGGGATTAAAAATTTAGCCAAAACAATCAAGGCTTTTTGGCATCCCTTTGCGTGTCGCTAATCTCAGACCCCATCCTTATTTTACACACGCTTTAAATTTCTATTATTACTTTGTAAATATCTGAAGGAATCTATGTCAGAATTTTATCCTTTACAGGGTAGAGTACAAAAGAAACAGACATAATAAGAAGCGCACGCTGTTAGAGTGTGACATGAGGCTGACTGTTTATCACAGAAAGGTATATCTGATATTTTTCCCAAAGTCATCTTCAAATAGTGTGCGGTAGAAGTACATGTTCGACACTTCAGGTGATAAGAAATACAAGCACTAGCACAAATCAGCCATATATCTCAGCTTTTATCACTTATGCCTTCAGAGATGCTTCCTTTGACAAAACGCCAGCAGGGTTCTCACACCAAAGATGGATGCATAATATTTGTGGTTTGCTTCATTTCCGTCCTTCCAATGACGACCTCCTTTTCAACACAGCATGTAATTGAAACCTGTCTTTGGCGTTTCCTTCAGTTAATAACATTTGGCTTGCCCTACATAGAAAACGGAAAAATTCTAGCACAGTGTTTGCTTCGATTCAGCTCTGCTTTTGCCATCTGTCGTCCTCGGTATATTTTGTAATTCCTGGTGGACCCAATACTTTATAAATTCCGTTTTACGTTTTTCACAGACGGTAAGCCACGGGGTAAAGTTCAACTTTGAAAGTCCAGCTAATTAATTATCTCGTCTATTTGTTTATGCGTTTAGAAGGTGCCATTTTACGACTGTCCAATTCATCGTTTTGAAGCTTACACGGAAAGGGGTTTGCATCCGGCTTTTGCAAACGCTAACTCGAATCATTTCCCATGATGATGGAATCAAGCTCCCAATATCTCACCAGACACATTTTTGTTCGAGCGTTCCAGCTCCATGGGCCTCGAATTCCAACATCTTCCCGTCCCTGGCCCCAGTCATCCATTCGCGCTATTATTCAGACACGAAATAGCTCTAGAAACATGAAACAGCACCAGCAACCTGTGTCCCAAAATTGATTCACCTTCTCTGACGAACCAAAGTTTACTCCTACTTTTATTGTGAACAGGCGATATTCTAGAAAATTCCTTACACTAATTTTAAAACAGGATAGGATATAATATTTTCTAGAATATTCAGGCAGTAACGTGACTTCACGGTTGAAATGAAAATTTGATTCTAACTTATTAATTCAATGGTTCTGTAGAAATTTACATGCAAACCGGTCCCGGGAAGTTATAGTTATACTTTTATAGACTTGTAGGTTAGATAAGTATTATAAGCTATGATAAGTTCTTCACGTAATAGTTTTTCTTCCGAGTATTTGCAGCCCATACCCTGAAGTTGTTTGGATACTTTAGATCACTGGGAAAAAAATTACTATCGAGCCATCTTGACTTGGTTCCACGAGAAAACATGCGGGTGGATCTATAGCTCGCTGAGGTCTTGCTGAAAAGTTTCATCTCTTGCCCGCCGGCGCTGCACAGGCGTCCCGTAATCACGTCACAACAGCAATTTCCTTGCTGAAAATACCTGTCACTATACTCTATGTAATTTTCCATTTAATTCGGTACGTCACGCCTCCGTCCATAGGGGTCAAATGAACACCTGCTTCTTACGGCTTTATCGATAACACTTTTTAAAGACTGAACCTGAACCAGACTCATTTGTTAAACGAAAGCGACTGATTTTTTCTACTCGTGCTGAAATCACAAATGAAATGCGTATCGCCTCCAGCCATTACAGTGGTCAGTGTATCTTTGTCATTATTGCTTGCCTGCACGAATTCTTTTAGTCAGGGTTTATAAAAGTCTGGCATGTAAATAAAGTTCGTATCTTTCTCATAAAATTCGGATAATACTGTTTTGTTTTTGTTTCAAAATTCTGCATCCGATTATTCATGTTTACGCTGTAAACGTCGGTCGATTTTGTTTTCGTGAGCACCCTTTAAATGCGGGTGTAAATGTCGCGGGAACAATATTTGCGACCAACTGAAGCAAATAAATATCTTCGATATTCATCTACCGGTGTATAATCACGGTGTACCGGTAAATTTTGTTACGCCGTTGAAACGCTCGAGCGAACGGATGCCAGTGTATGCAGTTTTGATGGATGTTCATTTTCTTCCCCTTCGCTCTGTTGCGCCCGGATGCATATGTTTCATCAGCATTCATAGGGGAATTGTAAATGTGCAAAAAAGCATAACCACTAGGGTGGGGATATTGACTTCTGTAAACGATGCAAGGATAAACGGTAGCAAATTGTAACTGGATCTTGGTGCAGATCAGGATCAGCAATAAACTTAAAAACAAACTTACATGCTGATCAAACAGCTATAAACTAACGGTATTTTAATTAGGCTCAATATTTCGGATGGACAAACTTGACCAACCTTCATCAGGGGCATAAAATTCTAGGTTGGTTTTGTTCATCCGAAATATTGGGCCTTATTAAAATACCATCAGTTTCTAGCTGTTTGATCATCCTTGTATTATTAAGTTTGTGGTATACTGTAAAATATTTTTTTTTGTTATTGTCTAGAAGATGGAATAGAACCACGTGCGTTTTGACTGGCAACCACCGTTGGTTGATTCTTTCGTAGCCGGCAAACATTTCTGACTGCTAAAATTCGTTTGAAATCTGATTGTCTTTGCAATAAAGTTTATGTACCATTATCTTAAAAGTTATTATTGACGTAAAAATGGAGACAAATACCGAAAAATGTTCTGTGAAACGTCCCACTACCGGGTCCTTATAAAACGCAGCAACTCAGTAGCATTTTGAAGTTTTACTCACCGCGAAGAAAACTTCTCGGTTTGCCAATCCGCTTGAGAAAAAAAGCTTGCCAGCTGGAATGTTCGAATTTGTTGGAATAATTCGGCTAGAAATGCGGGTATATTGCTCTGAAAAGTATCCTAGTGAAATATTTTAGGTACGGATCGGCACTGACTGATACTTGCCGGGAGCTGGGGACGATACTCTGCTGTTGGTATTTAAAATCTATCGTTATCGTTTTATTATTAAGTTTAGTTTTTCCTATAATGAACAGCCGGGGATGAATACTTTCGTGTAGTTCAGGATTTATTTCCATGTACATCAATTGCCACAATTTTATCACATTTATTATGCTTACTGAGGCGCCTCCAGTAGCTTAGATATATATAGAAAGACAGTCCGGCATAACAAGTCATTTTGCGCTTATATAGCGGTCATGCGTCGTCCTTCAAGCTCAAACTTGAAAACTTCAATTTAAACCGCCTGTCATGTAGGGCAGTTCGATCTCGCGGAGACAAGTCACATCGTGTGAATTAGCCATAATTTGAAGGGTTTTGAGGGGAAAGTCGCAAGGACTTGTTCCACGAATTCATTCAAACCAGTTTGAATTCGTGGAATTACAATAATGGCTAGTTCACGATGTGATTTGTTCCCGCGACTTGCTACAGGGACCAGTCGCCTCGTGAGTACTGATCTTTAGGCATTCGTTATAACTACTTGAGAACGGACGGCGACAACGACTCTGGTTTATAACTTGAACTACATTCAATACAGTTTTATGCAGTGTTTTTGAATAAATAAATGGAGTCTAATTTTCCGCAAAATGTATTTTATTTCTAAAGTGTGAAATGTGGCTATTTTCTCGGTCCAAAAATTGTCATCGTCTGAGACATTTCTGGTTTTGTCGTGGTTCAAGGGTTTGCTTCTTGGCGGCCATGTGTTTTGCGTTTTCTTTGTCATTATTAGACAACATAATTCTATCGTAAGCCTGATAACCGCCAAAACCACAACTGGTACACACAACACGTCACCGTGTTGGCGATTAGTGAAGGAGTGTCTTTGCAACAGAAATACCGTGATAACGATTTCGCGATAAGTTTCTACTAACGACTTTTATTCTAAACTCAGCTGTGTTCTATTGGAAATTTGGTGTTTGGTTCTACCACTGTTCTCTATTTGCCGATGGAAACTATGCTCTGCTCTTTTTGGCTTAAAAGTGCATAAAATTGTATCTTTTGGGATGCAATCCTTTAGAAAACTCGGTCCGGTACTCTAATTGTCAGTTAATTAAAAAGAGGAAAATTCTTTAGTTAATTATATAAGGTTGCTGAATACAGTTTCTCTGGGTGGTCAGCGGAGTTACCCAACGTTACGACTCAAACCCAACCGCCCCCGACACACCCCGTCGAGCCGGAGCCTGCTCGCAGGCTAGCAAAATGACAATAAAAAATTGGAACACTGTTATTCATCTGACGTTAAATCTCTGGATCGAAAGTATAACATGTTATGTGCTTTCCCTGAAAATTTCAAAGGCATTGAACTATTTTAAGAGAGCGAAATAATTATAAAAATATAGGGTACCTTTGCATTTGTTACGGAAATTTTCGTTATCAGATTTTTTGTTGACAGCTTGTTTATTTCAGAAGTTTCCCTTTTGTCTATATTCTACATATTTGTGTGCTATGGAATCGGCAAGTTTGCCATAGTTTTTACATAGGTGCTCCTATATCAAAGACGTTCCTTCTATGAGAAAAATGTGAATATTAAAGACATTACTTTTGAGTTCATAGAGAGAGATCTAGTGAAGCAAACTAGACTAAACCTTTCAGGAAAGTTGTTCTATGCCAAAGGTATAAAACATGGAAAGGACATTGTTTCAATCTGCAGGAAGTCGCTGGAATCAACGAACTAACAGATACTGATTCGAACTTTTAAATTTTGACTGCAAAATATTCAACTCGCTTTTTTCAAAAACGCTCTCATAGAATTTTTTCAAACTTTGCAGTGTTGAAGACCTACGTGTATACTACAAGGGACGTTAATTCGTTTTCAAAGTTTAGGTCTCGATATCGAGAAAAATGTCGATTTTCAGAAACCATGACGTCATCGTTTCGTTGCTATGGTAACACCGATGCCAATGAAATCTACATTTTTGGAAACATTATTCAATCTCTAGTAAATGTGCCAAAAATCTTGCCAGACCGACCCAAGACAGTGAAGTATTGGCTTTTTAGAGTTGGGTTGGTGTGGTTCTCAAAAACTGAGATGAGCCACCTTAACCTTATCCCATGAGGTGTGCACAGTGACGTCATGCTGTGCGCCCAAGCCTTCAACATGTCTTCGAAAATGGCGGACGTTCAAATTGTTCTGGTACGGAACTTTTTGCTGCTACAATCGGGTTAAAAAGTAAGTACACATCCTAACACATTGCGATTCGATTACGACTTTTCAAATTCATGTGCTTTCGTATGAACGGCTTTTTAAAAATATATTATTATATTAATATTTCATTTGAGATGCATTAATTAAGCTATTAGAAAAATAAACTGACTGACTGAACTGGATACAGGACGGAGTAGGAGAACGAATTGAAGATCCGTGTACTTTTACCGTCCAGTTAGAACTGAACAAGAACGTAGAAAAGATGCATCGTGTGAAAAAAAACCTAACAGAAGTGAAGCAAAGTGAGCAAATAACTATAAGAGTGGAAGAAAGTAAATCATTCCTTTCTCTGTTTTTATTTTTATTTTATGTTATAGGCAGAGTTGGATGACGTGAAAACCGTGAAGACAATACTTAAGAAAAGTCAAATTAACATCGTTGTTTCGTGAAAAATCTATTTGCTTTGCTCCGTTCCAGTTTAGCTACTGGCCAGCCCACCCATGATTTAATTATGGATTATGTTTTTAACTCCGCAATGTTGTAATCGTTACTTCCTTCAGTCATATAATTAAATGCAAACCTAATTCATGTTCTCTTCTATCAAATACATTTGTAAATGTCTCGTTTGTCCATACATGAAAGACTGGAAGTACGAGTACGCATTCTTTTCATCGGTAAAATCATGAAAAATAACATGATAGGCTTCAATAACTTTGAGCTGCTGTTATAGATTCTTTTGATGAACGTAGCCCAGGTCAAAGAAACCTGTAAGTTAATATGTTCAAAATATAATGAAAAATGGTTTTCATTTCAATGAATCCAGCGAAGTTTGATGATGTAACGTGACTATTGTAGACTTCCTTAAAGATCACGGAATCACATCAATGTTTTGAATGAAGACAACTTTTGAAAACAAGTTTGACCTTTGAAGAAAACACCGTTCGAGTTGTAAGAAAAATCGTGCTTCAGTCTTGTCATTATTATTGCTTTGATTGTAGGTATAAAATAGTTTGCACCGTTCTTCAATCCCGGAGAAGTCCGAATTTAGTTTATTTAACGCCCTTTATTTTCAACAGGACAATGACGCATTTGCTGTGTGAAGAAAACCTTTGTTTGAGTTTATAGATGAAAGACCTAAAAGGAAAGTTCCCGTACTTGCTAAGTAAATATTGTGTTAGATGAATAACATTTAATGGAGGATACCTGAATTAGAACTGAGCTCACTTTATTGCCATGGGAATAACAAGGAAGTTAAGAAAGAGTTGTTGGTGTCGTTTTTCTGCTCGTGTAAACTAACAATGTCTCTTTGCTAAATTATGAAGCAGAAAGTGGTACTATACGAGTTTACGCCAGCTGCTGGTGCCTTTTTATCTGACCATTGTGCGTGCCCATAAAGAATTGTTTATCTCTCTGAGAACAATGTGCAGTAATTTTCCTTTACGTCACATTTCATGGAAGAGAACTTGAGTTTTCATCCCACTTTTATGTCGATCTTTTATAATTCAAATTTCTACAACGATTAGTTTGTTTATCCACATTTATATAAAGACGTTTTTAAATCTTTCTGTGCATTTACAGAAAACTAAAAATCTCTGCCACATTGACAGGTTCGTCTTTTTGTTTATCGTACAAACGTGTATTTAAAAAAAAATGATGGAAGTGCTCTGAACTCTCAGGGAAGCAGATCGGCTATTTAAAACATATTTGATGTAACAAAATCCCGAGAGATGACATGTATTTTTAGCACAAAGTGATCTTTCATCAAGTTCAGTAACCCCTTGTATCACTTTTTGTTTACTGAGTAATAACAAATATTCAGTTGAAATAGCTAAAATAGTGGTTTGTTGTGCAGCACTGGCATTAACAGATAGTCTAGGAAGGACGTATGGTCATAAAAAGCGGTTTGTTCGGTCCCCTTGCTGATCTACTTTTCACGCACTTCAAAGGCCAGAAACACACCTCCATTAAAACGCGCATGGCACAAACATTTGCACTATATTTTAACTGCCATTGTGAATGATGAAGGCGTATCCGGTACTCCTCAAAGTTCTTTTATAAACGACTAGCGCTTTCCATACCTTACCATGCAATAAATAATACAATATTTGTTCGTTTATTCTTGTAGGTCAAACTCGTTTCTGTTAAGTGTTTATCTAAATCCATAACGAGGGAGGGAAGTACATACTTTTCAGGGTAAAAAATCACATTGGCAACCTGGATATCACAGTGCACGTGGGAATAGTGTCAATAATGGAATGAAAACACTTAGCCGGATCCACCATTACTCACGAATTGTCAGGGAAGAGTGTGTAAAAGTGAACATCTCACATAAATATTTATTAAGTGTGTGAAGGACCGGCCACGCTTAATCCTTTGGGACGAGGAAATACCCAGCATGAATTGTTGCTCCATTATATACCAATGATAAGATCAGTAAACACCATTAATTACCGTTTATTTTATACTTTTGTGGTAAATTTGGAACCGACAACCAGCTCGGTTTTCTGAAACCGATTTCAGCAAGCTTCAGTTCATTTTTTTTTGTCACCATTATCTGTTGACTTCACATGGAGCAGGAAGACAACAACACATTTCCTTCAACCGGAAATCAAATAAGATAAGATAGTCGTAAAATATTACATGCACTTATGCAAGGATAATTATTTATATTGATATTATTGAAAGTGAAGAATTTTATACATTTACGCTCTGGGGAACCAATTGAAAACCTTCTTTCAGCATTGTGCTCAACCTGATATTAACGGAAGGAAACAAACTGTTCTATTATATGCTAACCACACAAAAAATTGAACCAAACTTACAAAACTTGTTTCTTTCTGTCACCGTGAGCTATACAGATATATAGAGGAATTACTCTCATTTTCATTTACTTGTAAAGTTCAAAGTTTGGTTATATACGAGAGATGGGATTATTATTAGCTGAGAAAACTTATTACGGGAAGTCATCAATTTCACCAGCACGTGGACTCGAGAAGTTTGATAAGCAAAACGGGCTCTTCCGCCAAATATTAAAATGAATTAAAACTATCAAAAAGAGATGACGCGTAGAATTGCAGATTCTTAAACAACTGAAGTTGAACCGAAAACGTCTAGCCTTGTAGGTCTTGGTTATTTTATTTTCTAATGTGATCTGTTACAGAAAGGCGAAACAGGAGAATCTTTTGCCTCTTCTGTGTATGAGGAATTAGCTGCATATGGTTTCAAATAATAACTTTTAAGAAGAGAATAACTGTAATGGGAGTGTGGACTAAATCACAGCAATTATTGTGTTGCCGCATCATGCATGACGAGCTTATTTTATAGTAGTTTGTCATGTCTTGTTAAAACTGCGTTGTTAGTAGGTCCAGTGTATAATAAACATGAAATTTCTAGACTTACCTTTTACAATCCAGGAGCTTGGCATAGTCTGTGCTTGCACCAGGGCTTCCTCAGTTTTTGAAGGCCAAAGCCATGTGCTTTGATCGAACAAAACAGATAAATCGTCTCCGCACTGCTCCCTTATAAACTCATCTATGTCGTTTAACTGTTGCTCTAACTCGGGGTTGAAAGCGGAAAAACTCATTTTCTCAAAAGGCAGTCAGTTGTGAGAATCGATTAAACTGCAAGCGTACTTTCTATGCCCTGGAGGAAGTCGAACCTATCCTTTAATTTAACAATAATGAAATGCCTCTACATGTGATAATAAGTGGGAGGAGTTTGCTGTTTGCATGGCTGATAAACAGCAATTATACGTATGAGATCTTTGTTTACGTTTTGTCTCTCAGTTCTAGTAGGTTTTTTGTTTTTTCAGTTACCAATTTACCTGAATTGAGGCCGCATCCTTTGGTCTTTAAACTTGCAAGAAAGACGTGACTCGTTGTGTTACAGTTCAACCCTAAACCTTGTCCGCCCCTCAAAAGGAAGGAATAAAGCTTTTAAAAAGACCTTACATTGTGCAGTTTAAAGGAATTGATGACCTTTTGAATTAGCTCAAGCCTGAAAGATGTCAGAATAAAGTGGGTCTATAGTTAACACCCTTTTACTAGGGGAAGCCTCTAAAACAGGTACTTGAGATGGGTACCAGCTTCTTTTTTTAAGTCATTTTACTGTAATTAAATTGTTTTAAGCATTGTACTGTGTATAAATTTTCTCTAATTAACAGCTAAGGACCATTTCACTTGACAGAGAGATAAATAGTTGTTTCCTCGGTCGAAAACAAGTATGAATTTTCTGTAAGAAAAATAAAAAAAGTATTAACAGAAAGCCCCGTACATTGTATTTGATCCATTCTTCAAAATGCTTATGCGTACTTCTACGGCAATATTTCGAGTTTTGTTCTTTCCCAATGTTTTCTGCTCACATGAAACGTAAAGTGAGTAGTTGCAATAAACACGTCATTTATTGCTGATATGGCAAGGAATAACGAGGCGCCTTTAACAGATCACATTGCTTTCGTGTGGATACTGACCAATTTCTTTTTTCTATGTTTAGAAATATTACCTCGCAATTTTTTATCAGGAAAAGTTTCAGAAAATTTCCGTGTCACTTCAATTTTAATGAAATCATCTTAAGACGAACACCCCACTTAAAAGGACAAAGGGCAAAGGACCATAAACTTTTTAAAAACTGGATGTATGGATTTGACAGTTCAGAAATTGATTGATTGATTGATTGATTCATTTTGTTCTGCTACTTGACATTTCGTGCACTAATAACAAAAGTAAGGGAAATATTTAAATTACAAATGTCGTGCAGTGAACAAAAACAACTTTTGAGGTAGCGTCAAACGTCTCCTAGAGCGTTCCGATCCAATTCCAGGTATTGATTTATACCAATTTTCAAAGAAAAATGTCAATGGTCCCAGCTGGTGCGTCCTGTTGAGTGTTAGCTGCACAAACGTCTTTTGTGCAACGTCTTAAAAGTTCTTTCATGCAAACCATTCAAGGCGTAAAACCTATGATACTTACTGACACTGGCGAATACTGGGAACCAAGTATGCGCGTACTTTTACATGTCTAAAGCAAATTGTTCTAAATTATGGATTACAAACGGGTTCCATCACAAGTTGATTTTAACGTGGCGGGTACGATGGTTCAACCAGGTTATTGACAAGCTTTTCTCCTTTGGTATAAATAACTTTACAAACATCTTTAAGCATGACTAAGGACTGTTTAAACTAAAATCAGTACCTTACACCATAACAAAGCTAGTCCATATGCATATTAATTCAAGGGGTAAAAACATGGTAGTTGTTGAAGTTAGCTAATAATTGAAGTTGTAATCTATGATCGCACAAGCAAGTAGTTTTAGACTTATTGCTTGCATGAACATGATCAGTCTCGGATATGTGCAATCAAAATTTTTTTATCATTATAAGCCGCCAATGATAATTACAGTATGTACACGCTAAAGAAGGAGAGAAAAAAAGACGAAGAAATGAAAGTGTACAAGCTAACATCTGCGCTCACTTTTGTTGACCATAGCACAATGGGCCATTTCCGAAATGCTGCTTTCCTTTGTTTCTTGGTGCACAACCTTTCATATGGAAATTAGTTGTACGCCCACGTTTTTTTTACTTTCTTTTGTCTTGAAAACCAATCTGTTTTCGACATAAAAGATTGAGCACCAAGAGGTAGATGGCAACTCGGAAATGGTTTTTTACCATGCAGCCAATCGAAATGTACACATTCTGTAAGTCCAGAATGCGTACACAGTACAGAAACAGTCTACAATTTTTGGCTCTTCTTTTACTTACGAGTACTGCTGCTATTCGTAGCTGTCGCCAGTTTCTTCCATACCCGTTTTTCACGTAATAAAGCATAAGAGGTTCCTCAATATTAGCAGTGTTACATGAAGACAACATCTACCTGTAGATAGCCGTTTGTTACCCTGTTATTTCGCGCCCACATCAAGGCAAAAACTCGCTATCGCTGCTCTCGCACTACTGTACTAGTTAATCATTTTATTTTTAATTTTCGGTGCGGTCGGTTTGGATATCGGTCAGGTTAGGAAAATTATGTTTTGATTATTTTTAGAGTGAAGGGTAAATAATTTTAACTTCTGCACCTGATTTCAGCGTAGAAAAATGTCAGCATGTCAGTTCTGGACGCCGAGCCGAGATCTCGGCCAGGCTAACCGGGGTGAAATTTCAACCCGAACTGACAAAAACGACAATTTTTGGTCACCATGCTCTAGTATCGAAAAAAATTGCGACAATTAAGTAAAATATGTAAATTAGTTTTTGATAGACATCCAAGGAGTCGACGGATGAAAATGATATTTATTTTGGAAAAAATTGACATTGGGTTGGTGGGTAGTCACTCACCTTTGCTGGGATAACAATTTAAGGTTTTCATATCTAGGCTTTCTATGTTTGATAAAAAATAAACGACCTCGCACACCCGTGGCCAAAAAAGATCCCAATCATGAATGTTATGATCTCAGAAAACAGAGCTCAGCCAAAGCAACACAAACATACTTTACACGTGTGGTCATTTACCCTGGAGCAAGATATATGTAAAAATGCTTCTCCGTAACACTTGTAAACTGTTAGCAGAAAAAAAATAGTTAGCAAATAAAGAAGTGCGTGTTCTTCTGGCTGATGCATCATGTTGTCATAGGTATGACACCTGCTTCTGCGGGTACCGGTCACAGATGATGGAAAACAGAAACAAATGATGAGAAACAATGCTGCCCCAAACTACAAAGAACGACAAACAAAGGTAAAACAATGCGATAGACTTGCATACTGCACATTATCTTAAATTCCAAAGACTAAAACACCACATTGGTGAAACAAAGAAATATGAACACGAGAAGAGAAATTTCATATCCCCAAGCAACCATGTGCTATATTACTAATCGTATCTATAACAAAATTCTCGATTTTGCTTGGTTCTGCGCGCGCCTATTTGTTGCGTAATCAGCGCGCGATCACGTGGGCATCCAATTACAGGTATCCAATTTGAACAACTTCAAATTGGATTCCTGTAATTGGACACCTGCGTCATTTGTGCGTCATTCACGTACACGTAGATGGGTTCTTTCTTGCTGTTTTCCCTACTTTTTGTACAAAGAGATTCTCAAAACACAAGAAGGTTCACACAAGGGGTTCTAAAAGACTTACCAACCTCGAAATTTGTTATTGATGCGATTAATTAGTAACAGGACTTCGTGTCGTACAATTCAGGGGTCATCGTGCTCGTAATTTCAAATTAATTTTCCGAAGATTCTAAAAATGCTGTCCGAAGGTCACACTGACGCTTCCGAATATTTTCAGAAAATTTCCGACAGGTTTCCGAGGTTTGCCGAAGACTTTCGAGGTAGAACCAAAGATGTTTCGACTGTACACCAACAATGGTAATGTTAATGGTATTATAATATAATAGTAGAAATATGTCGGCCTTATGTGCTACCGAGCACGAAGAGGATTAAGTAAGTAAGTAGAAATATAATAGAAATGGTAATGTATAGCGTATTTGCCATATACATAGTCAGGGATGAGATTGGACATCAGCATCTAAAGGCGCCTATGGCAGCCGCTATCAGTCCATTCATGATCTCACCCCACCCACCCAACCCATGAGTACATGTGCAAACAGGCCAGACCACAGCACTGGGAACTCCGTTCCCTACTCTTTACGATTAGTGTGTGGGTTATTTAAGAGACGGGACCTACGGTTTTATCGTCCTTATCCAAAAAGACTAGAACATCTAACCATTTGCAGAAGTTATTATACAAGGGCTACGAAAGCTGAGGAGGGACTTCTGACTTCTGAGTTCCGACTTCTGAGTTCTGACTTCTGAGTTCCGACTTCCAACTTCTGACTTTCTGAGTTCCGACTTCTGAGTTCCGACTTCCGACTTCTGAGTTCCGACTTCTGAGTTCTGAGTTCTGACTTCCGACTTCTGAGTTCCGTTTCGACTAAAGCCGTAAATCCATGACCCTGGCCAAATGGATTGCAGTTCTGGGGTGGGTTATATATTTTTTTGAAAACAGTGCGGCAGTAATATCTCTGGTTCTTCCGCTGTCCCCTGTAAAAGTGTTTATTCATCGGGTTTTGTTTCTGTTGAGTTCAAGCAACACTCGTAGACACTCGTCTGGCATCTGAAGTATGATTATAATGATTCGAAATGACAAGAAAAACAACTACTAACTAACATGCATTACCTTTGTTTTGACATTTGCTGTAAAATATATAATTACTAGCAGGACAATTAAAGTTGCCGTTTTTTCATCTGTAGAGAGACTACTGAGCGTTTTCATGACTGGTGAGAAGTCATGTTCGGTGTGTTAGGGAGAGCTTTCTACCTTCCAGATACTGGCAAATTGGAACACAATAACTGATCTCTGGCGTTCCGTTTTGAATTTCTTATTTCTGTGTGAAGCACTTAATAAAGAGATAAATCGTTGTGTTTCGAAGCTAGCCATAGCATATATGATATTAAAACGTCCATACAAAAGGTTTTTTATTTTTGATAAAACATGTACCTTACTGTAAATTTAAAAAAATGAAACGTCAGGACACGAAAACAAAAATCTCTTGTCACTTGCAAATTATACTTCCGCTTTAAGTGTCTGCGATAACCCATGAAGGAACCACACGAATTTTCCAATTCTTCCAGAATAGTAGAGACTATCTGCTCAAGAGGCGATTCGTTGTTACATTTTGCCCTCCTCATTCTCAAACGTTTAAGAATCCGTTTCACAATCCACACAGAAATTGTAATCCCATGTTGCAGGGCCAGAAAACCAGCTATTTCAGCGTTCGTAAATCCTTGCAAGAAGTAGCTACTTATTAGGTTCTCTCTGTTCACTTCAACGTTTTTTTTTTAGTGCAGGCTTGTAAGTAGGTAACACATTTCGACGGAAGAAAGTCGGAATACAAAGAGAAAGTTGAATAACAGGATGATCCACTCGGTTACTTTGAACTCTGGATCTCAGAAGTAAGAAGTCGGAAGTCAGAACTCAGAAGTCGGAACTCAGAAGTTAGAAGTCGGAAGTCGGAACTTGGAAGTCGGAAGTCGGAAGTCGGAAGTCGGAAGTCGGAAGTCGGAAGTCGGAAGTCGGAAGTCCCTCCTCGGCTTTCGTAAGGGCGGCACGTTCTCCTCAGTTATTTTAAGACCCTGGGTGTTGGTCCGATCTGAGACTAGAGCCCGAGACCTCCCGCACGGTAGTCCGGCGCTCTACCAACTGAGCCAATAAAAATAAAATAATAATTTATTATTAAAATAATAATAAATTATGGGGCTTTTGAGGGCCAATGTAAAAAACAAACAAACAGATATTGTAAATAAACATAGCAGGGTAAAGAATCCCAACTGGCAGGAGGCAGACCAGTTGGCTATTTACAGGCGCAGCCGAGGAGTTGAATTCGGGGCTACCGAGAACAACACCAGCTAGTGGTCAGAACGGGACTTGAACCCACGACTTACCGATTATAAGTCCAACACTCTAACCACTGGGCCACGCTGCCTCCTCCTAACCGGTCGACTTCAATAAATTGAAATACAGTAGGGTCAAACATGTTCTCAAACGTGAAGTCATTGATATCATCACACTAAATTATCGTAATTTTAAGTTTAATTGCCGTTTTATTCAGAGAGGAAACTGCTTATGGGGCACTGCAGTTTATATAACAAATATAATTTATGTCAGTATAATAATCAAGGCTACATCGCTACGGAAAAGCTTGAATGGAAATTTGTGAAATATTACTTACAATTCTGTGGGATACAGTCCTATCATTGTAATATTAATATCTTTAAAAGCTCTTTGAGTCAGTTTTGCTTAAACACATCCTAGATTGTAAGAGGTGTACCCATTTTCCTTTTCTTTTTCTCCCTTTTTTATTGTTTTGCTGCAGTTGTTGGCCTTCTGCTGGGCTTTCCTTCAGTCCAAAAATTCCTGAGAAAGCGTCATCCAAACAGGAAATTATTGCCATGGAGTAGCCAAGGGTAGTTGCGATAATTTTTCCTCCGAGTTTTTCACTGAAATTTCTAAGCATTTCCGTGTGTATTTCATACTTAAGGTAATTCCCTTGTTTTGCACTGCGCAACCTCTTCTGCGCATAACATGCGACATGCAAGATGGCGTCGGTTCTTCCTGTTAGCGTGAAAAGGTCAAATAAGGGCCACTTTTGCAGAGCTAAAGATTTTATTCGTAATAAGAATGCCGCAAAACGGCTTACAGCTTCCTGGTATGTTATTTTGTGTCTCGTCCCAGTCCCCACCGCGCAAATTCTCCATCCTGACTGTGATCTCAACCTTCCACGGCAGTTTGTGAGGAAACAAGCACGGTGACCCCCGAATGTTTTTTAAGGTATTTGCTAAGAACAGTCTAATAAAGAACATATTTGAAGAAGAAAAAAGTTTGATAGTAGAAGACGATTATTTTTTAGAAAATAATTCCTTATTTTCTTTTGTGGTATTTAATGTGTTTGTGTGTGCTTACTTCAGTTAGCTACCGACTTCAAATTGTAATATATTTATAATTAACTGGCAACCTGGCATTTATAACTATTTCAGGTTATTTCAGGTTGTCAGTTACCCTTATTCTTAATTTGATTATTATTTAATGTTACTGTAATTTAATTCAATTAAAAAATAAGGGATAAATAAAGCTGTTGTTGTTGTTGTCCGTACTGGGTGTATTTTGGCCAAGGCGAGGACTTCAAGCTAACCACGGAAGTGTCCAAAAAACTGCTATATTCCCACAACCAGGCAATCAAAAACGGCTTAAATGAAGCAATACTACTTGTGTGAATAAAAGATAAAATTTTGTGTCTTTCAAGTAACAAAGACCTAATTCTGTAAGAAGGTGATTCGAATTTTTAACGCGCAACAAGTACAAATACCCCATTTTAAAAGACTGCTGACGCGTAAAAGAGCATGGTGACCCCAATTTTTTTATTGCATTTTTTATATTTTCATATCATGAATGTTAATTATGCCAAGTTTCAAAAAGGTTTGATAGTAGAACAATTTCAAGGGAATTACCTTAACTCTGTCTGGGTATCATTGAAATGATCTTTTCCTCCTATAAGTGATGCCTTTTTTGGTAAACGATGATGACGTCAGAAGCGGAACAAAGGGCAATGTTCGTCATGGCCGGTTTTAGCCAGCACGGGAGCCAATGGGTTAACATAAAGTAGAATACGGCCCTGTTTGACAATACGTAAGTCTCATTTGCTACTGTTTAGCTTATAGCATGTAGCTGTGTTACACAATCCTTATAATACTACTTTAATTACAACTACTATCAATTCTGATTCCATATTCTATTCACATCCTTCAAGCGAAAAACGAATAATTCACTGTGGGGGCTCATTCTGTCAACAAAACGAAAAATTTCAGCCATATAACAATTATGTAAGGGATGCCCGGTAGCCTAATGGTTAGTATTTTTCTAGTTGAAGTTAAACATGATATAGGTATATTTTTAATACTTAGATATTTAGCTTTGTTTTAGTTGTTTTCAATATTTTTAGGAAAGGTTATAGAGTTAACCTTGTTTTGTTTTTAACTTTTCTTTTCGCGTCGTGAGTGTAGTTTAGTGCAGTGCAGTGCGGTTGTGGTGTGGTGTGGTGTAGTGTAGTGTACTAGATTCCGGATCGGATAGTCCGAGTTGGACTCCGATCGGATGGTCCGAATTGGACTCCGGATAGGACGGACCGGGTTCGAGCCCTGGCCGGGACACTACGTTGTGCTCTGGTGCAAGACACTTTGCTCTCATAGTCCTTCTCTCCACCCAGGTGTATAAATGGGTAGAGGCAAAATAATGCTGGGGGTAACCCTGCAATAAACTAGCATCCCACTCAGGGGGGAGAAGAAACACTCCTAGTCGCTTCATGCTACAGAAACCGGGATAATCTCCGGCGGTATGGGCCACTACCCTCGTTTACAGACTTAAACAATTATGTACTAATGTGGATATATGTCCAGTCTAGCCGCGTGCACATGATGAACATGGTCCGTATGTATAGTTTTGATAAACGGTATATGTGGAGGTCATTTCATCTTTATCGTTTATTCACCAAGCTGAAAAGTTACTATCTTTGACTTCTTCCGTGTTAAACTGTTTACAAAGCTTTATCTAAACACGAGGTCGGGGGGGGGGGGGGGGGGAATTCGAGACAGCTATGGAAACCCTCAATTGCGTATCGGGTTTGCATAACTTTCGAGAATTCTCCCAAACCCCCGCGTGTTTAGACGAGGGTACGTAAACAAGGAAAAAGTCCTCTATTGGTTTTAGAAAACATTTCTTAACATGACGCACGAAACTAAAACGTCACAACCGTGTTTACATACTCTCATCTAAACACACCTATCAACCAATGAGAGCGCGCGTAGTATCTCAGTTATTTTATAAATGAACCTAATAAATGGCCTAGCTCACCAAGAGTCAGTCTCCGAAGCTCAGTTGGTTCGAGCGCCCGACCGGTACCTTCCTTGGAGGTAATGGGTTCGAATCCATATCATGTCGGTGACTCAGGAACATCTTCATTGTTTTGTCAATATTTGCTTAACCTTACTGAATAAAAAAACCCTTCAAAGTGAGAGACCGCCGGTTTGTTTTGTAAAATATACCGTAACATCATAAGCCATAAGCCATAAATCTCTGCATAAGTGACACACACGTCTTGGTAAGTGAAGATACATTTAATGCCGGTCCCATTTTGTACATTGTGGCCCTGTAAAATCTCCACAGCAAATATGCAATATTGCATACGGGAATTGAAACTTTAACTAGGAACGCTTTTGCGTGGAGAACCTGTTCTTATTTAAGCATACACAATAGTGGAAGTTGGAAAGATTGCTAATAAAAATTTTACATTGCTCAATTGAGTTCGCATTCATGCCCATATCTCCTCGCCTTCAATTTTAATTGACATAAACAAAGAGAAGAATAAACAAAGAGATATATTATGATTTATTTTATGTATAGAAATACTTGTTTAATACTTGTTTAATAATACTTACTTGTTTATTTGTTTATGAGCATTACAATATGATCATAGTCCTAGGCGACCCGCAATTAGCGAAGCTATTCTGGGCGGGCCACCTTTCTTAAAGAAGTCCTGTCTCTGTTCTTGAGCACATCTCCTTTTCCCGATATTTTCATTTCCATTTACTGTGACACGAAACGATTTGAATAGAAAAAAGATGCTTCTGAATGTTTGAGTAGGCATTTTTTTCCTTAGAAACCTCCATCATCGTCAGGTACCATGTTATAAATCAAGGGTTAATTAAAAATGAATCAGGTTACATTTGTCGGGCTCGGAAATTTCCGAGCTACTTCTCGAACGACGTTCTAACTTGGACACAGAATGTATTGTCTTCGACATTCGTCTCTGAAGTCTTGGCTTTTGACAAACGCCTTGTATTAAATGAGCCCTGATCGTCGATTTTTTGCGACGTTCAAAGAAACAGTGCCCACAAGCCCACCAAAAGTTCTCATCAGTCAACATTTTTCTTTTTGTCCGACGATGGCTGACCAGCATGGATCGTTTTCCTACCAGCTTCAGCAAAGCGGGAAGCTCAGGCTGTTCCACAATGCAAAGGATCCTCGACTCTCGACTGTAGTATGATGCGACCTCAAAATGCAACCAGGATATTTTAATGATTCACAAATTGATCTCATCAACGGCTCAAATAAGCCTGTTAAAATTACTGTATGAATTGAAACTCTCCTCCATTCCAAGTCATTTTAGATTCAGCTTTGAGTTTTTGGCAAAGTCACTACAAAAGATTAGTATAAATCTGCTAACGTTCTATCACGAATACTGTTCTCTGATTGTCTACGCTACTCGCTATCTATTTTGTTTTAGTAGAAACGCAGCTGTGTTCTACTGGAAATCCGCGAATCTGATTTGTTCTCCGACTGTTTTCTATTTGCCGATAGAAAACGATCGCGCGCGCATTGCTCTTTGAAGGCAATATTTTTCTTGATTTTTCGCTTAAAAATACATAAACAGTCAGCTTTTGGGATGCATTCCTTTAGAGTTTCTACTAAAGCAATTAGACTACTCGCCCTCGTTTTCTATGAGCGTTAGTCAACTCGACTGCGCCTCATTGCCTATTCGCTCATAGAAAACTCGGGCTCGTAGTCTAATTGTTAATTGCATTTACACAATCTGTAAATGATTGAGAAAAGTAATGTTTTCTAGTATTGTTGTGAATATTTGATTGAGGTAGCACGACCTAACAAAGATAATCGTTTGGGTGTTTTTTTACGTATATAACTTCTGTTTTGAAATCAAGCTATTTTGAACAACGTCTTTGACCCAAAAATGACCCAGAAATAGCAAACTTAGCCTGGAAAAAATCTGGTAGGATTGCTTACCAAATGTCTCTTTAATACTGTGTTTGGTTGCAATATTATCCTCTCTCGGTCAAGAGAGCTCAAATCACTCTGATTGCCTCCAGCAAACTGATCTTCCGATGAAACTTCCTGTATTTCAGCGAGGTTGAATTGTAACAGATTCTGAGTCAGCACATTGCAAACAATGTCATCTTCCATTACTGTAGTGTCCAGCAATTTTGCTGTAGTAAAGTAGATGATCAGCAATCAAGCTTTAATTTTTAGTTATACCAGTTGAATTGCCGTGTTCTGTTTAGTTTGTCTCAATAGATAAACTACGCAGTCAAAAGAAAAGACCATGAAAAGTCACCAGTAACCGCCCATGGTATAAACAAACCAAACTAAGTTATTATTTTTTTGCCTAAGCTTGCTCAAGTGGTCGGTAGTCACTGAAAGGCTTATCCTCGGTGTAAGAACCTGTTAAACTCACCAGTGACGTAAATCAAAGAACGAACAACAAAGGCAACAAAGACAACAAAGAACCTCGAAACAATACAGAACACAGAAACAATAGCTCAAAAACAAAGTCACAGGTTCTTACACTGCGGTAAAGCCCACTGAAAGGGATAGACGAGAGGGACCTCCCTGACCATGAACAGATTGAGTTGCCTTACACAAACCGTGAAATCGTTGGAGCCTCGAGGGGAAGCCCTTTCAGTGGCTACCGGCCCCTCGAGGCTTCATCTCAATCTGTTCATGGCCAGGTAGGTCCCTCTCGTCTATCCCTTTCAGTGACTACCCATGTGGTCACCATGGTAATGTAGCTAATAATAAAACTGCCAGAAAGTATGGCAAGACAAAATCTATTTTATCAACTTACCCTTCTTTCGCTCCCTATTTTCACGAAGTGGGAGTACACCACTGTCCGAAATGGCTTGGCGGTGTGGCGGTGTGACCTTGCAACTCAGATTTTGCACTTTGCAGCCACCTGAATAATCTATAATTAAAGTAAAAATAATGCGGATCGTGATTTTTAAGTGTGGCACAGTCGTATTATGCATTATATTCTAATCCGCTACCCGGTTCAAACGCCTGATATAAAACATTTATGTTGTAATAAGCGACGACTGTTGGTGTGTGTTAACACGAGCCGTGTGCGACCCTCTTTATTATGTCTTTACAAGAAAAATACATGATAATAAATTTAACAATCCCGCAGAAACTCTGAAAAACTCGAAATACAACAAGAAAACAACTAATAATATGAAAGCCTACAAACCAAACCGAACCTAACACACACTTGTTCACACGAATATATATGAACAACTGATAGCCATTAGTCATTGAGTATTCAATTTTGAGGGCGAAGGAACGGTCGTATGACACGAGTGAATATAAGTGAAAGCAACGCAGCATAAATATATACTAAACATTGACGGATGAAGAAATAGTGCCAATGTACCTTGCAACAATCCAGACAAAGGGTTACGTAATACATTTACAATTTGTCTTTACAATGGGAAATACTATATCGATGATGACGTGATCGACAAGAGCATAAATACTCTAGTCTGTAATATCAGTGATATATCTTTGAATATATTGTCATTTTTGTAGTCCCCTCACGATCGCGTATCGCTTTGATTTGGAAAGTCTTGGTTTTCTACGAGAAGTGTGTTGTTAGAAGGCTGTGTTGTAATGCTTTGTATCTATTGGTCTGCCACATAGCGGCTGACAGCTGGTGGCGATGTTACAATAATAAATGAAATACTTCATGTTATTCAAGATGACGTTTGGGAAATAGACAATAAAGATGTTTCAAGTGGTCGGGTAGAACTCTAGTCACCTGCACTCCTCTTGTAGCTGACTTTAGTCGTAACTCGAAATGGTTTGGACGTAACACTGGCTGTCAATCCTGAGATCATTTTTATTGAAATGGTTAATTCCCATTTATTCCGCTCTGCGACATCAGCTCTCTCTAACCAGTAGACGTGGTCCCCATCTTGTTTCTTGTAAACTGAACCTAGGTCCACGCAAATGACTTGTCGCTTCTTCTCGCTTTGCAAAGTGTTGACTTCTAACTCAACAGGACCTTTAGAAGTGTCAAATTAAGGTGGCTCCCAACAGTTTCCAGCACTTTCCAAGACTTAGATTTTGATAGGTCATTACAACCACTCTTTATCTGTTGATGCTACAATCATGGTGTCAAACAAATGACAATTTATTGGCAAACACGTTGTTATCAGTTTTTGACACGATGGGTTACCATAGCGACAGTATAACCTTCTAAATACACCCTTCGTTTTAGCTTTAACTCCTAATAACTCAAAAACGAGCTCGGTGACCCATACTTTTTATTGTCAAATTTTTGTCAGCGAGACAAGATGAAACTTTGCAAAACGTTTCATCTTGTCTTGCTGATCAAAATTTAATAATAAAAAATATGGTTCACCAAACTCATTTTTGAGTTATTAGCAGTTAAAGCTAAAATGAAGGGTGTATTTAGAAGGTTATACTGTTGCTACGGTAAGCTAAAATGACAATAAAAGTATCACAACTTGTTCACCAGTGAATGGACATCTGTTTGATACCATAATTGTTGCCTCATCTGATAAAGATTCATAGTATTGATCCATCAAAGTTGAGGTGCTGAGAAATGCAGGAAACAGTTTAGAGCCACCTTTAATAGATACCTACCGTGTAAATATATAACTATTCGTGTACAAGGGCTAAACTGGTTTTAAAAAGATTTTTCAGTGCAGATTGATCTACGATACAAGTGTGCGGCTAGTGAATAATAAAGAAATGGTTATGTTATCGGAATCAAATCAGGGAACATATTTTTAATTAAATTGGTTGAGAACAAAGGGATAAACTCCCTTCGTTTTTTAGCTTTGGTCTGAGCACGTCGAATAACTTCTTGGAGACCAACTATAAAGTAGCTGAAAATGAAACATACAATTACCCTTCCATAAAAGGAAAAAGCTCTAGCGGACTGTTTGTAATGCAAGAATGTAACTGATAGCTAATTATGCTTTTAAATTTAATTCTCAATTTCCATATTCTGTAATGCCAACGAGTCAGCATTAAGTTTGGTTAGAATCGAATTAGTTTTGGCTCTGATACAATATTGTCAGTAGAAAACAAAATCGTGAGCTCAATTTCGAAGTCAATGTCAGACCTAAACAACTCAGAGCCGGTCAAGAAAAAGCCATCAGTCCTCGCTCATGTAAGCGGGTACAATAATATGGGAATAAAAATGACTTTTTGTGGGAATATTGTGAATTTGCGCCCGCGTAGTGTCATTTGCGGCCCGAGCGCGAAGCAGAAAGGTCGCAATGACCGCTACAAGGGTGCAAATAAACAATATTGCCGATAAAAGTCATTTTATTATCATTATTATCAATATACAAGGCCAAATAACATCCTGATGACTAACAAATTTAATAACGTTTTCAAGAATACAAGTAGGAACTTACTGAAAATGTTATAACTGGAAAGGCCGGACCGATACGTTTTCAACAGGTGCAGAACTTTGCGGATATAGCTACGATGTTTCTGAAAATAATCGCCAAAAAAAGTTACATTTTCCAATTGATCTTTGGTGTAAAATCCCCGCAGTACTTCAGCCGAGCTAGTTTTGCTCGACCGTAGGAATCAAGTGATCGACATTTCGCTTCTCGTAAAGACGATGAGAACTTGCTTTCTTTGTTTCTTCCAGATTGTGCTTTTGCTTCTAACCGGTCTTCAAGTCTAAATCCGACTTTTTTGTCTGTATTTTTCCCATAACAACTAGACTGATTCTTCTCTGAAAACTATTCGTTTAGTGTGAAACTGAACTTCAAAGCTTGCTCAGCCTTGCTGTCCGCTCGTACGCTTCTCAATGGTTTTTCGCGTAAAAGGCTAAACGTAATAACCTGATTGGTTGAAATTCATCGGATGATGGAGTGTGAACCAATCAGCTTCAGGGCCGTTGATGGTCATTTGCGGCCCGCAAAGCGTGTGTTTTAACGAGGCCGGATTTCAATTTGGCCGCGTATATTTATAATAATGGTGAGTAAAGTCAAATCTAGTATGGGGTTACATTATCAGATAAAGGGTTTGCCTACCTCTTGTGTCGTGCGTTCTAATAGCAGCTCTAGCACACCTCTGTACATAAGCGTAGATGTGAGTAATTTCTACTGATGCTCGGACTACTGCAGTCACCTCAGAGTTTTCAAGTCGATATTCCAAGCCTTTAGCTCCCTTCTTGGTTTTCTTGTCATAGAAATCTTTAAGGTCCATAATTTGAACCTCTACATTCACCTCTGGATCCTTGTTTCGAGGCTCATAATTCATGGCTGTGTTGCTTTCAAGGGGCTGTCGTAGTATTTCACTATAGGCACCTTAATATACAGAAAAACAGCACATCAAATTCAAGAATCTTTGAACAGATGGGGACCTTGCGCTCATAGGCCACTTCGCTATATTAAAATTCAGCTTGATAGCGAGGCCTAGACGACACGAGCAAAAGAAGTTAATGAACATGCATTTTTATTTTCTTTGAAAGTGGCCTTTTTCGCAAGGTGAGCTAAGAAATACAATACAAGTAATAATTAAACTTAAATTCCTTTTTTGTCTCTTCTCCAATCCATTTATTCACCCAGTTAATAGTATATGTAATAGGACTACATGCTGTCCAGTTTGGAAATAATTGGATGAAAAAAAAATTGCGAGGACTGTCAAATTGGACGAGGCCGGAGGCAATATCTCGCACAATTAGTATCGGAAATGTCTGATCCTTTAAGTAATGACTGTGCTAGGTGTGTTATGTAACATGAGATTAAAAATTATGTTATCATGGCAACATACTGGGTCCCAGATCCCCTAATGTTGAAGGCTATTCTGGTCATGTTTGGTCATCCATTTTGACATTTCTCAATGACTCCAGATCTGCATGATCTCACAAGCATATTTATGAGTTAGTTAGGCCAGGTTATTTTACTCAGACACTGAAAACAGGTTCGAGGGGACTGAATAAGAGTATGTTGCCATGGAAACAGGATTAATTATAACTGTAGGCGTGTCGCCTGTAGCACTATTAGTGTACCAAGTTTCAATTGCCTCGGTGCAATGCTCTACCAACTGAGCTATGAAGCCACACATTGGGAGCGAGGTCAATTTATTGAGTTCATATTTTTCCAGTGAGAAGTGAAAATTAATTTAATTTAATTTAATTTGCTCAAATTCAGTTACACAGATAATCAAAATAAAATAAAATAAAATAAAAATAAATATATTTACAAATATAAAAGAGATATCTGAGTTATTAGGCCAGTTTATACAGAATTCTAGCCTGAAATAGGATATAAAATACAGAACACTGATATAGACAAATCGCGACGTTAAATGTCCATAAAACTATAAAAAATCTCTCCTTATTTATATTAAACTTATTAATATAAAACCGATTCACTTTCTTACTAAACAATGATAATTGATCAAGTGACGGTTACAGGCAGTCCGTTCCATAAATCTACAATGCGATCATCAAACAGGTTTTATAAAGGGTAGACATATTGGCCAAAATATCAGGTTAATAAACGACATTTTAGAGCAAACTGAAACTCAAAATATTCCTGGGATACTCCTCCAACTTGACGTTAAGAAGGCATTCGATACCATTGAATGGAAATTTGTTCAAAACTATGTAGCAGCTCTGAAGGCGCGATCCAAATTTTAAACGACTTCGGTGCTGTCTCTGGTTTGATATCAAACCCATCCAAAACTAAAGCCTTGTGGCTCGGTCCGCGGAAGCATAACGTAGACGAGCCATTTGACTTCCAGTGGCCGAAGGAACCAATCTTCCTATTAAAATGCAATTACAATGAGAAATTTCTGAAGCAAACTAACTTACCGCAATTCTACAAGTCAATACTGCAATACTTTTTGGAACTAAAGGTAGCCCACAATTGTTCCTTTGGCCAAGAATTTGTCTTATTTAATAATAAAGAAATCTTGATTGAAAATAAAGCCATATTGTATAAAGAATGGCTCCAGAGAGGAGTCTTCCTTGTGCAGGATCTTTTAAAAGAAAATTGCCAACCTCTGACTTTTCTGGAGTTCATTCAAAAGTATGAGATCGAATGCAATACTTATCTGCAAGCTGTTTCCGCGATTCCTAAGTACCTTCTCAATAAAGCAACAGAAAAACGGAAAATGCATTCCAGTTGTCTCCGAATACCGTCATAGACTTGCACAAAATGAAAAGAAGAGATTATTATTGGCCTCTAATCAACAAAGACAAGGTAGTGATAAAGGCAGGTGAAAAATGGGCGCGCGACCTACAATCTGGAGACTCTCAAGCAAACACTTATTTCAAGCGTGTTAAAAATGTTTGCAAAAATAATAAGCTCAAACAATTTTACTTAAATTGCTTCACAGAATAGTGGTGACTAAAAAGGAACTTTTCTTCTACGGTATGGAAACCTGTGTATATTATGCCAAGAACCTGAGTCAATAAGTCACACTTTCCTAAACTGCCATTGTTCAAATCATTTCTTTTCCGAAGTCATTAAATGGTTTAAAAAAGAAAATGTCACCACCTTCTCACCATCTCCGCTCGAATTCCTTTTCGGTTTGGAGCCAAAGAGTTATCCTTAAGTTGCATATAAGTCGTTAAGAAATTTCAACTACACAGTGTTATTTGCTAAATATTACGTAAAAACACAAAAACTGCTCAAGAAAGAATTTAACATGCACGAAGGAATTTATTAGAAACTCACTTTCAATATTCAAGTGGAAAAGCTGTCTTAAATTGTAGTCATGCTGCACTGTAGCCGTCCTCTTTCTACTCCAGATTTTCCCAGAAACATAGAAGGTGATTTGGTATGTGGTAAACAAATTTGTGTATTTTTCCTTTCTTTGTTCTTTGTTCTTATGTTTTTTGTGCGTTTTGGCTTTTGCTCTTATTGTTAAACAAGAACTGTACATTTGCTTTCTAAAGGAAATATTTCCGAAAAAAAATATTTTACCAATTTTTTACACCTAAATATCTCTGGAACTACCACAAATATTTGAAAACTGAAACGAAATTTTTAAATCTTACATGGAGCGCCTTTAAAAAGCAAGGTATAAAAATTTTACCATAGTAGCACATTAAAATTATAAACTTCAATTTGAGGTTTAAACTGGTATAGTAGCAACATCCAGGAAAATTTAATGGTACGTTTGTAAGGTATCATGTGTCTGTCATGCTGTGGTGTTCAGTTCAACTTAGTGTGTGATCTGGCCAGGGAGGTTTACAGTACCAGTATTAGAACGAGTGTAGGATCTGATATGTTCTCACGCAAATTCAATCAACCAATTAGGCAATACAAAATTGTTGTTTGTCATCAGTCAGTTGCAATGATACAGCTAGTTTGGCTTCAGTCAGTCTTCAGTTGAATATTTTGGACAAAATTGTTGTTTTCATCAGTCAGTTACAATGATACAGCTAATTTGGCTTCAGTCGTCATCTTTCTGACAAATTTTGAAAGACAAGCTTTTCTACTTAAACAGATAAACTTCCATTTGAGTACAGTAATCAGGAAACTAGTTTTAAACTGTTATAGTAGCAACATCCTGGAAAAGTAAATGATACGTTGCTGTTAGGTATCATTGTGGTTTTCAGTTTAACTTACTCAGCCTTTAGTTAAGCTTAGTACTTTAGTTTCTGAAAGGGGTCAGAAAAGCCTCAGCATTATAACTATTACACAGAGTTGTATATGAAGTATCCCCTAATTGATAACATAGAAAGCATATTCCCTTGTGTTATGCTCAGGGCTAGCATTTTAGAAGTACTGTAAAGCTTTTGGGATGTAAATCCGACAGGAAATCGGGACGTTTTTTTTATAAAGAAACCGCCAAGGGTTTAAAATAGGAATCGATATCTTATAAAACAATGACAATGATATTCAAACATCAAGAACAGCAACTGTTTACCGAAAAACGATCTGCACCACTTAAACTGTACATGATTGCTCAGATAGGGGTCTTTAGTAACGTAACATAAAAAACACACCTTACGCAATTAACCGACTGAAAGATGAGAAAGGCAAAGCTTATAGCCATCCGATTGAATCACAAAACAACAACTCCAGTGATCAACCACAAAGTTGACCAAAACCCGAAATTAGTATCGCTGAAGTTAATGCAGGATTTAAGTTACACTCTGGAACTCAATCATGCAACTTAAATTGTTATAAGCAGCGTTATACATGCAATACATTTTGCACTCAGTCGACTCTCGCTTCTCAGGTACCATGATCACACAGAAGGGAGCAACAAGGAGTTCGTTGAGATGGTATCCGATGCAGCGAACAACAAGAAGACTTAAGACCCCTTCTTAAATACAGATTGCAAATATAGATTTCGAAACCAGTGGATCTCTATCAACGTCAAGCTGTACTAGATCGAAACTCATAAAGAAGTTACAATGAGAGACATTGTGTTCCTTCTATCGCCAGCATAATCGTAAATTGAATGTAAAAGGAACGTGGACTGTCAGATTAGAGCATTTCATTTTGCGGAACTGAAAAACGTCTGAGGTGGGGACAAATCCAAGGCTATGCTTATTCTACTGATAACTTTAGATAATGATAATGAAACGACAAGAAATAGTACAAACAATACATTTATATACGAACAGAAATAAAAGCATCTTCTGCCAATTTAGGGGACTGACATTGTTCTCAAACTGCATCGAAACTTCGAATGCAAACAAAAATTCATAAAATTGGCCTTCAATTTGTCATTGTAGTAATGTTGTGGTAATGAAAATCTGCAGCAATGAACAACGGAAAGTATTAGCCGTGTTGATGTTAACCGCTAGTGTGGTATATTGCTACCACGCACATTCTGCACACAAGTAACTTACAGGCAAAATCCAGGCTGAGCTGAACCCGTTTTAAAGTTAGCTGTTCAGGAAATTGTCAGGCTTTTCACAGCGGAGCTGACACATCAAAACAAGGTCTATTTGCATCACATGACTGAGCGAATCTCTTTACAGTAGTACATCAATTTAGACGACTTTGTCAGATCCGATTTATGAACAGGGTACGTTTAGAATCATCGATTTTCGACCACGTGAAAAAGTCGACACATACTAAAACAAGATATCGCATCACAGGTAGGGTTCTATCCCAGTATAACTGAGAGCTATCAGGTCTACGACTTCTACATTATAACCGATGCTGTTATCGACGTTCAATGAACTTGAAGTCGCTTGCTCAGTTATAACTTGCATTTTGCACTTGTAAACTACAAGAGGAGCAACTTCCACAATTTTGTGGTCAGAACTCTGCATTCCGATTTTCAACTTTCACCAAGGCCTTGAAAGTCTTAGTCTAAGTCAAGTGACAATTAAACTTGCATACTCCTAACCTGGGAAGTTCCACTCTGTTAATCTCTCGTTCGCCATTTGCTGCATCTGTACGCGCAACTCTTGTGCCTCTGCCTGACCAGAAGGATTCGTAAGCCCGTGCAAAATTTGCCGCGTGCATTCTAACTCGGACTGTATAAGCTCGTCAATGTCATTTAGTGTTTCTTCCCAGTCCGAAACGAACTGCATGGAGGTGAGTTGGAAAGCCGGACCCCGTGAGTTGTTGTTGGAAGATCCAAGAAAGGCCGTTTCCAGGATGTGCCAACTCTGTAGTGATTCGTCGATTGATGCCGTGACTATCTGAGATGAACTCATTCCTAGAGTATGAGTTCTGCTTCTTTCACTTCCTTTCCGACCGGTTGGTGGGGGAGTAATGGCCTCCTTTTGTACACGTTTGTTTCAGAATTAACCTACCGTGTCAAATGAATTCTAACTTACGATCATACGTGACTTTCCTTCTGGCTGTCCTAGAAGCGGTCGTTATAGCTCATAATCGTAAAGGAACATAGTCCACTAAGTCTTAACACAAATTTGGATTAAAAGGAGTTCTTGTGCAAGTCAATATATTTTGACAGACTGCGTGAATTGCAGGACATGAGACTACAACTGAAGCGTGCCGCCGCTTGATGTCACGTGCTTCACCTCAATGCGGTCAGTCCTGTCAGTCCTGTCAGTTTATAGTTGGTTTTGCTACATCAATTTAAGGTAATATCGTATTCAGTTCTGAATCGTCAGACATGATGTTGATTATTTTCTTGAACTTGAAATTGTGGCCGCAATCCAGAACTCTATTTGCCCTGAATCTTAAAATTAAGCTGAGCTGCATAAATTTCTTGTTAATCATAACAAAGGTATAAAGATTGCGTAAGACTGAAATTCATGTTCGCTTCCTCTTGTGCCTAAAATAAAGCCAGAAAAATGACGACTTGTTTTTACAAACTCCCAAACAAGTGGTTATGATATGCAGGGTGGGAAAAATAGATATCATCCAATGGGATAATCAGACTTCCGGATCCCCTTACTTTACTTTTTACACAACAGCATCAACTCAACCACACCGACTAATGGCATGCAAATACAGTCAATACCCACTACACGTCCCATTTATTGCAAGTGTTATTGTATTGCTAGGGAGGAGGGGCGGGGGGTGGTTCATCTCAAAATATTTAATTAATAGCATTACGAGTGGGGCCTGGCTTTAAAATTTTGATGGGAAGGATGGGGGCCATCATATATCTTACAGATACTATCTATCAAATTCCACCACCACCACCATCCCCCACATCTACCACTGTGGTTATATATTGTGCATTTGTATTTGTACTTTACTACTAAAAAGTTTTGCTTTCTTATTTAATTTTTTTATTTTAATTTATACGTTAGCGTGTTTTTTCATTAAATTAAGTAATTTTGTAACTGAAGAAGCCTTGAAGGGATTTGCAATAAACTGTATATTGTATTGATCGTGTATTGATTTCCTCTTCGACTTTGCATAACTAATATTTTCTTTCATAACTGCTAATAATCACACCTAGGAACCGACTGTTAGACAAGTGAGACGAATTCATCATTTTAGCAATGTTGCACGAAATTTTCATTCCCAATTTATTTTTTATAAATTATAATTTGATCCAGCACTTACTTAAGAACTTCATCTATTGAAGACGTGAAGACATCACTTGTTAAATCTTTCACACCATCCGGATAATCATGCTTAGTTTAACCAAACATTGTACACTTATTGGATTCGTCTGAGCCCAATATCAAATCAAAAGGAAACCATTTAATCGAATTTAAATTAAAGAGCTTTACCAATGCTCTACCAACTGAGCTATGAAGCCACACATTGGGATTGAGGTCAATTTATTGAGTTCATATTTTTCCAGTGAGTAGTGAAAATTAATTTAATTTCATTTCATTTGCTCAAATTCAGTTACACAGATAATCAAAATAAAATAAAATAAAATAAAAATAAATATATTTACAAATATAAAAGAGATATCTGAGTTATTAGGCCAGTTTATACAGAATTCTAGCCTGAAACAGGATATAAAATACAGAACACTGATATAGACAAATCGCAACGTTAAATGTCCATAAAACTATAAAAAATTTCTCCTTAAAAAAAGAAAATGTCACCACCTTCTCGCCATCTCCGCTCGTATTCCTTTTCGGTTTGGAGCCAAAGAATTATCCTTAAGTTGCATATAAGTCGTTAAGAAATTTCAACTACACAGTGTTATTTGCTAAATATTACTTAAAAACACAAACACTGCTCAAGAAAGAATTTAACATGCACGAAGGAATTTATTAGAAACTCACTTTCAATATTCAAGATGAAAAGCTGTCTTAAATTGTAGTCATGCTGCACTGTAGCCGTCCTCTTTCTACCCCAGATTTTCCCAGAAACATAGAAGGTGATTTGGTATGTGGTAAACAAATTTGTGTATTTTTCTTTTCCTTTCTTTGTTCTTTGTTCTTATGTTTTTTGTGCGTTTTGGCTTTTGCTCTTATTGTTAAACAAGAACTGTACATTTGCTTTCTAAAGGTAATATTTCCGAAAAAAAATATTTTACGCCTAAATATCTCTGGAACTACCACAAATATTTGAAAACTGAAACGAAATTTTTAAATCTTACATGGAGCGCTACATGACTCCCTTGAAAAAGCAAGGTATAAAAATTTTACCATAGCAGCACATTAAAATGATAAACTTCAATTTGAGGTTTAAACTGGTATAGTAGCAACATCCAGGAAAATTAAATGGTACGTTTGTTAGGTATCATGTGTCTGTCATGCTGTGGTGTTCAGTTCAACTTAGTGTGTGATCTGGCCAGGGAGGTTTAAGTACCAGTATTAGAACGAGTGTAGGATCTGATATGTTCTCACGCAAATTCAATCAACCAATTAGGCAATACAAAATTGTTGTTTGTCATCAGTCAGTTGCAATGATACAGCTAGTTTGGCTTCAGTCAGTCTTCAGTTGAATATTTTGGACAAAATTGTTGTTTTCATCAGTCAGTTACAATGATACAGCTAATTTGGCTTCAGTCGTCATCTTTCTGACAAATTTTGAAAGACAAGCTTTTCTACTTAAACAGATAAACTTCCATTTGAGTACAGTAATCAGGAAACTAGTTTTAAACTGTTATAGTAGCAACATCCTGGAAAAGTAAATGATACGTTGCTGTTAGGTATCATTGTGGTTTTCAGTTTAACTTACTCAGCCTTTAATTTAGCTTAGTACTTTAGTTTCTGAAAGGGGGCAGAAAAGCCTCAGCATTATAACTATTACACAGAGTTGCATATGAGGTATCCTCTAATTGATAACATAGAAAGCATATTCCCTTGTGTTATGCTCAGGGCTAGCATTTTAGAAGTACTGTAAAGCTTTTGGGATGTAAATCCGACAGGAAATCGGGACGTTTTTTTTTTATAAAGAAACCGCCAAGGGTTTAAAATAAAAATCGATATCTTATAAAACAATGACAATGATATTCAAACATCAAGAACAGCAAATGTTTACCGAAAAACGATCTGCACCACTTAAACTGTACATGATTGCTCAGATAGGGGTCTTTAGTAACGTAACATAAAAAACACACCTTACGCAATTAACCGACTGAAAGATACGAAAGGCAAAGCTTATAGCCATCCGACTGAATCACAAAACAACAACTCCAGTGATCAACCACAAAGTTGACCAAAACCCGAAATTAGTATCGCTGAAGTTAATGCAGGATTTAAGTTACACTCTGGAACTCAATCATGCAACTTAAATTGTTATAAGCAGCGTTATACATGCAATACATTTTGCACTCAGTCGACTCTCGCTTCTCAGGTACCATGATCACACAGAAGGGAGCAACAAGGAGTTCGTTGAGATGGTATCCGATGCAGCGAACAACAAGAAGACTTAAGACCCCTTCTTAAATACAGATTGCAAATATAGATTTCGAAACCAGTGGATCTCTATCAACGTCAAGCTGTACTAGATCGAAACTCATAAAGAAGTTACAATGAGAGACATTGTGTTCCTTCTATCGCCAGCATAATCGTAAATTGAATGTAAAAGGAACGTGGACTGTCAGATTAGAGCATTTCATTTTGCGGAACTGAAAAACGTCTGAGGTGGGGACAAATCCAAGGCTATGCTTATTCTACTGATAACTTTAGATAATGATAATGAAACGACAAGAAATAGTACAAACAATACATTTATATACGAACAGAAATAAAAGCATCTTCTGCCAATTTAGGGGACTGACATTGTTCTCAAACTGCATCGAAACTTCGAATGCAAACAAAAATTCATAAAATTGGCCTTCAATTTGTCATTGTAGTAATGTTGTGGTAATGAAAATCTGCAGCAATGAACAACGGAAAGTATTAGCCGTGTTGATGTTAACCGCTAGTGTGGTATATTGCTACCACGCACATTCTGCACACAAGTAACTTACAGGCAAAATCCAGGCTGAGCTGAACCCGTTTTAAAGTTAGCTGTTCAGGAAATTGTCAGGCTTTTCACAGCGGAGCTGACACATCAAAACAAGGTCTATTTGCATCACATGACTGAGCGAATCTCTTTACAGTAGTACATCAATTTAGACGACTTTGTCAGATCCGATTTATGAACAGGGTACGTTAAGAATCATCGATTTTCGACCACGTGAAAAAGTCGACACATACTAAAACAAGATATCGCATCACAGGTAGGGTTCTATCCCAGTATAACTGAGAGCTATCAGGTCTACGACTTCTACATTATAACCGATGCTGTTATCGACGTTCAATGAACTTGAAGTCGCTTGCTCAGTTATAACTTGCATTTTGCACTTGTAAACTACAAGAGGAGCAACTTCCACAATTTTGTGGTCAGAACTCTGCATTCCGATTTTCAACTTTCACCAAGGCCTTGAAAGTCTTAGTCTAAGTCAAGTGACAATTAAACTTGCATACTCCTAACCTGGGAAGTTCCACTCTGTTAATCTCTCGTTCGCCATTTGCTGCATCTGTACGCGCAACTCTTGTGCCTCTGCCTGACCAGAAGGATTCGTAAGCCCGTGCAAAATTTGCCGCGTGCATTCTAACTCGGACTGTATAAGCTCGTCAATGTCATTTAGTGTTTCTTCCCAGTCCGAAACGAACTGCATGGAGGTGAGTTGGAAAGCCGGACCCCGTGAGTTGTTGTTGGAAGATCCAAGAAAGGCCGTTTCCAGGATGTGCCAACTCTGTAGTGATTCGTCGATTGATGCCGTGACTATCTGAGATGAACTCATTCCTAGAGTATGAGTTCTGCTTCTTTCACTTCCTTTCCGACCGGTTGGTGGGGGAGTAATGGCCTCCTTTTGTACACGTTTGTTTCAGAATTAACCTACCGTGTCAAATGAATTCTAACTTACGATCATACGTGACTTTCCTTCTGGCTGTCCTAGAAGCGGTCGTTATAGCTCATAATCGTAAAGGAACATAGTCCACTAAGTCTTAACACAAATTTGGATTAAAAGGAGTTCTTGTGCAAGTCAATATATTGTGACAGACTGCGTGAATTGCAGGACATGAGAGATTTGCAGAGTTCACACCCACACCTTGATCGTACACCAACAGTTTTTCTTAATCCCGTCCACTTCATCAGTGCCTTTAGGACTGAGTAACTACTGGGATCGTAAAAAATATCATAAAAGGTTTTATTATTTTGATTTTAAATGTTCTTCTTCTCTCGTCCTTTATTATTACCAGGGCAAAGTAAGCTTACTTTGCGTGACTTCCAACTACCACTGAAGCGTGCCGCCGCTTGATATCACGTGCTTCACCTCAATGCTGTCAGTCCTGTCAGTCCTGTCAGTTTATAGTTGGTTTTGCTACATCAATTTAAGGTAATATCGTATTCAGTTCTGAATCGTCAGACATGATGTTGATTATTTTCTAGAACTTGAAATTGTGGCTGCAATCCAGAACTCTATTTGCCCTGAATCTTAAAATTAAGCTGAGCTGCATCAAATTCTTGTTAATCATAACAAAGGTATAAAAATTGCGTAAGACTGAAATGAAATGAAAAGCAGAGATTATTATTGGCCTCTAATCAACAAAAACAAGGTAGTGATAAAGGCAGGTGAAAAATGGGTGCGCGACCTACAATCTGGAGACTCTCAAGCAAACACTTATTTCAAGCGTGTTAAAAATGTTTGCAAAAATAATAAGCTCAAACAATTTTACTTAAATTGCTTCACAGAATAGTGGTGACTAAAAAGGAACTTTTCTTCTACGGTATGGAAACCTGTGTATATTATGCCAAGAACCTGAGTCAATAAGTCACACTTTCCTAAACTGCCATTGTTCAAATCATTTCTTTTCCGAAGTCATTAAATGGTTTAAAAAAGAAAATGTCACCACCTTCTCGCCATCTCCGCTCGAATTCCTTTTCGGTTTGGAGCCAAAGAATTATCCTTAAGTTGCATATAAGTCGTTAAGAAATTCAACTACACAGTGTTATTTGCTAAATATTACTTAAAAACACAAACACTGCTCAAGAAAGAATTTAACATGCACGAAGGAATTTGTTAGAAACTAACTTTCAATATTCGAGTTGAAAAGCTGTCTTAAATTGTAGTCATGCTGCACTGTAGCCGTCCTCTTTCTATCCCAGATTTTCCCAGAAACATAGAAGGTGATTTGGTATGTGGTAAACAAATTTGTGTATTTTTCCTTTCCTTTCTTTGTTCTTTGTTCTTATGTTTTTTGTGCGTTTTGGCTTTTGCTCTTATTGTTAAACAAGAACTGTACATTTGCTTTCTAAAGGTAATATTTCCGAAAAAAAATATTTTACCGATTTTTTACACCTAAATATCTCTGGAACTACCACAAATATTTGAAAACTGAAACGAAATTTTTAAATCTTACATGGAGCGCTACATGATTCCCTTGAAAAAGCAAGGTATAAAAATTTTACCATAGCAGCACATTAAAATGATAAACTTCAATTTGAGGTTTAAACTGGTATAGTAGCAACATCCAGGAAAATTAAATGGTACGTTTGTTAGGTATCATGTGTCTGTCATGCTGTGGTGTTCAGTTTAACTTAGTGTGTGATTTGGCCAGGGAGGTTTAAGTACCAGTATTAGAACGAGTGTAGGATCTGATATGTTCTCACGCAAATTCAATCAACCAATTAGGCAATACAAAATTGTTGTTTGTCATCAGTCAGTTGCAATGATACAGCTAGTTTGGCTTCAGTCAGTCTTCAGTTGAATATTTTGGACAAAATTGTTGTTTTCATCAGTCAGTTACAATGATACAGCTAATTTGGCTTCAGTCGTCATCTTTCTGACAAATTTTGAAAGACAAGCTTTTCTACTTAAACAGATAAACTTCCATTTGAGTACAGTAATCAGGAAACTAGTTTTAAACTGTTATAGTAGCAACATCCTGGAAAAGTAAATGATACGTTGCTGTTAGGTATCATTGTGGTTTTCAGTTTAACTTACTCAGCCTTTAATTTAGCTTAGTACTTTAGTTTCTGAAAGGGGGCAGAAAAGCCTCAGCATTATAACTATTACACAGAGTTGCATATGAGGTATCCTCTAATTGATAACATAGAAAGCATATTCCCTTGTGTTATGCTCAGGGCTAGCATTTTAGAAGTACTGTAAAGCTTTTGGGATGTAAATCCGACAGGAAATCGGGACGTTTTTTTTTTATAAAGAAACCGCCAAGGGTTTAAAATAAAAATCGATATCTTATAAAACAATGACAATGATATTCAAACATCAAGAACAGCAAATGTTTACCGAAAAACGATCTGCACCACTTAAACTGTACATGATTGCTCAGATAGGGGTCTTTAGTAACGTAACATAAAAAAACACACCTTACGCAATTAACCGACTGAAAGATACGAAAGGCAAAGCTTATAGCCATCCGACTGAATCACAAAACAACAACTCCAGTGATCAACCACAAAGTTGACCAAAACCCGAAATTAGTATCGCTGAAGTTAATGCAGGATTTAAGTTACACTCTGGAACTCAATCATGCAACTTAAATTGTTATAAGCAGCGTTATACATGCAATACATTTTGCACTCAGTCGACTCTCGCTTCTCAGGTACCATGATCACACAGAAGGGAGCAACAAGGAGTTCGTTGAGATGGTATCCGATGCAGCGAACAACAAGAAGACTTAAGACCCCTTCTTAAATACAGATTGCAAATATAGATTTCGAAACCAGTGGATCTCTATCAACGTCAAGCTGTACTAGATCGAAACTCATAAAGAAGTTACAATGAGAGACATTGTGTTCCTTCTATCGCCAGCATAATCGTAAATTGAATGTAAAAGGAACGTGGACTGTCAGATTAGAGCATTTCATTTTGCGGAACTGAAAAACGTCTGAGGTGGGGACAAATCCAAGGCTATGCTTATTCTACTGATAACTTTAGATAATGATAATGAAACGACAAGAAATAGTACAAACAATACATTTATATATGAACAGAAATAAAAGCATCTTCTGCCAATTTAGGGGACTGACATTGTTCTCAAACTGCATCGAAACTTAGAGTGCAAACAAAAATTCATAAAATTGGCCTTCAATTTGTCATTGTAGTAATGTTGTGGTAATGAAAATCTGCAGCAATGAACAACGGAAAGTATTAGCCGTGTTGATGTTAACCGCTAGTGTGGTATATTGCTACCACGCACATTCTGCACACAAGTAACTTACAGGCAAAATCCAGGCTGAGCTGAACCCGTTTTAAAGTTAGCTGTTCAGAAAATTGTCAGGCTTTTCACAGCCGAGCTGACACATCAAAACAAGGTCTATTTGCATCACATGACTGAGCGAATCTCTTTACAGTAGTGCATCAATTTAGACGACTTTGTCAGATCCGATTTATGAACAGGGTACGTTAAGAATCATCGTTTTCGACCACGTGAAAAAGTCGACACATACTAAAACAAGATATCTCATCGCAGGTAGGGTTCTATCCCAGTATAACTGAGAGCTATCAGGTCTACGACTTCTACATTATAACCGATGCTGTCATCGACGTTCAATGAACTTGAAGTCGCTTGCTTATAACTTGCATTTTGCACTTGTAAACTACAAGAGGAGCAACTTCCACAATTTTGTGGTCAGAACTCTGCATTCCGATTTTCAACTTTCACCAAGGCCTTGAAAGTCTTAGTCTAAGTCAAGTGACAATTAAACTTGCATACTCCTAACCTGGGAAGTTCCACTCTGTTAATCTCTCGTTCGCCATTTGCTGCATCTGTACGCTGAATTCTTGCACCTCTGCCTGACCAAAAGGCTGTGTAAGCCCGTACAAAACTTGCTTGCATTCTAACTCGGACTGTATAAGCTCGTCAATGTCATTTAGTGTTTCTTCCCAGTCCGAAACGAACTGCATGGAGGTGAGTTGGAAAGCCGGACCCCGTGAGTTGTTGTTGGAAGATCCAAGAAAGGCCGTTTCCAGGATGTGCCAACTCTGTAGTGATTCGTCGATTGATGCCGTGACTATCTGAGAGGAACTCATTCCTAGAGTATGAGTTGTGCTTCTTTCACTTCCTTTCCGACCGGTTGGTGGGGGAGTAATGACCTCCTTTTGTACACGTTTGTTTCAGAATTAACCTACCGTGTCAAATGAATTCTAACTTACGATCATACGTGACTTTCCTTCTGGCTGTCCTAGAAGCGGTCGTTATTGCTCATAATCGTAAAGGAACATAGTCCACTAAGTCTTAACACAAATTTGGATTAAACGGAGTTCTTATGCAAGTCAATATATTGTGACAGACTGTGTGAATTGCAGGACATGAGAGATTTGCAGAGTTCACATACTGTATTCACCCACACCTTGATCGTACACCAACAGTTTTTCTTAATCCCGTCCACTTCATCAGTGCCTTTAGGACTGAGTAACTACTGGGATCGTAAAAAATATCATAAAAGGTTTTATTATTTTGATTTTACATGTTCTGCTTCTCTCGTCCTTTATTATTACCAGGGCAAAGTAAGCTTACTTTGCGTGACTTCCAACTAAAACTGAAGCGTGCCGCCGCTTGATATCACGTGCTTCACCTCAATGCTGTCAGTCCTGTCAGTCCTGTCAGTTTATAGTTGTTTTGCTACATCAATTTAAGGTAATATTCGTATTCAGTTCTGAATCGTCAGACATGATGTTGATTATTTTCTAGAACTTGAAATTGTGGCTGCAATCCAGAACTCTATTTGCCCTGAATCTTAAAATTAAGCTGAGCTGCATCAATTTCTTGTTAATCATAACAAAGGTATAAAGATTGCGTAAGACTGAAATTCATGTTCGCTTCCTCTTGTGCCTAAAATAAAGCCAGAAAAATGACGACTTGTTTTTACAAACTCCCAAACAAGTGGTTATGATATGCAGGGTGGGAAAAATAGATATTATCCAATGGGATAATCAGATTTCCGGATCCCCTTACTTTACTTTGTACGCAACAGCATCAACTCAACCACACCGACTAATGGCATGCAAATACAGTCAACACCCACTACACGTCCCATTTATTGCAAGTGTTATTGTATTGCTAGGGAGGAGGGGCGGGGGGTGGTTCATCTAAATATTTAATTAATAGCGTTACGAGTGGGGCCTGGCTTTAAAATTTTGATTAAGAAAGGGAAGGATGGGGGCCATTATATATCTTAGATACTATCTATCAAATTCCACCACCACCACCATCCCCCACATCTACCACTGTGGTTATATATTGTGCATTTGTATTTGTACTTTACTACTAAAAAGTTTTGCTTTCTTATTTAATTTTTTTATTTTAATTTATACGTTAGCGTGTTTTTTCATTAAATTAAGTAATTTTGTAACTGAAAAAGCCTTGAAGGGATTTGCAATAAACTGTATATTGTATTGATCGTGTATTGATTTCCTCTTCGACTTTGCATAACTAATATTTTCTTTCATAATTGCTAATAATCACACCCAGGCACCGACTGTTAGACAAGTGAGACGAATTGATCATTTTAGCAATGTTGCACGAAATTTTCATTCCCTATTTATTTTTTGTAAATTATAATTTGATCCAACGTTTACTTAAGACCTTCATCTATTTAAGACGTGAAGACGTCACTTGTTACATCTTTCACACCATCCGGATAATCATGCTTAGTTTAACCAAACATTGTACACTTATTGGATTCGTCTGAGCCCAATATCAAATCAAAAGGAAACCATTTAATCGAATTTATATTAAAGAGCTTTTATTCAACAGGGCAAACAAGTTCAAAACGGAGCAAATTAAACCAAACACTACAGAAATACATTCTACTTGGTACCTTTGTTTAATCGTTGGTGACTTCTTAGCAAATATGCGAATCGTCCGGTCTGAATTGAAGAGAACCAAATAAAACTTTTGTCAAAAGATCTGTTACAGCTTTTCGTGATTTACAAACCTACTGTGTTTATGACCTTTTAATGCCTTGAGAAGCATTTCTTTAAAATGGTTTTGGTCCAAAAGCCTTTGTAGTCAATCTTTCAAATTCCCAATGTTTCAAATACTCCGACGTTGAAGTTATTTCTTTCGAATAAACGAAAATTTCATTCAGTAAATGGCGCCATGTTTACTTGCCTAACCAATATTTTGCTGTCCAATAGAATGCTTTGCGAAATAATGAAATATTTGATCGGCACGTGAACGCAATGCGGGTATTTGATTGGTGGGTTATTTCTGAGGTATAATAAAGTTAATTGAAAATCACTGCATGACAGAAAACTGGGAACCTGTTCAAAGCTCCATGGATTAATTTAATTGATTTAAATCTCTTGGGTACAATAAACGTTGTTGTTGTTCTTTTTGTTGCTGTAGGTAAAATAATCTTCCTGTTATGGATGTATAATTTCGTACAGCCAGTAAACTATGGTGTTCACAATTATATTTCCTTTCAAGGTACTTCAAGTCTCCTCTTAAGGGGAGAGGGGCAGTGAAAGGGTATAATTCCATTTTACTTTGAGAAAAAACCGTGGCTCAATCAGTGAAATTCATGGGACCATTAGAGGAAGGTTAGATGTTGGAGTGGTGTAGGAGGGGGTCGAGGAGGGGGGGATGATACAGTGATGATAAGGCAGCCACGTTTAAATGACTTTCCAGCAAATATATTTTAGGTTCTTTGGGTTCCTTTCCTATACCGTGACCCCTCTGGAGAAGTCTTATGACCATTAACCTACAGCAATTAAAGCTGGTGTAATTAAACTGAAGATGATACAACCTACTACCCTGGTTGTCTTGTACTTTCCATACCAAACCCAAGAACTGATTGAGTTTCTTTGATAGTTGTTCAATATAATATAACCAGTAATTCAAAGTACTATTCCTCTCTGTATGCCATGGGTCTTCACTTGGTTCTTCTACAAGGATGTTATGTTTGGATCTGAATTTCTGTTTTTCTTTGTCGTATATTTACTTTGCAATTGTATATACTTGCTAAGCTAAGAAACTTTGAGTGTTGACTTGTTGAATGTTCTTTGACCCTTTTTAACTACCCTTTGGTAACAAACAACCGTTTCAGTTACTTCTTTTACTTTACTAACTATATTTTTATTTTATTTCTACTTATGAGCTTAAAGAATGCATTATATTAGCTACACTAACTGTTTAATAGCTTTACCTCCATCTGCTTGCTGCTGGAAATGTTGATAGTGTGTGATCTGGCCATGGAGGTTTAAACACCAGTATTATAACGAGTGTAGGACCTGATATGTTCTCACGCAAATTTAATCAACCAATTCAGATGCAATTGATTTAAAATTTGTTTTCAGCAGTTTCAGTATTTTCGACAAAATTGTTGTTTTCATCAGTCAGTTACAATCATACAGCTAGTTTGGCTTCAGTCGTCATCTTTCTGACAAATTTTGAAAGACAAGCTTTTCTAGTAATAAATTTTTAAACAGATAAACTTCCATTTGAGTACAGTAATCAGGAAACTAGTTTTAAACTTTTATAGTAGCAACATCCTGGAAAAGTAAATGATACGTTGCTGTTAGGTATCATTGTGGTTTTCAGTTTAACTTACTCAGCCTTTAGTTAAGCTTAGTACTTTAGTTTCTGAAAGGGGGCAGAAAAGCCTCAACATTATAACTATTACACAGAGTTGTATATGAAGTATCCCCTAATTGATAACATTGAAAGCATATTCCCTTGTGTTATGCTCAGAGCTAGCATTTTAGAAGGATTGTAAAGCTTTTGGGATGGAAATCTGCCTGGACGTTGAGACATTTTTTATAACGAAACCGTCAGGGGTTTGAAAAAGGAATAGATACCCTATAACACAGTGAGAATGATATTCAAACATCAAGAACAGCAACTGCTTACATAGAAACGATCTGTACCACTTAATCACAAAACAACAACTCTAGATCTAATCATCAACCACGAAGTAGCTCAAACCTGAATTTCATAACAATGTAGGATTTAAGTTATTTTATACAGCGTATACACATGCAATACCTTTTGGGCTCGGGTACAAAGGTGCTATAAATCCTTAAGGCATCTCACTTCTCAGGCACCAGGACTACACAGAAGGGAGCAACAGGGAATTCGTTGAGATAGTATTCGATGCAGAGAGCAACAAGAAGATCCAAGAAAGCAAACCTCTTCCTAAATACAAAGATATTTCAGACATAGATTTCGAAAACCAGCGGATTTCTATTGAAGCCAGGCTGTACTTGATCGAGACTCGTAAAGAAGTTACAATGAGAGACATCATGTTCCTTCGAATGGCAGCATAATCACAGATTATATGTAAAAAGAAACATGGACGGTCAGATTAGACTGGAATTTCATTTTGCGGAACTAAAGAAATTAGTCTGAGCGGGTGACAAACCCAAGGTTAACAACAAATATATACGAACAGAAATAAAAGCATCTTCTACCAATTCACGGGTCTGACTGATATCCTTCTCAAACTGCATCGAAACGTATGGGTGCAAACAAAAATTCATAAAAGTGGCCTTCAAGTAGTTAAAATCCGAGAGTCAAAAAAGCACCCAAATTGAAACCTACTGCGGAAACAGATAATTCTAAAGCAATCTTTTAAGGTCTTAGGTTTTAAAACAGAACAGTTTGGAATGAAAAATAAGAGAGTTGATATCTCATATTAATAATCGCTAGCAGTTTGCACGACTGTGTAGTGCCAAGTCTGACTGTCGGAAAACTGCGAGTCGACAATAAAACAGCACTTAGCTTGCCTTGACTCTGCCATCTCAACTGACCTAAATCGCTGTGAGCCATGAACGTGATCAAACCTCTGTGGCAAAAGGAAAGGATTTGTCATTGTAGTAATGTTGCAGTAATGATGATCTGCATCAATGTACACCGGAAAGTCTTGGGCGTGTTGATGTTCCCACAGGTGTGATTTATTGCGCCATTTGAATTACCACCACGCAGAGTGTAACTAAAGAAATTACTGCACGCAAGTAACTTACTGGCATGATTGTATTGTTAAATTATTTCGTTAATAATAAATGATGATGATGAATGAATGAATGACTGGCAAAATCTGAGCAAAACCCGCTTTCAACGCTATTCTGGATATTGTCGGGCTTTTCACAGCCGAGCTGACACATCAAAACAAGGTTTATTGGCATCACATGAGCGAGTCTCTTTACAGTATAGTACTGCATCAATTAGACGACTTTGTCAGATCGATTTATGAACAGGTTAAATTAAGTATCATCGATTTTCGAAGACTAATTTTGCCATCGACACATACTAAAATAGAATATCGTATCGCAGCTAGGGTGCTAAAATAAAATAGCTTTCCCAGTATAACTGAGCTCTATTAGGTCTACGACTTCTACATAACCGATTGCAATTATCGACGTTCGCAGAACTTGAAGTCGCTTGCTTATAACGTACATTTTGCACTTGTTAACTGCAAAAGGAACAACTTCCACAAATTTGTGGTCAATATTCTACATTATGAATTTTACGTTACTTTGACCAAGACCTTGAAGGTCTAGCCAAGTCAAGTGACAATTAAACTTACATACTCCTAACCTGGGAAGTTCCACTCTGTTAAGCTCTCGTTCGCCATTTGCTGCATCTGTACGCTGAATTCTTGCACCTCTGCCTGACCAAAAGGCTGTGTAAGCCCGTACAAAACTTGCGTGCATCCTAACTCGGACTGTATTAGCTCGTCAATGTCATTTAGTGTTTCTTCCCAGTCCGAAACGAACTGCATGGAGGCAATTTGGGCCGGACCCTGTGAATTGTTGTTGGGAGATCCATGGAATGCCGTTTCCAGGATGTGCCAACTCTGAAGTGATTCGTCGATTGATGCCGTAACTGTCTGAGAGGAACTCATTTCCAGAGTATTAGTTCTGCTTATTTTACCTTTTTCCGACCGGTAGCTGGGGGAGTAATGACCTCCTTTTGTACACGTTTGTTTTAGAATTAACCTACCGTGTCTATGAATTCTAACTTACTATCATCAGTGACTTTCCTTCTGGCTGTCCTAGAAGCGGTCGTTATGGCTCATAATGACCCATAATTGTAAAAGGAACATAGTCCGCTAAGTCTGAACACAAATTAGGATTAAAGAGAGCTCTAATGGAAGTCAATATATTGTGACAGACTGCGCAAATTACCGTACATTAAAGGTTTGCAGAGTTCACATACTGTATCCACCCACACCTTGATCGTACACCAATTTTTTTAAATCCCTTCCTCTTCATCAGTGCCTTTAGGACTGAGTAACTACTATTGGGATTTAAAAAAAAAGTCATAAAAGGGTTTTATTATTTTGATTTTAAATGTTCTTCTTCTCTCGTCCTTTATTATTACCAGGGTGACTTTGCGTGACTACCAATTACCACTGAAGCGTGCCGCTCTTGATGTCATGTGCTTCGTCTCAATCCTCGGCAGTAAATTAGTTTTTGTTACAGCAATTTAAGGTGATATCCTCCTATTCAGTTGTAAAATCTATTTGACGAACTTTACAGTTTCTAAGTAAGAAATGATGGTTTAAGCTGAGCTGCATCAATTCTTGCTAATCATATGAAAATAACTGCTTAACAGGTACAAGGATTGCGTAAAACTGAAATTCATGTTTAGCTTCCTCTAGCTGCTAAGTAAAGCCCGACGTAACAAAACGAACTAAATCGAATGTTCCATTAACCGAACTCAATCGAACATCAATCATGCGATTGGATTCGATTGAGTTCAGCAATCGAACATAATCGAATTGAGAAATCGAACTCTATTTGGGTTCGATTGAGTTCGATTAGGTCCGACTTGTTTGACTTGAGGCTGCAACGGTCGACTTTGTATTCACGGTCTGATGCATTCAAAAAAAGAAAAAAAAGAAACTTCTAATAAACAAAGTCCGTGAGCAAAGAAAAATACAAAATATTACAGAAGTTGACATTAGTTCGCATACGGTCCGGCATACGGTTAAATATTACAAGATAATTATATGTTTGCAGCTGTTACTTAGACAGACTGTTCAAATTTCTGGTGGCATTTAGGGTAAATTTTAGATTTTTAGATTGCGTTCGTTAGAGTTCGATTAGTTCGAAAATCGAACTCAATCGAACTCTCTCACACAAATTATTACGGTTCGATTGTGTTCGATTATCGAACCAATTGAACGATTGAGTTCGATTAGTTAAGTCGGTATTAAAGCCAGAAAACTGACGACTTGTTTTTTCAAATCCCCAAACAGGCGGTTATAATCTTCAGGGTGGGAGATAGATATCATCCAATGGGAGTATCAGATTAGATGCGACAGTTTGTCACGTTCAGTCCAAAGGCAGTTGGTATAAAGCTGTATAAAGGCTTCTTAATATAAAGAGCCAATGTGCTTTGTTTATAATCCCTAACTTATGTCTGGGCCCGACTGCAATTAAAGACATTAAAGGTCGCGTGCTTTACCGTCGGCTTGCGGGCAGATAGGGGTAAAAACAAGCATTTTGTAAACATGTGAGTGTTGGTTTACTTTAGAAAGATTATTTCAAAATCTGGTTGTGTCCATGAGTAAGAAGCTCCCTTTAATTAAACATTTCCCTGTAATACTCAGAATGACATTGAATGCCGAACGATGAAGCCGTGTTCTGGCATTTTATAAATGTTCAAAGGGTTACGTTACAATGAATACTCTAAATGCTCAAATTGTTTGTGTAATTCAACTACTAGAAAGTATTCGATCTGTCTGGCTTAGTCCGGCTTGGTCTGGCCTGGTTTATGGGAGTCAAACACGTTGTCCAGTTGTTCCAGTTTTTTCTTTACATGACTGGTTACTGTTAAGATCCTTTCAATTACAGGGCATGAAATAATTGCAAAAGATGACTGTTCATTCTGGTTAGCCGTGAAATGTAAAAACATTTCTGTATCAGGTTTCCTTGGCAACCTTGTAAGACAGAGGGGAGACACGTGGGTCGTTGTTGAACAACAATAAATAAAGTTTTGGTTTTTAATTCTCGCTCGCCTCCCCCGTCTTCCTTTCCACCCCTCCGCCCTTCCGTTATCTTTCTCCTGGCTTTTTCGTCGCGCCATCTTATCAAGAGAGGCTACTCACAGGCTAAATTCTCGCAGAATAGGCAAATATTAAGTTGTCGTCGTGCGCGACAATGCAAACAAGCACAGGAGGAAATGACTGTTTATCATTTACAGAAAATTGTGGAAATGTTGGAATGCAAAGGGCAAGAATACTTTTGCTTGTCCGAACTTAAAATGTGTGATCATACTAATGGCATTTAGGCGGCATCTCAACTCGCTTCCTGGAGTAAATTTTGATTACCTTTTTGAAACGCCGGCACACGCCGTCAGTGAGAGTCATTTCCGTTTGTTATTTGTTTATTATTTTTTGCTTGTTGTTATGGATTCAAGCGTGGCCTGGTGGTTAGGGACTTGTTATCTGGAGGTCCCAGGTTCAAGTTCTCCTGCCTGCCACTAAAACGGGTTTCTCTTCGGTGGTCCCGAATTCAACTCCTCCTCCTCTCTTGTCAGTCGGGATTTGTAGCAACAGTGTCCCCAATTAGCACAGCAGTGCAAACGATGACTGTTTGTTATAGTTAGCCGTGAATATATTTTTAAGACATTTCCTTGGCAACCTTGTACGATAGAGGGGCAATACGTGGGTCGTTGTTGAACAACAATAGTGTTTGTTTTAGTTTTTAATTCTCGCTCCACCGCCCCCCCCCCACCTCCCACCGTCTTCCTCTCCACACCTTTCAACCGCGTTCCCAGGGTCTCGTTATAACGAGGATGCACACCTCTTTCCTTCCGTCATCTTTTTCCTCGCCAGTTCAAACCCGACCTACCTGGACGATGCAA